>CM045736.1:28801395-29016395 GCA_024760905.1 Plotosus lineatus
AGGCTCACCATGGGGCATCTCTGTGTATAGTTTTCATGTTCTTCCCATGCTCTGGTTTCCTCCTACAGTGTGAAGACATGTACATTTGGCTAAATGCCCATTTTAAATTGACACTAGGCTTGAGTATGAGTGCTCATGGTTTTAGTTCGGTGAAAAGTGTGTGTGTGTGTGTGTGTGTGTGTGTGTGTGTGTGTGTGTGTTGGCTCAATGATGGACTGGCAAGCTGTCCAAATGAATAAATGAATGAGCTACTGTCAGTGCTGCTGTTATAGAAAATGAATCAGCACCTTATGACCAATGAGTTCTGAAACACTCTGTCTTCCCATGCACATAACCTAATTAGGAAGAACTCCATCATGCAGCAAGACTGTGACCTGAACCGCACTGTCGACACAACAAACTCGTCATATGTGAACTCTCATTCAAAATATGATACTTGTTACGACTCTGTTGTATACCATTCATGCATCAGATTAATTCTGATTCTACATTTATTAATATTTTGCTTTTGAAATGTCTGTGTCAGGGTATAAAACACACAAGGCTCACTCATGGAACTGATCCCGACTCCTATCGGGAGGGAAACAACGAAATACAATCAGAGCCTCACGAAACTGGTTTATTATCCAAATTTAACAGCTGTTTATGCATGACCGCTAATTAAAAAAGGCCACACCCATCAAGAGAAATCTCGGAGTGTTAATCTTTTTGGTGGTTGGAACTTCGTTCATTATTGCACTAGAAAGCACACACACACACACACACACACACACACACACACACACACACACACACACACATTATTCAGGACAACAAACAGGTGGTCTAACCACTAACAGCTTTTTGGAATTAATGGACAATTATCTCAGTGACATCACTGGACTGTGTTATGATGTCGAAACCTACTCAAGCCTGTCTGAGCACAGAGCAGCAGACTGGCTCACAGTTTGTCCTCTCACACTTTAAGCACTTGATTATTGTTTTTCAGTTTTTGCAGAGTAGTGCTGAGTCATGCCGACTACACTGATCTTGAAAATGCACACACACACACACACACACACACACACACACACACACACACACACACACGCACACACACTATATTCTAAAAAGCCCCATTTATGAAACTCACTCGCTTTCATTTGGCGAACCGCTTAATCCTACTACTAGGGTCGCGGAGAGGCTGTTGCCTATGCCAGCCAACACTGGATGAGGGCAGAATACTCCCTGAACAGCTCACCAGACTATCGCAGAGATACACTACCACTCACATTGAAGAGCCAGTTAGCCTAATGTGCATGTCTTTGGAGTGTAGGCGGAAACCCATGCAAACTCACTGAAATGCTCTTGATGAGCCCAGGCCATGAAACCCAAGACCTTCTTGCTGTGAGGCAGACATGCTAACTTCTATGCCACCATGTCACCCACGTGTATATCGGCTACCTTAAAAATGCCTCATTTATGACAGATGTTTATCCACACATTTAAAAATCATGAAAATACCCCCCACACACACACACACACACACAAGACGAATATGAGAGAAGCATTTTTATATTTTAAAAAGCAAATCAGATTTCAGTGTTTTTAACATAGTGCAATGTAAACTTAGTCCAATGTTATCGTTTTTCCCCTTTCTTTTATTGTTGTTGATGACGCTGTTGGTGAATTCAGTTCCAGTGATATAATATATTACTGTATAAATATGGAGACCTCTCCCTGAATCGCCACCTTATCGTGGTGGAGGTGTTTGCGTGACCAAATGATCCTAGGAGCTATGTTGTCAGGGGCATAATGCCAATGGTCGGGTCACCCGAGGTAAACAGGTCCTGGGTGAAGGTCCTGACGAAGTGCAATTCAGAAGACCTTTATGACTAAGAGGCAGACGAGGATGCAGTTTCCTTTGCTGGGACGCAGGTCACCGGGGGCCCCCCTGGAGTCAGGCCCGAGGGAGTGGCTCGAAGGCCCTTCGAAGGTTGAGCTTCTGCCCATGGAGCCTGGCCGGGCCTAGCCCAAAAAGGAGACATGGGTCCGCCCTCCTATGGACCCACCACCTGTGGGAGGAGTTTTAGGGGTCGGGTGCAATGTGAGTTGGGTGGCAGTCGAAGGCATGGGTTCTGTCGGACCGATCTTCATTTACTGACTCTGACCCTCGAGACATGGGATGCCACCTCTCTGGCGGGGAAGGAGTAGATTCACTGCTCCTCCTCATTGAGAGGGGCCAGTTGAGGTGGCTCGAGCATCTGGTCAGAATGCCTTCCGGACGCCTCCCTGGTGTGGTGTTTCGGGCATGTTCAACCGGGAAGAGACCCCGGGGTTGACCTAGAACACGCTGGAGGGACTATGTCTCTCGGCTTGTCTGGGACCACCTCGACGTCCCCCTGGAAGAATTGGATGAAGGGGCTGGGGAGAGGGACGTCTGGACCTCTTTGCTTAGGTTGCTGCCCCCGCGACCCTGGACTTAGCAGAAGAAGATGACATGACATGATGACAAATATGGAGACTGCTTTGAGACTTAAAACAACTGAATGTCTGTCTGTCTGTCTGTCTTCCTTTCAGCTTTTCCCTTTTACTCGGGAGTTGCCACAGCAAATCATCTGATTCGCACATTTGATTTGGCAGAGGTTTTTACGTCGGATGCCCTTCCTGTCACAACCCTTTTTTTAGCAAGGGACAGAAACACGCTGACGACTTTGCAGCTACTCTTTACGAAAGTCAGCAATGGTTCTTTTACATGCCTCTCACCATAGACAGTGAGAGACATGGCCCGCCTTTGATAACCTAGTTAGCCGCACTGGGGGGGGGGGGGAGTGACAACCTTGTGGAGAGTGGGACTCGAACCCCCAACCTTTGGATCAGCGATCCAGCGCCCTATACCACTAGACCATCACTGCCCCACTTAAAACAACTTAAAACAACTGAATGTAGACTATGAAAAAAGAAAGCAGTCCCCAAAATGAAATTACCTGTGTGTGTGTGTGTGTGTGTGTGTGTGTGTGATAGAGCATGAGAAAAAAGTGGCAAAGGAAGGAGAGAAGAGAGAAGTTAAGTGTGCTTGAAAAAAAAATGGTGTAAATGTTCCCAGCTCTTATTAAGACATGAAGTGGAATTCAGACAGCGGAGTGGAATGGGGTTTCAACCCCATCTCTTTTTCTCTATCTCTCACAGTTCACACATACTGTCGCTCTCCCTCTTTCTCTGTCTCTCTCAGTTCACATGTACTCTCTTTCTCGCTATCCCTTTCTCTCTTCCTTTCTCTTTTTTCTCCCTCAGGTCATGCTCTCTCTCTCTCTCTCTCTCTCTCTCTCACTCTCTCTCTTTCTCGCTCTCTCTCTGTTCAGGTTGGTTTTCAGTTTAATAGGCATGATTGTAACATGATGACATATATGTACAGTATTTTCAAAGCATTTCACTAAGCATACATTTCACTGTATTTTTAAACTATAGTTACAATATTAAAAGCTGTAAGACTGAAGTAAACTCTGAAAACATTTTCATTTCCATTCAATATTAATTAAGAAATAACTTAATCATCATTGACAATGATTTCCATGAATTTCGGGGTTTTGATGTTGAATAGAATGATGTTGAATGTGTGTGTGTGTGTTTGTGTGTGTGTGTGTGTGTGTGTGTGTGTGTGTGTGTGTGTGTTTCTTGATAGTTGAACTTCAGGTTTTATTCCACTTTGCTGTAAAATTTTCTCTCTTCTGGGAAGACCATCCAAAATCTAGTCTGTTTGTTGGCATTCCAGCTCATCCCAAATGTCTCTGTGGGGTTGAGGTCAGTGCTCTGCCAAGCGACCCACATTCCCTCAGTCCAAACTTGGGAGCTCACTGCCGGAGTGTGCATGGGGATGGTAATGCAAGAACAGGTTTTAATCTCTTAATTCTAGTGAAGGAAAATTGTAACCCAACAGCAGATGAAGACATTCTGCACAATTCTGTGCTTTCAACTACGGGAACCAACTTTGGGGAGAATCTACATGGGGTGTGATGGGCAAATGTCCATATAAATGTTGGTCGATATAGTTTATTAATTCACTTTTATAAGCCATTTAATTGTAATTAGGGTTGCAGGGAGACCGCCGCCCATTTCAGTCAACTCTTAACAAGGTACACCCTGAAGAGCTTGGCAGGGACAACACACACACACACACACACACACACACACACACAGGTGAAATGGCAAAGCCACTTAGCCTACTATGCATGTTTTTGAACAGTGGGCGGGAAGCAGAGTGCACAGAGGAAGCCCACACAGGCATGGGAAGAACACGAAAACTTGTGTTCCTGTGTCATTGTGCTCATGTAGTGTGTGTGTGTGTGTGTGTGTGTGTGTGTGTGTGTGTGTGTCGGCTAGAATGAAAGGAAAAGTGTACAAGGCGGTGTTGAGGCCAGCGATGTTGTATGGTTTAGAAACAGTGGCACTGAGGAAAAGACAGGAGGCAGAGCTGGAGGTAGCAGAGATGAAAATGTTGAGGTTCTCTTTGGGAATAACGAGGATAGATAAGATCAGGAATGAGTATATCAGAGGGACAGCACATGTAAGAGGTTTTGGAGACAAAGTCAGAGAGGCTAGATTGAAATGGTTTGGACACGTACAGAGGAGAGATAGTGAATATATTGGTAATAGGATGCTGAGGTTGGAACTACCAGGCAGAAGGCCGAGAGGAAGACCAAAAAGGAGATTTATGGATGTGGTGAAGGAGGACATGAACGTAGTTGGCATAAGAGAAGAAGATGCAGAGAATAGGGTGAGATGGAGGCAAATGATTTGCTGTGGTGACCCCTGAAGGGAACAGCCGAAAGGAAAAGAAGAAAGAAGATGATATACAGTATAGCATAGAGGAAATAATTGTATTGTTCTCATTGTGAATAGGGATGTAATATCAATTGAGATTTTTAGAAAAAGCTTTTGGATCAGTTGCTGCTGCTAAGTATTCTATTAAATATTTTAGCACAGTACATCTTCCAAAAGTGCTAAGACATGTCCCCAGCATCCTCAGCACATATACACTGCACTCGTGGCACCCTCACCTGTTTAAAGTTTAATACTAAATAGCAGTTATTTTTGCTCTGGATTTTGACAATTGCCCAGTGCTTCTCAAGAGGAACGTGGTGTGATGCCGGGGGTGGGGTAGGGTGGGGGAACCCTGGGAACATGCTTTTCTGGAAAGCATACTTTTCGAGTGTCGGAAAAGTCAGTGTAATTGCACCTCCACTCCAGTAGTTGGCAGTGATGCTCTCATTGCCGCACTATATTGTAGCGGTTTTTCGCACGAGCAAACGATATGAAGCGCAGTCAACAACCTTTCAAGAAACAACATGGAAAATTTTCTAACAGGAATGAAGAGAAAGGTGGAGAAAGACGGAGATATTAAGACATAAGTAAGTTAGATGATGTATTTGTTTTTATTTCAAGGCACATTGGTGCACTTTAAATCTTTTCTGTTACAGAATAAAAAACGGTGTTAATGAAGTTTTTCTTTATTGTAAGTTGAGCTATATTTCTTTCTTTTTTTGTTATTAATGTTAATAAAGATACAATGTTATGCAGCGGTGTACTAATAACAATTTTATAGACAAATAATACATTTATATTTGTAGTTGCATGTGGGGGGGATTTTTGTTCTTCCCAGAGGGGGCGCCACAGAAAATATTGAGAAGCACTGCTCTCACCACAAATGTGCAGTATAACATCAATAATAACAAATAAATTGAAGCTGTTATTCAAGTTTTGCAAATTAAATATACTTATAATAAAGATACATTCTATAAAAACTGATCAAAGAAGCTGTGAGTGGGTTTCACCAAAAAAAAACCAGACTTTATATAATGTGTACTAAATGCATGTGTGCACAGACACACACACACACACACACACACACACACACATTCATTATTTTTTTCACATTTTTTTTTGGCATGTACAGTGCACTCGGGTTCTGACAGGGATGAACAAGGAGAGACTGCTGTGCATTGGGAGGGAGCAGTATATTAAGGCCAACCCATCAGCAGGTCCCGATTTTTTTACTATACTGGATATTTTTATACATTTATAATAATAGTACATATCTTTATACTCATACAAATGTGGTCTGCTCCAGGACAATATGAATTAAATAGGAAATTCGAAATACTAAGATTTGTAAAGAGAATTGAATCTGTTTCAGAGTGAGGTATAATACATGATTATGGCATGAAAATCGCCAGAGTTACATCGTCATATGTCACTAATCAGGAAATCCTACTTTTCAGAAAGTTGCAATTAAAGGTTCTGAAACACTTTCTGAATATTTTGCATTTCAAACTCGATAACATCCATACACTAAATGAATCCAGCTCTTGACCAATTTCGATCACAGTAATCTTCCTAGCACCTTCACTTACAAGTTCTGTTTACACATGAGTCATGTCTGTTTTGAGGCTTCTCATTTGTTTACTGATATATGATTCTTCTGGGATCCTGTAAGTAGGGAGAACTTGGTAATGTTGAAGTATTTGTTTTTGGTGATATCTATTTTAAGAGGTTCATTCGCAGAAGGTTCATCCATTGCTGACTTTTGTAAAGAGTAGGCTGCCAAGCCATCAGCGTGTTTCTGTCCCTTGTTAAAGGGTTGTGACAGGAAGGGCATCCGACGTAAAAAAAAAACATATGCCAAATCAAATGTGTGAATCAGATGATTCGCTGTGGTGACTCCCGAGAAAAAGGAAAAAGCCGAAAGGAAGAAAGAAAGAAATTCGCAGAAGGTTAATGTTATACTACAAAACATGCTGAAAATTTTCTGGGACTGTTGCTGTAGAGACCGAATGGAGCAAAGCATGATCACATGCACATAGCAGGAGCGAGCACTGCCCCTAATGAGTAGGCCAAGTGTTCCATGTGACATTGTGTTGTCAACAACAAAGCCTGTGTTACGCATGTTTTTGTGACAAGACATACATGAGAAAATGTGATTCGTAAAGCGGAGACTTCAGCAAAGTAAAGCAATGAAATGGATGAAGTGATTGAAGTTGCAGTTTGCCTCAAGAGGGACAGGATATCACTATAGGAAGATGTTCTGCCCCACTGAATGCCACTCAAAACACTGGGTCAACTGGGTCATTGCTGTAAGTTTACCAAAGAATTTCAAGGGTCTCTGCTGCTGATTTCCTGAATTCAATGTTTAAGATCAAACAGCACTGACACACAGAAGGTAGTACTGGCTCTGTGTACACATATGTACAGTATATTTTTACTTCTGTTTCGCTGGGGTGGTCGTGTGTTATAAAATAAGAAGCCATGAGAATTCTTTTTACCTTTTTCAGACGAACACACCCTCAGACCTAAGCCAGAGGATGTGTTTGCATGAATACTGAATGCAAGTATGTGCATGTATATACAGTATAGGGGTTTGTGTTGTGCAATGTAATGAATAAGATAAAGACGGCAAACCAGAAGAACACAAGTATGGTGTGATGGAGAAAATGATGAAAAGCTTTACACAAATAAAATTCAATTCAGCTGAACTAATATTCAAAAGAAGACGCACTGTTATTCAGCAAAACTATTTTTTCCTTTCGGCTTTTTCCCTTTTACAGGGGTCGCCACAGCAAATCATCTGATTTGCACATTTGATTTGGAATAGGTTTTTACATTGGATGCCCTTCCTGACACAACCCTTTAGCAAGGGACAGAAACACGCTGATGGCTATGCAGCTACTCTTTACGAAAGTCAACAATGGTTCTTCTACATGAACCTCTCACCATAGACAGTTAGAGTCAGGGTCAGCCTTTGATAACCCAGTTCGCTGCACTGGGGGGACAGTGACAACCTTGTGGAGAGTGGAACTTGAACCACCAACCTTAGGATCAGAGATCCAGCGCCCTATACCACTAGACAACATGTATGACGAAATATATATTTTTGTTCATAAAACAACATCTCAAGACTTTTTCCAACTGTAGATATGTTCAGAAGTCATTTCAAGCAGATGGCAAAGCAGCATGGAGCTGAAATGTGTCAGATCCCAATTAAATGTATAATGAAATTACTTGGTAGTGCTAAAACCCCTTTTTATTCAATTTATTTTTTAGTATTAAAATTGTATATGTGAGCATCCCATGCATGGAGGGTGCATATGTAGATATTTACATTTACACATAAAGATATACATGGGAAGGGGTGCCAGAAAAAGAGAAAGAGAGAGATATGGTGAAAAATGGATGGGGAGGGGGGGGGAGAGAGAGCTAGAGAGATAGAAATAGTGACAGAGAGAGAAAGAGAGCGAGAAATGTGAGTTTATTCCTGTGCTATGGTGATGGAATAGGAATCCCCTTGATGCAAAAGAGCAAAGTATTTGAAGGAAAGTTTGATCAATGTGCCAATGAATGAAAACTGGCTCAACAAGTTAAAAAAGTCACTGGCTGCTCATGCTGTGTAGTTCCACACATGAATAGCGAGGCGCCAGTTAGTAATGAAAACAAATTTGAGAGTGGAGTAACTCACTAGGGGATGTTATCTCTGCGGTGAAACATTTTATCAACGCATTAGTGCAAGAAGACAAAAATAACCATGAATAGCATTGCCTTTGTTTTCTAGTGTTATCACTGATATCTCAGCATCTTTTTTCCACCTTATCAACATATGATGCATGACTGTAAACAATAGTGGAAAGTCAGTGGTGTTACGATAAAAAGGGATCGTCATAATCTGTCAAAATTTTAGAAGTAATCATCCTTTGATAACCCAGTTAGCTGCACTGTGGGGACAGTGACCAACCTGTTGATAGTGGGGTTACAACCTCAAACCTTGGGATCAGTGATGCAGAACCTTACCACCAAAGTTAATGAGGGAAAAACCGAACCACTCCAGCACATCCCCGAACACTTTCAATAAGGTTAAGGTCAGGACTCTGGGGGGGCCAATACATATGTGATAATGATTCTTCATGATCTCTGAACCACTCTTTCATTATTTCAGTCCCCATTTTATATCCATGACATCAGGGAAGAAAAAGTCATCACTTAATTTTAATGCCACATTAATGTTGCTGAGCCTCGACCAGACCAACTGAAAGGCTAAAGACTCTCAAAGTAAAGAATAAAGGGAGATTTTTTTTAGCTGGACAGTGTATTACTGCTTGATAAATCAAAACTTATAACAAGTGCATGCAGTCATGTGATTGGTTCATGGGACGTGTTGTTGCAGATGGGATATGTAACTCACAATCTAAGGTGGTCACAGGGAGTTTAGACCCTGCCTCAGCTAACTTTGATTGTTTATAAGATAAGAACATTTATTTTGATTAATTTCATAATTAATTTACTTTAAAATGTGGCAAATCAACTTTTATTCCACCATTTCGGTAGATCCAGCATGACATCCTTTGGAGAGAAGTGCAGAACTGCGATGTTTATATTATTATGTAAAAAATCAAAATCCAGCAAAAGATAAAGTCCCTTTCATTTCCTACTTTCCTAATATATATTCATCAACATTCATTTTCCTAACCACTTCATCCTAATTAGGGTCACATGGAGGCAGGTGCCTATCTCACCTAACTCTGGGCAAGGACGAGGGACATCCTGCACAGCTTGCCAGGCTATCGCAGGGCACGATATATATATATATATATATATATATATATATATAAAATATTATTATTATTATTATGTAGAATTAAAAAATAAGGAAGAATACAGTATGTGGAAAAGTTAAGGATGTCACAAAATGTCACAAAAACAAGGCCAATTATGCAAAAACAAAACAAAACAAAACAAAAAACCCCTAAACCAACATGAAACAAAAAACAAAACAAAATCTCCAAACTGGATACAGTACATGGTTGTATCTGTGTGTGCGTGCGTCTGCGCAGCCACGTCCCCCTCTGCCGGAGCCAAGTATTAAGTGTACCTCAGGATAATGTTTAATCATAATCATATTTCATACTTATATTTATGATCTATCTTTCTGTAGATTTTATTCCATTTCTATTTCTACTTGTTCTTCAATTTCATTTCACTTTCACTTTCGACCTTGGACAGCTTGATCTCTCCAGATGTTTGCAAAACGAATGTTGGCAAGTTGGAGAGCGTCTGTATGTATTTATATTTTGTTTACATCTTATGTTATTTTTTCAATGTTTAATTGTTATTATAAGCATTTATAGCAGGGGTGTCAAACTCATGCCACAAAGGGATATGTGGCTGCGGGTTTTTGTTTCAACCAAGCAGCAGCACACCTGACTTGGCTCATTCAAAGAACAGATGAGTCTTCAGACAGTTGATTGGTCAATCTGTATGCTCTGTACAGAGACTAACCAATCAACTGGCTGAAGACTCTTATCACATGGCCCTTTGTGGCACAAGTTTGACACCCCTGATTTATAGCATTGGCTATGTATTTACTGATATTATAAACACATATGCATGTACGTATACGTCAGTCGGGGGT
The DNA here is from genome assembly GCA_024760905.1 of Plotosus lineatus. Taxonomy (NCBI): domain Eukaryota; kingdom Metazoa; phylum Chordata; class Actinopteri; order Siluriformes; family Plotosidae; genus Plotosus; species Plotosus lineatus. The sequence continues at coordinate 28,811,831 of CM045736.1, forward strand.
GATCCTACTTCGCGGATTTCAATACCAGTTAACCACGGAAAGTGAGAGATCCCTGTATGTGTGTGTGTGTGTGTATATATATATATATATATATATATATATATATATATATATAAAATGCACAATGCAGGGGGGCACAATGCAGTGTCTCTTCCTCACGCCGGTCCCAAGCCCGGATAAATGCAGAGGGTTGTGTCAGGAAGGGTTTAAGCTGTTTTATCATGGTGTGGATGGGAACAGAAATGGAGTAGGAGTCATCTTGAGGAGGGGTTTGTCAGGAATGTTCTACAAGTGAAAAGAGTGTCAGACAGAGTGATGAGTCTCAAGTTAGAAATTGAAGGCGTGATGTTCAATGTTCTTAGTGCTTGTGCCCCACAGACAGGATGTGAGCTAGAAGAGTAGGAGAGATTCTGGAGTGAGTTAGATGAAGTGATGCAGAGTACCCCCAGAGGTGAAGGAGTGGTCACTGGTGCAGACTTCAATGGACATGTTGGTGCAGGCAACAGAGGAGATGAGGAAAAGATAGGCAGGTTTGTTATCCAGGACAGGAACCCAGAAGGACAGATGTTGATATATTTTGCAAAAAGGATGGAAATGGCTGTGGAGAAAACTTTGTTCCAGAAGAGAAAGGATCATAGGCTGACTTATAAAAGCGGAAGTAGGAGCACACAGATAGACTACATCTTGTGTAGGCGATCTAATTTGAAGCATATCAGTCACTGCAAAGTAATGGCGGGTGAGAATGTTGCCAAACAGCATAGGATGGTGGTGTGCAGGATGACACTGATGGTGAAGAAGGTGAAGAAGGCAAAGACAGAGCTGAAGAAAAGTGGTGGAAGCTGAAAAAGGAAGAGGGTTGTGTTATCTTCAAGGAGGAATTGAAACAGGCTTTGGCTGGTCAGGAAGTGCTTCCAGATGACTAGAAAACTACAGCTAATGGGATCAGAGAGACAGGTAGGAGAATACTTGGTGTGTTATCTGGAAGGACAGTAGATAAGGAGACTTGGTGGTGGAATGATGAAGTGCAGGAGTGTGTACGAAGGAAGAGGTTAGCTAAGAAGTGGGACATTGAGAGAACCGAACAGAGTAAACAGGAGTACAGGGAAACACAGTGTCAGGCAAAGGTAGCGGTGTCAAAGGCCAAACAGAGGGCGTATGATGACTTGTATGATAGGTTGGACAGTAACGAGGGAGAAAATAATTTATACAGGTTGGCACAGTAGAGAAATAGAAATAGGAAGGACATGCAGCAAGTTAGAGTGATTAAGGACAGAGAGAGAAATGTATTGACTGATGACAGAAGTGTGCTGGGAAGATGGAAAGAGTACTTTGAAGAGCTGATGAATAAGGAAAATGAGAGAGAGAAAAGTAGACCGTTGAGGACCAAAGATTAGTGAGTGTGAAGTGAGGAGGGCATTGAAGAGAATGAAGAGTGGAAAGGCAGTTGGTCCTGATGACATACCGGTGGAGGTATGGAAGTGTCTAGGAGCGGTAGCAGTAAATTTCCTGACAAGAACATTCAACATGGTCTTGGAGAGTGAGAGTATGCTGGAGGAATGGAGGAAAAGTGTGCTTGTGCCCATTTTTAAGAACAAGGGAGACGTACAGAGTTGTGGCAACTACAGAGGAATAAAGTTGATGAGCCATACAATGAAGTTAAGGGAAAGAATAGTGGAAGCTAGACTAAGGGCAGAGGTCAGCATTTGTGAACAACAGTTTGGTTTCATGCCAAGAAAGAGCACCACAGATGCAATGTTTGCTTTGAGGATGTTAATAGAAAAGTACAGAGAAGGTCAGAGGGAGCTGCACTGTACCTTTGTGGATCTGGAGAAAGCATATGACAGGGTGCCCAGAAAGGAACTGTGGTATTGTATGAGGAAGTCTGGAGTGGCAGAGAAGTATGTTAGAGTGGTGCAGGACATGTATAAGAGATGTAAGATAGTAGTAAGGTGTGCTGTAGGTGTGACAGTCAAGTTCAAGGTGGAGGTGGGACTGCATCAAGGGTCAGCTCTGAGCCCCTTCTTGTTTGCTATGGTGATGGACAGGCTGACCGACGAGGTGAGACAAGATTCCCCATGGACTATGATGTTTGCAGATGACATTGTGGTCTGTAGTGAAAGCAGAGAACAAGTGCAGGAAAATCTAGAGAGGTGGAGGTATGCCTGGGAAAGGAGAGGAATGAAGGTTATCTTCAGTGAGACAGAATACTGTATATGTGAGTGAACGACAAGGACCCAAGAGGAACGATGAGGTTAAAGGGAGCAGAGATAAAGACGGTGGAGGATTTTAAGTACAGTCGGCCCTCTACTTACAAAATTAATCCGTTCCAGAGCCTTTTTCGGAATCTGAACTTTTCATAAGTAGAGGCGCATGTAACACGTAATACGTTCCAAGGCTCCCAAGACTACTCCATAAACCCTTTAAAAATGATAAAAGCACACCAATTTTGTGTGAAATATGTCTGAAATATGTGTTAAAAGTAAAAGAAAATAATTTATTAAACCACTCAAACATTTTATTAACATATTTATTAATTAAACCATTAGTAAACATTTTTTATTAACGCACATACACACACAACACTGTCTCTCTCTATCGCTGTCTCTCTCTCTCTCTCTCTCTCTCTCTCACACACACACACACACACACACACACACACACACACACACACACACACACACACAAAACTCTCTCTCTCCCTGTCTCTCTGGTGTGTTTTGTCGAATGCGGGAGCTTTTCAGTAATGTATTGAAGGCGTACATTTCGGGTAATATATTTAAAGCAGAATTACAGTACCTGTTTGAAAGATCAGAGGTCTTGTCGCACGGAGCACTTTCATGACTCCATCTGCTTCAATATCGTGCCGAAATAATCACCTCCGTCACTGTATTTCCGCTTTAAGGTCTCCTTCTGCTTCACTATCATCCCGATTACTGTATAGAGGGGTTTCAGCCATACTTCTGTGCGATTTTGCTCAACCGCATCCCACTTTCGTATTTTTTTATTATCTCCTGCTTCACTTCGATTGATAACGGAGCCCGCTTCTTTTTTTCTGTGTCACCGGGAATCACTTTCTTGGGGTCCATGATGGATAACGAAATATAACACTGCAATGATCAATCTCAAAACAAGCCAACAGTCCTGTTCAACTCTTCTTCACGTGTGTGACAAACAGGAAGTATGGGTCCAGGAATTATGGGTACAGTTCAGCTCCCTCCTGGCCAGTGGGAGGCCAGCGGGGCGGGATGCTGGGAGACAGCCAATGAGAGAACAACTTGCGCATGGTTTGAATTTTGAATGGTGTGTTTGAATTTTTGAATGGCGCGTTTGGCACTTTTCGTATAGAGAGGTTGTTTTCATAAAAAGAGGATGAAAATTGAGGAAAATGTTTTTCGTATTCAGAGGTTTTCGTAAGTAGAGGGCCGACTGTACTTGGGCTCAACAATCCAGAGCAACGGAGAGTGTGGAAAAGCCGAAAGGAAAAGGAGAAGATATATACAGTCGGCCTTCTACTTAGGAAACCCTCTGGGTACGAAAAGTCCAGGTTATGAAAAACATTTTCCTAAATTTTCATCCTCTTTTTACGAAAACACCCTCTTTTTCGAAAAGCGCCAAACGTGCCATTCAAAATTCAAACCATGCGCAAATTGCTCTCTCACTCTTTAGTTTTTAGTTTAGTTTTTTAAGTTGTTTTAATTCAGTAAATCTTAAATAAATGTGGGTGCATTTCAGCTTATCTGGAATTCCGGTCCCTCAAGGAATCAAATTAAAGTTGAGTTTGTCAAGCAGGGAATGCGCTTTAAATTCATGTCCTGTGGGTGTGGCACGCGTGAGACAGAGAGAGAAGAGACAGAGACAGAGAGAGAGAGAGAGAGAGAGAGAGAGAGAGAAGGAATAACGCTTTAGTTTAGTTTTTTAAGTTGTTTTAATTCAGTAAATGGTCCTCAGCTACTTTCTCTGTCCCTCGGGACATGGAATGTCACCTCTCTGGCGGGGAAGGAGACTGATCTGGTGCGTAAGATGGAGAGTCTTAGTGTGACCGGGAAGGGTGCGATCGGTAGGTACGGCCTCTCCAGTCTGAATCCGAATGGTGTTTCGTTGTTAGACATCTGTGCTCGTCTCAGTTTGTCCATCATGAACACCATGTTCGAACATAAGTGTGCCCAAAAGTGGACTTGGAACCAGGACACCCTAGGTCGCAATTCGATGATTGACTTTGTAGTCGTGTCATTGGACTTGCGGCCATATGTTCTGGACACTCGGGTGAAGAGAGGGGCTGAGCTGTCTGCCAATCTCTACGTGGTGGTGAGATGGCTTCGGTGGTGGGGGAGGCTGCCTTCCAGACCTGGCAGGCCCAAGCATGTAATCAGGGTCTGCTGGGAATGTTTGGTGGAGTCCCCTGTCCGAGAGGCCTTTAACTCCCATCTCCGGCAGAGCTACAACCACGTCCCAGAGGAGGCGGGGGACATGGAATCCAAATGGGCCATGTTTCCTGCCTCCATTGCTGAGGCGGCAGCCCATAGCTGTGGCCATAAGGTCGTCAGTGCTTTTTTTGGCGGTAACCCCCAAACCCGGTGTTTGACATTTGTCGTGAAGGGGGCCATCCAGCTGAAGAAGGAGGCTTATCGGGTTTTATTCGCCTGTTGGACTCCCGAGGCAGCAAACAGGTACCAGCAGGCCAAACGTGCTGCAGCCGAGGCTGTCCCAGATGCAAAATCTCGGGCGTAGGAGGTGTTCGGTGAGGGCCTGGAGAGTGATTATCGGTTGGCCTCGAAAAGGTTCTGGACCGCCATCCGACGCCTGAGGAGGGGGAAACAGTTCTCCACAAACACTGGCTACCGTGGAGGTGGGGAGCTGCTTAGCCCGACTGGGGATGTCGTCGAGAGATGGAGGGAATACTTTGAAGACCTCCTCAATCCCACCAACACTCCCTCTGTGGAAGAGGAAGACCCTGGGGGTTTGGGTGGGGGTCCTCCCATCACCGGAGTGAAGGTCACTGAGGTTGTCAAAAAACTCCTCGGTGGTCAAGCTCCAGGGTTGGACAAGATCCACCCAGAATATCTCAGGGCTCTGGAGGCTGGAGGACTGTCTTGGTTGACACGTCTCTGCAACATTGTGTGGTCATCGGGGGCTGTACCTCTGGATTGGCAAACTCTGGTGGTGGTCCCGATTTTTAAGAAGGGGGACCAGAGGGTGTGTTCCAATTATCAGGGAATCAGATTCCTCAGCCTACCTGGGAAAGTCTATGCAGGGGTACCAATAGTTGAACCTCGGATTCAGGAGGAACAATGTGGTTTTCGTCCTGGCCTCAGCGCTCATCACCAACTCTATACGCTCCACAGGATTCTGGAGGAGGCATGGGAGTTTACCCAATCTATCCACATGTGCTTTGTGGATTTGGAGAAGGCTTTCGACCATGTCCCTCGAACAATCTTGTGGGGCGTGCTCCGAGAGTACGGCGTTCCAGACCCGTTGCTACGTATTAGCATGGTCTGTATTAGAAATAACAGGTCGAATTTGTTTCCAGTGGGAGTTGGAGTCCACCAAGACTGTCCTTTGTCCCCGATTCTGTTCATAAATTTATGGACAGTATTTCTAGGCGCAGTCGAGATGTCGCGGGGTTCTGGTTTGGTGGCCATTGGATCTCGTCTCAGCTTTTTGCGGATGATGCTGTCCTTTTGGCCTCATCAAGTTGGGACCTCCAGCTCTCATTGGAGCGATTCGTAGCCGAGTGTGAAGCAGCCGGGATGAGAATTAGTACCTCCAAGTCTGAGGCTATGGTTCTCAGTCGGACAAGGGTGGAATGCACCCTCCGGGTCGGGAATGAGGTCCTGCCCCAAGTGGAGGAGTTTAAGTATCTTGGGGTCTTGTTCACGAGTGAGGTTGCTATTAAGCGGAGCCTGTACCGATCCGTCGTGGTGAAGAAGGAGCTGAGCCACAAGGCAAAGCTCTCAATTTACCAGGCGATCTACGTTCCAACCCTCACCTATGGTCACGAGCTTTGGGTAGTGACCGAAAGAACAAGATCACAGATACAAGTGGCTGAAATGAGCTTCCTTCACTGGGTAGCGGGGTTCTCCCTTAGTGATAAGGTAAGAAGCTCAGAGTAGATCCGCTACTCCTCCACATTGAGAGGAGCCATTTGAGGTGGCTAGGGCAACTGGTCAGAATGCCTCCCGGACGCCTCCCTGGTGTGGTGTTTCGGGCATGTCCAACCGCGAAGAGACGCTGGGGTTCGACCTAGAACTCGCTGGAGGGACTATGCCTCTCAGCTTGTCTGGGACCGCCTCGGTGTCCCCCCCGGGAGAGTTGGAGGAAGTGGCTGGGGAGAGGGACGTTTGGACCTCTTTGCTTCGGTTGCCGCCCCTGCGACCCGACCCTGGACTTAGCGGAAGATGATGAGATGATTGAGATATATATATATATATATATATATATATATATATATATATATATATATATATATATATATATATACATATATGAGAGAGCGAGAGAGAGATTTTAATTCTTGGATTAGTAACTATTATATTTATGTGTCTGAGAGAGAGAAAGGATGTTCTAGTTTCATCTTCTACAAAAATGGAACAAGGTGTGATTTGGAAACTGTCTTTATGAAACTGGTCTGTTGAAACTTGAAACTTGAAGCAACTGCATGCTGTGTTACTCTGCTGTGTTGGCAGATTGGCACTCAGCTGGCTCTGGGAACAAGAACTACTGTAAATCAGTTATCATTCCATCATCCCCTCCACTTCATCGGGTTCATTTCTTTCTTCCTCTGTCCTACACGTCCTCCTTCTAATTTCTTAGCTTAGGTCTCCTCCTCCTCTACTTTCTTCAAACACACAGACACACACACACACACACACACACACACACACAACACACAGACACACACACACACACACACACACACACACTTCTTAGTCCTGTTGACTCTCCCTTCTCTCCACTTTTCCCTCCATTTACAGATGAAGACACCATCTCATGCACAAACATGCTCCTCTGCATCCTCACTTTCCTGGACATGTTACCTGTCTCCTCATCTACAAACGTGCTCCTTATTCCTGTACAACTTCCTTCCATTTATTCTTCAGACTTTCTCCATACTTTCTCCACTCCAGCTCTTTCATCATTCCATCCTCCTCATCCCACGTCCTCTATTCAATTTTTATTCTTCTTCATTTTACTCTCACAAGTGCCTTCATCCTCTACATGCTGAAACTCCCACTCTCATCATCATCATCATCATCATTGTTGTATTCATCATCATCATTGTTGTGTTCATCATTATGGTCATCAACATCATTGTCATCATCATCGTTATCATCATCATCATCGTTGTTGTTATTATTGTCATCAGAATCATCATCTTCATCATCATCATAATCATCGTTGTCATCATCAACTTAGTTGTCATAATGATGATGATCATCATCGTCATCATTACCCTCCTCCTCCTTTTCATCATCATCGAGTTGTTGTCATTGCTGTTGTCATCATTGTTATCATCATCATAATCCTCATCAACATCATCATAATTGTTATCATCAGAATCATTGTTGGCATCATCTTTGTTATCGTCATCATCAACACTTGTTCGCTCTCCTCAGCCCCCACCTCACCTCCCTTCATCACCGCATCTTCATTCCCCAAGCATGACTCAGTGCAGTGTGGGTGTAAAGGGATCTCCACCTCGCAGAATGCTTCTGCTCTCAATGTAGCAAACTTTAGTACACTGGTGCACAGGGACTGAGAGGAAAATGTGACTTCGCTTCATGTGTAAAAGGAAGAGAAAAAGATCACACAACAAAGCAATAGAACACAAGAGGGCTGTGTTACAGTGATTTTATCATGTAAATGTGTTCATAATCACAATACACGAAAAAAAAATCTGTAACACATCCCTTACATGGCTTTTTTTTTTTTAGAACATTTATTTTCTGTAACCATTTAATCCTGATTAGGGCCACAGGCAGACTGGCACCCATCCCAGCCGACTCTGGGTGAGGGCAGAGTATAGCCTGGACAGCTCACCAGGCCATCGTAGGGCAGAAACACGCTGATGGCTTTGCAGCTTACTCTTGTCGAAACTCAGCAATGGTTCTTTTACATGCCTCACACCATAGACAGTGAGAGACATGGCCGGCCTTTGATAACCCAGTTAGCTGCACTTGGGAGGGGGGAGTGACAACCTGTGGAGAGTGGGACTTGAACCCATAACCTTAGGATCAGTGATCCAGCACCTTTACCACCAGGCCACCACTGCCTACAGATTTTTTTAGAACACTGAAACAAAAACAATATGATAAAATGCCAATTCTCAAAATAATTAAATTTATCAATAATAATTTTCATCGGGGGAAGCTTCTCCACCATACAATGTACTGTGTTAACTGGAAAGCTTTTTGCTCAAAGACATTAGGATTATACTGTATGGACAAAACAGAGGTGGGACTTGACCAGATTCTAACAGCTGTTTTAATGAATTTGTATAATTAAATCATATTATATCATTAAATCATGATATCATTCATTTATATGAAATTCAATTATTGTAATACAGCTCCAGGCATGTACATATGAAGAAGTTTACAGTGCCCTCATACATGATTTGGTAATAACATTCTAGCACCAAACATGTCCAATGATGAATTTGCATGTTCCCCCTTCTGCATGGGTTTGGTCTGGGTACTCCTGTTTCCTTGCAAGGTCCAAAACACTTGAACATTAGGCTAATTGTCTGTTTTGGTTTGCCACAGATATAGTTAAGGGTATGAATGTTAGTGGTGTGTGTTGGGCTTGCAATGGTCTTATAACCTGTTCTAGTTATAACCTGTTTTCACTCAGTGTCGCCTGAGATAGGCTCCAGTCTCCCCACGACTCTAACAGAAGTAAACAATTTGGTAGATGCTACAGTGTCATCACTATTTGTCCCTGATTCGTACCTACGTTAACAACAAAGACTATTGACTGCTTCCACAGAGTAAGTGTTTATATTTAATGTGTAATCTGATGAAGATGTAATGTGTGTTCTTCAGAAGGAACTGTTTCATACTCGAAACATACGAGAATTTATTGATCTATGCATCAAGTAGAGCAAAAAAAGCTCCATATAGGCTGCATGTTTCATTACAGGAATAATCAATAGAAAATTATAAGGACAAAGTGTTAGGCTGAATCTACACAATGCTATACATGTGCATATACCTACAGATACATATACACTGTCCTTTATAGTGAAAAAAACACAATGAAAAAAGAGGAAAATACAACCTTTAATTCAAGTGCATTTATTCAATGTGGAAAAATCCTCACATTAAGAAATAATTCTCTTACATCAAATCATGTATGCCACATTTACGAGCACCCTGATGTGCATACTTTGTTCAACCTGCTTTTGCAAACAAAAACAGCACCTAATCTTCTCCTATAATGTTTCACAAGATGGGAGAATCTTATACCATTCCTCTCTGTACAATCTCTCTAAATCATCCAGTGACCTGGGTCCTCTCTTCTACACTCTCCCCTTCAACTCACTCCACAGGGTTTCAATTGGGTTGAGGTCTGAGGACTGAGATGGCCATGGGAGGAGCTTGATTCTGTGTCTCTTGAACCATTTATGTGTAAATTTGGCCACATGTTTAGGGTCATTACCTTGCTGAAATACCCAGGGATGATCCATCTTCAGCTTTTGGGCAGAGACCACCAGATTTTGATTAAAAATGTCCTGGTATTTCAAAACATTCATGCTGCAATGCACCCTAACACGGTTCCCAGGGCCTCTGGAAGAGAAACGAGCCCACGGCACTACCAGTTCACCACCCGCTTCAGTGCTTTGCAGTCCTCAACAGAGCAATTCCCGTATCAGACTGTAACACTGTTGGTCAGGATGCATTCTATAGTGGGGCCAAAGTTACCCAGGATATCAGCAGACAGGTGGTTCTTTAGTGTCCTCAAGAAGAACAGGCTTTGATGGGCCTTCTTAATCAGACTGCAGGTGTTGGTTGACCAGGACAAGTTTTCTGACATATGGGTGCCCAGGAATTTGAAGCTGGAGATATGTTCGACACCAATGCCATTGATATGGATAGGGTCATGAGTGTTCCCCTTTTCCTTGCTGAAGTCCACATTGAGCTCTTTGGTTTTGCTGGAGTTCAGGAGCAGGTTGCTGTCAGCACACCATGCAGCTAGTTGCTTTACCTCTGCCCTGTAGTCAGACTCCTCATTGTCACTGATAAATCCGATCACTGTGGTGTCATCTGCAAACATAAGCCTACAGTCATAGGTGAAGAGGGAGTAGAGGAACAGGTTCAGCACACAGTTCTCAGGTGTGCCACTGTTGAGTATGATGGTGGAGTAATAGGTGAGGACTGACTTAACAGTGTCTGTTTGTTAGAAAGTCAATGATCCAGTTGCAGAAGGAGGTGTTGATTCCAAGATCCTCAAGTTTGGTGGTTGACTTAGAGGGAATGACTGTGTTGAATGCTGAGCTGAAGTCAACAAAAAGCTTTCTTGCATACGTGTTCTTGTTGTCCAGGTGTGAGTAAACATAGTGCAGTACTGTGGATCCAGCATCTTCGGTATACCTGTTGTGTTGGTATACAAATTGATGTGGGTCTAGTATGGGAGGCAGACTTTGCTTGAGAAGTGCCAGGACCAGTCACTCAAAGCACTTCATCACAATGGGTGTTAGTGCAATAAGGTGGTAGTCAATCACGCACATCGAAGACGAGTTTTTCGGCACTGGCATTATAGAGGCTGTCTTAAAGCATGCTGCTACTGTTGTTTAGGTAAGAGACAGGTTGAATATGTCTGCTAAGAAAGACCCTTGTGAGCTGCTCAGCACAGGCTCTGAGCACACGATCAGGAATTCCGTCAGAGCCAGCAGCCTTAGTTGTGTTAATTCAGCATGGGGCATTATGGACCTCTATGGGGAGAGTGTAAAGGTCTGGTGGTCATTTGTGGTTTGGTCTTCATGGCCTTGTCTTTGTTGTCCTTGTTGAAACATAAGTATAAGTAATTCGGCTCATTGAGGAAGGACAAGTTCATTGCAGTTGGTGTGGAGTTGCTGTGCTTGTGGTTGGTGATGGCCTGAATACCCTCCCACATGCTTTGGGGTCAGAATCGATGAAGTGTTCCTCCAGCTTTAACTTGTGGTCATGGTTGGCCTTTTTGAAACCTCTCTTCAGGTTCACCCTGGCTGTACTGTAGGCTTGTGTGTTACCAGATCTGAAGGCTTTGTTGTACGACTTGAGTCAAAGCCACACTTCCCTGTTTATCCATGGCTTCTGTTTAGGGTATGTGATGATCTGTTTCTTTGTGGTAAAATTGGGGTGTTGATGTATTCCAGTACTGAGTGAGCGTACAAGTCAATCTCTGTCTTAGAGTCATGGGGGGTCCGAGAGGAAAGCATAGTCCAATCTGTGTCATTAAACCTGTCCTGGAGAACAGAGTCTACCCCCACTGGACAAACCTTGATGGTCCTCACAGAAGGCTTCACATGAGACACCACATGAGTGGTGTGTACTTGGGGGTGAGAAACAAAGAGGGAGGATCAGATTGGCTGAAGTGGGAAAGGGAGGTTGCCATGTAGGCTCCAGAGATGTTAGTGTAAACATGGTCCAAGGTTTTGTCCCCTCTGGTGTGGCCAGAAACATGTTAGATGAATTTGGGACACACTGACTTGAGGTCCCCTGCTACAATGAATGCAGCCTCTGGGTCAGCAGTTTGTTGTTTGCTAATGGCTGTATGAAGTTCCTTCACAGCAAGCTTAGTATTAGTATCCAGTGGTATAAATAAAGCTGTTGTTATTGTGGAAGTAAAGTCCGTTGGCAGATAGAAAGGTCTACACTTCTTCTTCTTTTCCTTTCGGCTGTTCCCTTCAGGGGTCACCACAGCAAATGATCTGCCTCCATCTCACCCTATCCTCTACATCTTCTACTCTTACTCCAACTACCTTCATGTCCGCCTTCACCACATCCGTAAATCTTCTCTTTGGTCTTCCTCTATTAACATCCTTAAAGCAAACACTGCATCTGTGGTGCTCTTTCTTGGCATGAAACCAAACTGGTGTTCACAAATGCTGACCTCTGCCCTTAGTCTAGCTTCCACTATTCTTTCCCATAACTTCATTGTATGGCTCATCAACTTTATCCCGCTATAGTTGCCACAACTCTGTACATCTCCCTTGTAGACACTTCCATACCTCCACCGGTATGTCATCAGGACCAACTGCCTTTCCACTCTTCATCTTCTTCAATGCCGTCTTCACTTCACCCTTACTAATCTTTGCTACTTCCTGGTCCTCAACGGTCACCCCTTCTACTCTTTTTTTCTCTCTCTCATTTTCCTCATTCATCAGCTCTTCAAAGTACTCTTTCCATCTTCCCAGCATACTTCTGTCATCGGTCAATACATTTCCCTCTCTGTCCTTTATCACTCTAACTTGCTGCACGTCTTTCCCATTTCTATTTCTCTGCTGTGCCAACCTGTATAAATAATTTTCTCCCTCTTTACTTTCCAACCGAGCATACAAGTCATCATACACCCTCTGTTTGGCCTTTGACACCACTACCTTCACCTTACACTGTGTCTCCCTGTACTCCTGTTTACTCTCTTCGGTCCTCTCTGTGTCCCACTTCTTCTTAGCTAACCTCTTCTTTTGTACACACTCCTGCACTTCCTTATTCCACCACCAAGTCTCCTTATCTACTTTCCTTCCAGAGGACACACTAAGTACTCTCCTACCTGTCTCTCTAATCACATTGGCTGTTGTTGTCCAGTCATCTGGAAGCACTTCCTGACGACCCAAAGCCTGTTTCAACTCCTCCTTGAAGACAACACGACACTCTTCCTTTTTCAGCTTCCACCACTTTGTCTTCTGCTCTGCCTTTACCTTTTTCACCTTCCTCACCATCAGCATCATCCTGCACACCACCATCCTATGCTGTTTGGCTACACTCTCACCCGCCATTACTTTGCAGTCATTGACTTCCTTCAAATTACCTCGCCTACACAAGAGTAGTCTACCTGTGTGCTCCTACCTCCACTTTCATAAGTCACCCTATGCTCCTCTCTCTTCTGGAAGAAAGTATTCACCACAGCCATTTCCATCCTTTTTGCAAAATCGATCAACATCTGTCCTTCTGTGTTCCTGTCCTGGATACCAAACCTGCCCATCACTTCCTCGTCCCCTCTGTTGCCTGCACCAATATGTCCATTGAAGTCTGCCCCAATGACGACTCTTTCACCTCTGGGGGTACTCTGCATCACTTCATCTAACTCACTCCAGAATCTCTCCTTCTCTTCTAGCTCACATCCTGCCTGTGGGGCATAAGCATTGAATATCACACCTTCAATTTCTAACTTGAGACTCATCACTCTGTCTGACACTCTTTTACTTGTAGAACATTCCTGACAAACCCCTTCTTCAAGATGACTCCTACTCCATTTCTCTTCCCCTCCACACCATGATAAAACAGCTTAAACCCTGCTCCTAAGCTTCTAGCCTTGCTACCTTTCCACCTGGTCTCCTGAACACACAGTATGTCCACCTTCCTCCTCTGCATCATGTCAGCCAGCTCTCTAGCTTTTTCGTTCATAGTTCCAATATTCAAAGTCCCTACTCTCAGTCCTAGACTCACGCATTTCCTCTTCTCTCTCTACCTACGGACACGCCTCCCGCCTCTCCGTCTTCGACCAACAGTAGTCCAATTTCCACTAGCACCCTGTTGGTTAACAGCACTGATGGCGGTCGTTGTTAACCCGGGCCTCGACCGATCTGGTATTAATTTCGTTTTGATCATTTTGCATGAGAAATGTGGCAGAATTTTTACGCCGGATGCCTTTCCTGTCGCAACCCTCTGCATTTATACGGGCTTGGGACCAGCGTGAGGGGGAGACACTGGTTTGTGCCCCCCCCTCACGGCTGCATTATAGAAAGGTCTACACTTAACCATAAGAAACTCTTGGTTAGCTGAGCAGTGTCTTCCAACAATGACAGAGTTTGCACACCAAGCCTTGTTGACATAAATACACAATACTCCACCTTTTTTTTTTTTTTTTTTTTTAACGGTGTCCTCTGCTGTTCTATCTGCCCAGAGAATGTGGCCAGCTAGCGCGATAGCATTGTCGTGTATTCTGCTGTGTAGCCATGTTTCCATGAATACCATGACATTACAGTTCATAAGTCTCCTGTTTTCTGTGATCCAAAGTTCTAACTCATCCATCTTGTTCACCAAGGATCGCACATTAGCGAGGAAAATGGTGGGTAAAGAAACCTGGTTCGGTGTAAGCTTTAGTTTAGTTCTTAACCCGCCTCGCTTCCACAACCTTTGTTTACAATGTCTACGCCGCCTGCGAGCACTTCTGGTCGACTGAGATGCCTGCATAGTGTCGGGTATGTTTCTGAGCTCCAGGATCAGTTGGAGGTTGCTGATAAAACAGTCGGAGTGTTGTGATCTGATATCCAGAAGCTTTTGTCAGCTGTAGAATGTGAGCGAAAAGCTGTTCTGTACAGGCAAAACTGAAATGATTAGGAATATCACTGCTGACTTACAAAATCTGAAGAGACACTGAGCCTTGTGTTGTTCTTGTGCCACCATCTTGCCTTGTCTCAACTTTTTTTTTTTTTTATCCACCAGGCCCACTTAGACGGTTTGTTGCCAAAAAGCTCTATCTTGGTCTCATCTGACCAAAGCACACTGTCCCAGTTGAAGTCCCAGTACCCGCTTTGTGAACTCCAGGCTCTTGGGTTTATGATTGTGAGTGAGAAAGTTTTTTTCCCTGCATGCGTCCAAAACAGCTTATTGACATGTAGACGGCACCTGATGGTTGTTTTGGAGACTTTCTTAACTGAAGATTCCTCCATTTTTTTGTAATTCTTTGTTAGCAAGGTGAGCATTGGGAGAGGATTTCATACTAAGGTGCATGGCGCTGAAATGATATGTTCAGAGCAGGTCTCAAACATCATGTGTTTTGCATTTAAACATGAGTATTGCACTGTCCAAGAAGATGGTTTGAATGATGTTTACTCAGCCAGTGTGTGTGATTGTGGTGGTGGAGTTACACATTAAACAGCTTGTGGGTAAAAGCTGTTCTTGAGTCTATCAGGTTTTTTATTGTCCTGTAGCTTTTTCCGGAGGGGAAAGGGGAGAAAAGGAGGACTCCAGTGTGTGTGTGTGTGTGTGTGTGTGTGTGTGTGTGTGTGTGTGTGTGTGTGTGCACGTGCGTGCGTGCACGTGTGCGGTACCTGATAATTCCACTGGCTGGCCTCTGAAGTCTGTCAGTGTAAATGTCACTGAGGGAGGGTAGTGTGCTTCCAATTAGCCGCTCTGCCATCCTCACCACCCTCTGCAGTACAGCTGCTAATCCACTGTCGTGTGTAAAGAGGGAGAAGAGGAGGGGTCTAAGAACACACCCCTATAGTGTTCCAATGTTCAGGATGAGAGTGGAGGAATTGTGTTCTCCTATCCTGACATACCAAAATCCGTTGCCGAGAAAGTCCAGTATCCAGGTGGTGCAAATATACATTAATATTTATATTGCATATTCGTGTTCTTCCCTCTCATGGGTTTCCTCCTGGTTCTCTGGTTTCCTCCAACAGTCAATAAACATGCAGAGTAGGTTATATATATATATATATATATATATATATATATATATATATATATATATATATACACACACACACACACAGACGCGCCCCGACTTACGTTTTTAATTGGTTCCGGCGGGCCAAACGTAAGTTGTTACAGTGACATGTGACGTATGACGCTCATACCATACTATACATCTCATAAATACCATATCTCATAAAACACCCCTAAATCAATCATTATAAACATAACTCTGTAAAATAATATCAAATATATATCAACATTAATTTCAAATAAATAAAATTCAAGCAACATAATTTCCGATTGATAAATTTTAATCAAATTCACTCATCAAATATGAAATACAGTATCAAATATAACCTTTAACATTTTCTATGATGCGATCTTTCTGCTTGTAAATGGCACCGATGGTCGACGGATGGTCACGTTACATGAAGCTGAGCCAAGTGACTTTACATGAAGCTTTAAACAGCCAATCAGCGCTTACAATATGTGAGGCGCTCAATACCGAAAGTAGTGTACTTGCTGTGGGTTATACGGACTTCCGGTCTTTCAAGTGAGCAAGGGTGCCGTTGAACTCGTTTAGAACTCAGCCTGCACTGATGTGAATCACTAGCAGAGCAGAGAGTTCGTTTTCTTTTCTGGATTCGGGTTTTCATTCATTTTACAACTCTCTTTGCTTAACTGAGTATGCATGGTAGATTGCGCCAATCTGAGCAGATAGTTAATTCATCTCTGTGTCTGAGACTTGCACCCATGCTCGTAGGCTTATGCTTCTGGCCAACCATATTTGCTTAGGGTGACAAAAGTCTGCAAAACAGTGTAAACACAAAGATCACAGAGACAACGTCTTAACACAAGGGTAGCACGCATATATGTATGTGTATATATATATATATATATATATATATATATATATATATATATATATATATATATAGAGAGAGAGAGAGAGAGAGAGTATTTTCTGAGTAGATCCTTCCGTAGGAGAGTGCTCAATACTTTTTGGTAGAGTAAATAACAAAAATAAAAGGACAGGACAAAGACTTTCTATTGAAACTCCATTTATCACTACAGATCTGTTTCGAGGGGTGGTGAAACCATCCTCTCGCTTCAGGTGATTATAGAAGAATAATGTAGAATAATCTTCTATAATCACCTGTAGAGAGAGGATGGTTTCACCACCCCTCGAAACAGATCTGTAGTGATAAATGGAGTTTCAATAGAAAGTCTTTGTCCTGTCCTTTTATTTTTGTTTTATATATATATATATATATATATATATATATATATATATATATATGTCATTTTATTTTTTTTAAATAGCCTACTCTGCATGCTTAGGACTGTTGGAGGAAACCACAGTACTTAATTATGACCATTGTGACCTTTATTTATACAGTCAGCCCCCTTCTTATGAAAACCCTGAATACAAAAAATCCAGTATACGAAAAACATTTTCCTAAATTTTTTCCTTTGTATATGAAACAAGTTATTCTTACGGAAAGCACCAAACACGCCATTCAAACATTCAAACAATGCACAAGTTTACTCTCTCATTGGCTGTCACCCACCATCCCGCCCCGCTGGCCTCCCATTGGCCAGGAGGGAACTGAATCTCTATAGTACTGTACCTATAATGCTTGTTTGTCACACACTTAAAGGAGAGTTGTACTGTTGGTTCGTGAGTTTTTTTTCCAGAGTGCTCATTGCAGCTTATTTTTCGATTTTTAAGTTGTTTAATTCAGTAAATGTTTAATAAACGTGGCGCGCTCCACCGAATATGGGCAAAACGTGGCTCATCCGGACCTCCGATCCCTCAAGCAAACAGGTGAATGTTGAGTACTAAACAAGAATTCAAAGCACACTTACCTGCTTGACAGATCGGAGGGCCGGATGAGCCGCGCCCCATCTTAAAAGGTCCAGCGTTTGCTGCGACGACGCCCACATTCGGCGGAGTGCACCGCAGAGCACGCCACAAATGTGGGCGGCGCCCACATTCGGTGGAGCGCGCGACGGAGCGTCCCACAAGTGTTTAATAATGAATGTAAAAATGAATAAAAAATGTTTAATAATGGTTTAATTAATAAATGTTAATAAAAGGGTTTAATACAGACACTCTCCGACTTACGTTCATCCGTTTTTTTCGATTTTACACCCCCCCCCAAAAAAAAAGTCGAATTGTACCTACCTAGTACGCTGACATAATGGTAATGACGCAATGACGATGCGTCCATTGTTTACAAAAGACAGACTGAGTGCCCCTCCTTCCCAGTTCAGTTTTATATATATATATATATATATATATATCAGTTATATAGCGTGTTACCCTTGTGTTAAGACATTGTCTCTGTGATCTGTGTTTACTCTGTTTTGTGGACTTTTGTAACCCTAAGCAAATATGTAGTTGGTCAGAAGCATAAGCCTACTAGCATGGGTGCAAGTCTCATACACAGAGATGAATTAACTATCTGCTCGGATCGGCGCGATCTACCATGCATGCTCAGTTTACGCAAAGAGAGTTGTAAAATTTATGAAAATCCTAATCCAGGAAAGAGCTCTCCGCTCTGCTGGCTCCACATCAGTGCAGGCTGTGTTCTAAACGAGTTCAATGGCATCCTTGCATACTTGAAAGACCAGAAGTCCATATAACCCACAGCAAGTACACTACTTTCGCAAGTACACTACTTTTGGTATTGAGCGCTTCACATATTGTAAGCTTGATTGGCTGTTTTAAACTTAATGTAAAGTGATTCGGTATAAATAAGTGACTTATTTGAAATTAATATTGATATATTTGATATTATTTTACAAAGTTATGTTTATAATAATTGATTTAGGGTTGTTTTATAAGATACAGTAATGGTATTTATGGTTGTATAGTACAGTATGCGCGTCATAAGTCACACGTCATACATCATATATCACTGTAACAACTTGTGTTCACTGTCAAGTCGGGAAGTGTCTGTATGTTAATAAAATGTTTAAATGGTTTAATAAATAATTTTCTTTTACGTTTAACACATATTTCATACATATTTCAAACAAAATTGGTGTACTTTTTTAATTTTTAAAGGGTTTATGGGGGTAGTCTTGGGAGCCTTGGAACGAATCACGCATTTTACATGTAAAATGCGTTTCTACTTACGAACACTCCAGGTTCCGAAAAAGGCGCTGGAACGGATTAATTTCGTGAGAAGGGGGCCGACTGTACTTTATTACCTCAACCAGCAGGTAATCATTTTACCTAGTTAGTTAATGTCAGTCAGTTAAGTATTTAGTTAGTTTGTCTCTTGTTCTTATGTAGAGGATAACCAAGTGTTATGCAAGGATTTTAATTTTTTTTATTCTTAGGGTGGTACACGAAAGAAACCATAAAATTTGAGAGTTAATTCATAGATGGGATCATGTTTAAAAAAAAAATCCTCAAATCCCATAAAATGCCTATTATTTAATACATATGTGCCAAAAATGAGATTCCTATTAGGGGGAGACATTTAATTATAACTATGCCAAGGTTTTATAATCTGTTTGTGCTAGGTGGATGCACCTTGCACTCTGAGTGCACCTCTAATTCTTTATTAAAATTGCCAAATCTGGATCACCACAGAAATACAAACTGGATTCCAAAAAAAGTTGGGACATGATACAAATTATGAATAAAAACTGAATGCAATGATGTGGACTTGCCAAATTTCAATACAGTGGTATCACCTTACGAAAGACCCAACAAACAAAAAATACAAGTTACAAAACGCATTTGCCTAAAATTTCCGTCTCTAGATACAAAAAAATTCACGTTACGAAACGCACCATCTCAAAAATTCAAACAATGTGCAAGTTGCTCTCCTATTGGCGATCTTCCAACACCCTGCCCCGCTGGCCTCCCATTGGCTATTATGGATCTCCATAATACCTGTGATGCTTTTCGTGTGCCTTTGACCCATTGTTCGTCATGGAAATGCAGCTCCCTCCCATTGGCTATTATGGCGCTGCATCTCCATAATACCCATGATGCTTTTCGTGTGCCTTCGTTCCATTGTTCATCACAGACATGCAGCTCCCTCCCATTGGCTAGGAGGGAGTTGCATCTCCATAATACCCATTATGCTTTTTGTGTACCTTCAACCCATTGTTTGTCACGGAGTTCTAAGGACAGAATTACTGTTGTTTCGTGAGTTTTTCGAGTGTGCTCATTGCAACTTTATTTTTTGGCTCAGGTTTTTAACCTTGCATAAGCATTTGTAAGATTATAACTCTGCTAAGAAGACATGCTCAGCACACAGACACACACACACACACACACACACACATACACACACACAAACACACACACACACACACACACACACACACACACACACACACACACACACACACACACGGTGAAAGTGATTCCCGGTGTGAGTGAAAAGAAGAATCGGGCTCATGGCATGCGGTTGAGTGATATCGCAAAGGAATATGGCCGAAACCTGTCTACCATCGGTACGATATTGAAGCAGAAGAAGGCCTTAAAAGGTATACTTTTATAATTTTTAAAGGGGGTAGTATTGGTGGCCTTAGAACGAATCAGGCCTTTTACATGTAAAATTCTACTCAACTTATGAAAACAATCAGGTTACGAAACCACTTCTGGAACAGACTAATTTTGTAAGGTAAAGTACGACTGTATTTTATTCCAAATAGAACATAGATGACAGGGTCAAAACTTTAAAAGAAGGAAATGTATCATTTTAAGGGGAAAATATGTTGATTTTAAATTTCATGGTGTCAACAAATCTCAAAAAAGTTGGGACAAGGCCATTTTCACCACTGTGAGGCATCCCCTCTTCTTCTGACAACAGTGTGCAAATGTCTGGGTGACTGAAGAGCCAAGTTTCTCAAATTTAGAAATAGGAATGCTGTCCCATGCTTGTCTAATACAGGCCTCTAACTCTTCAACTGTCTTGGGCCTTTGTTGCACTTTCCTGTCACAACCCTTTTAGCAAGGGACAGAAACACGCTGACGACTTTGCAGCCTACTCTTTACGAATGTCAGCAATGGTTCTTTTACATGCCTCTCACCATAGACAGTGAGAGACATGGCCCACCTTTGATAACCCAGTTAGCCACACTGGGGGGGGGCAATGACAACCTTGTGGAGAGTGGGACTCGAACCCCCAACCTTTGGGTCAGCGATCCAGCGCCCTATACCACTGGTCCACCACTGCCCCTTGGGAAAGACCGTTCTGATATTGCTCTACTATCTTTCTGCACAACATTGGGGGAATTGGTGATCCTCTACCCATCTTCACTTCTGATAGACACTGCCACTCTGAGAAGCTCTTTTTATACTCAGTCATGTTTCCAATGGACCTCATTAGTAGTAAATGATCTTCCAGCTGTTCGTTATGAGTGCAATTTACTTTTCCAACTTTTTTGAGATTTGTTGACACCATGAAATTTAAAATCAACATATTTTTCCATTACAATGATACATTTTCTCAGTTTAAACTTTTGAGCCTGTCATCTATGTTCTATTTGGAATAAAATATTGAAATTTGACACTTTCACATCACTGCATTCAGTTTTTATTCACAATTTGAATAGTGTCCCAATTTTTTTGGAATCCAGTTTGTATAATTGTGCATTAATTGTGGGCCATACACCAACCTTCAAAAAAATAATTAATAATATTAATTAAATAAAAATATATAATTTTTAGATCAAGTTGCTAACAAACCAAGAAACAAAAAATAAACAATCAAACTAATGCTAACAAAATCTTCTTTGTTGTGATAATGACACACTAATCAGTGTGGAAGCTTAGTTGTTTTATTTATGCTGTATGTGCCAACAATTCTGTTACTCGCTTACAAAGGTTTATTTTTAACTTGTATTGACGCTGTTGTACATTTAATAAGAGGCTGTATGTGCCAGGATAAGATCTAAAAGAATAAATCAAAAGTCCAACTACACATACCTTGGGATTGAAGAAATCATTCGAGCTATTTGTTTAGATTTGCCATTTTGCTCTGTAATGTGTAATTTTCAAAAAATTCGAGTTGGTTGTAATCCCACAGTTTAGTTCTGTTGCAACTGTGTCACAAATACCCATAAAGAAAGACAGTCGCATTGTATGCATGCTTTGTATCACACACACAAACTTTATATAGCTGAAAAATGTAAGCTGTCACAACAAATTGTGCAGTACCAAATGCTATCTTATGGATATAGCAGAAGCGAAGCATTATCTGGATCGGTTTCAAATGACCGCATGGCATTTCAGAGGTGTAAATCGGACCTGTTAAGAGTTAAATTATAGTGTTAAACCCAGCTATAATTTCCAGTGAAGGCAAAGCTGATATAAAAAGAGGAGAGAGGGTGGCGGCTGTTGCCTTTCCAAAATTTAGATGGACTGAATGTTTTTACAATTACCAGGAGAGCTGTTGCAAACCACAGGCATCTGTTAATCTACATTGAGTTGCAACAGAGACAGAGAGAGAAGAGACAGAGGACAGAAAGAGATAGAGAGAGAGAGAGAGAGAGAGAGAGAGAGAGAGAGAGAGAGAGAGAGAGGGTCTGTCATTCCTTTCTTAAGGACAGATTTACTGTACCTCTTTTTTTTTTTTTTTTGCTGATTTTCCTCTCCTTATTCTTTTATGAAAAAATTCTTAATCATTGCAGGTTTTTTCCTTTTCTCTAAATTGAAATGGTCTGACCTAAATATACTGTTTATTGTTCAGTATCCATGCAGACAGAACTGAGATATGAGAGTCAATACATTGTAGTCTTCATCAGCATTACACAGACATGTTAACAGCATTTCTCCACCATGTAATCGGCAGGCCCATAAACCGAAAGAGTCTAGAGCTTTCCAGATGGAGCAACCCCATCCGAAAGCACTAAAAGCTGCTAAAAACAGCCACCTGGTAAATGAGAGATTGTGGTTTGGATCCTATGGTAGAAGAAGCTCATTACAAAAAAATCTGCAAAGGTTTGAGTCCTTCCGAAACACTACAGCACACAAACGCAACGATCCGATTTACTCTACCATATTCTGCAGCCAATTCAAGCTGAACGCAGCACAACTAAACATTAAATCCACTTCCACGCTATGCCTATTTTTACATTGCAGCTCTCTCAGCACTTTTTTAAAGATCTCATGAGACTACAAACTTTAATTAATAAACTAGTGGCTTTATTAAAGCATACTGTAACACTGCAATTACTATGAAGTTATTATACAAATTTATGTTCTGTTGTGGTTAGTGAACGTGAACAAGTACTTTCTAGTTTCAGTATTTAGTGAACATTAGATCTTGTGTGACTTCGATGGCCTTTCAAGCTGTTCAGGGTGTACTCTGCCCTTGCCCAGAGTCGGCTGAGATGGGTGCCAGTCTCCCCACAACCCTAATTAGGATTAAATGGTTCAGAAGTTGAATGAATGAATGAAGGAATATTGTGGCCTGATGAACAGCCTTTCAAGCCATGTGGAATGAATTTTATAAAAGAAAAGAGATATCCAGAAGTCAGATCATCACTTCAGGGTCTCAATTAACACCAGATCTAATTTAATACTGAATGTAATTTAACATCAGGACTCACTTAACATGGACTCTAATTTAATACTGGGTGTTATGAGCATGTAAATATTTGTTCAGTTCATTTTCTGTACCCGCTTAATCCTAATTTGGGTCGCGGGGAGGCTGGTGCCCATCCCAGCCAACTTCGGGCGAGGGCAGACTACACCCTGGAAAGCTCGCCAGGCCATCGCAGGGCGGAAACACGCTGACGGCTTTGCAGCCGACTCTTGTCGAAAGTCAGCAATGGTTCTTTTACATGCTTCACACCATAGACAGTGAGAGACATGGCCGGCCTTTGATAACCCAGTTAGCTCCACTGGGGGGGGACAGTGACAACCTTGTGAGAGTGGGACTCGAACCCCCAACCTTTGGATCAGCGATCCAGCGCCCTATACCACTAGACCACCACTGCCCCCTGTAAATATTTATGTGAATGTAGGCCTCCGTCAGTCCCGAAGGACTATGGCTGCGCTCTGGCCAGTATCCCGACTGGTGATACTCCCCAGTGCACAGAGCCTGGGTAGGGAGTAATGAGGGACAGGCTGTTACCCAAGCAGCAAGTCCCCCCCTGTCTCGGCGCCACCGGAAGGATCCAATGGAAAGGCAAGTGCCGATACGACTGGGTTCCAGTGCCGCTGCAGGAGAGAAACTACGGTCAATTTAGAACGGCCAATTAACCTACAGTGCACGTCTTTGGATTATGTGAATGTAAATATAAAAATAATGGAAGAGAGTCACATGGTGACTCAGCTGTTTGGGTCTGGAATTTTCCTCATGCGCCCTGGTGGCGGGTCAGGTGATTGTAGGTTTGTACCTACAATCCTAAAGGATTGAAGGATTGTACCTAAAAGGATTGTACCCGAACAGTAGGGAATCTATATTAAGGACCTTTTGCAGACTGGCTACAGTCTCCTCCAGTCTCTTCGGGTCTCTTCGTATCGCTATGGGCAGATCATCTAAGGAGACTCATCTCAGCGGATTAACTCATCCAAGGCGGATCATGGAACGCGCTGCACCCAAGTTTCGTTGTTCGGGACTTCATCGTCAAAGTCCATCATCCACGTCCACACACAGCCCACGTGAGGATGGTCATCATTTATTTCGTCTGACATGCGGGATGGAAAGCCTTTCCCCGCCAGCACATGCGCAATCTCTAAATTTACCCTACTGTGGATGCTTGGTTGACTATGGGACCCTTTGTTAATTTGTATGTGGTTGCGCTGTAAGTTGCAAATTATAAATTTTGTCTTATTTTGTTCATATTATTAAATTGTACATAGTTTATGTCGTGGTCTGTTGTGTTTTGCTGGTTTCACGGGGCAATTTCAATCCTCTAAATTTTCCTATCCGTAACAAGTGGGGGCTCGTCTGATAGAATCCATTAGGCAGATGTAACACTGGGTCTAATTGAATAGTGGTCTACTTTAATACTAGTTCTAAGTAAACTCAGTATAATTTAATATTGGATATGATTTAACATAAGGACCAATTTATTAATTAATTCTCGGACTTGGAAGTGCTGGTTCTCATCCCGGCTGCTTCGCACTCAACTACGAATCGCTCCAATGAAAGATGGAGGTCACGGATTGATGAAGCCAAAAGCTCTGGCTATGGTGATACAGTGATTGTATTGCCCATAGCAACGAGTCCTGAATACCGTATTTCCGGAGCACACCCCACAAGATAGCCTAAGGAATACGGTGGAAAGCGTTCTCCAAATTCACAAAACGTATGTGGACAGATTGGGCAAAATTTCATGCCCCCTCCAGGATCCTGTACAGCATACAGAGTTGGTCGAGAGTGCTGCAACCAAGAAGAAAACCACATTGTTCCTCCTGAATTCGAGGTTCAACTGTCAGTCTGATACTCCTCTCTCGCACCCTTGCATAGACTTTCCTGGGTAGGCTGAGGAGTGTGTTTCCATGATAATTGGAACATACCCTGTAGTCCCCCTTTTTAAAAAGGGGGACTACCACCGGTTTGCCCATCGTAGAGGTATGGCACGCGATGGTCACTCGATGTTGCAGAGACCTGTCAACTAAGACAGTCCTACAACATCCAGGGCCCTGAGATATTCATGGTAGATCTCATCCACCCTCGGGCCGACCCCCGAGGAGCTTTGTGACTACAGTACCTCAGTGACCTCAGCTACAGTGATGGGCGGACCCCCCCCCCAAACCCCCAGGGTCTTCCTCCTCTACAGAGGGCATGTTGGTGGAATTGAGGAGGTCCTCAAAGTATTCCTGCCACCTCCTGATGACATTTCCAGTCAAGGTGAGCAGTTCCCCACTTCCACTGTAAACAGTATTTGTGGAGAACTGCTCCACCCTCCTGAGACGTCGGATGGTGGTCCAGAACCTTTTTGAGGCCAACCAATAATCGCTCTCCAGGCCCTCACCGAACTCCTCCCATGCCCGAGATTTTGCATCGGCAACAGCTCAGGCTGCAGCCCGTTTGGCCTGCCAGTGTATGTCTTCTGCCTGGTGAGTCCCACAGGCCAATAAGCCTCAATATGCCTCCCCTTTCAGCTGAACGGCCCCCTTCACTGCAGGTGTCCACTACCGAGTCCAGAGGTTACTGCCACGACAGGCACTGATGACCTTCTGGCCACAGCTATGGGCTGCTGCCTCAGCACTGGAGGCATGAGACATGCCCATTCAGATTTCATGTCACCCGCCTCATTCGGGACATGGTTGTAGCTCTGCCGGAGTTGTTAGTTAAATGCCCCTCTGACAGGAGACTCTTCCAAAAGTTCTCAAGAGACCCTAACTACACACTTGAGCCTGCCAGGTCGAGAGGGCAGCCTCCCCTGCCATCCGAGCCAGCTCACCACCAGGTGGTGATCGGTTGAGAGCTCAGCTCCCCTCTTCACCCAAGTGTCCAGAACATGCGGCCACAAGTCCAGTGACATGACTACAAAGTTGATCATCGAACTGCAACCCAGGGTGTCCTGGTGCCAAGTGCACTTATGGACAACCTTATATTCGAACATGGTGTTTGGTGTTTGTGATGAAGAAACTGTGATGCCTAAAGGCTCGAAGAAAGGTGAGCACTCTGAACTGTCGTTTGGTGCATA
This sequence comes from Plotosus lineatus, assembly GCA_024760905.1. Lineage (NCBI taxonomy): Eukaryota > Metazoa > Chordata > Actinopteri > Siluriformes > Plotosidae > Plotosus > Plotosus lineatus. The sequence goes on from CM045736.1 coordinate 28,838,092, forward strand.
AGCACAAACAACAGTCAGGACCCATCCCCCCACGCGAAGGCGGTGAGAAGCTACACTTTCGTTGACTGGGGAGAACCCCAATGTGTGGGCGCTGAGACGGCGTCAACAAGGATGCCCACATCAGCTCACCGCCTTTCCCCATCAGCAACTCCAGAATTGAATAAGGTCTAGCCTTTCTCGAGATGGGTGGTTCCAGAGCACAAACTATGTGTTGAGGTGAGTCCGACTATATTTAATCAGTATTTCTCCATTTCACACACCAGCTCAGGCTCCTTCCCTGCCAGAGAGGTGACATTCCATGTCCCAAGAGTTAGAGTCAGTAGCCGAGGATCGGTGTGACGAACCCATGCCTTCGGCTGCCACCCAACTCACACTGCATCAAACCCCTATAGGCCTTCCCATAGGTGGTGGGTCCATGGGAGGGCAGACTCATGTCTCCTTTTTGGGCTGGGCCCGGCTGGGCTTCATGGGCAGAAGCCCAACCACCAGGCGTTCACCTTCAAGTCCCACCCCCAGGCCTGGCTCCGGGGGAAGGGGGGACGGGACGGGACTCTGGTGACCTGCGTCCAGGCAAGGAAAACTGTTTCCTTGTATTTTCTTTTTTCAAAGAACTCTTTTGAACTGCGATGTTTTTGAACATCTATATCTTCACATAACACATGTTTGCCTTGGGTGATCCTACCAGGGCATAATGCCCCCAACAACATAGCTTCTAAGATCATTAGGACATGCACAAACCCCTCCACCATGATAAGGTGGCAATTCAAATAGGGGGTTGCAATTAACCATCAGGTCTAATTTAATACAGGATGTAATTTAACATCAGGGCGAATTTAACACTAACTCTAATTTAATACGAAGTCTAATTGAACACTAGGTGTAATTTAATACTGATTGAAATTAAACAACAGATCTAATTTAGTACTAGTTGTAATTTAATACTTGGTTAAAATACTGGGTTTAATTTAATACTAGTTCTAACTGAACACTAGGTCAAATTTAATACTGAATCTAAGTAAACCCTGGGTTTAATTTAATACTGGGCCTAATTGAATACTGCGTCTAATTTAACAGTTTAGTTCAAAACCAGGTCTAATTTAACATTGAGTGTGACTGAACACCGGGTCTAATTTAATATCCTTTCAAATTGAGTGAGTGTTCAACTTGAATACTAGGTCGAATATAACAAAGGGTATATGTTGCACAGGGTCTAATTTAACATCAGGTCTAGTTTAACGTTGGGAGTAATTTAACATTGGGACTTATCTGATATTGAGTCTAATTTAACACCAAAGGGGCAGTGGTGGTCTAGTGGTATAGGGTGCTGGATCGCTGATCCAAAGGTTGGGGGTTCGAGTCCCACTCTCCACAAGGTTGTCACTGTCCCCCCCCCAGTGCAGCTAACTGGGTTATCAAAGGCGGGCCATGTCTCTCACTGTCTGTGGTGAGAGGCATGTAAAAGAACCATTGCTGACGTTCGTAAAGAGTAGGCTGCAAAGTCATCAGCGTGTTTCTATCCCTTGCGAAAAGGGTTGTGACATGAAGGGCATCCGATGTAAAAACCTCTGCCAAAACAAACGTGCGAATCAGATGATTCGCTGTGGCGACTCCCGAGTAAAAGGGAAAAAGCCAAAAGGAAGACAGACAGTCTAATTTAACACCAGGTCTAAGTTCACACGGGGTGTAAAATTAACTAATTCCAGTTTAAACGTTAATTTACTGGGTTTATATTTATACTGAGTTTAAATTAAGCAGGTTTCAGTTTTTTAAAGTTTCTTTCAAAACTGATCCAGCAGTGATGTCTGATCCAGCGTCGCAGATATCCACCAGGTGGTGCCACATTCTCCAACTCAGTTACACAAACTTGTGGTCAGACCACCATGTTTTTACAATGGAAGTAGATGCGAACATTACATTTCAAAATGACCTCATGTATGTTTATTTGTACAGATCCCATATGTTTTCGAATTTTTTGCTATAGGAAACGTAGAAATTGATCTAACAGATGTGAAACTCCAGTATTTACAAGTGGACTGAGATCAAACTGACAGGGTTTCCCCATCACTTCTCCTTGCTGGGTGTATGAACCCTACAAATAGCTCAGGCTTAATTTACATCTTATATATAAGTCACAACATCAGTAAGTTACAAGTAAATACACCACCTTTATTAGTTTTTCACACCTTAACAAAAAGGTTTAAGTAATCAAAAACATCTTTTCGCACTTTTGCCGAACAGCTTCATCCTACTATTTTAGCTGACACAAAGACAGGGTACACCTTGAAAATTCACCAGACCATCACAGGGCAGGACACACATCAATATTCATACTCACACTCACACCTAGGGACAATTTGAACAGTCAGTTAGCCTGATGTGTGATTGTTTGGACTGTGGAAGGAAACTGGAATCACTGAAGGAAACTCACACATGCAAGGGGCGAATATGCAAATTCCATACAAAAATGCTTGAGTCTGGGAATAGAACCCAGTACCTTTTAGCTGTGAGGTGGAAGTATAAAGCAGTACGCCAGCATGTCGTCCGTCAAAAACATATTGCATTGCATATTTGTTTATATTTCTAAAATGTCTGTCTGTCTTCCTTTCGGCTTTTTCCCTTTTACTCGGGAGTCACTGCAACCTTAAATTTAAGACAGGAAACCAATATTTGACTGTCCATTAATGCTAAAAATTATACAATTAATTTTTCAAAATCTAATATTTGGGGCATTTATATATTGTGTTTGTCTCTTTACTGCAAAGAAACTTTCAGTGAAATATATAGTTAATTTTTTAAGATACACAGGCATTCACAGAGTGGGACTTACTCCATTATACAACAGATATACTGTAGCAAGCAGGCCCTATATAGGTTGTGGATTTAAATACCTGTGCTCATCTTATGATATGCTTCATAGTGTTCAAAATGGGACGCAATTAGTTAAAATCCTCTTTTGCAGGATTTATGACCCAGTGGGCTTCTCTTGAAAGTTTTGTCAGGTCAAGCATTTAAATGTCTGCTATCTGTAACCATGAAAACCGGTACCACCTGTATCATGGGACCGGCTGCTAGCAACTAAACTGGCAACTCCATCAACTGAGCTGGTGTTCAGGATCAATCTGAGTATCCTGATAGAACAAAAAATAATAGCTTCCGAAGGTCCAATGGTAGGGACAAACCACTTCCAATTAGTGCCCCGAACAATCGCTCAATGGCCAATGATAGACCAAACGATCTCTCAGCCAGCCGCTGCAGCATGACAGAAATTACCGCTTGTCCTGACCAGAGAGTGATTCTGGTAATGCAAAAGTCAGTATTATGTCAACCATTTTGTATGCAGCTCCCATTACAGAATTCATCTGCAAATTCAAAGGTAAGAGTTCATCCATGTATGGTTTCCTATTAGTGTTCCAGGGTAACGTCAAGTCTACTGGCACACGTTTTGAAGTTATAGGTGCCCTGTTCTTACCTTCACCTTTGATCTTCTTCTTTATTCCTTTCAGCTTTTCCCTTCAGGGGTCACCACAGCAAACCATCCGCCTCCATCTCACCCTATGCTCTGCATCTTCTACTCTTATTCCAACTACCTTCATGTCCTCCTTCACCACATCAATAAATCTTGTCTTTGCTCTTCCTCTCGGCCTTCTGCCTGGTAGTTCCAACCTCAGCATCCGATACTCACTATCCCTCCTCTGTACATGTCCAGAGCCTCTCTGACTTTGTCTCCAAAATATCTAACATGTGCAGTCCCTCTGATGTACTCATTCCTGATGCTATTCATTCTCGTTGCTCCCAAAGAGAACCTCAACATTTTCATCTCTGCTGCCTCCAGCTCAGCCTCCTGTCTTTTCCCCAGGGCCACTGTTTCTAAACCAGACAACATCGCTGGCTTCATCACCGTCTTGTACACTTTTTCCTTCGTTCTTGCCGATACCTTCCTATTTCACATCACACCGAAGACTTTTCTCCAACCATTCCAACCTGCCTGCACACGCTTCTTCAGCTCTTTTCCACGCTCTCCATTTCTCTGGATTGTTGAGCCTAAGTACTTAAAATCCTCCACCTTCTTTATCTCTGCTCCCTGTAACCTCACCGTTCCTTTTGGGTCCTTGTCGTTCACACAAATGTATTCTGTTTTACTGAGGCTAACCTTCATTCCTCTCCTTTCCAGGGCATACCTCCACCTCTCTAGATTTTCCCGCACTTGTTCTCTGCTCTCACTACAGATCATAATGTCATCTGAAAACATCATAGTCCATGGGGAATCTTGTCGAACCTTGTTTGTCAGCCTGTCCATCACCATAGCAAACAAAAAAGGGCTCAGAGCTGACCCTTGATGCAGTCCCATCTCAACCTTGAAGTCTTCTGTCACACCGACAGCACACCTCACCACTGTCTTACATCTCTCATACATGTCCTGTACCACTCTAACATACTTCTCTGCCACTCCAGACTCCCTCATGCAATACCACAGTTCCTATCTCGGCACCCTGTCATATGCTTTCCCCAGATCCACAAAGGCACAATGCAGCTCCTTCTGACCTTCTCCGTACTTCTTTATTAACATCCTCAAAGCAAACACTGCATCTGTGGTGCTCTTTCTTGGCATGAAACCAAACTGTTGTTCACAAATGCTGACCTCTGCCCACTCTCTAAGACCTTGTTGAATGTTCTTGTCAGAAAATCTACTGCTACCTCTCCTAGACACTTCCATACCTCCACCGGTATGTCATCAGGACCAACTGCCTTTATACTCTTCACCCTCTTCAACGCCCTCCTCACTTCACCATTACTAATCTTTGCTACTTCCTGTTCCTCAACAGTCACCTCTTCTATTCTTTTCTCTGTCTCATTTTCCTCATTCATCAACTCTTCAAAGTCCTCTTTCCATCTTCCAGCACACTTCTGTCATCAGTCAACACATTTCCCACTCTGTCCTTAATCACTCTAACTTGCTGCACGTCTTTCCCATCTCCATTTGTCTGCTGTGTCAACCTGTATAAATCATTTTCTCCCTCCTTACTGTCCAACCGAGCATACAAGTCATCACATGCCCTCTGTTTGGCCTTTGACACCGCTATCTTCACCTTCCGCTGTGTCTCCCTGTACTCCTGTTTACTCTTTTCGGTCTTCTCAATGTCTCACTTTTTCTTAGCTAACCTCTTGTACACACTCCTGCACTTCCTCATTCCAACACCAAGTCTCCTTATCTACTCTCCTTCCAGAGAACACACCAAGTACTCTCCTACCTGTCTCCCTGATCACATTAGCTGTAGTTGTCCAGTCATCTGGAAGCACTTCCTGACTACCCAAAGCCTGTTTCAACTCCTCCTTGAAGACAACGTGACACGCTTCCTTTTTCAGCTTCCACCATTTTGTCTTCTGCTCTGCCTTTGCCTTCTTCAAATTTCCTCACCATCAGCGTTATCCTGCACACCACCATCCTATGCTGTTTGGCAATACTCTCACCCGCTACTACTTTGCAGTCACTGACTTCCTTCAAATTACATCGCCTACACAAGATGTTATCTACTTGTGTGCTCCTACCTCCACTTTTATAAGTCACCCTCTGCTCCTCTCTCTTCTAGAAGAAAGTATTCACCACAGCCATTTCCATCCTTTTTGCAAAATCTACCAACATCTGTCCTTCTGCGTTCCTGTCCTGGATACCAAACCTGCCCATTACTTCCTCATCCCCTGTTTCCTGCACCAATATGTCCATTGAGGTCTGCTCCAATGACCACTCTTTCACCTCTGGGAGTACTCTGCATCACTTCATCTAACTCACTCCAGAATCTCTCCTTCTCTTCTAGCTCACATCCTGCCTGTGGGGCATAACCACTAACAACATTGAACATCACGCCTTCAATTTCTAACTTGAGACTCATAACTCTGTCTGACACTCTTTTCACTTCTAGAACATTCCTAACAAACTCCTCCTTCAAGATGACTCCTACTCCATTTCTCTTCCCATCCACACCATGAAAAAACAGCTTAAACCCTGCTCCTAAGCTTCTAGCCTTGCTACCTTTCCACCGGGTCTCCTGAACACACAATATGTCCACCTTCCTCCTCTGCATCATGTCAGCCAACTCTCCACCTTTTCCTGCCATAGTTCCAACATTCAAAGTCCCTACTCTCAGTCCTAGATTCATGCCTTTCCTCTTCTCTCTCTGCCTACGGACACGCCTCCCGCCTCTCCTTCTTCGACGTCTTCGACCAACAGTAGTTGAATTGCCACCAGCACCCTGTTGGTTAACAGCACTGATGGCGGTCGTTGTTAACCCAGGCCTCGACCAATCCGGTATGAAATTTGTCTTTACGGTTTGAATTTTGTATTCTGGCAAAAGTTTTATGCCGGATGCCCTTCCTGTCGCAATCTTCTGAATTTATCCGGGCTTGGGACTGGCATTAGGGCGGGCACTTGTTTGTGATCTTGACCTTCCAAAATCAAGTCATCTCTGGGACTCGGGTGGAGTAGTGTCCCTACCAAGTTTGGTGAAAATAGAGTGTGGTAAGGATTTTAGTTATAGACAACCAAAGATACAGACAGACTTAAAAATACTGGTGATTACAATACCTCTGTCAAAACAATTTCATTTTTCATTATGACATTAAAATAAAATAAATCTAGGTACCTTGACTTACGAGTGTTTTTAAAACAAATTTTCCATGATACGAGCTTCATTCACACCAAAAATCTGCCCTGTCTAACGAGCAAAATTTTGATTTACGAGCTCTGCTGGGGAAATGGCCTTTCCGGGCCGATTAGCCTCATAGTCCCCCGCGCTTCGAGAACACCTTGTGCAGTGCTTCTCAATTATTTTCTGTAACACTCCTTTAGGAAGAAAAATATATATATTTCACCCCCGACAATTATTCCCATAAGAAATAACAGAAAACCAATTAATCCGTTCCAACCCTTTCCAAAACTCATATAACCTGCCTCACATACGTACATTCGACCTAATATATTAAAGATAAACATGTAAAAACAATAAATAGTTCATAATACATGTACATTTTTGATTTTACATGTACAATTTTGATTTACGAGCTCTGCTGGGGAAATGGCCTTTCCGGGCCGATTAGCCTCATAGTCCCCCGCGCTTCGAGAACACCTTGTGCAGTGCTTCTCAATTATTTTCTGTAACACTCCTTTAGGAAGAAAAATATATATATTTCACCCCCGACAATTATTCCCATAAGAAATAACAGAAAACCAATCAATCCGTTCCAACCCTTTCCAAAACTCATATAACCTGCCTCACATACGTACATTCGACCTAATATATTAAAGATAAACATGTAAAAACAATAAATAGTTCATAATACATGTACATTAACATTAATAATAATAAATAATAATAAAACAAGAATAAACAATGTCAACTAACCCTTCTCATCATCAACTGCAGCGAAGATGTCATGTGGGCAGGCAGGAGGTGAAGCACAACAGAGGAGGTGAATTTTGTGCATGTGCATGCTTCAAATGCCAGTGAGGAAAGGTTCGTGGTGAGCTCCCACAAGGCCAGTGCTTCTGAAATATCGGGGCGCGGTGTGATGCCGGGATGGGGAGGGGGGGCGTATGACCCTATGGAACATGCTTTTCTGCAATACTGTACTAGAATGAAGTGTAATTTTGTATCCTTTACAGTAGGTGGCAGTGGCACTCTCATGGTGTTCCCGATGGTGCTTTTTCTCTACACCATAGTGTGACAATGAGAGCACCACTGCCAAGTACTGTAGTGGATGGGCAATTACACTTAATTCTATTACAGTGTGGCAAAAAAGCATATTTCATAGGGTCATACGCGCCCCCCCCCCCCCGGCATCACACCGCGCCCCATTATTTGAGAAGCACTGTCCTTGTGGGAGCTCACCACAAGCCTTTCCTTGCTGGCATTTGTATCGTGCACATGCACAAAATTCTCCTCTTCTGTTATGCTTCACCTCCTGCCTACCCACATGACATCTTTGCCGCAGTCAATGATGAGAAGGGTTAGTTGACATTGTTTATTCTTGTTTTATTATTTATTATATATTATTATTATCATGAAATATTTATTTTTTTACATGTTTATCTTTAATATATTAGGTCACATATGTGTTTGTGTCAGGTTATATGAGTTTGGGAGGGAGTTGGAACGGATTAATTTGTTTTCTATTATTTCCTATGGGAATTTTTGTTTTATCTAACGAACATTTTGACTTACGAGCTTGCCCTCAGAACGGATTCATTTATAAGTCAAAGTACCACTGTATTTACCCCATTTCTAGACATCAAGGAGCAGGTTGTCTTAGACAGAGATGCCATGTTATATCACTGCAGTTGACCAGAATGGACAAACCTTTGGTGAGCAGGGCGTCTTACACATTCTGTGTTTTTGTAAAAGGCAGCATGAAGAAAGACAAAGTAGTTGAAAGGAAAAGCATGGAACAAGAAACAAGAGGAGTCAGTGTTTGCTGGTGTTAATCTTTAACAAGTTTAAGATTAAAAAAACCAGACCATACTTATTGTATTGTGTGAGACAAAGCATGGACACAGAAAGTTAAGTACTTGGAAGTATGCTGCTGATAGCTGATGCTTATAATACCTACTTTCACACACTTTGAAAAGTAGAAGAAACGTGAAGGTCTTCCGATATGAATCCTACATAGCGGTGCTTTGGTTTCAAATTTCAAATGGTCTTATTTTCTGATACACTTTTACTCCATCCTGGAAAGATTTTGCCTGTTATGAGCTTTATATTGATTTATTCTCATTTAATATCATCATGAGAACTATTAGATAAATACATTTGTATTTTTAGTTGCTATCACATTTGTGGTATTCGATTGGTGCACTTTTTCAGCTGAAGTCTCTCTCCCTCTCTCTCGGCTTGTTTGGGGATGTAATCTGTGTGTCATTAATCTCATTTGTTCAGTGTATCAGCATCATTAACATTCATTTGCAAGCCCATTAAAGCCAGAACCAAACCTGTGTGTGTGTGTGTGTGTGTGTGTGTGTGTGTGTGTGCATCTACATGTTGTTGTCATCACTTCAGTGCAGTTGACAGTGAATATTCGCACTCGACGGTACATATAGTCCTGAGAGGCTTGTTGAGGCCTGAGCTCATTACAGCTTGATTTGTTTGTTTGATAGGGCAGAGGATGGATGTGCTTGAGGAGTAATTCAAAATGGACGTGTTTAATGAATTCATAACTACACAACTTCAACCACTCGTAATGCTCTTTGACAGGAGCCGTTACAATGTAGAGTGCTGCTGTCTCCATTTACCCTGATGGTGTTATTGTGATGTTTGCAATCAAAGACTTATGTTTTGTTTTACACTCCCCTTAATGCTCCTTGTTTTATTAAGAGTGATTATATTCAGCTATGAAACATGTGAGTTTCTTACTTCTTTTTGAAGATGTGGAAACTGTGGTTCATCCTTTCATAGCAGAGTGTTTTCAGATTTTCCCTCCTTAGCAAAATCCTTATAGACATTAATTATTCTTTAGTAACCGCTGCTGTCTGTAGGAACACTGGGCAGAGGGGGGAATATGCACTCTGTGGATGCCTGTTCATCACAGAGTATCTTATACACACATTTACACACATCATTTGGCAAACTCTCTTATCCAGAGCGATTCACAATTACCATTTTTTTTATACAACTGAGCAATTGAGGGTCAAGGGTCTTACTCAAGAGTCCAACAATGGGGATTGAACCACTGACCTTTGGATCAGTGTAACCCATCACCTTTTTAACCACTGAGCCACCACTTGCCATTTTAACAGTCTTCTACAATAATCTTAGACATCATGTGTATTACTTTACATTCTCTCTTCAAATGTTTTCCCCAGTCATGTTGAAAATATCATTTTTAATATGCTGTATTTTTTCTGAGCAGAGTGGGGTATGTAGTGTAGTGGGTAGCATGTGATCCTCATAGCAAAGAAGGTCCTGAGTTTGAGTCCTGGGCTCAGTAAGGGTGTTTCTGTGTGGTGTTTGCCTGTTCTCCCCGTGCTTACATGGGTTTCCTCAGGGTACCTCAGTTTCTTTACACAGTCCAATGACTTGTCTGTTAGGCTAATTGGATATTCTTAATTGCTCCTAGGTGTAAGTGTCTATGTGTTGCCTTGCAATAGTCTGGCAAGATGTTCAGGGTGTACCACGCTTTTTCCCAGTCAGATGGGATGTGCTGTAGCCTCCCCATGACCACTGTAGGATAATGCTTTTCAGAAAATGAATGATATCGTAGCTTCTTCTTCTTCTTCTTCTCCTTTTCCTTTCACATGCTCCCTTCAGGGGTCGCCACAGCGAATCATCTGTCTCCATTTCACCCGATCCCCTCTGCATCTTCTTCTCTTACACCAACTATCTTCATGTTTTCCTTCACCACATCCATGAATCGTCTCTTTGATCTTCCTCTAGGCCTTCTGTCTGGCAGTTCCAAGCTCAACATCCTACTACCAATATACTCACTATCCCTCCTCTGTACATGTCCAAACCATCTCAATCTAGCCTCTCTGGCTTTGTCTCCAAAACGTCTTACATGTGCAGTCCCTCTGATGTACTCATTCCTGATCTTATCTATCCTCGTTACTCCCAAAGAGAACCTCAACATTTTCATCTCTGCTCCCTCCAGCTCTGCCTCCTGTCTTTTCCTCAGTGCCACTGTTTCTCAACCGTACAACATCGCTGGCCTCATCACCTCTTGTACAATTTTCCTTTCATTCTTGCCGATACTTTTCTATCACACTGGACAATTTTCTCCAACCATTCCAACCTGCCTACACACGTTTCTTCAGCTCTTTTCCACACTCTCCATTGCTCTCGATTGTTGAGCCTAAGTACTTAAAATTCTCCACCTTCATTATCTCTGCCTCCTGTAACCTCACCGTTCCTCTTGGGTCCTTGTCGTTCACACACATGTATTCTGTCTTACTGAGGCTAACCTTCATTCCTCTCCTTTCCAGGGCATAACTCCACCTCTCTCGGTTTTCCTGCACTTGTTCTCTGCTCTCACTGCAGATCACAATGTCATCTGCAAACATCATAGTCCATGGAGATTCTTGCCTAACCTCGTCTGTCATCCTGTCCATCACCATAGCACACAAGAAGGGGCTCAGACCTCCACCTTGAACTCTTCTGTCACACCGACAGTACACCTCACCACTGTCTTACATCTCTCATACATGTCCTGTACCACTCTAACATACTTCTCTGCCACTCCAGACTCCCTCATGCAATACCACAGTTCCTATCTCGGCACCCTGTCATATGCTTTCTCCAGATCCACAAAGGCGCAATGCAGCTCCCTCTGACCTTCACAGTACTTCTCCATCAACATCCTCAAAGCAAACACTGCATCTGTGGTGCTCTTTCTTGACATGATACCAAACTATTGTTCACAAATGCTGACCTATGCCCTTTCTAAGGCACTTAATCCTAATTAGGGTTGCAGGAAGGCTGGTGCCCATCTTGGCCAGCTCTGAGCAAGTGCTGGGTACACCCCAGATGGCTTTCCAGTCATCAACACTACCACAACCATTCAGACTCAATTTTCACACCTAGGGGCAGTTGGGAACAATGGCCAATTATCCTACTGTGCATGATTTTTCTTTTTTTTTTTTGAAGGTGGAAACCGGAGTACAGTACCAGGAAGAAACCCATGCAAGCACAGGAGGACATGCCAACTCCACACAAAAACAGCCAAGATGGGCAATTCAACCTTCTTTCTATAAGGCAGATGTGCTAACCACTTCGCCACCGTACTGCGTGAATTATTATCAGGATGGTTTTAACCAATAGATGGCATTTTGAGCCTTTAAACATATGATGATTTCCTTTCGGCTTTTCCCTTTTTTCAGGGGTCACCACAGCAAATGAATCGCATGTTTGATTTCGCATAGTTTTGTTATGTTTGTTATGTCGGATGCCCTTCGTGACACATCCCATTTTAGCAAAGGACAGAAACACACTGACGGCTTTGCAGCCTACTCTTTACAAAAGTCAGCAATGGTTCTTTTACATGCCTCTCACCATAGACAGTGAGAGACATGGCCTGCCTTTGATAACCCAGTTAGCTGCACTGGGGGGACAGTGACAATCTTGTGGGGACTCAAGGATCAGCAATCCAGTGCTCTATACCACTAGACCACCACGGCCCTTGAGTCTTTAAACATATTACATTCTTATGTTTATTTATTTTTTTATGATAATATAGTCAGTATTAATATATGTATTGATATGTTTCACCACAGCAATTTAGTTTGAAGCTTAAAATACACGTTTAAATTTCCATTATGTCACAGTTTCCTCTCTTGTTCCTCCTTAACACGGTAAGTATTTACAGAAATATGTATACAGCACTGCTGAACAGCACAGTGGTCATTTACGGGTTTTTATGGTGGCAGGACCACAATGCACCACAGCAGGAGTTTGGTGCGTATGCACAGATGGTCACAACATAGGTGTAGGAAAGCTGCACAGCTTTCTGGAGGACTATATTGTATAAATTCATCCACTGTAAGGCATGGCGTGAAGCATTGTTATTGCATCCTTGTCTCTAGCTCTATGCCAAGCTTTAATTCTCCAGTGTTGAATTTTCCTGTGTGTTGCCCAGTTTATTTATCAGTGTTGATTTTGTCTTTTGCTTGGTGTATGTTCTTCCTGCTACTGGGTTTGCGCCGTTATGTATGACAGTACATTTTTAAAGGAACCGTTTTCTTGTGTTTGTACGTACTTTGGGGCTTTCTTTCTAAGGAATATGGGTGGGGCTTATTAGACCTGATTTTAGATTGGGCGGAGTTAAATGTGCAAACTGGAAAAATATTAGCAGAGGCCTGAAGAGAAGAAATAGAGTCACCTAGTATGGCGTATAGACTGGCGTGGTGGTTATCACGTCCGCCACACAGAAAAAAGGTTCTGAGTTCAAATCTTGAGCCCGAGCTTATCTCAACTGAGTTTGCATGCTCTCTCCATGCTTGGGTTTCCTCTCAAAGTCCAAATACACGGATATTAGGCTGTTCAAAATTGCCCCTAGGTGTGAGTGTGAATGGTTGTGTGTGTGTGTGTGTGTGTGTGTGAGTGATGGTTCTTGTCCCTGACTTTCACCTGGGGTTGGATGAGATGAGCTCCAGCCTTCTCGTGACCCTCGTGGGATTAAGCAGTTTGGTGAATGGAATGACTATTATCTCATATTTCCCCCCTAATTTGGTAATCCCACATACACAATAGCTATCAAGCAGGAAAGACATTGTTTGGGTTTGTTGTTTTTGTTTTTTCTTTGGATGAGAACTTGGTCATAACTGTACAGTTTATTAATTAACATAACAAAAAATATCTGAATGGACAACTTTTACCATATCGTACACAAGACAGCATGTACAGCCCATTATTTCATACCAGGCAGCAGGGAGAAGTTTGGGATTGTGAATTGGACACCTTCAGGGTAATCAAGGACCTCAGTAATTAAGGCGATGGGGGTGAATGTGTTACAGTCGGCTTTTCTGGTTAATCTGTCAGTCATTAAAACAATAGGCCTTCTTGGCATAAAATGCCTGTGCAGAGGGATGGGCTTAAACTCATAAAAACAAGGACGATGACCTTTGAACTCACTGCTCCTTTCAGTGTGCTTGCCTCAGGCGATGTCACCTGAGCTATCTTGCAGGTCTGGCCTGTTGCTGTGGAGACACTGAATAATTGACAGGGTGCGGCACAGTGGCTGAAGGTGTGTTATGATAGAGTATGCATATATATGTGTGTGTGTTTGTGTGTGTTTGTGTTTGTGTGAAACAGGCAGAGTACAACACGCAGTTAGAATAGGGCAAGGTGTTGCTTTTATGCACGTCACGTTAGGGAATGCACTGATTTTGCTGGATCCAGGTGATACAAACCGACACACACATACACGCTTGGAAAAATGGAAGGGGAAGTGGACATCGAAGATGGGGTGTTCACCAATATCTCTTTGGTTGATGACTCAGGTAAGCAGTTGGCATCTGTTATTTTAGTGTCTGTTGATCTGAGCGCAGAAATGTAATTTGGGTGAAAAACGAAAAGGAATCTTTTGATTATGATCTGATGCGAACAAACATGCACATAACCACACACCCGCATTAAAATGCGCACCTTAGGAATCTTGGATATATGGGTATTTCCAATCGACGCATATCTTGTAAATGGAAGTTTCCACATGACATGAGGGTTAACGTATATATTTATGCATAGTCTATTATTTATATATATATATATATATAAACAAGTGGAAGGAAGATTAAGTCTTTCAGGTATGTTTGGTTATTTTATCCTTAATATACAGGTACAAATAGACCACACACACACACACACACAAAGGGGAATTTGCTGACTCTGCATATAGTGTATACATCCTCGTGATCACTTACTGCATAACATCCTGCCAAGAGGGCATGCGCAGGGTAGGCAGCACTGGTTTATCCTGCTCAGTCACAGTGTTTGTGTGTTTTAACTGTCAAGATGACAAAGGCTCTTTATTATGTCCTTGTTTGTTAACCATCTGGTCATGCTACTGTCTGTCTTCCTTTCGGCTTTTTCCCTTTTACTCGGGTGTCGCCACAGCGAATCATTTGATTCGGCAGAGGTTTTTTTACGTCGGATGCCCTTCCTGTCACAACCCTTTTAGCAAGGGACAGAAACACGCTGACGACTTTGCAGCTACTCTTTACGAAAGTCAGCAATGGTTCTTTTACATGCCTCTCACCATAGACAGTGAGAGACATGGCCCGCCTTTGATAACCCAGTTAGCTGCACTGGGGGGGGGACAGTGACAACCTTGTGGAGAGTGGGACTCGAACCCCCAACCTTTGGATCAGCGATTCAGCGCCCTATACCACTAGACCACCACTGCCCACCTATCTGGTCATGCTACTGATATGCATTAATACAGACAGGGACAGATTATTGATGGAATCAACAGAAACTGTGTTAATAAAGATTTTGAATCATTACAAGCCACCAGAATACTTTTAAAAACATTTTGTGTACTTGTCTGTCTGCAGTCCCCAAGTGTGCACTTATGGACTGCAGACAGATAAACACACAATTTCCTGCTTGGCAGAAATCGGAACGTCAGAGTACAGTACTTTCTACGTATCTCACATGAAATGTATTGAATAGAATAAAGAATTTAGTAGAAATCAATGTGAATCACCAGCCTCAACTTGTTGCTTCTCAACATGCACGATGTCTCTGAGCGTCTGGACGATCTTCACATTGACTGCCGAGTCAAATTTTCTCCAGTTTCTTCACTCATCTTTCTTTCTGTTTTCTCTAAATAAAACAAAAAACCCCACCTCACTTCAGTTTATATTGTGCCCTGGAGTCTTTACTAGAGTGGGATACCTGCTGACTGTTACAAAGCAATGACTAGAGATGTCTTCCATAAATATTAATAAACATTCATTCATTTTCTGAACTGCTCAACTCTATTTAGGGTCACGGGGATGTTGGCGCCCATCTCACTCGATTCTGGGCGAGGGCAGAGTACACCTTGGACAGCTTGCCATTCCATAGCAGGGCAGAAACATGCTGACAGCTTTGCAGCTACTCTTGACAAACGTCAGCAATGAGGTTTTTTTTTGCAGTCTCTAATCACAGACAGAGAAAATATGGCCAGCCTTTGATACCCCAGTTAGCTGCACTGGGGCGATAGCAGTGACAACCATTGATGGTGGGGCTTGAACGAACAACCTTAGGATCAGCAATCCAGCACCTTACCACCGAGCCACCGCTGCCCTATGCCAAACGCTGTAGTATATTAGATTAGAATGTATTAATATAAACCTCGGATTTTCCTTGCAGCCAGTAATTTTAGATCGACTAGTTTTTGCCAATCAGAATCAAGTATTTATTAGAAACATAAGTATTTGGTATGCAAAAATGAATGCAAATTTAAATTTACTGGAATCACAACACCTAAACATGAAAAACTCAGAACAGAACAGGTCACATTCCGACACTACCAGTAGTGTAATGATGGGATGACTTGGATCAGTGAATCGATTTAAATGATGTGATATGATAAAGGTTTGAAAATGCAGCCGGGGGGGGGCGGGGGCATAAACCAGTGTCTCTCCCTCACGCCGGTCCCAAGCCCGGATAAATGCAGAGGGTTGCGTCAGAAAGGGCATCCGGCATAAAACCAAAAAAAAAAAAAATGCTGGTCAAAACAAAGAATGTCATACCGGATTGGTCGAGGCCCGGGTTACCAACGACCGCCATCAGTGCTGTTAACTAATAGGATGCTAGTGGAAATTGGACTACTGTTGGTCGAAGACGTCGAAGAAGGAGAGGCGGGAGGCGTGTCCGTAGGCAGAGAGAGAAGAGGAAAGGCATGAGTCCAGGACTCAGAGTAGGGACTTTGAATGTTGGAACTATGAAAGGAAAAGGTAGAGAGTTGGCTGACATGATGCAGAGGAGGAAGGTGGACATATTGTGTGTTCAGGAGACCAGGTGGAAAGGTAGCAAAGCTAAAAGCTTAGGATCAGGGTTTAAACTGTTTTTTCATGGTGTGGATGGGAAGAGAAATGGAGTAGGAGTCATCTTGAAGGAGGAGTTTGTAAGTAATGTTCTAGAAGTGAAAAGAGTGTCAGACAGAGTGATGAGTCTCAAGTTAGAAATTGAAGGTGTGATGCTCAATGTTGTTAGTGCTTATGCCCCACAGGCAGGATGTGAGCTAGAAGAGAAGGAGAGATTCTGGAGTGAGTTAGATGAAGTGATGCAGAGTACTCCCAGAGGTGAAAGAGTGGTCATTGGAGCAGACTTCAATGGACATATTGGTGCAGGAAACAGAGGGGATGAGGAAGTGATGGGCAGATTTGGTATCCAGGACAGGAACGCAGAAGGACAGATGTTGGTAGATTTTGCAAAAAGGATGGAAATGGCTGTGGTGAATTCTTTCTTCTAGAAGAGACAGGAGCAGAGGGTGACTTATTAAAGTGGAGGTAGGAGCACACAAGTAGACTACATCTTGTGTAGGCGATGTAATTTGAAGGAAGTCAGTGACTGCAAAGTAGTAGCGGGTGAGAGTGTTGCCAAACAGCATAGGATGGTGGTGTGTAGGATGACGCTGATGGTGAGAAAGGTGAAGAAGGCAAAGGCAGAGCAGAAGACAAAGTGGTGGAGGCTGAAAAAGGAAGAGTGTCATGTTGTCTTCAAGGAGGAGTTGAAACAGGCTTTGGGTGGTCAGGAAGTGCTTCCAGATGACTGGACAACTACAGCTAATGTGATCAGGGAGACAGGTAGGAGAATACTTGGTGGTGGAATGAGGAAGTGCAGGAGTGTGTACAAAAGAAAAAGTTAGCTAAGAAGAAGTGGGACATAGAGAGGACCGAAGAGAGTAAACAGGAGTACAGGGAGACACAGCGTAAGGCAAAGGTAGCGGTGTCAAAGGCCAAACAGAGGGCGTATGATGACTTGTATGCTTGGTTGGAAAGTAAAGAGGGAGAAAATTTTTTATACAGGTTGGCACAGCAGAGAAATAGAGATGGGAAGGACGTACAGCAAGTTAGAGTGCTTAAGGACAGAGAGGGAAATGTATTGACTGATGACAGAAGTGTGCTGGGAAGATGGAAAGAGTACTTTGAAGAGCTGATGAATGAGGAAAATGAGAGAGAAAAGAGTAGAAGAGGTGACCGTTGAGGAGCAGGAAGTAGCAAAGATTAGTAAGGGTGAAGTGAGGAGGGCATTGAAGAGGATGAAGAATGGAAAGGCAGTTGGTCCTGATGACATACCGGTGGAGGTATGGAAGTGTCTAGGAGAGGTAGCAGTAGATTTCCTGACAAGAACATTCAACAAGGTCTTAGAGAGTGAGAGGATGCCAGAGGAATGGAGGAATTTTTATGAACAAGGGAGACGTGCAGAGTTGTGGCAACTACAGAGGGATAAAGTTGATGAGCCATACGATGAAGTTATGGGAAAGAATAGTGGAAGCTAGACTAAGGGCAGAGGTCAGCATTTGTGAACAACAGTTTGGTTTCATGCCAAGAAAGAGCACCACAGATGCAGTGTTTGGTTTGAGGATGTTAAAAGAGAAGTACAGAGAAGGTCAGCCGGAGCTGCATTGTGCCTTTGTGGATCTGTAGAAAGCATATGACAGGGTGCCGAGAGTGAAACTGTGGTATTGCATGAGGAAGTCTGGAGTGGCAGAGAAGTATGTTAGAGTGGTGCAGGACATGTATGAGAGATGTAAGACAGTGGTGAAGTGTGCTGTCGGTGTGACAGAAGAGTTCAAGGTTGAGGTAGGACTGCATCAAGGGTCAGCTCTGAGCCCCTTCTTGTTTGCTATGGTGATAGACAGGCTGACAGATGAGGTTAGACAAGATTCCCCATGGACTATGATCTAAAAAAATATATATTGTGTTTGACGTAATAAGCGCTCTGCACCTATAAGCGCCAACCCCACCCTCCCACCTGCCAGTGTTTTTTTTTTTTTTTTTCTTACATCTAATAACCGCCCATGTGTACTGGGATCAAAATCATAGATCAAATTTACCAATTATATTCGATCAGTCTCTGTAACTGTAAAATGAGGGTTCACTGCCTGTAAAAGTGAATTTACACCGTATTTCAAAACCCCTTGCTTCTCGTAAAAGGTAAGGTAAAGTATGTTGGGCCTTTTATACTCGAGCCTAGTGGCTCATCCCCAGTTTCCATTGCTTGAAGCGACCAGGAGTTCAACTCTTCCTGGATGAGACACTAGTCCATCACAAGTTATCTTCCCAGTATACTTTTACTGGTACTCATTTATACTGCTGGGTGAACACAGGCACACTTGTGGTTAAGAACGTAGCCAGTGTTCTTAGCACAGTGGGGGTCGAACTGGGATTCAAACCCACAACCTCCCGATCATGAGCCCAGCACCCTTACCACTACACCACTGGCCCCATGTTTACTGGGAGCAAAATGGTAGTTCAAACTTACCAATTTCATTCGATCAGTCTCTGTAACAGTAAAATGAGGCGTTCACTGCCTGTAAAAGTGAGTTTACACGGTATTTTAAGACCCCCGCCACTGGGGAATGTCTATGATGTTCATCAGTAACAACACATTTGATTGTTCTGCGGTGCTTTAAAAACAGGAAAATATTTTACTGTGTTCTCTTGGTAAATGTCCAACAAGATGAACAATTAGAAACTGCTACAGCAAAACTATCAGATGCTCTGAATGAATGGAGCGATGAGCCAGATGTTGATATAAATGATGACGAGTATTTTTCACCCATGTTTAAAAGAACAACACCAGGAGGGAAAACTAAGGGGTCTTTTTATTAAAAATTTATGCTGTTTTCTGTTTATTTTCAGCTTTCATGTAAGTAGTTTGGTTGATTCCACAAAATGAATAACACAAATACCAGTAAAACTGTTTTATTGTTCTGTTATTATTCATGTTTTCCACCTCGATGGTAATAAGCACTTACAGTTCCACTCCATTGGTAACATTTTAATAAGCGCCCACCCACTCCAATTTTTAAAGCGCCCTGGGCACTTATCATGTCGAATATGGTATGTATAAAGAAATATCAGGCTGTCATGATTTGATGCTTAATATTATGTTCCTATATAATCCTATTATATATATATATATATATATATATATGAGGTCTCTATATGATCATCTCTGATAAATTAGAGGTTCAGTGTTTGCATCTCATCCAGTTCAATGTGAAATTGTGTTGGTGTACAGCCTTGTCTATTGCAGTGAAACAAAGAGGTGCAGACTTAGCCACACAACACTGTTCTATCCAATCAGCAACATGGGACAGCGGTAGCTCAGTGGTTAAGGTTCTGGATTAGTGATCTGATGGTCAGGGCTGTAAGTTGAGGTATCACCATGCTGCCACTATTGGGCCTTGAAGATAAGGTAGGTAGGTAAAGTCTGTTGGGTTTTTACACCCGAGCCTCGTGGCTCATCAGGCCGGTGCTGATCCCCAGTTTCCATAGCATGAATCAGCCAGGAGTTCAACTCCCCCTGGATGGGACGCTAGTCCATCGCAGGTTACCTTCCCAGTATATTTTTACTGGAACCTGGGTGAACAGAGACACACTTGTGCTTGAGACCTTGCCCAGGGGTCTTAGCACAGTGAGAGTCTCAGTGGGATTTGAACTCGCAACCTCCCAATCATGAGCGCAGCACCCTAACCACTATGCCACCGGCCCCTTGGGCCTTGAAGCAAGGTCTTTAATCTAAACCACGGGTTGGGAACCTTTTTGATTAAGAGAGCCAAAAAAAATTAAATCTAATCCTCTGAGAGTCAAATATATTTTTTAATACTGAGACCAACAATTTTAGAGTATAATAAGACTCTGAATTTTTTTTAAACAACACTGTTATAATGAAGTTATTTCTTCTTCTTTCGGCTTTTTTCCCTTTCTCAGGAGTCGCCACAGCGAATCATCTGATTCGCACATTTGATTTGGCATAGGTTTTTTTTTACGTCGGATGCCCTTCCTGTTACAACTCTTTAGTAAGGGACAGAAACACTCTGACGGCTTTGGAGCCTACTCTTTACAAAAGTCAGCAATGGTTCTTTTACATGCCTCACACCATAGACAGTGAGAGACATGGCCTGCCTTTGATAACCCAGTAAGCTGCACTGGGAGAGAGTGACAACCTTGTGGGGTTGAACACTCGAACCCCCAACCTTAGGATCAACGATCCTGCGCCCTATCCAGTAGACCACCACTGCCCCTATAATGAAGTTATTTATTAATAAGAAAAGTACTTCTTACTATTAATGCAACTTCTGGTGCTGCATGGTGTTGCTGATAGCTTTGTCGTCTGGTTGATACGTGCTGAGGTTCAGCTTCATGCAAGCGTTTAGGCTTCCATCTATTACGTGACTGCAGGTTGGTCTTGATGCTTTTCAAGTGTGAGAAGGACTGCTCGTGTGCGCATGTGGAGTCAAACATGGTCAGTGTGACAGGACTCACACTGCAGTGTTTATGTGACAGGGAGCACGTCCCAAGGCAATCAGCTGGTCTTGAAGTTTTTTCATGTCTGTCCATTTGTGCTTCTTGCACATGAGCTGATAAAAACGAGAGAAATTTACCTCTTTACCCAAAAACAACTCACGCAGGCTGTTGCATATAATCCAATAAAAGTAGAGTTTCAAGGTATTGGCCCCGCCCACACACTGGAGTCCAGAAAGGATTGGCTCTCTGTTGTGTACCACAACAAGTGGCATTGAAAATAGATGTATAGATTGAAATGCGTGAGATTTAATGAAGCTATTGTTTTATTCAATTGCTTTTTTTCTGTATTTTTATTTAAAGGATAGCGAAATTGTGTATTAGTTATTCTGTTAAGAAAGGCCATGTGATTTATCTGAGAGCCAGATGCAGTCATCAAAAGAGCCACGGCTGGCTCGCGAGCCATAGGTTCCCGACCCCTGATCTAAACTGTCTGGAAGAGAGAGGGGCGTGTCATCGTTACCACTGATTTGCTGGAGATCTGAAACAGTGGGAACACTGAAAGTATTTGTTCGACTGTAATCAGCAGTCTTTTCCCAGAACAGATAACAGTTGATTCCATATTCATTAGAGGCGACCAAATTTTGTCAGTATCTAAGTACTGAATCACTGTTACTATCAAATATTGACTTTTTTATTAATAGGATTGATAGGAATTGTATTCTGTGGGGGCAGCATTGTTGTCAGTATATCGACCTCACAGAAGTTAGATGCTGGATTCGAGTCGGGCTCGGGTGTTTCTGTGTAGAGTTTGTATGTTCTCCTTGTACTTGCTTGGGTTTCCTCAGTCTACTCTGGTTTCCTCCAACAGTCCAAAGACATACATCTTAGGCTCATTGGTTGTTCAAAACTGCCCCGAGGTGGGAGTGTTGAATGGCTGTGTGTTACCCTGCAATGTTCTGCCGAGCTGTTCAGGGTGGATCTGGCCTTTACCTTGTGTCGTCCATAATATTAAGATTAAGCGATTCAGTAAATAGGTGGCATGGTTAGCACGTCCACCTCCTAGCAAGCAGGCCTGGGTTTGATTCCCACCTAGGGCGTTTGTGTAGAGTTTACATGTTCTCCCTGTGCTTGTATAGGTTTCCTCTCGGTACGATGGTTTTCTCTCATGGTCCAAAGCATGCATAGTAGGCTTATTGGCCGTTTCAAATCGCTCCTAGGTGTGGGTATGAATGGTTGTGTGAATGTTGGCCCTGAGATGGGCGCCAGCCTCCCTGCGAGCCTAATTAGGATTAAGAGTCTAAGAAAATGGATGGCTGGATTCAGTAAATTGAGTGAGTGTGTGTATGCTGTGAAAGATTCCCACCCTTTCCATCTATGCCTTCATATCTGTTCTAGCTTTGGCTGGATCTCAAAAAGCATACTTTATGATATAAAGAGCACTGCATAAGGTGTATAATCTATTATTCTATTCTCTACATAGGGCACCTACATAGAAAACAAAGAGGAATTCAGAATTCTGCCACAGGGATTGAACATTGACGCTTTGTTGGCTCCCTCTTGTGGTCAGAGTTTGCAGTTGCAGTAAAACTTGTTCCGTCCCTCAGTGAGAGAATCAGTTTGTAGAGTCATCATTCCAGTGCACCTTCGTGCGGTTTTTGTTTTCTAATCAACGTGGGATTGTTTTTTTTATTCAAAAGCTCACAAACGGTAAGAAGAATTATGTTGTTACCAGTAATCCACGATGTGAAATTGTGTATTTTATATTTACTATTTATCTGTTGCCACGCAAGCAGTGGAACAAATAGTGTTAGCATGTTTGCTAAGAATAGATATGCTAAATACATTACAATATTCACGGTTAAATAAAATAGTAATGAAATGTTTTATTATTTATAAACATATTCGCAGGTTACTCAATCTGTGTAACGTGTTTTGTGTCGCTAATAATAAATAGTTTGAGAGTTAGTCGCCTTTAAGAGCTGATATTAGCCTGGTTGTTTTTGTGAGTTTAGCTTGCTAGCAAAAGGTGGCTTGTGGCTGTTTTATAAAACACCAAGTTATAAACTGTACAGTTTCTCTGCTGTTATTATGAGTTTTCGTTAATTAAGATTAGAAAACTGTGATTGGCTAAAAAAAAAAACAAACAAACAAAGGTTTTATTTATTTCAGCTTTTTTCAGGGAACTTTGAAGTTTGCAAATTACGTCATCGAATCATTCGCATATTTATTAGTTCGTTTTGCAAACCAACTCCCAACACACACACCACTCCCAACAGCCACAACACTTCCAGCCGACCCAACATTCCCAACACACACACACAACTTTCTCAACACGCAACACCGTTCTATCAGAGTAGAAGTGAATGAAGGACTAAAACACTGGATATGCATTTATGGCAAATAAATAACAAGAAGCTCTTGCTAATATATTCTGAAACCACTCTCACTCATCCACAAACTGCTTAATCCTATTAGGTGCAAGGAGGCTGGAGCTTATCTCAGCCAACATAGAGTGAAAGGCAGGGTACATCCTGAACAGCTTACCAGATCATCACAGGACAACACACAACTATTCACACTGGAACCAAGTTACAAATTGGAACAACAGATTAATGTAGTGTTTTTCGATTCCTGGATGACACATGAGACTCATGTTCTCACAAAGTCTCCACAGAAATCCCATCATGTTTTATTGTCTTCATACCACACACCATCATACCACTGTCCCTGGTGGATCATTTATTATTATTATTATTATTATTATTATTATTATTATTATTATTATTATTATTTACAGTAAAGATTTATATGCAGCAGAGAGGGATCGGGTGATCCTGGCATTATTATTATACCACTTCCAAGAAAGGGTACAAAAAATCCTTTGACATCATTTTGTCATCTTTATCTCTGCTCATCACTCATCATCTTTTCCTTTCGGCTGTTCCCTTCAGGGGTCGCCACAGCAAATTATCTGCCTCCATCTCACCCTATCCTCTGCATCTTCTTCTCTTACTCCAACTACCTTCATGTCCTCCTTCACCACATCCATAAATCTCTTCTTTGGTCTTCCTCTAGGCCTTCTGCCTGGTAGTTCCAATCTCAGCATCCTACTACCAATATATTCACTATCCCTCCTCTGTACATGTCCAAACCATCTCAATCTAGCCTCTCTGACTTTGTCTCCAAAACGTCTTACATGTGCTGTCCCTCTGATGTGCTCATTCCTGATCCAATCCATCCTCGTTACTCCCGAAGAGAACCTCAACATTTTCATCTCTGCTACCTCCAGCTCTGCCTCCTGTCTTTTTCCCAGGGCCACTGTTTCTAACCCATACAACATCACTGGCCTCAACACCATCTTGTACACTTTTCCTTTCATTCTTGCTGATACCTTCCTATCACACATCACACCGGACACTTTTCTCCAACCATTCCAACCTGCCTGCACACGCTTCTTCACCTCTTTTCTACACTCTCCATTGCTCTGGATTGTTGAGCCTGCTCATCACTCATCACGCTTCATTTTTCCTCATCCTAAAATCCCTCTTTTTGAGACGTCTTCCAAGATTCCAACCTACTATCTTTTTGACTTCATCATCACTCCTCTTCCTCTTTATTACTGCTCATACTCTTCATTAATCTCTAAGCTTGGTCCCCTGGAATCGCTGCTGATACCATTATTATCCTGTTTTATTCAAGTACATTTAGATTATTTTACATTAGCATGGAAGCAAGTTGAAAATTTTGAAAAACCTGAAAAATCTAATGTATCAGACAGGCATGGCATGCGTGTCCCTTTGGGCTCAGAAAAATTTTAAATCACAAGTTAAAACGGTTGTATCTCATGCAATCTTCTACCAACATTTACAGTAATATACAATCTGTAAATTCATATACATATATGTATGTTGATGCAAAATAAAGCTCATTCGCTATGGTGACCCCTGATGAGAACAGCCGAAAGGAGAAGTGGATTGATGCAAAATAAAGATTTTTATTTAAATTACAAGACATATTTTGTCGAACAATCTAACAACTTCCAACTGACTTCTTTCTCATCTCATCTCATCTCATCTTCTTCCGCTTAGTCCAGGGTCGGGTCGCGGGGGCAGCAACCTTAGCAAAGAGGTCCAGACATCCCTCTCCTGAGCTACTTCCTCCAACTCTCCCGGGGGGACACCGAGGCGGTCCCAGACAAGCCGAGAGACATAGTCCCTCCAGCGTGTTCTAGGTCGACCCCGGGGTCTCTTCCCGGTTGGACATGCCCGAAACACCACACCAGGGAGGCGTCCGGGGCATTCTGACCAGATGCCCGAGCCACCTCAACTGGCCCCTCTCAATGCGGAGGAGCAGCGGATCTACTCCGAAGCTCTCCCGGATGGCGGAGCTTCTCACCCTATCTCTAAGGGAGAACCCCGCCACCCGGCGAAGAAAGCTCATTTCAGCCGCTTGTATCCGTGATCTTGTTCTTTCGGTCATTACCCAAAGCTCGTGACCATAGGTGAGGGTTGGAACGTAGATCGACTGGTAAATTGAGAGCTTCGCCTTGCGGCTCAGTTCCTTTTTCACCACGACGGACCGGTACAGGCACCGCTTAACAGCAGAGGCTGCAGCGATCCGTCTGTCGATCTCTCGCTCCATCCTTCCCTCACTCGTAAACAAGACCCCAAGATACTTAAACTCCTCCACTTGGGGCAGGACCTCATTCCCGACCCGGAGGGTGCATTCCACCATTGTCCGACTGAGAACCATGGCCTCGGACTTGGAGGTACTGATCTTCATCCCGGCTGCTTCGCACTCAGCTGCGAATCGCTCCAATGAGAGCTGGAGGGCCCGACTTGATGAAGCCAAAGGACAACATCATCCGCAAAAAGCAGAGACGATATCCGATGGCCACCAAACCAGAACCCCTCATCGCCTCGACTGCGCCTAGAAATTCTGTCCATGAAAATTATGAACAGAATCGGTGACAAAGGACAGCCTTGGCGGACTCCAACTCCCACTGGAAACGAATCCGACCTGCTGTTACCAATACGGACCAAACTCTGGCTCGGTGATACAGCGACCGAATAGCTCGTAGCAACGGATCCGAACGCCGTACTCTCGAGTCGCCCACAAGATCTTTCGAGGGACACGGTCGAAAGCCTTCTCTAAATCCACAAAGCACATGTGGACAGATTGGGCAAACTCCCATGCCCCCTCCAGAATCCTGTGGAGCGTATAGAGTTGGTCAAGAGTGCTGCGGCCAGGACGAAAACCACATTGTTCCTCCTGAATCCGAGGTTCGACTATCGGTCGGATCCTCCTCTCTAGTACCCCTGCATAGACTTTCCCAGGTAGGCTGAGGAGTGTAATTCCCCGATAATTGGAACACACCCTCCGGTCCCCCTTCTTAAAAATTGGGACCACCACCCCAGTTTGCCAATCCAGAGGTACAGCCCCCGATGACCACGCGATGTTGCAGAGACGTGTCAACCAAGACAGTCCTACAACATCCAGAGCCCTGAGATATTCCGGGCGGATCTCGTCCAACCCCGGAGCTCGACCACTAAGGAGCTTTTTAACAACCTCAGTGACCTCCACTCCAGTGATGGGCGGACCCTCACCCGAACCCCCAGGGTCTTCCTCTTCCACGGAGGGCGTGTTGGTGGGATTGAGAAGGTCCTCAAAGTATTCCCTCCACCTCTCAACAACATCCCCAGTCAAGGTAAGCAGCTCCCCACCTCCACCGTAAACAGTGTTTGTGAAGAACTGCTTCCCCCTCCTGAGGCGTCGGATGGTGGCCCAGAACCTTTTTGAGGCCAACCGATAATCACTCTCCAGGCCCTCACCGAACTCCTCCCACGCCCGAGATTTTGCATCTGCGACAGCCTCGGCTGCAGCACGTTTGGCCTGCCGGTACCCGTTTGCTGCCTCAGGAGTCCCACAGGCTAATAAAACCCGATAGGCCTCCTTCTTCAGCTGGACGGCCCCTTCACCGCAGGTGTCCACCACCGGGTTCGGGGATTACCGCCACGACAAGCACCGACGACCTTACGGCCACAGCTATGGGCTGCCGCCTCAGCAATGGAGGCACGAAACATGGCCCATTCGGATTCCATGTCCCCCGCCTCCTCCGGAACGTGGTTGTAGCTCTGCCGGAGGTGGGAGTTAAAGGCCTCTCGGACAGGGGGCTCCGCCAAACGTTCCCAGCAGACCCTGATCACACGCTTGGGCCTGCCAGGTCTGGAAGGCAACCTCCCACACCACCGAAGCCAACTCACCACCAGGTAGTGATCAGTAGACAGCTCAGCTCCTCTCTTCACCCGAGTGTCCAGAACATATGGTCGCAAGTCCGATGACACGACTACAAAGTCAATCATCGAACTGCGACCTAGGGTGTCCTGGTGCCAAGTGCACTTATGGACACCCTTATGTTCGAACATGGTGTTCGTGATAGACAAACTATGACGAGCACAGAAGTCCAACAACGACACACCATTCGGATTCAGACTGGAGAGACCGTACCTACCGATCACACCCTTCCAGGTCACACTATCATTGCCCACATGGGCGTTGAAGTCTCCCAAGACAACGAGCGAGTCTCCCGAGGGAGCGTTCTCCAACACCCCCCCCAAAGACTCCAAAAAGGGTGGGTACTCTGAACTGTCATTTGGTGCATAAGCACAAATAACAGTCAGGACCCGTCCCCCCACCTGAAGACGGAGGGAAGCTACCCTTTCGTCAACCGGGGAGAACCCCAACATTTGGGCACCGAGACGGGGGGCAACAAGAATACCCACACCGGCTCGCCGCCTCTCCCCATGAGCAACTCCAGAATAGAAGAAGGTCCAGCCTCTTTCGAGATGGATGGTTCCAGAGCCCAAGCTATGCGTTGAGGTGAGCCCGACTATATCTAGTCGGTATCTCTCCACCTCACGCACCAAATCAGGCTCCTTTCCCGCCAGAGAGGTGACATTCCATGTCCCGAAGGTCAGAGTAAGCAGCCGAGGATCAGTTCGACAGAACCCATGCCTTTGGCTGCCACCCAACTCACACTGCACCCGACCCCTAAAACTCCTCCCACGGGTGGTGGGTCCATGGGAGGGCGGACCCATGTCTCCTTTTCGGGCTGGGCCCGGCCAGGCTCCATGGGCATAAGCCCGACCACCAGGCGCTCGCCTTCGAGCCCCTCCCCTGGGCCTGGCTCCAGGAGGGAACCCCGGTGACCCGCGTCCGGGCAAGGGAGACTGATCCCTATGTTGTCTCATGTGACTTCTTTCTGAATATATATATTTTTTAAATCTAAAATTGGTGTGCACCACTGCATTTGAGTAAGGAATCAGGTATCGGTTCCTATTAAATCTCACATAGTTGAATTTTTTCCCTTCGACCAAATATATGCCTGATCACATAACAAATAATGCTGTTTGTTTTGATCCATTATCGACTATAAATAACCAAACTGTAATAATTAAAAGCTTACAATTTTTTTTATTTTTATTTTTTTATTTGATAGGTAATAAAATCAACAAAGACATGAATAATTGCAACACTTGTGATGACTCTTAGTGAATTCTGCCAAGAATACAGGGATCCCTTACTTTCCACAGTTAATTGGGACGGAGTTCCCCCCACGACCATCGAATTCCGTGAAGTAGGATCTCCTCCCCCCCCCCCCCCCACTTCCCTGACTGACGTATACATACATGTATATAATATTAATAAATACATATTCAACGATGTAAATGCTTATAATAACAATTAAACATTAAAAAATAATGCATAAGATGTAAGTAAAATATAAATACACAGTTTTGTGTTTTTACACACTCAGATGCGCACCTCACATAAAAACGTAAATAGTTTTGATGGGGGGTGTTTGGTTTTTTTTTTGTTTGTTTGTTTGGGATTTTTTTACATAATTGGCCTTGTTTTTTTTTTTTTGGCATTTTTATTACAACACCCCCCCCCCCCTTAATTTCCTTATTTTTTTAAATTTTATAAATATTAAAAAAAAAAAAAAAAAAAAAACGATGCACTGAAGCCACATGAATTGAAGCCCAAAGTAGCAAGGGATCACTGTATATACACCGTTATATCAACACACAAAATAAAGATGAACACAATTTCCTCTATTACTTCATAGTACAGTGGAACCTCAACTTACGAAAGCCCCAGCAAACGAAAAATCCAGGTTATGAAAAACATTTTCCTAAAATTTTTGACTCCGGATACGAAACAAATTCACATTACGAAAGCGCCATCTCAAAACTTCAAACAATGCGTGAGTTGCTCTCCCAACATGCTCTCTCATGTTGATCTCTTAACATCCCACCCCGCTGGCCTCCCATTGGCTATCTCCCAACATCCCGCCCTGCTGGACTCCCATTGGCTAGAAGGGATGATGCAGCTCCCTCCCATTGGCTATTATGGAGCTGCATCTCCCATAATGATTTTCATGTAAGGGACAGGGTTACTGTTGTTTCATGACTTTTTCAAGTGTGCTCATTGCAACTTTATTGTTTAGCTCAGATTTTTAACCTAGCATAAACATTTGTAAGATTATAACTCTGCTAAGAAGACATGGTCAACACGTGCGTGCACACACACACACACATGCACACGCGTGTGATTCCCGGTGCAAGTGAAAAGAAGAAGCGGGCTCGTTGCATGCGGTTGAGTGATATTGGAAAGGAATATAACCGAAACCCATCTACCATCGGTACGATATTGAAGCAGAAGGGGCCTTAAAAGGTGTACTTTTATAATTTTCAAAGGATTTAGGGGGTAGTATTGGGAGCCTTGGAACGGGGGCAGTGGTGGTCTAGTGGCGCTCGATCGCTGATCCAAAGGTTGCGGGTTCGAGTCCCACTCTCCACAAGGTTGTCACTGTCCCCCCCAGTGCGGCTAACTGGGTTATCAAAGGCGGGCCATGTCTCTCACTGTCTATGATGAGAGGCATTTAAAAGAACCATTGCTGACTTTTGTAAAGAGTCGGCTGCAAAGCCGTCAGTGTGTTTCTGTCCCTTGCTAAAAAGGGATGTGACAGGAAGGGCATCCAACGTAAAAACCTCTGCCAAATCAAACGTGCGAATCAGATGATTCGCTGTGGCGACTCCCGAGTAAAAGGGGAAAAAGCCAAAAGGAAGACATTGGGAGCCTTGGAACGAATCACACGTTTTACATGTAAAATGCGGTTCAACTTACGAAAAGTCCAGGTTACAAAACCACTTCTGGAACGGATTAATTTCGTAAATTTAGGTGCCACTGTACTTATATCAGATAATGTCCATGTAATATTCTCTTCAAAATACAAAATTTTTGTGATGACAGTTATCATCTCGCTAAATATCTGTCACAAAATTATCATAGCTTTCACGTTGTACTGATTCTTTTCCAGTGAATCACCTGCAGAGTTGCGAGTTCTTTTTCTTTTCTTGATTCGGTTTCTCATTAATTTTGCAACTCTGCTTTCTCTCATTTCAATAACTGTACAGATATCTGCAGGTTTTTTTCATGCTTTTTCTGTTTTTCTCCTTTTAGTTGTTTTATGTTTCGTTTATGTGGCGAAAGCGCTGATGCATGCTCTCTTCGTTGCTGTTGAGACTTTGAGATCTGCTTTTCATCCTTGTTTTCATTAAAACAGTTTTGCAGCTTCATAGTTAAGTCATTCTGGTTCTATCTTTCTCTGTAATATCAAGTATTGTTAACCAAAATGACAGGCTTTTAATAGCTGTGATTTCATTGGACGGGAAATTTCAGTGAGCCAATCAAAAACGCCGTTATAACCAGTACCAAAGAATTGGGGGATGCTGAAAACGACATGCTTACGTGTTTTCATGGAATCAACAGCGATCTTGTGGAGAGTGGGACTCGAACTCCCAACCTTTGGCTCAGCCACCCAGCGCCCTATACCACTGGGCCACCACTGCCCTAAAGACTCCTCCCATAGATGTCAAATAGGTAGTAACTTGTTATAAAAAGGTTGCAGCATGGTGGTTACATGGTTGGCACGTCCGTTTCACAGCAACAGTCTTGGGTTCAAGTCGTGGGCTTTGGTGTTTCTGTGGAGTTTGCATGTTCTTCATGTGCTTGTGTGGGTTTTCCCCAGGATCTCTGGTTTCTTTCCAAAGTCCGAAGACATAACAGTAGGCTCTCGATGTTCGCGGGGGTTCGGTTCCAAGCCCTCCGGCGAATCGAGATAATCCGCAAGTTCTGTACCCGGAAGTAAAATCCCCATGTATCACGTCACATGCATGAATGAGCAGCCGGAAATAAAATACTATGTATCTATTATATGCACTAAAATATGCTTCTTAAACACATTCTAAAGACAGTCTTACTCATTAATACAGTATTAATGTAGTAAAATATAGTAATGATTAAGAAAAACTTTTCAATTTTTACTCTTATTTTTATTGATGATAAAATATAAACATTATACAGCATATACTGTTGTAAAGCACTCGTTTTAAAGTCTTTTTCAATTATTTTTCCAGTACAGTCCCTAAGTTAATTCTTAGAATGTTTGTGCGTGATATTTATGTTCTTTAGCATGTTTAACAAATGATAGCAAAAGGATAAACTTTACTACGCTTCGTGTCCTTTTACATTGAACTTGGAGTGACGTCTCCAAGATGGCGCTACCTAGAGGGCAACGTCGCGGAGTTCTCCGAGTCAAATTGTTTCTTTTTTCGTTTTAATTTGTTTTATTTGTTTGTTCACTTTTTGCACTATGCTCGTCTATGATCGGTCGACCCAACTACAGCTATGAGCAGCTTCGGGCAACTAAGCACGCAACAACTTCTATCGTGAGCTGCTATGGGAGCTCAATGCTAACCACACTTCGGCTAGCAATAAGCCCAGGCAGAGTTCTCAGAGGTTTGATTAGCACTTCCGGCCATACTGCCCTGAAAATGTTCAGTCCCTGCAAAACAAGCTGGACGAGCTTCATGCTCAGATTGCAGCGCAGAGGGATCTACAGGACTGTGTTTCTATGAAACATGGCTCGAGGCGATTGCACCGGCCGGTTATACGGCCTTCATCCCCTGCAATCATCGTTCGGCCCCTTGACGCCTGGGCCTCATGTCAGCTGGGGTGCAGCTTGCATTGAGCTGCCTACCATAGCATATTAGCTCTGCTAGCCGCAGAACAGCTAACCAGCCCAGTTGAGAGTACTTAGTTAAACACGCCCGAAGATACTCCGATCTTATAGCTGTAGTAGAGTCGACTGGGCGTCGAGGAGCATAGTGCAAAACATGAACAAACAAAACAACAAATTAAAACGAACAAAGAAACAATTTGACTATGAGAACTCCGCGACGTCACCCTCTGGGCAGCGCCATCTTGGAGACATCACTCCAAGGCGTCACTGAAGAGTACTGTAATAAAGTTTATTCTTTTGGTATCGTTTGTTAAACATGCTACAGAACATCTAACGCATAAACATGAACTTGGGTACTGTACTGGAATAATAATTGAAAAAGATTTTAATACAACAGTTCAGAGAAAACCGTCGTTTCTCAGGAGAAAGTCTTATTTCTTCAGAAGAGACATCCAGCATTTTCTATCGCTTAGCCAGAGAAGACACATAGCATTTGAGTGGTATCATAGAGCTTAACTGGTAATTAAAACACACAAAAAAAGAGGCTCATTGACAACTTGTGCATGAATGAGGAAAAAGGGGTGGGACATGAGCTCAACCAATCAGGAGAAAGGAGTACGAATTTGAATCACGTGCCGGTTACTCGGCAGTCAGTGAACACACAAACCGTGGGTGCAAAACCGCAAATAGTCAAGGGCATACTGTACACATTTCAATTTTTGGCTGTCCCTAGGCGCAAGTGTGAATGGTTGTATGTGTTGGCCTAGTGATGGTCAGCAGGCTGTTTGGGGTGTACCCTGCCTTCGCAAAGTATAGGCTGAAATGGGTTACAGCCGCCCTGCAACCCGGGTACTACTGAGTGGCACAGCAGATGAGTGTGTGATGTATAAAGAACTCAACCATGCTGACAAACATTTTGTTAAATAACTTGTTAACTTGTCTTGTTTATTTTAGCTGACTGTGACTTGGCGTTGCTGGCCCCTGAACCAGAGGAGTATCTCTCCACCATGAACTGTGACATGGATGGTAAACACACACAAACCTTTTTTTGAAAGTTTTTCAAAGTGTTAGGGTGGTTATGTTTTATTCTTGTGTCTTATACGATAAGGAGACATGGAGAATCAGGTTGAAGTGGAGGAGAAGACACGCCTCATTAACCAAGTGCTGGAGCTCCAACACACTCTCGAAGGTAAACATTAAAGACTCAGCTGTTCTCCTAGTCTTAACACTCAGTAATTATTGGCTTGATAAGATCGAGCCAGTTTAAGCCAGTTTTGTGATTTCAAGTACTTGTCATGCTGTATGAAATGATCTGAGATACAGACACATGTTCTTCATGATTATATGATGTAGATTCTCTAACAATAGACTGGCGATTAAGGAAAATTACACGCTGTGCTTTTCATCAATCAGATTCAAGATTAGAGAAAAAAACACCTGTTCTTCAAAGTAGACATCTTAATAAGGATGCAGAAAGCTCAAATTCATCCCCACCCCCAGTAAAAATTTCAGAGCTCGGTGTTAACGGCATGTGGCTTGATGATTATTTTTTTCATTCAGCAGAAGCCACAATTTTTTTCAATGCCCATTTATACTCAAAGCAAAAAAAAAAGACAGAACCATCTTCAGTTTTGGGCATTTTCAGAAAGTGTTTGCATGAGAACAAAGCAATACCACCGCCAACCACAAGGGGCGCTGCAGCCAATATTGTACAGAAGTGTCATGAGAAAGATGATGTACTAATAACAGCACTTTCTGATATGTCACAAATATCTACATGGTATTACTTCGCCGGGTACAGGGACAAACCTTTCATCCAGAGCATCTGGGAGGTGATTGGACAGTAGCTGCGGGGAAAAATAGTGATCTCTGATTCCTAGTGTCCATAACAAGTCCATGAGAAAGCAGAGTAAAGGAATTTATCTGATTGCCGAAATGTTTTCATAGCTTGCTGCCTTCCATGCTGACACCACGTTCCTGTTTCTTAATAAAATACAGTATCACCTCCATCGTCGTCTCTGAGCTTCCCCCTTAGTGGATGTAATGCTTAATGTTAATGCTGATATAATGTCCAGTATGTACACCATACCGCAACAATAAGAGTGCCACTGCCAACTAATGCAGTGGAGGTGCAATTACACTTAATTCTCATACACAATTCCAGAAAAGCATGGCACCCCCCCCCCCCCCCATTTGAGAAGCACTGAATTAGGGAAGAAAATGTGTGTGTAGGGGGGGGGGTGTACACAACACACAGTAAACACAAGTATGCTGCAACATAGACATGTAAACGTAAGATTTTGTTAATTATGGTTGAAAATATGCCAAAAAGAATGTTTTGTAAAATAGATGCTCAAGCTGTGAGTCTGTGTTTGATACAGAGGGATGCGAATTTTCCGTGGATCCGCGTATTTTATCAACCCAGGGGTCATTATTGTGAATTGTCTAAATCCGAGGAGAAAATATTTAGGGGGGTTTAGGTATGTGTTGACCCGGTCAACCATTGGGATCAAGGCACTGTTTACATCGGCAGTTCAGAACGTACACTGTATTTGATTAGCAGTTGAGAGAGAAATATCACGATTTGATCAATGGTAAACAAGCATAGATAGGACCTATGTTCCCTCTGAGCTGCGCGCGTGCGCAATTGCGCACTGGTTTCAGGGTCTCCGTGCAGATATTTTGCGCTGCGCACAAAAGATAGAAATCCCACCTGAAGTGAAAATCAAATAAATATACGTACTGTATAACTATTCATTCTGTGCTATTTTGGAATGTGATTCAATGAGTGAGGGGCGACTGGTTGCTCCAGCCAATGATGCAATTCACATACCGATGCACCGAATTGACGTGATTGACAATGACAACATCCTTATGCGCCTCCCGCCACCTGTGTTTTTACAGGTGACTAATGTAAACAGAAGAAGACACGTGAGATACGCTGCTTTGGGTTTAACTTTATAATAATGGCAAAACAAAAGGGTATCGATACAATCCCTCACGACGCCTATCATAGGAAAGGCCAAAATGTCACATATAAGCTTCGTTCTGATTGGTTCTTCACATTTCGCTTTCTTACTCATTCAATGTGGCGCTCCATGAGGCCGGAGATTGAGGATGTAACGGCGAATAAGACCTTCAAACTGGTGAAAATGATCACTAAAGAAAACGAATCACTTATTCAGGTGATGGATAATGAAGAATAAATTCCGTTGGGACTGGTTAGAGAAGAGTAGTGTTGCTAGTTATGTGATTGTGACTTTGGGAGCTGAGAGAACTGTTCAACAGGGAAATTGTGTTTCTGTTGAAAACAAGTTCACTGCAAAAGAGGTAACTGCATTCTTTAGTAAAGTAACGGAAACATTTACAGGATTATGTAAAATATTCTGTCTGTGTTTAATTTATATTCATCATTCCTTTCATTGTAGCATGAAATTAACAATTCTTTTTAGCTGAGTATTATTGAGACTATTTTTGTGTTTATTAGTGTCCAAAACTCAAGCTTCTATGTACTGAAAATATTATTCAACTGAGCAATCTGAGACCATTTCTAGTGGTCTAAAATGTATAAAATTCAGTAGCTTCTGGGGGCCTTCAGCCCCCTGAACCACCGACCAGGCTCCGCCCTGGACCTGGCTGAGGCCGATGGCTCCCAGACCCCGATTAAATTTTCAGCTGAAAATACACTTTCTCATTCGCATCCCTGGATACATTTGGAAATGATTAATCTGTAATATCAAGGAATTGCCTGAGCTTTGTTTCTACTTTGTAGTTCGAACATATTGATTATACAGACATAGAATTCTTGACTACTGTGAGCTGAGAGGCAAGATAAATAAAAGTAAAATCTAATGAATGTGTCTGTGTCAAATCTGAGTGTTTGGGACACACCCAGTATTACACAGCTGTGATTAGATCCTCTCTCTGCTGAAACACCGTCGGATGATTCACTCAGACACACTCAGCATCACGAAGAGCATTAGTAATTCACACTCGTCTTAATGGATCTCGTCTTCCTTCCTCTTCTAAGATCTCTCGGCTCGAGTGGATACCGTGAAGGAGGAGAACCTGAAGCTCAAGTCGGAGAACCAGGTTCTTGGCCAGTACATTGAAAACCTGATGTCAGCCTCGAGTGTGTTTCAGACCACCGACACCAAAAGCAAACGAAAATAACCGTATGGGATGTCGCCATCTTCCTTCCCACCATATAGCTCGTCCTTTCTCACAGAGGCCAGTATGCACCAATGTTCAGGCTTCCACATGTACACCCATACTGAGCTCAGAGGGGTTTTTGTTTTTGTTTTCAAAAAACTTGATTCTTTGCCTGTGTTCACGGCCTGATTCTCCGGGCAGGTTCTAGATAATGCTGATGCAGAGAGACATACTCTCTGTTACAGAGGTCATTTTCCAGACAGCATTAATGCACGTCTCCGTAGGTGGGAGTTTTGTTTTGTTTTTTATTCCCTTCGCTTTCGACAAAACCAGTTTGATCCGTGCAGATTTTTTAAAACATGGCAACCACAGTGTTTCAGTGATCTTTGAGTTTGTTTTGTACTTTATGATAACAGTATGGTAGGTTCAAGAGGAAAGCACAGACGATACATGTCTTATACTTTGCAGCACAGGAAGATTAACCTGAACGTGCATGAGGTGCCATTATTTATTCTTCCAAAGAAAAAGATATGCATGATGTAATCTTATACTGATGAGTGGATGGAAATGATGAACTATCCTGGATGAAATGTGTATGTATAACATTCTAAGTAGTCAGTGGCTCCTTCACAGTTAAGGAGCTGCATGTGCCACCCTGCTAGGACTCAGTCAGTGTCTTTATTCTCACGTATGCAAATATAGTACGGTTACATTCATTTCATTGCATACTCTAGTTTGGGTGAGTGATGATACAGCAGTGCTGGAGCAGAGAGGGATAAAATCCTTGAACGAGGGCTTTAGTAAAGGCACTTTGGTGGATGTGGGCTTGAACCCACATCCTTCAGATTAGTATTTATGAGAATCACTGAGCCAACACTGCCACAGGGGTGCACACTTATGTATAGGACAGGCCTGGATATTAGGATTTCCACTACTGTGCTATTCATTTCCACAGTAATGTAAGGGGGCTTTCTGTGAAGTCTTGCGCCATGGGAAGGACCGCCCGTCATTTCTATTCAAAATAGTATTAAAACACGGACACTGATGAGGCCAAAGCCACGTGCACTCCTGATGGCGTGGTTCTTCTGACTGATGTAAATCAGCCCCCTTGAGGAATTCACAATCACACTGATTCGTGCAAATTCACATATTGCAATTTTAACCAAACTCCGCAAGTTTCACTAATAACAGTCCCCGTGTGACACCATTAAGCAATACTTCCAACCATCCTTATTTATGCTCACTACAGCCTGCTGTACTGGTGCAGAGCGGCATTTCCTTTTTCAGAATAGAAACTATGTCCACTGTTAGCGTTCATCTGTTTCATAGAGCACAGACAGGAACAGGAGTCGGGCTCCTGCTTGGCTTGCACCAGTTCTTGGACTTTGACTTGCTAGATGAGGGCCTTTAGTCCGTAACTGCTCAGGGCTCTGATTTGTGTACTTACATGTCATTTAGTTTGTTTATTGCCTTCAAACTGAACAAATAGAAATGTAGCAAGAAGCAGAACGAGAATAGTAGGTTGTGTTCGGAGCACAGTGAATTGTGGAAATGATTACTTGTTTTAGTTTGGACACATGAAAGGACATAATGGAGCGTCTGGCTCTTGGTATAAAAGGGGAATTTACAGCCTTGTTGAGTGGTATTGATCCAAGATGGTACCCTGGATCCATGAGTGCATTTGATTTCCGCAAAGCCTGTACTTAAAGCAGAGCCGAGAAACAACACAAAGGCTTTCGATGCATCTGCTACCTGTTCTGGTAATGCAAGCAACATGGTCTCACCAAACAGATTTTCGAGGTTTGGTGCATCTGGGTAAGGTATTGGTGGCAGGATGGCCAGGGTTCTGTGTGTATAGGTTGACCATGATGCAGTGGGAAGATTTAACCAAATGTGGTTTAATTTTCAATGTAGTCTAAATACTTTTCCATCAGTGTTTCAGTGCTTGGATCCCCTTTGTACAACAGAAAAGTTACCCAAGTCTGCTGATAATATGGGGACCGGGCAACCCGATTAGAAAATTAAACATAAACAACAGATGCATGCTGCGGTGCATACTAGCAAAGCGTGGAGAGTCATTTGTGACGGGACTACTGCAAGGTAAATGGAAAACAGATGAATCTGCACCCAACAAACAAGAAAATGATGAAACTGACATCACCCCGGCTTCACAAATACAGCAAAAGATAAGAGACCAGTGTGTTGTATCTTAAAATATTCGCTTCCGACAATATGAAGATCATGTGTGTGTGGTTTTTTCGGGGGTGGAAATGTCTTTAATCTTCCAAGGAGGGTCGATAGAAAAGCTTTGGGAATCACGAGGTACAGTAAACCCGGTTACTTATTTCTTTAGTTTATAAATGTGCTGTGACATGACAGCTCTTTAAATGTGACACTTCACTGCTACACCCAGAACCCCGGTCCGAAAAAAAAAACCACGATAGAGCCTCACTGTTACAATAGAGTGGTCATGTATTACAATATTTATTTTTAATACTGTATTAACATTTCTTCATGTATTAATTGAGCCTCCCTACACTCAGTATAGAAAAAGCATTGCGAGTAAATTGTATTACAAACTTGTGTTAATAAATTGTTTTTGCTTTGAGTTTGTCTTTTGTGCACACGTCTGGTTTTATATTAAATGTTTATTTCCAACTGCAGTGTTATAATTACAAACAAACATTAACGTAATATAGAAACTGTCTTCAGGTGGTTGAAAAAAATTATATACACACGTTATAAATTGAAGTCAGGTTGAGGGGAATGGAAAATAATGTTGCAATAAATATTAAAGCTGGATTGTGTTTGGTCCACGTGTGATTAACACTGGGCTCTGAACTGAGATTTCAGCTTTGCTCGTGGTTTCTCTACCATCAGGTCTGTTTAGAATAATAAACTCCCAAGTAAACATTTCAGGAAAATTATTTTGTACATAGCCGTGTTTAAAACATCACACCTTCATGCTGCCAGTCTGCTCAGACACTGAAAGAACCAGACCGAGTCTCTGTTCATATTAACCCATCATTACTCAAGAAAACAAGATCATATATTTTTAAAATCTCCAACGTCAAAGTCATCATTGTACAAATAAACATTCAGTGCACTTCATTTTAAATAATAAAGCTAAAAGCAGAATAACTTAAACACACAAAACTACTGCCAGCTCCATTTAAATAAATTCAAGAACATTTTTGTAATAATAAACGTGTCTTCCTGGTCCTTCCAAGAAAAATCTTACCCGGTTACTGTTATAATAAAACTCAGCTGCACACGTACTGATGAACAGGAAATTATCACCACAAGGCCTCGATGCTACTTGTTCAGTCTTCTCATGAGGAAACAGCAGAGTCTGCATTGGTACATCTAAACTGAAAGAGTAACCCATAAAATCTACTGCTGGAGAGGAAGACTAAGAGATGGAGGGGTGAAGGGTGGGGGCATCACAAAGCCAAGGCCATGCAGCATTTAAGAGGGTAAGAAGAGAAAAGGGAAATGGGGTAAAATATAGGACACGCCCCCTTCAGTCCTTCCGTGTTCTTCTTTTTCTCACAGATTGTTTCTGTCCATTTCCAGTGCTGTGAATCCCCTCATCAGCATCCTTCATCTGCAGGAGGGACATCAACATGAACACATTTTATTTATTGATGGGTTTTTCTGCATTTCCCCCCCTGAATTTAGTCGTAGCCAATCAGCACCCGCAGGTAACACCTTCCCTATCACATGACCATCCCTGACCTGCAATGCTTGGCACGTGTGTATTTGGGGGCAGTCTTACACACTCGGACAGAAAGCGCTATCCACCCCTCATACGAATGAGCTCACAGACACCCATGATTGGCTGCAACTCTGCGAGTGACAGGGAAGGGAGCATATGTTGTCCCTCCCTCCCGTGAGAGCTGTGTGCATTAAACCGGATTCAAACTTGCGAACTCCGGGTTAATAGAACGCATTTTATTTACCAGTACTGTATTCTCCTTGCATACGGGATAGTTCAGTACAATAGTGTTTGAGTCGATTCCCTGCATCGTACAGTAATCATGATCAACTTGCTAAAATTCACACCCCGTGGAAACCACTGTCCACCCTTTCTGCAGACATGAGCTCAACCATGCCAGTGACTGTCTCACGGTGCTCTGAATAATAACGGACTGAGAGCACATCCTTCCCACCCAGAATATAGAACGAGTTTAGATCTGTTGAACTCCCAGACACAGGATCACAAATATAATAACGTAATGTTGCTGTAAAACAGTTTGTGTGGGTGGCAGGGCAGTGAGTGGTTCGCACATCTGCCTGACGGCAAGAAGATCCCTGGGTTGGCACTGTGAGGGCATTTCAGTGAGAGAAAGCCAGTTTGCGGGTTCTCCCCGGGCTTGTGGGTGTTTCCTCCGAGTACTCCAGTTTCCCCACACAGTTCAAAGATGTGCACATTAGGCTAATTGTTCAGATTCTCTCCAAAGTGTGTGTTGGAACTGCACTTGATAGGGTCTACCCTGCATTCAACCCTGAGTCGGCTGAGAGAGGCTTTGCTTTCCATAGCACCACGGTTCCACGAATGAATGAAGAGTTTGTATTTGAACCGAACAAATAATAATACGTTTCTAATTTACACACAATCTGAATTATAAAAACTAATATTTTACATCGAAAAGGTCAGAGATCTTCTACAGCTTATGAGCGAGCTATCCATCAGTGCTCTGGAAGTATCACCTGCTCCTCCCCATGCTTCCTACTCTTAAACACCTATATAAACTCAGGAAAGGTAATTAATTAGCTCGTTAGGTAAATCAGGTATGTGGAAATGGGTGGGGAACAGTCTAGAAAGTGACAGAAATCGGGAACAAAACTCCGACACATTTATGTTCCAGATACACAAGTAGTACACAGATGAACAGCCTCTCTCTCTCACACACACACACACACTCACACACACTCGCACAGTTCACAGATTGTGTAGAATTTCCATCCTGGATATTTTGTTTTCCCTTCTCATAACACACCTGATGCAAACAACGTTCTCATAAACAGCTGGGAGAAATGCTAGAATGTGGATCAGTAGCAGGGTGTGGAACCTTCACTAATCCTTCAGTAGAATAAGGAGAGCGTGAATGATTGACATGCTCCAGAATTCAAGAAAACCAACTGATGACTCCACTGTCTCTCACCTCATCATCTGACGGAATGTCATTCGATTTACTGGTTTCCTCTTCCTCGTCTTCCTCGTCTTCCTCTTCTTCCTCTTCTTCCTCCTCCTCCTCTGGAGTTTCTCCTTCAGCTTCGTCACCTTCCTTGGTTCTACCTACATTTTCTGCTGAATCAAACAATAATCCGTCATTTTCCTCTCGAAAAATAACATACCGGCAATAAATCTTGTCTGAAGACTAACATTCCCCTCCCACTAAAATTGCTTTTGTCAGCTCACTCGCTTAAAAAAAGGTTGCATAGGCTCAACTTTTAAAAATGCCTTTGTGCAAGATTTGGCACCTTCAGTACATTTTCCCCTTCGACACACACACACACACACACACACATCTCCTTACTGACCAGTTGGTTCAGCAGCTTCAACTATGTGCTCTTGCTTTTCATTCTCTTGCTCTTCCTCATCACCCTCTTCCTCTTTCTCCTCCTGTTCTTCCTCTACCTTCTCCTTTTTGGGTGGGTGCAGTTTCTTATAGGCGTAATCATCCTCTGATTTCTACAGAACATACAAAATGCCGTGTTCAGTCAGAATATCAACAATAATGAAAGTCCAATAAACAAATTAAAAGAAACATTCAAATGATAAAATAAGTTCATTCATTCACTTTCTAAACCACTTCATCCTAATTAGGGTCGCGGGGAGGCTGGCGCCCATCTCAGCCGACTCTAAAATAAGTTACCAAAGATATTTAGTACTGCGAGTAAACTCACTAGAGAAAACCCTCTGCCAGCATCGCAATCTAACTTCTTCAGTGTTTCAACAAAATCCAGTCAACAGTCTCGGAGGACTTCCCCTTACAAACCTGTCACCATACTCTAAAATATAAAACTGAACACTTAAAACTCTTCCCCATTAAAACACGGGACCCGGATGATTTTACTTCAGCATTGCACTTACAGGCGCCCGTGGAGAGACGGACGGACAAGACCACAAGGAACAATTGGTATTCAAAACCTTAGTACAGTGTTTACAGTTGGTGATTTTATTTTGCAATTTGTAATAACCTGCATCAATATTAATTTATTACATCATTTAACTGGACGGTGAAATCCCTAACTGATGGGTGTCTGTGTAGATCACTGGAGTTTGGGGTTGGAGTCCTGAACATACTGGATTATGCAGTACATGCAAGTTTATTTCAGTGAAGCCGATCTTACTGTATATACACAAGTGTACTGAAATAAAACATGTGATGATATCCACATTATCCAGACATGATGCTCACCTTCGGCCAGCAGAAAAGAACAGCCAATCCAACCGGCAGTCCCACAGTCAGAATATATACTATCCACAACCACGGCCTCTCCTCTGCCGCCAGCGCAAGCTGACTGAAAACCCCTGGCTGGATGAGTGGGGTGGGCAGACACACAGAGAGACAAACAGCATGACAGAACGAGCAAGAGAGAGCGAGAAAAACACAAAGAGACACAGATGGAGGAAGACGGTAAGACACAGTATGAGAGGACCATACAGAAAAACACAAAAGAGAGCGAGAATATAAATCGATTGTGTGACATTAGGACAGAAATCAGTCATAATTTTTTAATAATTCTTTTTAACTGCAGTCCAAATCGTACATCAGTGTGTGCGTGTGTACGTACCTCATTTGCACTAGCCACCAGTTTCTTGAGCCCCCAGCTATCTGCCGCCCAGCGATCTGCCACTTCTTTCTCTGTAGTGATAATGAAGTTATCAAAGTAGATGTCCGATGTCATGGACCACAGCTCCAGTCCGACAGCTTGGAACGGGGTCATTTTAAATGGCTCGAGGTCTTCAAAATAGTCCGGATTTGGGATTTTCTGTGGCTTCCACACACCCTGTGTACACACAGACAAGTCCCTTCAGTCCCAGGTCTATCACCAGCACTTCAGATTAACTAAAATAATTAAATACATGTAGAGAACCAAACAATGTATTCATTCTACATTTAAAACCATTCCTTACACATTAGCAGTGTATCTATGTGCAATACATACTTAAATTGGAAAAATAACAATATGAAAGCAAGATTGTGATATTTGTAATGTATGAGACTGAAATTTTATAATGATTTATAATTTATATTTGTCCAACATCACTTTAGCACATTAAAACCATATGGTTTATAAAAATGAGCAAAAAAATCGGCGATGGTTCAGGCATGTTCTCTGTGTTTAAGATAGAAGTACAGTGAGTTGCCGACTTACAACCTATGCGAGTTATATCTGATCGACTTTACGACCGCAAAAGTGGTGAAGCATGATTCATGGCAGTGCAGTGCAAGTGTTGCGTACGACAGTTGTTTGCGCTGCCGGCAGCGCCAGCATCTTAAAAGGCCAAGCAGGAGATGATGCAACTTCACTTTTTAACTGCTCAGAGCAAATCTATTCATCTACTTTCAATGCCACATCACTGTGGCGCGAAGCGGAGAGCCAATCCTTTCTGTATGTGGGCAGATCCGATACATTGAAACTTTAATTTTATTGGACTCACACGCTGCAGTGTTTATATGACAGGATCGCGTCCCAAGTTTTGGCAATCAGCTGCTCTGCGGGTTGAAGTTTTTCCATGTCTGTCCATTTGTGCTTTTTTTTTTTTGCTTGCCAGCTGTGCTTGAGTCGATCAAAACGAGGGAAATTTATCTCTTTACTCAAACACGTGCAGTCTGTGGCTGTTGTTATAATCCAATAAAATTGGGGTTTGAAGCTATCAGACCAGCCCACACAGTGGTG
This sequence comes from Plotosus lineatus, assembly GCA_024760905.1. Taxonomy (NCBI): domain Eukaryota; kingdom Metazoa; phylum Chordata; class Actinopteri; order Siluriformes; family Plotosidae; genus Plotosus; species Plotosus lineatus. The sequence goes on from CM045736.1 coordinate 28,882,188, forward strand.
TACAGGAAGGATTGGCTCTCTGCTGCATGTCACAGTGACGTGGAATTGAAAATAGATGTATAGATTTAAATGCACGAGATTTATTCATGTTTTTGTTTGGCGTGAGTGTATTTGGATGGAAAGTCGACATACGACCAGATCAATTTACGACCGGTTTGCTGGAACCAAAAGCGGTTGGAAGTCGAAAACTGTCTGTATGTTGCTTCGACATCTTCAGGGGAAATACCTGGTAGTTGGGGTTGTCTATGAGCGGAGCCTTCCATTTACCCTTGTGCTTGGGATTACTGATTGTCGGAGGATTCCACTCGCCACAGCCTGGAGCATTTTGACATTCAGGGTTAGGAATCTGAGGAGCCTCCCACTCACCATCCATCTCCTCATCCCTGGAGAAAGAGAGAGAGAGAGGGGGGGGGGGATGGAAAAAACCCACATCACTTCTATTTATTGGTTTTGCTCTGAACAGATTATTACATAGAAATCTGACTATATTAGAACTCTACACTGCTGCAGCTATTATAGACGACTACAGCAATTCATTCTGTGCCATTACACAGCTTCATGAACTAGGATTCGGGGTCATTAAAACAAAAACTATTCCGACTGAAGTAACCTACAATAACAGCTCAGCCCCCAAGTGTGAAATACCTAATAACAGAAGAGTGTTTACCAGTCTTCAGGTTTTTCAGCTGTAGAGTCTGGGATAAATTCAGGCTCATCATCCAGCCACCCTTCAGGTTTCACGACATCAGGATCAGGGACAGTTGCTGGGGCATCCTCATCCCTACGGGAGGTGGAGGGGGTGAAGCGGAAGAGATGGTTTAATGGTCAGTACAGTTTAAAAAAAAAAAAAAAAAAAAAACATCTGTGGGGGGAAGCAAAGAAAACCATTCACATCGATGGGTAATTTAGCATATTCAGTTGACATCACGTGCATATATTTGCACTGTGAGAGAAAACCAGGATACCTGAAAGAAACCCAAGCAAACATGGAGAGAACATACAAACTCCTACAGTGTTCCAGAACCTTCACTCGCTGAAGTAACAGTACTAACCAGAACATCACTTTGCTAAGCGCAAACCCGTCAAATACATAAAGATCAACTCCCTTCTTTCAAGCTTTAAAACCTCACCAGTCATCAGGCTTGACGGCTTCGGGGTCTGGAATCTTAGCTCTCTCATCCCAGTCACTCGGTTTCGAGTCATTGGGATCATCGATCTCTTTAGGTGGATTTACGGGTGGAACCACATCGGTCAGCAAACTTCCTTTGCTAACTCTGGATTGGTCAATAAATATCTCGAAGGAATTGTCTGGGTTCAGAACTGAGAAAGAGAAACAAAGAGGCAAAAAAAAAAAAAAAGACTAAAATTAATAAGCTGCAAGATGTTATCGTACTATAAAATAAAACAATAACTATGTGCTACTGTGCCATTTAAATTTACAGCCTCAAACTGTACAGATGTATAAACGCACATTTTCGATTATACATTTAGACGTCATAATTTCAGGACAATAACATTGGGTCCCCCTCTCTGTAAACTTTCTAATTTAAATGCATGTATAAAATACCAAACAGCAAGCTGAACGCACACACCCAGTGTGTAGAGGTGAGTTTTCTTGTCCGAGTACACCTTCCTGAGGTCTGTGTCAGGTCTCTTGGCATGTTTCTCCTCAGAATCTCCATTCAGGGGGTTTTTATGCCTGAAGATGAGGTGCAGTTTGTAATCTTCTCCACACTTATCGGGGCCAAACATGATGGTGTAAGGTGTGCGGTCATGAAACTGCTCCTGTAATTCCATATTAAAAGAGTAACTATCTGTTAAATCATCTCTTATTGTAATTTCTTTAAACCTGAACACACTTACCAAGTCCAGGTCGGATGAGTCGGACAGCAATTTAATATAGGCGCCACCACAATCAATGCCATCTTGAAAATTAACTTCGTACCTAATAGCAAGAAAGAGAGACGCGATCATTTGTGTGAATTAAACATATATGCAGATATGAGGACGTAATACTCCATCTATCCATTTGCCAAACCACCAAATCCTACTAGGTTCGCTGGGAACCGGGAGCCCATCTCTGCCAACTCAGGGCGAAAGCGAGGAACACTGAACAGCTCGCCAGACCACTGCACGGGAAACGCACATAAACTCACACCTAGGGGCAGTCTGGAACAAACAATTAACCTAATTTGGCACGTGTTTGGACTGTGGGAGGAAACTGAAGTACCTGGGGAGAGCCCACACAAGCCCATGGAGAAAATGCAACCTCCACAGAAACACCCTTGCCAAACCAGGGAGTCCAACCCAGGACCTTTTTTCTCTGAGGCAGATTTGCTCACGACTACATTACCGTGCCACACCAGAACTGATAAATAATAATCATGATAAAATAAAATAAATAAACTAAGTAATTAACACAGTAACTGTACTGCGTTTGCAAAACGAGACCATGTCACAATGTGGAATCAATAATTAAGTGAAGAGGGGGGGTTATAATATTTCTGATAAACACTGGTCAAGTTAGCCATCACATGAAACCCTAATTTTATTTGCATTTTGGCTTCATCTCATTTCCTTGCACAAAATCTACTTTGTGCTTTTCCTGATGTGAGAACCATAAATCATCCACAATTATACGGGGTGGCAGACAGGATTCTGTGAGTCAGTGCAGGCTTCCTAATGAGTCAACCTTCTCTCTTCCACCTCTCCCTCAAACCCTTCCTCCACAAACACCCCACCCATCTTATTACCACTTATCTCCATCTCATTCTAGCCCAGTGACAGGTTGCTATGGGAACTGCAACCAGGAAGTTCACTCACTGCACCACCAGTGGTTTGTTCTTGAAGACGAACGGCTTGTTGAGTGGCGCTGCGATGGCATGATGCTTCGCTCGAGACTTCAGGACCAGACCGAGATCACCAGGCACTTTGTTCTCCTTCAGAGCTTCCACTTCCCATTTACCTGAAATCAAACGAGAGCGAACACTATGAAAATTAACCATGTGACAATTACAGTTTATGTGCATTATACTCATTAATAATCAACTGAAATTCTTGTTTCTTTTAAAAATAAATAAATAAGAAATTAATCAAGTTCTCAAACAGGACTTAAAGGAAGGAGACAAATCTGATATTTCACCTAAATTAGCTCTAATCGTAGTGCATTTGGGAACTTAGTACATATTGTTTAATTTTAAAGTTCTCTCAAACTGCTTTTCATATTCATTTATTCATACACTTGCTCGCTGAACCATTTAATCCAAACTAGGGTCACAGGAGCCTGGAGCCTATCTCAGCAGACACGAGACGAAGACGAATGCAGGATTCACCCTGATCAGCACATCAACCCATCGTAAAGTTGGGATGTTATATTTACAGATGTTATAGCGAGATCAGGATAAAGAACAAGAGTGTATTCGGGTATGGGGGGAATTAGGATATACTGTATTAATCCTGCAGGGGAAATTATTTCCTCTGCATTCCACCCTCCAAAGTGGGGGGGGGGAAATAAAAAAAAATAAAAAAACATACACAGTGAGAACATACAAGAAGCAGTGGGCCGCCACACACTTTGGCACCTGGAGAGTAGTTGGGGATTAGGTGCCTTGCTCAAGGGCACTTCAGCCCCACGAAAGTGGAGGAAGGGAAGGTGCAGCTGACCACCGCCACATTTTTCCTGCTTGTTCTGGAATTCGGTCCCAAATCCTCTTCTTGAACCAGTAAGCCACAGCTGCACCCATGCCTCTAATACAGAAATATTCTTGTGGTGTGGGCTGTACCACCACCGGCACCACTGGAAAAACTCACCATCATACTTTGCGATCTCCTCATCTGCATCTTCTTTCATTGTTTTCGATTTAATCCACCTGTACGACAAAAACAGAGCATTTTAAATTATGATAAATCATTTTTTCACCTCAGGTTCAGAGACTGATGCTTCAAACCTACTCTGAGCTGAGAGTTCTTCCCCAGCACACAACAGCATTAAATCAGAGAGCACGAAGGCTAGTGCTTTCTTCCACATCACTCTAATAATCACTGAATAACATGAACGAGAGTAAAGCAATGCCTATCAACCTGAGAAAACAGTTACATACTTTTGGAGTTCTATTGTCAAATTGAGGCCTCACATTACCTGCTGAAAGATCCATCGTCGAAGGTCTCAGCGAAGAAAACCTCACCAGTAGGTACAGGAGTCTTATACGTCACCTGTATACACATACAAACAGATCATGTGGTTCTATAAATTTAATATCCTTTGGTATAAGCACGTGTTTATGATATGCACCTTTAAGGAACTACACAGTCAAACCATCTGTAGTGATGTAATATAACCCTTAATAACCTCTGACCTGAAAAGATACATGTGCATCAGCTTTTACTTCAGTGCCATCTGCCTCAAGGTCCAGCTCTCCATCCTCCACTTCTGCCTCTTCTTCATCCTCCAGCTCATCGTCCTGGGCACAGGTTACCACAACGATGGACAGGAGAAGGAGACATGTCCAACTCCACCGAAGCTTCATCTAAAACCAAAAAAAAAGAAACAGGAGAAAGCAAACCCCTGTGGGTACTCAGTATTGAATCAGTAGGTCCGATAGGAACATCTAGAGATCAGATTGTCCCAGAATTGTTCAGTTCTTCCACTCCAACCAGATCTTCATGGACCTCGTCTTATGTACAGGAGTACCGTGATTCCAGAACAAGTTCTGGGCCTCTAAGTTCTAGCAAAGATAAAATCCAATGCTACAGCATACAAAAACATTTCATGTGGCTGTATGCTACCCAATTTGTGAAGGTGGTTCTCCGTGCAGTTTATATGGCCAGCTGTCCACAAATTTTCATCCCTTATCATAGAGCCTTGTGTATTTCCTGCTTTAATTCCACTGTGACTCTGATCACCAGTATAAAACAGTTACTATAGATGTCTGAATTATTCACGCTTTGTTTATTAAAATTAGGGAAAGTATTTATCAATTTATACAAACAAACAGAAAAAAAAATTAACAGAGACAGAACTAAGTGATCAGGATACACAGAGCACACACCTGACACCCATAACATTAAAAACATTGTCAGCCATGACAGGTGAGGCAAACAACAATACTATTATCTCATCAGTCAGCTTCTGAAGCTGATGTGCTACAAGCAGGAAAAGTGAGAAAATGTAGGCATGAGAGCAACTTCGACAAGAACCGACTGGATTTATTCATCTCCAAAACAGAAAGTGGGTTTTCCTGGCATGCAGTAGTAGATACCAACCAAGATGATGGTTGAAAGATGCGGTGGTGGCTTAGTGGTTAAGGCAATGGGTTATTAATCCAAAGTTCTATCACCACTATCGGGCCCTTGAGCAAGACCCTTAATCTTCAATTGCTCAAGTTGTATAAAAATGCTAATTGTGAGTTGCTCTGGATAACAGTGTCTATCAAATGCTTCAAATTAAAGAAAGACAACCAGTGAACTCGTAAGAGTTTCATGTCTGCCCATTAGTGGCTCATTGATGGTTCTCGACATGGATGCTGGAATTGAAGGCGTATAAGCCTGGTCTGGTCCCATATAAAGAGCCACTGTAATACTGTCACTGCTGGCTATGACAGAAAGGAGTCAGAAAACAGTGCATTAAAGCTTCGTCAGCCTCGTCACAGACCCGTGAAGCGGTTCTAATGTAATGGCCGATCCTGTTTCAGTGCTCCACATTGTAAAAAGTTTATCGAGTGCCCTCTACAGGCGTAATATATTAACCACAGTGCTTTAACTGGTAATAAACTGAATTAAAACTCGGCTTTGAGGTGTCCCCCTTTCCCCCCTCAGGTTTGCTGTTATATTACATGTTTCTTTCGAGAAACAAACATGTTCTTCTGTTGTTTTATTAGATTAAAACCATTACAGAATTTGAGTACCAATTAGGCGACCGGGGGCCTTCAATGTCGTACACGCCTCCAGTTGTGTAGAGCTGAGTGAAGCTAACAGAGCTAGCTTAGTCATCATGCGTTTCCTAGAAAACGAGCGATATCGTTACGCACCCCTGCACCAAAAGAAGCCAATTACTCAGAATTTCCTTTTCTAATAGTTATTTTAAGCATGAGGATGTTTTTATTTATGACAATTACATATGAACATTATGGAACATAATAGAGGATTAAACCGTGAAAAGAGACACTTTGAAGCACTTAACGGCTCACTTATACATTAACGGTTTTCTTCATTTTCAAACAGATTCTAGTCGGATATGATCATAACCGGATAGGATCGGATTTATATTGTTTTAATCAGTAAAACTTGAGTATGAAACTTGCGCGAGAACATTTCCTTCGTTATATTAATACAAATAATGTCCTATTTATTCTATTTTTATAACAATAGTTAAGAAAATCCATTTTTTAAACATTAAGGGTTCGCGGAAGTCTTCGTAAAATTAATAAAGCATCGATTACTTAATTTTTATTTACATTAAAGTAAAAACTACATTTTATTAGTCAGGCTAATCGTCCTAAACCACCTTGCTAGCTGGAGGAAAATGACCGTTAACCTCTTCGAAGGATTTTATTCACGACAAACCCATCATTTCATATTAGCCGTGTCATCACTCACCTTACTGATACCGTCAAATAATTTTCCCTGAAAGTTTCCCCAAAACAGGCTAATACTGTAACAGACCAAGCTTCAATTAATCCCAACGAAGTGTTTGACATCAGAAATGGAGCAAACGGCTCAGAACGCAGAGCTTCAGGACAAGTAGTGGGCCAAATCCCTCTGTGTCGACTATATACGTGCACTATTTAGTGTGTATAATTACTGACCCTGCACCCTGTATAGCACACTATGACATACACAGAGAGTAATTTGTAGTTCACGTTCTCGTGCCCGCCTTTTCCTTTAAAAACATGTCCGGTTTCAAGATATCAAAATAATTTGAATAATATAATAAAAGTTGCGATTAATATATTGAAATAATAATGATAATTTATTACTATCATTATCATCATAGTTATAATAATAATGTTAATAATAGTGATAACAACAACAATAATAATAATAATAATAATAATAATAATAATAGTAATAATAATAGTAATAATACCCCTGAATGTATTAGGGGACATTGTGGCGTAGTGATGAGGACATTTGCTGCACAGTCAGAAGGTCCTGATTTTGACTCTATGTGGAGTTTGCATGATTTTCCCGTCCTTGCATGAGTTTTCTCTGGGGAGTCTGGTTTCCTCCATCATTCTATGGTGAAAGGTTCATGTAAAAGAACCATTGCTGTCTTTCTTCAAGAGTAGCTGCATAGCTGTCAGCGTGTTTCTGCCCTGTGATGGCCTGGTAAACTATCCAGGGTGTACTATGCCCTCACCCAGAATCATCTGAGATGGGCGTCAGCCTCCCCGCATCCCTAATTAGATATTAAGCAGTTCAGAAAATTAATGAGTGTGAAAAAAGCTACAAAATGCTAATTAGGTGGACATTCACCAGTGAATACTGGTTTCATCGGTCTTCTTCTTCTTCTTCTTCTTCTTCTTCTTCTTTTCCTTTTGGCTGTTCCCTTCAGGGGTCGCCACAGCAAATGATCTGCCTCCATCTCTCCCTATCCTCTGCATCTTCTACTCTTACTCCAACGACCTTCACGTCTGCCTTCACCACATCCATCATCGGTCTATGGGTTTCATTCTCCATTATCAGTTATTTTTGATGGAATACAAAAAAAAAATAATAATTTGGTCGAATGCAAAAGACCGTGCAGAATAAGTGGTTTAAATATAATAGATGGATTTACATTTCAGATTTCAGTCTACATTCCCTTCCATATTGCTTCATTTAAACATACATTTTGAGAGTAGTGCCTGTTTTATATTTTTATACCAAAATCATAAATATTTTATTGCACTAAGATATACACTACTCATAAGATTGACGTCAGGTCAGGATGACCTGCTACAGGTACTATGTAATCCCGTACTACCTGTCTCATGGTCGGGTGGTCGGTGACTAAATCGGTTCCCCCATCAAGTTTATCTTGATGAGATGGATGTGTGGACACATAGCAGGACGAAAAACAAAACTTGTCAAAGGGGGGATGAGCTGACTCAAGAGCCAATGACCATCTATACCTGGAGAAGAGTTAGGCACTACCAGGGAATTTTGAAACACTTACCATGTTTACATCAGATCGTCTGGTGGAAGACAACAAAGTGCACCTAAGGCCAAACGGCTATGGACATTGATGATGATGATGAAGACACCAGAAGAAACCCGTATAGATTTTTGTAAGATCTGCTCATGTTAACTGCCATGTACCACCACATTTATACATAAGTGTGGGAAAGATGAGACATTCATGACACACCATGACTTAAATGCAAAATCTGTTCCTTCAAATGTTTACAGCTGCTGAATATAATGTAAATCCGAAACCGCTATGCTCATGTCTGTGGTCCATATTAATAATTGTAATGTAGAAGAGAAAATATTTATCCTCTCACTTGTCTCTTGTGGAGTTAAAGCTTCCAGTGAGTGGGTACAGACAGATGGTGTAATATTCTTGATACAGAACTGTGAAGTTGAAGCATGTGTCCTAAAGGTTTACTCTGTACTCTCTCACCATGTGATCTGCTGCTATAGTAGAGTTAAAATACATGGTTATGATAAATACAGTAAATCGAGTTAAACACCATATATTCCAATGGCATTACAGTATTATTGAGCCCGTGAGAGCTTAATACTTTGGGTCAGGTGAGGAATGAGACTGGAGAGTGAGAGGATACATTTGCAGATGACACCGTTGTATGGAAACAGTCAAAGTCACAAGTCAGCATGAAATCAGGCAAAGTTTAGTTCAAGAGCAAACAGAAATGTCAGGGTAAAATCAACTTTAATACTTCACAAGAAAAAAATACCAATCCTTTTGATGATAAAGTGCAAGATGATTTAGTGCGTCGGGCAGAGTGGTATGAATATCCAAAGTCATGCTAAAAGTGTAATAAGTTGCAGGCTAATGGTGTGACTGTGTTAGATTCGTGAAATCATAAAATCTACATTAAATACATTTTATCCTAAAGTGTTAAATGTTGAAACGAGATCTTGGTCAGATGAGACTGCACCTCTTCATATTCTTATTTTAGCATGGCCTGACTCAACCTGTCATCCCTCAAACACATAAAATGCATTATCTGAAGTGCCTTCTCTGTCATGATGACAGGGAAGTGAAGGCACCATGAACCATTTGCCAGACCATTGCAGTGCCAATGCTCAAACCTAGGGGCAATTTGGAATGCACAATTAGCTTAATGGGCATGCCATTGGATTACTGGAAGGAAACCACTGCAAGCACAAAGAAAACATGCAGACCCCACAAAGAACCTCCATTGCATATGAACCTCTTTTTACGTGAACCTCTCACCACAGACCGTGAGAGACGTGTGGCCGGCCTTTGATAACCCAGTTAGCTGCACTGGGGGACAGCAGTAACAACCCAGTGATAGTGGGGCTTGAACCCCCCAACCTTGAGATTGGTAATCCCACACCTTACCACTGGGCCACCACTGCCTTTCACACTTTCAAATGTTCAGTATATTAAATATAAATTCTATATACAGTATAACCATATGGATATGTGTCATTTGGACAGAGGATACAGTACAAAGTATTTCTTCTCTCTCTAAGGCTGTGTTACATGATTTAAATATAAAAGTATAAATGTGGGTTTTCTGTGGCAGAAATGGTTGCAATGTTACTGGATCCAGTCTTTCTACCTCTACATTTCTCCATCAGAAATTTTGCTTCACTCTCTTGCACAGCAAGTGATGCTTCATTTGTAAAACAAGCAGACTCTTTGAGCTGGCTCATTTAAATGAACTATGGGAGCTGCTTTGAATAATTAAAGAGCCATTATATATCCATTGGTTGAACATTATGTGGGTAGTGGATCCACCTCACAGTAAAAAGGTACTGGGGTTAAGTCCTGGGCTTGACGAGAGCGTTTCTATGTAGAATTTGCATGTTGTTCCTGTGTTTGCCTGGCCTTCCTCTGGGTACACCAACAGTCTAACACATGCACATTAGGGAAATTGGCTGTTCCAAATTAACCATAGGTGTCGCTGTCTTGGCCTACAATACACTGGCAAGTTGTTCATGGTGTACCACGCTTTCACCCAGATTTGGCTCAAATAAACCCCCCCCCGAACTTAGTAGGATTAAGCGGTTCAGAAAATGAAGAAATGAATGAATGAATGCTCAAGATTATTTAATGCCTTAAATCTCATACACTGCAGTGCTGACAAAATCCTCTCCCAGCAACCTTGAGCGTGACACTATAATACACCCTGGATTAGACAAATACCGGTGTTGGTTTCGGCATTCGTGTGAACGTTAGAGCTTCACAAGCTTATCCCTTAGAGCAAAGTAAATCGAAAATGATAAATTAATGTTTGGACAGCTCAGTTTGCTCAATAAATATGATTCATTTAAAAGTAAACTACCAAAAAAAAAACAATTATTTAGTTATTTTATTTTTTTTCTTACAATATCGGATGCATTTTTTGGCCCCATGGATGAACCTGATAACCCACATAATCCCAACATTTTAATTTGACATGTCTGACAAAGCTGTTAAAAATTGCCTCAGTGTAATTTTTTCTATACATCAATTTAGATAGCAATGGAACGCTATTTTAAAACTTTGTATGGCTTAAAGAATAGTAAGGCAACCATAACAATAGAAATTTGTAGATTTTTTTATTAATGCCAAATTGGTTTACGTATGTGATACCTCTTTGAGTATACTTTTAATTATTTATATATTTCTAAAATTTTGTATTTTTTATTTTTCATATATGTCTAGGTGTGTTACATATTGAGATTTTTGTATGTACTGTATATTGTTTAATTAAAATGGTTATTTAAAAAAGTTTTCTATTTCTTTTTTCCACTCTGAGCATCGCCATGTTGTAATTACGTCACTGGCCCGCGACTCAAAGTAGGGGGCGCTGTCGAAAAAACCCCCAACTTTCCGAATAGAGCAATTACGAGCAAAGAAATCTTAATAAAACGATTGACTTTCTTAATTCCCATTTGGACGCGCTTGACGTCATAATGGGAATCAGAACGCTCCGAGTTTAAAAATTCCGAGTTTCGGGTCGTCGTGAAAGCTGCAATTATACAGAAACGTCATCGAGGGTAGATTCTTTGTGCCCCCTCTGCAGGCAGTGGAGTTGAAGTGCAGTTCGAGAAACCGAACTGTCAACTTGCAACTTGACCCGGAGGAGAAGCGGCAGCTCCGATCGGCCATTTTGGGAAAGAAGGGGCTTTTCTATCACCACGTGAGAGGGGTGTCCGAAAAGGGCAACAGAGCCGAGCTGAGCAAGAGGGGGGGGCAAAACTCGATCAGGGAGACGCGACTAGCTTACGAGCCCGACACACAATTTCACATGTGCTAAACCGAAGGAAATACTGTTCAACGATGCCGACTGTAACTTTACCACCGAAAGAAAATGCTCTTTTCAAGAGAATTTTGGTGAGTAAAGTCGGCCTTGCAGAGCCGATGTGTAGGTGCAGATCGATTCCCCGTACAATGTGCTGTCAAATGGAGGTTAGCAGTGAAGCTAGCTAAAGCTAGCATGTAAAGCGCGTTATGTTTGATGACCTAGTCAGTATGTTGGAAATATATATACGTCTTAGTAACACAACCAATATATGTACTTGTATATTCTAAAAGTTCTTATCTCTAACCCAACCTTTGACCGTGTATGTTATTAAAGTTGTATATCCATGCTAGCTCTCATTAGCCCGCCTAGCTTTAAAGTAGATTATCTAACATGTTGGGTCCTTATTAACAGCTAAACTTAAATAAATTCAAATTCCCGATTCACTATTTCAGCCGGTACACGCAGCTGTATTTCAAATTTGATGTGCATTGCATATTTTATGTGGCTTTAATAAGGAGAGTATTAGCTAGCAAGCTAGCAGCACAAAGTTTGCTAACTAAGCTAACTACGAGCATGTCACTCACGTATTTTTGGTCATAATGTCGCGACTGCCTTTGTAAACACTTTGCAAATAGTTTTCATATAAAACGTTGCCTGTTTTTACATACTCGAAACTACATTTGTGTTTTACATTTGGTTTTATTAAGTTTTTATTTTGAATTGCGTGTCGTTATTAAACGAATTAGCCAGGTAGCATTAGGCTACTGAAATAAGCTCGATGCCTGGCCTTCTCCATTCCTTGAGTTAGTTATCGAACCTTTTATCTGAGTTCTGTTCGGATGTTATCTTCAGTAACACTTCTCTCCATAAAAGAATATTTCTGGTTTAGTATTCAATTGAAAACTGTTGCACGTTGAGTTTTCAAAGCTGTGCTTGAGCCTCCTCCCCTCCCCATGGCATTCTGACAAGCACATGGACACATTCAGTTAAGTTGCACTGACAGTGATGCTAATTATTGTATAGATTTTTATGCTAGTGAAGTAGAAATAATTATTGTTTTTGAGATAAACAGCTTCTAGTATCTGTTATTAGGCTTTAAACTCGTCTGACACTTAGTATGCTGTATGTAATTGCATTAATTAGTATGTACACTTCATATATTTTGCATGTGTTTGTGTATTACAAGCTTTTATTTGCTGAGGCTTGTTGGCCCTCTGATTTGCCAGGGTTGGTGATGATTTAAACCAGAGATTGATATAGGATCATGGATGACCTTTTTTATGGTTCACTGCTGTGTCTGATTTAAATGTTTCACATGGATACAAGAGACAACTTGTTTTAAGGCCTGTTGCCATCAAACCTCTGGTGATTTATTTACATCACTTCCTGTTGAGTATCATCTCATGTGCTGATATCATTTGGGTTGTAAACTCTTGGAAAAACAGCATCCCTCCCCTGCTTTTATGTCTGTACCTGCTGTCAATTTGTCAGATAAGTGCATGAAAGTTGAGTTTTAAGAGGATGAGAAACAAAAAATAAGTGATATAACCCAGTTTACTTTTCACTTTTCCACCTTCTAGTACACATAACTGCAATTTCAGAAGTGTAAACAATAATAATTTAAAAATGGATTAAAAAAAAAAACGATCTGCCCTGCTGATTTGGCTGATGAAGTATGTTTTGGTTCATTACACAAAGGAGAAGTAATAAAGCATACAAGCATTATTTTATGAAATTTAAACCAATCAGAACAGATTGCCATTTTTTTAATTATTTTTTTTACAAAAAAGGTGCACATTCAAATGTTTGGAGGCAAAACCACCCCAGGGTTTGGGATTGGAATCTATTTAAATCACTTCCACACAGGAGGTGAGATGAGGTGAAATGATGTTTCCAGCCATGTGATGCAGGCAAGTGCAGGGTTCACCTTGGCATTTCTGTGCATTTCAACCATTATTGATCAGAGTTTAAAGATGCTTTGTATTCGCCTCTGTGGGCCGTGTAAAATCTGCGATTTTGTGCGTGATTCGGTTGCAAGGGTACTTGCTTGTTGCTCATCGCTCTCTACGTGGATGTGATTTTAGTCACCTGTTTTACATCTTATTTAGGTTCAATGTCTGTTTAAAATAACAAGGTTGAATGACCAGAGAAAGTATTTTGCACATGTGCAAGTGTGTCACTGATGTTAAAAGTTCAAGTCCAAGCTGAAGTGATAAGAAGCAAACGAAACCATATGATTTCAAGATAATTATAAAAAGGTAATGATTTTCTCTATCAGTCACTGACACTTGTGTATAGGAGTAAACAAATGGTTTCAGAAAGCCGTTCTAGCCAATTTCACTTTATTTCCATGATATAGGACTGTATTTCATGTTTATTTAATATGCCTAGGAAGTGAATGGGCCTCCGTAAGGCTGTAGAAAGTCTAAATTCCTGGGATATATTGTGTGAATGTTTTCATGGCCTTTTCTCCTTGTCAATAGACAACACAGAAAATCATGGAAATTGCGAACTTTGAAATTCACTTAAATAAGTATGCAGTGATGTCCTGAATCCAAAGCATTAGTTGATGAAACATGTTCTATAAAGGAGAAATAGCCAGATCCAAATTATTATTTCAGAATTTTCAGAAAATGCAAGAGTAGGAGTTTCCCTTCTCCATACCGGTCTCCAGGTACCATATGAGTAAACTAAACTACCATATTTCTTGGACTATAAGGTACATTTAAAATCTTTAAATTGTCAAAAAAATTGACCGTGTGACTTATGTATGGACAAAGCTGTGTGACGCCATCTCACTGATACCGTCAAAACCCAAGTGAAGCAAACTAATTCAGAGTTTACCATCATTCCGGTGGATTAACCAAAGAATTCCAATCAATAGATATTGGTGTCAACACCACCAGTGCAGCTAACTGGGTTATCAAAGGCGGGCCATGTCTCTCACTGTCTATGGTGAGAGGCATGTAAAAGAACCATTGCTGACTTTCGTAAAGAGTAGGCTGCAAAGTTGTCAGCATGTTCATCAGTCTGTCCCTTGCTAAAAAAGGGTTGTGACAGGAAGGGCATTCGACGTAAAAACCTCTGCCATATCAAATGTGCGAATCAGATGATTCGCTGTGGCGACTCCCGAGTAAAAGGGAAAAAGCCGAAAGGAAGACAGACAGACAGATATTGGCGTCAACAGGTCATAAGTCAGAGGGATCCAGGCTTTATGTTCAACTTGTGCAACTGTTAGACTCAGACATTGAATATGAAGAATTTTATGAATTTGTGGAAGAGGAATGAACTGAAAAAGTGAGTTTACAGTATTGTTACAGCTGAGCAATGATGAGAGTTAGTGTGAGAGTTGAATCAAGTTTGACATATCTGACCTTTGTTTTGTTTAATAATGCGCTTTATAATCCGGTGCACCTTCTGTGTAGACAGAGGCCGTTCGATCGGCATTCATTTGTGTTGCGCCTTATAACCCGGTGCGTCTTATGGCCTGGAAAATACGGTGTCTGGTGATGTACAGTATAAACAAACCATTATTATTATTTTTTTAATTATTATTATTTTTTTGTCTTCCCATTTTCTCCCTAATTTAGTTGTATCTAATTCCCACTTGTCAGGGTATCTTCTTCCTGATCACACCAACCACCAATCAGGGAGGGGCGAAAGCATGCACGTGTGACGCTAGCCACCTGCCACTTTTCGAACTGTGGGGTGGTCCAAAACACTTGGAGGGAAAGTGCTATCCCCCCTTGCACGAATGAGTTCACATACGCCCATGCGTGGCTGTCGATCGCTGTGAGTGACAGGGAAGTTAGAATATGCCGTCCTTCCCTCCCATGAGAGCTCAGTCAATTAGGCTCTCGTAGACCTGGCCACGGATGGCTGTGACTCTGGGTTACTAGTCACACACATTGTCGAAGTGCCACTCATGACCCTTTCTTTGGAGTCTTTATTATAAACAATCTTGTTTATAGTCAAGCCATATAGGCATATTAAAATACATAGTCTAAAAGACATGCTTGAGTCGAATTTACCAAGTTGTTACCAGTTGGTCATGTGACTATTGTTGTTCCAGTAACAACCACTGTGGCCGTACTGCACTGTAAGGTGAAACAATAATAAGTAAAGATATTGCTCTCATTTCACTTTACAGTGCAGTACGGCATGGTGGGGATACTGTTTATTCTAATGCTTACGCTGTCCCATGAATACGAATGGATGTGTAGCACCAGATATCTACTACTGTGTGATGGGACACATTCATGGTGTAACTTAAAACTTGGAGATAATATATTTCTCATGATGTTCTCCCCATTTGGTCATATCCAAATCCCACCAATCATACAACAGCTACCAGCCAGGAAGGGTGAAGGTCACATGCTTCTTATAATCTTGAAATGTTGGCAGATCTAAAAAAAAAAAAAAACAAAAACAAAAAAAACCCAAAACCTGCTACATGTTCAGTCAGGAGCAGTGCGATAAAGCAATACCTGACAATTTTTTGAATGCCTGAGTGTAGTCACCCATGACTGGCTACCGAAACTTAGAATTGACAATCAAGAGGACATATGCTGCTTGTCCCTCCCTCCCTGAGAGCTCGGGAATCAGCTCTCATGGGCTTGTGGCAACAGATACTGTAGCTGTGCGCATGACCTGGAGGTTTGAACCTGCTGACTCCAGATGACGTGAAGATGTTTCTGCTGTGCCACTCAGGAGCCAGAGCTTGGAGAACTGAGTTCTGAGTCATTGTTGATGTCCAATAATGACTTGGCAAAAAAAAAAAAAAAAGTCCCATTCTTGCCGGCTCCCAAAGGCATGCTCACAGGCCCCACCTGCTCCTGCAGTTATTGATGGTGCCCACACAAAATATTTTTTGACCTCGGTATGGTGTTTTTCTCAACTGGACACAAAACATAATGTTCCCTGAATGTGAAGCATGATACATTTACTGTTTTCAAATACAACCTGCACTACTGTGTAGATTAGCCAATCAGGTGGATTGACTGCAGCCAGAAAACAAATAATGTTGAGGCTGGTTTTGTGAATAAATCTGAACGGTCATACACTCTGTAGCTAGCTGTATATATATATATATATATATATGTATGTATGTATGTGAGGCACTCCACTGAACGTAGGCGCTTGTCGCACAGACCACTTTTGAGATAAAGGCCAGAAAAGTAAAAATGGTCCATTTTCATTGAAATTTGGATTTTTGCATAAATTATTAAAACAAGTATTCAACTATCACTTGCTCATGTGAAATCGACTAAAACTCACTAAAAATGTATCCCCCCCCCCATTTTTCTGACGAGTACCCTCATAAAACTAGATAAAAACAGTAGCAAACTTACTGGTTTTCGTTGCAATTATTCAGAGTTTGGTACAAGACACATTATAATCCATACACCAGAAGAATGGTCGTGAAGTAGTCTCTCCATTTTGGATACTGTTTTGATATTAAAATGCCATTTCAGTGAGATTTAAAGGTTATAAAGACAATATGCACGTAAAGAATGCAGGCTAGTTGCTAAGGAAGATCTGAAACGAGCACATTGATTGGTCAGCTCGGGCTGGCACATGCACAGTGCCCGTCACACGTTAAAGGGTACCTGTACCCAAAATTGACAGCGTTAAAAAAAGATCCACCATACCTTATTATTAACTTTTAAACATCGTGTGATGTCGGTAGGTTATGTGTCAGTCCACATTTCTTTTTCTTCTGTATGACATTCCTTGCTCACGAAGGTTCAGTGAGCGGACGTGTTGGCTTCTTTTCACCGGGGTCAAAGGTCATTGTGACGTAACATCGTTGACAGTCGTATCGCCAATTGCAGAATGTCAGTATAGTTTCCTCAAACAATTCATGTTCTTTACAACAATAGCACTCCTGATCGTTTTTTTGACGCACGCATTTTCCACAAAAGCACCAAATATGTACTGGTTGTTTGCTACGATTTTCCCGTTGTAAGAGTTTCTGCCGACTCTCCAACATCGTCCTCCGAGTCGTCACTCTCCTGGTCCGATTTCAATAAATGTGGATAGTCTTTCCTCAGTGGTTCATATAAATAACCTTCTGCTCCTTCTACGACATTGTCTTCGTCCATGGTTTAAAAAAGAAAAACTACTATAATGTCTGTTTTTCCCAATTTTCCGTGAGCTTGTGTTGTGTGTCAGGTATATAGAGCCAAAGGTTTACATTGCAATCTCGCAGTTCCGGTGGAGACTTTGTCAACGATGTGCCGTCACAGGAAATGCGACGCTGCAAAACTCCTGTGCTCTGAAACTTGATGTTAGTGAAGCCCTGAAATCGCTTAAAGCTGGTTTGTGAGAGAATATAATAAATGCCTTATAGGTGTATTGTCACTAGCTATACACAATAAATTAAATTAGGTATATGAGCGTTTTCACTACAAGTACCCTTTAACTTCCGGTTTACTTCCTGACTCTAATATACCGCATGCGGAACTTATCTCCGACTTTCTCTTTAATAACAGTAAGTTTTTACTTATAAAATTGTGAATACACATAATTTCTGGAAAGGAGAGTGAAATGTCATCTGTGATGTCTAGCAGCATTAGTATAGATGTTAAATTCGATGCTAGAATTCGGCTTTGAAGATTATTTCTCTCTCTCTCTCTCTCACACACACACACACACACACACTGTGCAAACGGGTAAATGGATGAACAGCATCCAGATGAACTAGTGCAAATTGAATGGAAGAAAATATATGTATGGGTGTGTCTACAAAATGTGAAAAAAGTAGTGCCTGAAGTGAGTGGGGAAAATGAGTGCAAATGGTGCGATAGATGCACAAATGAGCAGTCACCCACTGCTTTCTGTCTGTCTGTGTGTGTGTGTGTGTGTGTGATATCTCGGGTCTACTGGAATATTAAAAAGACACGATTCCATTGGAATTCAGTCAAAGAAAATCACATATGCTCAGTATTATGTACTTTAGAAACTTAATGAGTATTGTATGAGTGTTGGTATTTTTCTCTGCATGCAAAATTCACTTATGGAATTTTTTTGATTATTTGATTTGTGTAATCTTGTCAGGACTGAACATGCTGGATCGTGGGTTGTTTAGTTTTGTACGAAAATTGATCAAGGCTTGAAAAATACTTAAATGTTTGTTTCCTTTTACACATGAACAAATTGATGATGATGCCAGCTGTGTTGATGAAGATTTTGATGTTGATGAAGAGGCATCTGTTAATAAAAGTGTGATGACTGGTGTTTGAAGATGTGATCTTATCTGCTGAGCAGGATATAGATGAAGATGATGATGCTGAGGGCAGAGTTGATGAAGCTTACTTGTATAAAGAGATCAGAGAGTTTTGTTCTATGGTTATCTTTTATATATATATATTTTTAATTTCAGTGTGATTGTTTGAACCTGACCTTTTTTTTTCCCCAATCAGTATCATTTGAAGGCATTTGAATCTTTATATAATGGTCGAAAAAAAATACATACTGAGCTTATTGGAATAAACATAAATGGGGGGGGGGGGGGGGGTTTAATTTTTGGGGCTTACCACAATGATGGTTTAAAAAGGACCTGTCACATTAAAATTAGGATTATTTCTCTTACAGTGGTATGAAAAAGTATCTGAACCTTTTGGAATTTCTCACATTTCTTCATAAAATCACCATCAAATGTGATCTGATCTTTGTCAAAATCACACAGATGAAAATAAGTGTCTGCTTTAACTAAAACCACCCAAACATTTACAGTAGGCCCTTGACATTCGTGGGGGTTCGGTTCTGGGCCTTCCCGCGAATCGAGATCATCCGCGAGTTCTGTACCCGGAAGTAAATCCTCATGTATGATGTCACATGCACGAATGAGCAGCTGTAAGTAAAATACTATGTATTACATGCACTAAAATATGCTTCTTAAACACATTCCATAGACAGTCTTACTCATTAATACAGTATTAATGTAGTAAAATATAGTAATGATTAAGAAAAACTTTTCAATTTTTACTGTTATATTTATTGATAACTAAAATATAAACATTATACAGCATAAGCATAAAACACCTTTCAGTGCATTCTGTTTATAAACATACAGCACTGTAGTTTTCAAAGATGCCCACTAGAGGAACATACTGTATTGCATTAGGCACGACACAACACATTCAGGTATTAAGGTAATAAAAACACTAAAAAAGGCTCATTGCCAACTGGTGCGCGAATGAGGAAAAAATGGCGTTACATCACCTCAACCAATCAGCAGGAAGGAGGACAGCCATTGGCTGAATTTGAATCATGTGTGAGCTGCTCGTCAGTCCGTGAATACTCAAACCGCAAATGCAAAACCGTGAATAGTCAAGGGCCTGCTGTATAGGTTTTCATATTTTAATGAGGATAGCATGCAAACAATGACAGAAGGGGGAGGAATAAGTAACTGAACCATCACATTTAATATTTTGTGCCCCCCAGCAGCAATAACTTCAACCAGACGCTTCCTGTAGCTGCAGGTCAGTCTGGCACATCGATCAGGACTAATCTTGTCCCATTCTTCTTTACAAAACTGCTGTAGTTCAGTCAGATTTCTGGAATGTCTGGCATGAATCGCTGTCTTGAGGTCATGCCACAGCATCTCATTGGGGTTCAAGTCTGGACTTTGACTTGGCCACTCCAGAACGTGTATTTTGTTCTTCCGAAACCATTCTGAAGTTGATTTACTTCTGTGTTTTGGATCATTGTCTTGTTGCAGCATCCATCCTCTTTTTAGCTTCAACTGTCTGACAGACAGCTTCAGGTTTTCCTTAAATTGTTTGGTAAAAATTGGTTTCAATTGCTCTTTCAGTCTCCTTAGGCAGAGGGTTCAGTTACTTATTCCTGCCCCTTCTGTCATTGTTTGCATGCTATCCTCATTAAAATATGAAAACCTATAAATGTTTGGGTGCTTTTAGTTAAAGCAGACACTGTTTTTTTCATCTGTGTGATTTTGACAAAGATCAGATCACATTTGATGGTGATTTTATGCAGAAATGTGAGAAATTCCAAAAGGTTCAGATACTTTTTCATACTACTGTATCTCTTCCTAAAATTCTTCCTAAACATGTTTTCTAAAAGTTTATATGGCTGATGTGCATAAAAATGTTTGGTTGCTCAGGACTAATGATCTTGGAAGAAGTGCAATCTTTGTGCTCATTTTTCTCTAAAACGTCTTTTGAAATTTTTGGTTAAATGCTGACACAAGAAATGGCATAGCTCGCTCAGTTTTCAAGGTATTGACAAACTTTGGGCCTACTCTATCTGACTGTGTCAAAATCTCATTTTTGGACCCAAGAGTCTATTTCTGGTGGAGTGGTTCACATATATATGTATATGTATAATATGTATGCATAATTTCTAAGTTTCATGAGTAAACCACATGATGGAAATGTTGATACAGGTACATAGGAGATGAGTCACTGGACATTTTTGCAACAGTTTTCCTTCTGCAGAAATTGAATAAAAACCTCGATGGCAAACAGTCACTTGAGATGACTTCATAATGTTTCACGTTTTGAATGTTCGTTGATTAATCGGATCACTTGAGGCAGATTTTAACACCTGTTATGAAATGAGTTTGAGTAATTTGTCTACTTCTGGGCTGCTCAGACGTGGAATGGCAGCATTTTTTAAGGTGATCGTGTCTTCTGTTTGTCACATTCCATATACCAGTACATCAGATAAAATGTGTGGCGTTCAGGGAAAACCTGAATGAATTCTGGCAAATGGGCTAAAGGCTTTCAGACAAACAACCAACATCCGAAAGTCTGTCTGTCTTCCTTTTCAGCTTTTTCCCTTTTACTCGGGAGTCGCCACAGCGAATCATCTGATTCGCACGTTTGATTTGGCATAGGTTTTTACGTTGGATGCCCTTCCTGTCACAACCCTTTTAGCAAGGGAGAGAAACACGCTGACGACTTTGCAGCCTACTCTTTACGAAAGTCAGCAATGGTTCTTTTACATGCCTCTCACCATAGACAGTGAGAGACATGGCCCGCCTTTGATAACCCAGTTAGCTGCACTGGGGGACAGTGACAACCTTGTGGAGAGTGGGACTCGAACCCCCAACCTTTGGATCAGCGATCCAGCGCCCTATACCACTAGACCACCACTGCCCCAACCAACATCTGAAAATGAGAAATGAAAAAAAAAAGCATCGTTTTACCAAAACTTTCTTCTTTTTTTTAATTTTTATTCCAAAAGTCATGTTTGTTTAAAGAGCTGACCATTTCTAAAATGAGGTTGTTTAATTACCAGTTCGATGCCGGTGCCTGATCTCAAACCGGTTCTTTGTGTTTTGGTGGGGAGGGGAAGATCCAGCTCTTGGCAATGAACACCAGCTTGAGAGCAACACCAGCATTGTTTCCATCAACACCAAAGACAAAGTTGCATCAGGGATTGATTCTTGTGACCAATATAACTCGTTAAAACTTTTTAACCAGTCTGCCATCCACTCTGCTAATTCGGTCATTGTTGTCAATCATCGTTGCTCTTGGAGTGAACGTTGCACTGATTATAATTTTCCTGGCTGATTTTAATGTCTGATTTTAACTGTAAGTATGACCTGCTGATCCTGATTTTTGGCAGTTCTGATTTTTTTTTTGAGCTGCAATGAACATGCAAAGTTTATTTCAACAATAAAGGAAATAATTTCACTTTCAGTAATGATCATCATAAATTAGTAGTTATCATTGTCTTTATTATTAGAAGTAGCCCAATACTACTAACTACTACTATGACATTATTATTTAGTCATACTAAAGCTATAAATCTCCCTGAACCTTCTTCAAACTGTCTGTATCATGTGTGGTTTCGTGCTGCTCGCTCTGATCATCCCTCCAAAATCCATTTTAGTGCCGAATGCGCTCAGATTTCCCTTGCAAGTGTTTCCAGACTGGACATGCATAGATGGGTGATGGTGTTTAAAGTGTATAATTAGACATGTTCCAAAAGTTGAATTTTTTTTCTTCCCCATATGTTTGTTCAATGTTTTCAGCAAAAACATAGAAAGCTGAAACAGGAACAAAAAAAAAAAAACCCAATCCCACAGTTGCTAATTTTAAGAAGAATAAAAGAATGCACACCGATGTTACGTTGAGGATTAATCTCCTTTCACAAATTTCCATCACAGGTAGCAGTCTGCTATCAGGAACAAAGGCAAGTGCGGACGCATCCTCATCACTTTACTCAAGAAAAGGTTTCCACAGCTGGTTAAGTACATCGATCTTGGGGTGTGCCAAACATGCCAGGAAGTCAAGTGTGATGTGATGCAATATTAACTGGTATCAGTCAGATGCTGTGGGGACTCCAAAAGTTCTGTCTTTACTCACAGTGAAAAACCTCCACACAAATGATGTTGGTCTGTGGCATTAAGTGTTCATGTGAGCGTCATCTAATTGTCCACACTGGAATCATGGGGACCGGCCCACAATCGGAAATGTGCGAATGATCGACTGATCCCGGTCTCTGTCTGATAACATTGAAAATGGATCAATTACGGTTTCTGACCAGGTGATTTGTTGCATTGCTGCTTGGCATTGTTGTTGTTCTGCTTGGTGGTGTGCGATTGTGTGTGTTTTGTCGTTGTTCTGGTACCTGGTGTACATGTATACAGTAGAACTGGGCAATAGATAAAGTAATTTATTAATTTTCTAAGCCGTCAAGTGATAATTAGATTTGCGGGAAGGCTGGTGCCCGTATCAGCTGAATCCTGTTGAGGGCGAGGTACACCTAAACAGCTCGCCAGGCCATCACAGGGCCAACACTCACACATCGAGTGATTTAAAACAGGAAATTAGCCGACTTTGCATGGTTTTTGGACTGTGGGAGGAAACCAGAGTGCACTGACGAAACCCACAAGAGAATGAGCAGAACATGCAAACTCCACACAGAAACGCCTGAGCTGGGACTCGAACCCAAGGCTTCTTACTGTGAGCCTGACGTGCTACCACTATGCCACCGTGCCGCCCAATAAATAAATGTTATTGATTATTTTGAATTTTATTTATTGTTAGAACGATGTCTAAAATGAAAACCAAGATTTACTCTAAATCTTAAAATATGTTTCTTTCCAAATGCAGGGCTGCCAACTTGTACAAATTTATCCATAGTCATACAAAAAAAAACATAAAATACTGCAACACAATTCATTCAGACATGAATACAAATTTCAAACCTTCAGGAAAATATGATCCTTTCAATTTTATTTGACAATATTTGATCAATAATTCTGATGAATTGCATCAAATTCGATCTATGTTTACCTTTCTGGAAAAGCCAAGTCTCG
Organism: Plotosus lineatus; assembly: GCA_024760905.1. Lineage (NCBI taxonomy): Eukaryota > Metazoa > Chordata > Actinopteri > Siluriformes > Plotosidae > Plotosus > Plotosus lineatus. The sequence goes on from CM045736.1 coordinate 28,905,906, forward strand.
CTATAATCTCACGGGATGTTACTGTTGTATTTTACCACATGATTTGTTAATCTGCAGCAAGGGAGGTTGATTTCAATGAATCAGTGGCTATCTTACATACATACACTCCATGGTAACCCGAGCCAAGCATTGAATGGTTGTGGGAAACCCAAAATGGCGATGAAAAGAAAGCAAGAATTTTTATTGACATATTTAACAACTTAACCATTTATTAAGAAGCATGACATAACATGGCCTTTTGCACAATATCATTATTAGTCCAAAATGTAGTAAAATTTGACAAAGATAACCTGTATGTCCATATGTAATTTTGTAGAATCCTAATTTGAGTACTAATTTTATCTCTTACGTATACTCATTTTCAGCTCAAAATACAAACTTTTGGTTTATCGACTACAAGATGGTACTTTTCTGGGCTGTCTCTGCCCATCAATCACTGTCATGTTACCAAAAGTCAACACACAGTTCAAAATAGTTAGGAGCTCAACTCAAAATCTGCGTCTCCTCGGGAATTTAGAAATAATTTGCTTATGCAAAGTCCGACAGCACAAAACACCGTCCCTTATAAAGTTTGTACAAAATTGGATGCAACTAAAGGTAGCAACACAGCAAGCTTATTTCATCAACTTGAACATGTGCACAGCTAGGTAGCAGAACCATCTCTCTGAAATGTACATGCTAACGACAGCTTCCAGACGTCTATATCAAAGTAGGTAACAGCGGCATCCTTTTTTATTACCACTCCATAGGATGAGAAGGGAATCGCAGTGGAAATAAATTAGAGATGTGGTTTCGTTTCATATCACCAAAGATCAGGTGGTCACTTGTACATTGGCAAGGATAAGCTGGTTAATTCAGATGTAAGATAAAATTATCCCCAGATATGAACTAACAAGCCTGAAGTGAGGTAGCTATGCTCCATTTATACTAAACCTCACACCTGAAACATGCCATGCCTCAAACCTTTCCTTGCTAAGTTACGTAATCAAATAAATAAAAAAACAATGGTAAAATTTAAAATCACCAAACATCTTATTCCTTGAAAAATTACAAGTGTATTTTGGTTAGAAAACCTTTTCTGTGGTTAAGTATGTTTCTACTCAAAGTTTGCTAACTTGCGTTTACAGTTCATTGATCCTGAAGGAGGAAGTGCAGTGTAGTTCCTGAGCATCACTCAGAGTTCCAGTTCTAACCAAGTTGAAAACTAATTTGCATCTTCTGTGTTGATATTGTTAAAATTAGACTTATTTGAACAATATCTTTTTCGGAATCATCTTTATTTTCAGGCCAGATCTCCCTGCTCTAGTAAATGAGGACAGTCATATGACTCTACTAGTCCTCTTGCTCTTTGGTTCTGCAAAGGTTTGTAAGTTGATCCAACTGAACTGAGAGTAGCAGTATCCCAGAACTAGCACGTACTTTTGCGTAAGTGGAAAAGGGGGGAAAGTGAATGATTCATTTTGATCAGGTTTACTCCAAACACCAGGCTGCAGGATCCCCACCCCCCCATGGTGTGCATCATATTCCATAGAAATATTTTCCAGCCTCCTGATTTTATTTCAATGTTGCCCAGGCTACGATCAAATAATGTTTCGTTCTTTGTAATAAACTCGTATATGAAGTAAGAAATATTAATGGCGTATTATTTTGAGCATCTGTTTACAGTCATGACATTTGGGGAACGGTTTTAATCTTGGCGTGTCTGTCTTCCTTTCAGCTTTTTCTCTTTTACTCGGGAGTTTCCACAGCGAATCATCTGATTCGCACGTTTGATGTGGCATAGGTTTTTACGTCGGATGCCCTTCCTGTCACAACCCTTTTTAGCAAGGGACCGAAACACGCTGACGACTTTGCAGCCTACTCTTCACGAAAGTCAGCAATGGTTCTTTTACATGCCTCTCACCATAGACAGTGAGGGACATGGCCTGCCTTTAATAACCCAGTTAGCTGCACTGGGGGGACAGTGAAAACCTTGTGGACAGTGGGACTTGAACCCCCAACCTTTGGATCAGCGATTCTGCCCCCTATACCACTAGACCACCACTGCCCCTGGTTTTAATCTTGGTGTAGGTTTTTAAATTTTGCAATGGTTTTGACTTGGTATTGCTCAAACAAGGATTCTGATCACTCACCAACATGCAGTAAAACACGCCAGTGACCTTCAGATATAAATATAATATTACCTTGTGTGAACTTTCGGATTGAAGGTGAGGAGGAGGTGAAGTTCTCATTACGTACTGACAGTTTCATTACTGTTTTATATCTCTGGAGGAAACTAGTAGCTGCTTTCTGGATTTCTTTCAGTTCAGTGTGACCCGACCTTCACCTTAGTCTTATTTAACAAACGCACTTACAGCACTTCAGTAATTTTCATAGTCAAAAGAGTGTCAGTGAGGCTTCATGCTTCACATTGCTGTTAATGCACCGTGACCATGTTTTATGCTCACAGTCAGTGATTATTTGCTAAGATCAGCCTGAAGTGATGTAATGATTCATGTAGTGTAGTATAGTGCGATGTATTGTTTTGCAACCATCTTTAAACAGGACTAAATACATTTATTTTATACAAATATTTGAATTGTTTTATGATGTACCGTAACACAGATGTTTAGTTCTATGTTTTGAAAGCATTGACGTTGTTTTGTGTGAACTGTTTTTTTAATTTTTGTTGATTACTCAAAAAATTTTCAGTTACTGTATTTTCTGGACTATAAATACCATTTTTTTCATACTTTTGCTGAAAGTGCAACTTATACTCAAGTGACTTAGATGTTAAATTATTACATATAATTCTGTTCATCATCATAATAAACATGTCGTCACATGTTTGTTATTTTTACACTCACAACCACAAGAGGGCACTCTAGGCTTGGGTACCAGTGCCTGCTTATCCACCACTGAAGAAATGTCCCCCAAAAGAAAATCCGGATTACAAGCTGCAAGTAGTGAAATATGCAGAAGAAAATGGGAATCGAGCAGCAGAAAGAAAGTTTGGCATGAACGAGAAACCTGTGAAGAACTGGAGAAAATTGGAGATTATTATTACTGCAATGAAGAAAACAAAAAAAGCTAATCGCTAAAAAGCTAATCGCGGGCTAAAAGCTAGATGGCCACAGCCAGAACAAGCTCACACGGGTTTGAGCAACGTGCTGCAGGGAGAGGCTTGTCAACAGTGCAGTTGCGTCTCCACGTCCAGGTAGTTGTCAAGGAGATGAATATAAATGACTTTGAGTGATGTTAACGCTTCATGCAATACAACACCCTCTCTATATTGGAGCGAGGACCACAATGTCAAATAAACTGCCAGCAGATTTCCGAGCCAAGGTAGACAGTTTCTATGAGTTTGCGACTTATAGTCCAGTGCGACTTGTATGTTTTTTTCTTCATTATGCATTTTTTTGGCCAATGCGACTTGGACTCCGGAGGGTCATACAGTCCGGAAAATACGGTATCAGGTTTTGTACCTATAAACATACCTGTCGTTTGGTTTTCCTCACCCAAACACACTAGAGCACACACAGAGCCAAGACCATGACCTTTATCTCACATATGCGCAATTCGAGTCACACCGTACAACATTGACAACAGTTGTTATTTTTGTTTTTGGAGAGCGATGGATTCCTCTTCGGTTTGGTTTTCTTTTTTCAAGAGTGGTGGTTTCCTCTGTGGTTGCTTTTTAAAAGCTCATGTTTGGTGTTAATTTTGGCACGTCACACAAACTCCAAGTGCCTACTCGAGCTGTTTAGTTGTCATGTTTTGGGTTACACCATGAGTCATGCTCCACTCTGTAGGGACAGTGTCAATGGAAGGGATGAGTTTTATACAACAAACAAGGGCTTTTTGTCAGTTTTTCTGTCAGAATGCCTAAAGTTTGCAGGAATTTTCCATCCAGACAGAATTCCACAGCCATATTTATCATCCTCAGAGCTTCTGAGACTTTTCTTCAGAGGCTTTCTTAGGTGTCTTTGGGTCAAGAGATTTTTAGTTTTGAATAAAATACAGCTTACTGTACTGTACTTACTGTACTGTGTTTTTATATATATATATATATATATATATATATATATATATATATATATATGGCACAGCAAAATAAACCTTGTCTATGCTCAGTCGAAATATATTTTAACTCTTTTCCACACTCTCCATTGCTCTGGATTGTTGAGCCCAAGTACTTAAAAATCCTCCACCTTCGTTATCTCTGTTCCCTGTAACCTCACCGTTCCTCTTGGGTCCTTGTCGTTCACACACGTATTCAGTTTCACTGAAGCTAATCTTCATTCCTCTCCTTTCCAGGGCATACCTCCACCTCTCTAGATTTTCCTGCACTTGTTCTCTGCTCTCACTACAGATCACAATGTCATCTGCAAACATCATAGTCCATGGAGATTCTTGTCTCACCTCGTCTGTCAGCCTGTCCATCACCATAGCAAACAAGAAGGGGCTCAGAGCTGACCCTTGATGCAGTCCCACCTCCACCTTGAATTCGTCGGTCACACCAACAGCACACCTCACCACTGTCTTAGATCTCTCATACATGTTCTGCACCACTCTAACATACTTCTCTGCCACTCCAGACTTCCTCATGCAATACCACAGTTCCTCTCTGGGCACCCTGTCATATGCTTTCTCCAGATCCACAAAGGCACAATGTAGCTCCCTCTGACCTTCTCTGTACTTCTCTATTAACATCCTCAAGGCAAACACTGCATCTGTGGTGCTCTTTCTTGGCATGAAACCAAACTGTTGTTCACAAATGCTGACCTCTGCCCTTAGTCTAGCTTCCACTATTATTTCCCATAACTTCATCAACTTTATCCCTCTGTAGTTGCTGCAACTCTGCATGTCTCCCTTATTCTTAAAAATGGGCACCAGCACACTCCTCCGGCATATGCTCACGCTCTAGTACCTTGTTGAATGTTCTTGTCAGAAAATCTACTGCAACCTCTCCTAGACACTTCCATACCTCCACAGGTATATCATCAGGACCAACTGCCTTTCCATTCTTCATCCTCACTTCACCCTTACTGATCTTTGCTACATCCTGCTCCTCAATGGTCACCTCTTCTACTCTTTTTTTCTCTCTCTCATTTTCCTCATTCATCAGCTCTTCAAAGTACTCTTTCCATCTTCTCAGCACACTTCTGTCATCAGTCAATACATTTCCCTCTTTGTCCTTTATCAATCTAACTTGCTGCATGTCCTTCCCATCTCTATTTCTCTGCTGTGCCAACCTGTGTAGATCATTTTCTCCCTCTTTACTATCCAACCTATCATACAAGTCATCATACGCCCTCTGTTTGGCCTTAGCCACTGCTACTTTCGCCTTACACCGTGTCTCCCTGTACTCCTGTTTACTCTCTTCGGTCCTCTCAATGTCCCACTTCTTCTTAGCTAACCTCTTCTTTTGTACACACTCCTGCACTTCCTCATTCCACCACCAAGTCTCCTTATCTACTTTCCTTCCAGAGGACATACCAAGTACTCTCCTACCTGTTTCCCTGATCACATTTGCTGTGGTTGTCCAGTCATTTGGAAGCATTTCCTGGCCACCCAAAGCCTGTTTCAACTCCTCCTTGAAGACAACATGAGACTCTTTCTTTTTCAGCTTCCACCACTTTGTCTTCTGCTCTGCCTTTGCCTTTTTCACCTTTCTCACCATCAGAGTCATCCTGCACACCACCATCCTATGCTGTTTGGCAACACTCTCACCCACTATGACTTTGCAGTCACTGACTTCCTTCAAATTACATCGCCTACACAAGATGTAGTCTACCTGTGTGCTCCTACCTCAGCTTTTATAAGTCACCCTATGCTCCTGTTTCTTCTGGAAGAAAGTATTCACCACAGCCATTTCCATCCTTTTTGCAAAATCTATCAACATTTGTCCTTCTGCGTTCCTGTCCTGGATACCAAACCTGCCCATCACTTCCTCGTCCCCTCTGTTGCCTGCACCAACATGTCCATTGAAGTCTGCACCAATGACCACTCTTTCACCTCTGGGGGTACTCTGCATCACTTCATCTAACTCACTCCAGAATCTCTCCTTCTCTTCTAGCTCACATCCTGCCTGGGGGGCATAAGCACTAACAACATTGAGCATTACACCTTCAATTTCTAACTTGAGACTCCTCACTCTGTCTGACACTCTTTTCACTTTTAGAACATTCTTGACAAACTCCTCCTTCAAGATGACTCCTACTCCATTTCTTTTCCCATCCACACCGTGATAAAATAGCTTAAACCCTGCTCCTAAGCTTTTAGCTTTGCTACCTTTCCACCTGGTCTCCTGAACACACAGTATGTCCACCTTCCTCCTCTGCATCATGTCAGCCAGCTCTCTACCTTTTCTTTGCATAGTTCCAACATTCAAAGTCTCCACTCTCAGTCCTAGACTCATGCCTTTCCTCTTCTCTCTCTGCCTACGGACACACCTCCCACCTCTCCTTCTTCGACCAACAGTAGTCCAATTTCCATCAGCACCCTGTTGATTGACAGCACTGATGGCGGTCGTTGTTAACCCGGGCCTCGACCGATCCGGTATGGGGGTAATACTTCTGATTTGCATCATAAATGTTTAGCATTGGTTTTACGTCGGATGCCCTTCCTGACACAACCCTCTGCATTTCTCCGGGCTTGGGACCGGCATGAGGGGGAGAGACACTGGTTCGTGCCCCCCCCCCCCACCTCATGGCTGTATTCAAAGTCGGTATTAAGTTATAAAATGTTAATTCTGAGTTATTGGTACCATTTTGTAGCTGATATTCTAAGTTTTAAAAATTATACATTTTCTACCATGGAAAGTTTTAGGTTCTAGTCTTGGAGTAAATCTCCAAAATCTGTCAAAGATGTTTCATCTTTACCATGTAACTCTAGAGAAAATCTTTTTTAAACTAAGTATTTAATAATTTCCGACTTAATACCTGCTTTTCTTTGATGGGTCACAAGTGTGGTTTTTAATTTCAACGTATAAAGAGCTGTGAAGTATAATCACAAAACAAAGCAAGTTTTTATTCACAACTTTCCTTATAAAACTACATGAAATGTGCATTAAACTATTACTGACCACCAGAGTTCGACTGGAGTTTTTGACTGCCATAATTGCATAAATAATAGCATCCTGAATTATTTCTGATGTGTTTGTGCTATTTTGGTTAATTGGGTAGATTATGCCTTGAAAATGTGAAAAAAAGCCCATGTTTGTATTTTTCCTCTCTCTTGTAATTTCAGATCCTGGGAACTCGAACTGTACTTGCTTTCTCATTATGTTGGTCTTGTTTTGTATTACATGGAGAAATTAGTGATGAGCTGTGCATTTTTGTACCTGGGACTTAACGGACTTAATCCAGCAGTTAATATGAACACAGTCACATCGCAGTTATTACAAACCATCAATAATATACAAAAACACACTATAAGAAGGCGTGGCATTGCAGCAAGAGGCATTTTGCACATTTCTGCTCGTAACAGCATTGCACAATTTTCACTGGTGTTTACTGTCTGAAGCTGCAGGTGAATTTGACACTTGGCAAAATGTAATAAGTGTAAAATTTTACCGACTCGACCTCTCCTTATGATGTCTTGCTTTTCTGGAAAAATCTGTCTTGAAATGGATTTTTAAGGATTAAATCCGGCACAAAGTGAATTTCTGAAAGCCACTGTGGGTGCAAAAAAATTTAACTTGAATGTATTGTGTGCAACTCACTACAGACTAGTTAGTACAGTTAGTTTTGCTGTGACCAACCAATCAGAGGACAGAGAAATGTTGACGTTATTATAAGCCCACCAGCTGTCCATGTGAGGTGAATCTGAAATCTGATTGGTTAGAGAAATATGCCCATTGCTAATATAGTTTGTTACATCGGCCAACATTGTTGATTCTGGGCAGATTACATTGACATGGTAGCACATAGAAGCTGAAATATGATTGGATAAAAAAAATTGAGACATGCTTTGAGACGACGATAATAGACAGTTTTGAAGAAATTAATACAATTCATAAATTTAAACAAAAAATACAAGTACTACGAGAACAAATACTCTTATTGAAGTTGGAACTGTGAGTCAGTGCTTCTGATGGTGTTTGGACCTTTTGGTCTGGCCACAGGCGCCCGATAGCATTGACCACCCAACTTGTCTGTGTTTCACTTGTGTAATTCCCCAGATGATATAAAACTGACTTGGGTTAAACATCGTTTAAAATTTGATTTAACAAATCACAAGTGTGCCAATCAAACAAGCTAAAGAAAATGATTTCCATCAGTTGGATCAGTACATTCGGTGGTTTTGTATTGGCTGACGTTTCATAATATTGTCTTATTTTTCTATTTAAAAATCTGTTTACTGTAGCACTTGGGGTTAAGTTACATTATGTTCCTTGAATATCTCCGAATGAATGTGGTGTCATTTCCCCCCCTTTTCTTTATATATATACATACATACATATATATATATATATATAAACTGAATGATTTCCATCTTTGTAGAGATGCTACGAGCACAAGCAGTATAGAAATGGGCTGAAGTTCTGCAAGCAGATTTTGTCCAACCCCAAGTTTTCTGAGCATGGAGGTAATGTTTATACACACACAATAACACATCTGCACACTACCTTCTTTACATTAAAAAGTGCTTTCATGTGCATTACGACCACACTGAACAGCAGATACAGTAATAGTGACTCTGGTCATTGATCCGTTGTGCTTTATTACATTCTTTGTTACTGTTCTTCAATTTGTTTAAGATGCATTATATTACTTGGGTTTCCAGGCCTATTGTGTATTGCAATGCATATGTTTTAGTGAAGAAATGGAGAGAGTTGTTATTTAACAACTGAGTGGATTGAATGTAAAATGAGCTGCTAGTTGCATATATTCATCAGCAGCACGAGTGTGATTTGCTGCTTTCTTATACATGATTAATAAAAGGTTCTTTCCTATCATACACCAAATCCATTGTTATCTTTTTATTTGTTTTTGTATCTCAAACAGTAAATAGGAACAAAATGCAGGTGAGAAATGTCTTCAAGGTTGTTTCGTGATATTATTCAGCTGTTTGCATGGATGTGGCTTTTTGATCGTAATTAGCCTTTTGAAAAATATGTAATTGAAGTGTTAGCCGCGTCTCAACACTTGGTATCTACTAACGTTGGTTAAATAAGTGCTGTCGGGCTGTACCGTTAGTACCTTCTGTGAGTATAGGAGTCAGCACATACACTGCAGTCATCTGTTCTCTGATCCAAGTTGTTTGTAGCATTAGCACTAGCTAGCGCATGTAAATTTACCTCAGCTTGTAGTTCACAAAAAGAGGTTGATTTAGGGTCCTAATATTGGATTACCACACACAAATTACCTTTAGTGTGATTTTAGATGAGCCATTTCTGCTGTTGCAAAAATAGGTTAAGTGTGTTTTTATATTATATTCTTGATGAAATTTTTCTTCTTTGGTAATTCAGAGGCTACACCTGAATTAAGGGATACTGTGCTATAATCAGAATCCCTGGACAAAATTATATACAGACGATCCTCACTTTACGGTTATTCGCCTTACGTTTTTTTGATTTTACGTTTGAACTGACTGTAAAAATATTTTTGTGTGTAAAAAAAAAAATTTATTTGAAATTATTTTGCTTGTATTTAATTTATTTGAGGTCCAACAACGAGTCGTTGTTGGACTTCTGTGCTCGTCATAGTTTGTCTATCACGAACACCATGTTCGAACATAAGGGTGTCCATAAGTGCACTGGGCACCAGGACACCCTAGGTCGCAGTTCGATGATTGACTTTGTAGTCGTGTCATCGGACTTGCGACCATATGTTCTGGTCACTCGGGTGAAGAGAGGAGCTGAGCTGTCTACCGATCACTACCTGGTGGTGAGTTGGCTTCGGTGGTGTGGGAGGTTGCCTTCCAGACCTGGCAGGCCCAAGCGTGTAATCAAGGTCTGCTGGGAACTTTTGGCGGAGTCCCCTGTCCGAGAGGCCTTTAACTCCCACCTCCGGCAGAGCTACAACCATGTTCCGGAGGAGGCGGGGGACATGGAATCCGAATGGGCCATGTTTCGTGCCTCCATTGCTGAGGCGGCAGCCCATAGTTGTGGCCGTAAGGTCGTCGGTGCTTGTCGTGGCGGTAATCCCCGAACCCAGTGGTGGACACCTGCGGTGAAGGGGGCCGTCCAGCTGAAGAAGGAGGACTATCGGGTTTTATTAGCCTGTGGGACTCCTGAGGCAGCAAACGGGTACCAGCAGGCCAAACGTGCTGCAGCCGAGGCTGTCGCAGATGCAAAATCTCGGGCGTGGGAGGAGTTCGGTGAGGGCCTGGAGAGTGATTATCGGTTGGCCTCAAAAAGGTTCTGGGCCACCATCCGACGCCTCAGGAGGGGGAAGCAGTTCTTCACAAGCACTGTTTACAGTGGAGGTGGGGAGCTGCTTACCTTGACTGGGGATGTTATCGAGAGGTGGTGGGAATACTTTGAGGACCTCCTCAATCCCACCAACACGCCCTCCGTGGAAGAGGAAGACCCTGGGGGTTCGGGTGAGGGTCTGCCCATCACTGGCGTGGAGGTCACTGAGGTTGTCAAAAAGCTCCTCGGTGGTCGAGCTCCGGGGTTGGACGAGATCCGCCTGGAATATCTCGGGGCTCTGGATGTTGTAGGACTGTCTTGGTTGACACGTCTCTGCAACATCGCGTGGTCATCGGGGGCTGTACCTCTGGATTGACAAACTGGGGTGGTGGTCCCAATTTTTAAGAAGGGGGACCGGACGGTGTGTTCCAATTATCGGGGAATTACACTCCTCAGCCTACCTGGGAAAGTCTATGCAGGGGTACTAGAGAGGAGGATCCGACCGATAGTCGAACCTCGGATTCAGGAGGAACAATGTGGTTTTCCTCCTGGCCGCAGCACTCTTGACCAACTCTATATGTTCCACAGGATTCTGGAGGGGGCATGGGAGTTTGCCCAATCTGTCCACATGTGCTTTGTGGATTTGGAGAAGGCTTTCGACCGTGTCCCTCGAACGATCTTGTGGGGCGTGCTCAGAGAGTACGGCGTTCCGGATCCGTTGCTACGAGCTATTCGGTCGCTGTATCACCGGAGCCAGAGTTTGGTCCGTATTGGTAACAGCAGGTCGGATTCGTTTCCAGTGAGAGTTGGAGTCCGCCAAGGCTGTCCTTTGTCACCGATTCTGTTCATAATTTTTATGGACAGAATTTCTCGGCGCAGTCGAGGCGATGAGGGGTTCTGGTTTGGTGGCCATCGGATATCGTCTCTGCTTTTTGCGGATAATGTTGTCCTTTTGGCTTCAGCAAGTCGGGCCCTCCAGCTCTCATTGGAGCGATTCGCAGCTGAGTGTGAAGCAGCCGGTATGAAGATCAGTACCTCCAAGTCCGAGGCCATGGTTCTCAGTCGGACAATGGTGGAATGCACTCTCCGGGTCGGGAATGAGGTCATGCCCCAAGTGGAGGAGTTTAAGTATCTTGGGGTCTTGTTTACGAGTGAGGGAAGGATGGAGCGAGAGATTGACAGACGGATCGCTGCAGCCTCTGCTGTTAAGCGGTGCCTGTACCGGTCCGTCGTGGTGAAAAAGGAGCTGAGCCGCAAGGCGAAGCTCTCAATTTACCAGTCGATCTACGTTCCAACCCTCACCTATGGTCACGAGCTTTGGGTAATGACCGAAAGAACAAGATCACGGATACAAGCGGCTGAAATGAGCTTCCTTCGCCGGGTGGCGGGGTTCTCCCTTAGAGATAAGGTGAGAAGCTCCGCCATCCGGGGAGAGCTCGGAGTAGATCCGCTGCTCCTCCGCATTGAGAGGGGCCAGTTGAGGTGGCTCGGGCATCTTGTCAGAATGCCCCCCGGACGCCTCCCTGGTGTGGTGTTTCGGGCATGTCCAACTGAGAAGAGACCCCGGGGTCGACCTAGAACACGCTGGAGGGACTATGTCTCTCGGCTTGTCTGGGACCGCCTCGGTGTCCCCCCGGGAGAGTTGGAGGAAGTGGCTCGGGAGAGTGACGCCTGGACCTCTTTGCTTAGGTTGTTGCCCCCGCGACCCGACCCTGGACTAAGCGGAAGATGATGATGATGATTTATTTGAAATTGTTGTTGACATTATTTTACAATGTTATGTTTGTAATAATTGATTTAGGGGTGTTTTATGAGATACGGTAATAGTATTTATGGATGTATAGTACAGTATGAACGGTCATATGTCACTGGAACGTACAGTAACAACTTACGTTTTCTTCACCTTACGTTTGGCCGTTCGTAACGTAACTAAAATGTAAGTTGAGGAGCGTCTGTAATGGGGAAATAAGTGTAATGTGGTCTCTTTTGCTGGCGATGTATTTGGTATGTTATCCAAATATCTTTTGACAAATATTAAATTCATACTGATTGTTCTGTTGTATCATTTTTAAATACTCATAGTACAGAAGTGTGAGTATTCAGATGCAGCTGTTGCGATCACAGACACTGAGATCGAAGCTATGTGTCACAAACCTTATCAGATGAGCTGTTTTTGTAATTTAAATGCTTGGTATATGTGGACATAATGTTACAGTTGTGCCAGCAGAGCTTTGATCATTCATGCATTTGGCAGATACTTTTATTCAAAGTGACTTGGGCCTGAGGCAGAATCCAGAGCTGTGCAGCCGAGGGATCAAGGCTTAACATTGGATCTCTGACAGATCCACCATTTGTATTCACGACCTTGTATTTTAAACCCCTCCCAATTATAAATATTTCGTTTCTGGTTTTACAGAGACACTGGCGATGAAGGGGCTCACCCTCAACTGCCTAGGGAAGAAAGAAGAGGCTTACGAGCTTGTCCGCCGAGGGCTAAGAAATGACCTTAAGAGCCATGTCTGTATCCTTAACATGAGCAGAAACACATTTTCAGTCATGCACAGGAGATAAAATTGACAGTTGTACAGTGTGTATGTGAGTGTGAGAGAGAAGCCTAACACGGATGCTGCCGCTGTTTCAGGAGCATGGACACGAGCCAGGATTCCTGCCCTGAGCCTGACCGCAGCCAGTACTGACTCTGCAAGCTCACACACTCCCACAGAGCAGACCACATTTTCCTCATTATATTTATATATATATATCTATCCCCTGTGTACAGCTTGAAAAGTCACTACTAAGTGTTTCTAATTTTAGTGCTGATAATACAGGCCTGTGTGCTGTAGTCTGTTTGCAGAGATGAGGTGTTACATGCGTGTGTGAGTTCGAGCCTCATGAAGGGATGAGTTATTGAATAAATACTCTAACTGTGTTTAGTTTTTAACTTAACGCCATTCCCCAGGCTGGCACGTCTACGGTTTGCTTCAGCGCTCTGATAAGAAGTACGATGAAGCCATTAAATGCTACAGGAATGCTCTGAAATGGGACAAAGACAACCTGCAGATCCTGAGAGACCTCTCCCTTCTGCAGATCCAAATGCGGGACCTAGAGGGCTACAGGGTAGGTGTGTTAGCACGAGAGTGTGCCTGGTAATAGTATGTCAGTCCATGGCTGGGGGGAACCCACACAACATTTAAAACATGCATATGAATGAAATTCCAAGCTTTATTTATTTTTGTGTGAATGAATGAATAGGAGACCCGGTACCAGCTGCTGCAGTTACGACCTGCCCAGCGGGCATCGTGGATTGGGTACGCCATTGCGTACCACCTCCTGGAGGACTACGAGATGGCTGCCAAGATTATCGAAGAGTTTCGGAAAACACAGCAGGTACATTCTACAAAACGAATGTGTACAACCAGCCCGGTGAAGCGAGTAAATATAGTGGGGGAGTGCTCGAGCTCTTGGTGGAGGAGGTGGTAGATCAGAGTATGAACTGATCCTGAACACTGATTAAATTGAAAAGGAAGCCTGAACAGATGGATATTACTGATAAAGGTAAAGAACGTAGGAGTCTTGATTATATCGTCTGTTCTGTAACTCTGGACGTCACTGCTGCGAATATGCCTGGCAGCACAGCTCCCTTTCAGGCACTCCTATTTCCTGACTTTGTCCCAGCATGCATCTCCATATTCACAGGAAGCCGTATGCTAGTGTGAAGCAAGATACTGAGCTGAAGTGGCATTCAAAAAGTGTTGATTTTAAAAGACTAAACAAAAACACTTTAACAAATCACTTGATTATTATAGTTATAAAATGAAAGATGTAATTCTGCTTTTAAGATTGAACTATGTCATTTTCTCTGAAGAGTTTGTGCTCATTCCTGTTTCATTATTTTTAAATTAGGTTTTCCATCATTCTTGGACACTGGATAGAATCTCATGCCAAGTTTGCAAGCAAATTTTTCTTTTTTCTTTCTTTTCCTGTGATTCTCTCCTTAATTCAGTTGTAGCTGTGTCCCAGCCATCAAGGCCTGTTTCCCTTCCAGCTGATCAATCATGCATCACAATTCCCCATCCCCCTTCAAAAGCATGCATGTCAGCTGACCATTTAAAATATATATATTTTATTATCCCCTGGCATGCATGGGAATAACAGGTCTGTCCGAGTAATTTCAATTCCAGTCCAGAATTCTGAATTTTCATCATCAAATTGGCTATTACTTGTGCATTTTGATATTTTGGGATTTGCTACGGCTTTATTGGGGATGCCATCAGTATGTTTATTTGATTTTGCTGTATTGGATTAATCTCTGCATTTACTCCATCCGAGGTGTGTGCACACGGTGAGCTCACACACAGGAACACTGAACAGCCATAACTCGCTGCTTGTAGAGCAGTTGAGAGTTGAATGCCTTTCTCAAGGGCAAGTCAACCATGAAGATGGGGAAGTGGAAAGGGGGGGAGGGGGTTCTCTCTCCAAGCCACACATTTTGGTCCCTAAACCGCCTCTAACAACCCTGGAGCCATGGCTGCCCAGTCATAGGTCCTTTCGTCCGTCTATCTGTCATCATTTCAATGCCAACTCGGAAGCCGTTGAGATTTCTTTATCAAACTTGGCAGTGTAATTGTACATTTTGATATTTTGGGATTCCTGCAATTTTTTTGTAATTTCATACTTGTGGAGGCTGGATGTATCATCTCCTAATGGGATGACTCCTTAAATCCTGCTCATTAATATTCAGGCAGTGGTGCAACACACCCTGAAGATATTGCTATCCGCTTCTCATATACACAAGCTCACAGACACCCACGATTGGCTTCTGTTGCGTGTGAGTAACGGAGAAAAGGTAATATGAAACAATTTGTCTGTTTGGCCCTTATGGGCCCCCAAACATGGATGGCAGCATATATCAAGCACAGTTTGAAGTTTGGGTGATGGTGGTGAACGCCATGTTGCTGCCCCATTTTGATAGCCTGCTGTTTTTTTTTAGCCAAGTGCAAGGATGATCTTTATACATGATCATTCCTGTTAAAAAAAAAAAAAAAAAAAAGAATTCAAACATTTTCTGTCTGTCTGTCTTTGTGTGGGTGATGTGCAGACCTCTCCAGATAAAGTGGATTATGAATACAGTGAACTGTTGCTGTATCAGAATCAGGTGCTGAGGGAGGCTGGACTCTTCAAAGAGGCTCTGGAGCACCTCACAACTTATGAAAAACAGATCTGTGATAAGCTGGCTGTGGAAGAGACCAGAGGTACACACCCGTACACACTTGCAGTGGGAACACATACACACTAGGGGCAGTGGGCTGCACACACTGGGGCACCCGGAGTGCAATTGGGGGTTATGTGCTTTGCTCAAAGGCACTTCAATCATAAAAGTGGAGGAAGGGAAAGTGCAGCTTATGACCACCTCATTTTTACTGCTTGTTCGGGAATCGAACCAGTGACCTTTAGAGGTGTGTGTGTATACACGTATATACATACTGTAATAAGCGCCCAGCTCCAATAAGGCCCCCCTAGTGTTTTCGATTTTGCGTCTAATAACCGTCCATGTGTACTGGGAGCAAAATGGTAGATCAAACTTACCAATTTCATTCGATCAGTCTCTATAACAGTAAAATGAGGCATTCACTGCCTGTAAAAGTGAGTTTACATGGTATTTCAAGACCCCCTCCACTGGGGAATGTCTATACAGACAGTCGTCGACTTACGACCTAACCAAGTTACGTCTGATCGACTTTACAACCGCAAAAGTCGTGAAGCATGATTCATGGCAGTGCGATTGTTGCGTACAACAGTTGTTTGCGCTGCCAGCAGCGCCAGCATCTTAAAAGGCCAAGCAGGAGATGATGCAGCTTCACTTTTTAACTGCTCAGAGCAAATCTATTCATCTACTTTCAATGCCATGTCACTGTGGCGCGAAGCGGAGAGCCAATCCTTTGTGTGCGGGTGGGTCCGATACCTTGAAACTCTAATTTTATTGGACTCGCACGCTGCAGTGTTTATGTGACAGGAAGCGCATCCCAAGTTTTCGCAATCAGCTGCTCTGCAGGTTGAAGTTTTTGCATGTCTGTCCATTTGTGTTTGCTTGCCAGCTGTGCTTGGTTTCGTGCAAATGAGCTGATCAAAATGAGGGAAATGTATCTCTTTACTCAAAAACAACACGCGCAGTCTGTGGCTGTTGTTATAATCCAATAAAATTAGAGTTTGAAGGTATCGGACCCGCCCACACACTGGAGTATAGAAAGGCTTGGCTCTCCGCTGCGCGCCACAGTGACGTGGAATTGAAAATAGATGTATAAATTTAAATGCGTGAGATTTATTCATCTGTTTTTATTTGGCATGAGTGTATTTGGATGGAAAGTTGACATACGACCAGATTGCTTTACAACCGGTCTGTCAGAACCAAAAGCGGTTGTAAGTCGACGACTGTCTGTAATGTTCTTCAGTAACAACACATTTGATTGATCCACCGTGCTTTACAAAACAGGAAAATATTTTGCTGTGTGCTCTTGGTAAATAGCCAACAAGATAAACCATTAGAAACTGCTACAGCAAAACTATGGGATGTTCTGAATGAATGGAGTGATGAGCCAGATATGGACTTATCAGAAAGTGATGACATGTATTTTTCACCGGATTCTCCTGCTCACTAACTTCATACATTTAAAGATATTCCTGGCCATGTGCTTTTGCCATGTGCTAAAGTTGACCTTTGTGTTGATTGGTTCAACGTGCCATGTGCTAAAGTTAACGTTCATGTTGATTGGCTCGATTTTACATCTGGGGGAAAATATTTAAAGGAACAGCACCGAGAGGGAAAATTAAAGGGTGTTTTTTTTTTTTTTTTTTTATATTATGCTGTTTTCTGTTTATTTTCAGCTTTCATGTAAGTAATTTGGTTGATACTACAAAATGAATAACACAAATACGAGTAAAACTCTTATTGTTCTGTTATTATTCATGTTTTCCACCTCTACGGTAATAAGCACTTGGCGTTCCACTCCGTTGGTAACCATTTTAATAAGCGCCCACCTACCCCAATTTTTTTTAGAGCGCCTTGGGCGCTTATCACGTCGAATACGGTGTGTGTGTGTGTGTGTATATATAATATTAAAAAAAATAAATAAATAAAAAAATGCTCGGCATGTATATATCTGACAGAATGTACAGTATATACACACATGGATTTTGTCAGAGATACCCACCCCGAGCATTTCAGTTTGTTTTGTAGAACTTGCAAAGCAATATGTACTTTCTCTCTGTAATGGTGGCGTGTGCATGTAGGAGAGCTGCTGCTAAACCTGGGCCGCTTCGAGGAGGCAGCAGACGTGTACAAAAGACTACAGGAGAGGAACCCTGAGAACTGGTCTTATTATCATGGCCTTGAGAAAGCCCTAAAACCTGGTACTTACAGCTCATTCGGTGTTAAATGAGAGGCATGCGGAGCACTGTAAACATTCGTATTTGTGTGCATGTTACAGCCACTACAGAAGAGAAGCTGAAGATCTATGAAGAGGCCTGGGTAAAGTTCCCCAAAGGCTTGGTGCCTCGCAGGCTACCACTCAACTTCTTGTCTGGTAAGTACTGCCAGCTGTACAGCTGTATAGCATTCAGCTATAGTTGTGTGTGGGGTTTTCTTACATGCAAAACATCACCCATGATTCTCTGCTGCTATGAGCATTTTATTAAATGTCTTTGTTTTTTAGGTGAGAAGTTTCGGGAGTGTCTGGATAAGTATTTAAGAATGAATTTTAGCAAAGGCTGCCCGCCAGTCTTCACGACACTCAAACCCCTATACCAAGACAAAGACAAGGTGAGAATGTTCCACATGTCCTAAAATGTTTTTTTTTTTTTTTTTTTTTTTTTTTTGGGATGGTGCCATTTGGAGTTGGTTTCATTCTGAGTGTGTGAAATTGTTACAGTAGGATGTGCGTCCATTAGTTCATATAAGTAAAGTTAATAGCAAAAATAACACGATAGATATTAAGCTAAAGTCTGATGTAAACTATTGAATTTGTGAATAAAATTAAATTAGGCACTTCTGAGTTTCATTTTCATACACCAGACAAGTGTCCGTTCGTTTACATGCAGATTATTTCCATGTGTCATGTCACATGCGTGAATGTGTGACTTTTTGCAATACAATTTCACTCACTGTGTGAAAATTAATGACCTTTCCTTCTTTACGAAGGAGCTTACAATAGCAATAGGCCGTTTTGATGTGCAAAGATGTACAACATACAGCATATTTCTTTAAAATATGTGAGTGATCATAATGTGAAAGATTCAGAAAGATTTTCAGAATTTTACAGTAAAAATATTCACACAGCATGCTGGAATATCAGTAATATTTAAAGGAAAAACACTTTTTGTAACCTTCCCTCCCCAGTTTGTTCTCATGACTAATTCGTATCTGATTAAAAACTTGGTTTGGATTATGATTATCAAATTATTTACATGTAATGTGGTATGCATATGAGAAGCTGGTGGTAGTGCACCTATCGCTCACGGTTGATATTGAATACTGTTTTTGCTTAAAATATCCATTCCTAATAATTAAAAGCAACAATTCATCCAAAAAAAAAAATCTTTAAATTTCAGTTGTAGTTCAAGCAAAAAGACTGATGGCAAAAGTATAATATGTATTAACCCTGGATGTAAAAGGAATGTAATAAAATTCTGAAATGTTCTTTTGTTTCTTCACAGGTGTCAATAATTGAAGAATTAGTAGTAGGTTTTGAAACGTCTTTAAATAGCTGCCGAATGTTCAATCAAAATGGTGAGTAGAACATAATACAGCATGCCATGTCTGCAAATTATTGGACCCCATGCATGTTTCCTGGTGTCTGATTGGCTGGTTTGTTGCCATGCAGATGACGGGAAGGAAGAGCCACCCACTACGTTACTCTGGGTGCAGTACTTCTTAGCACAGCACTACGATCAGATCGGGCAGCAGACGCTTGCACTAGAGTACATCAATGCTGCAATAGAGAGCACACCAACACTTATTGAGCTTTTCCTTGTCAAAGCCAAGATATATAAGGTTTGTATGTACACACATTCCCGAATAATGGAGAATAGACCAATTCTAAGTTTCTGGCATAGGAAGGGACAGGAAGAAAATGTATTGAATTTAACATGAATGTTATTGGAAACGTTACATCTTCAAACGATATGATTTGCTAAATGTCAGTACGCTAAAAGTTACCCTGCACCTGGAACTGGCTCGTCATCTATAACATGCTTGATTTCTTATTGTATGAAACAATGGTCTTAGAGCAGGGGTTGGCAACCCGCGGCTCTTTAGTGCCACCTGAGTGGCTCCCTGGAGCTTTTCCAAAAATGTATGAAAATGGAAAAAGCTGGGGAGGGGGTATTTTTTTGTTTTCATGTGGTTTCTATAGGACGACAAGCCTGACAAACATTCTTAATGTTTTCCAATCTTTTAAAAATTTGTATAAAAATATTAGGCCTACATTTCAACATTTTTGTCAACAAAAATTTACGTCATAGCCTGCGACACGCGTTTCTGTGTGATGTGTTGCCAGGCAGGAGGCTGTTGTAAACAAACTGGTGGGTATGTCATGGCCATGGATCCCAAAGGAAAAAAGAGAAAGATAGCTGATGAGAACAGAGAATTCAAGGAAGAATGGACCAAATCATTTGCTTTCATTGCCAATGCGAAGGATTGCCTGCATGTTTATTTGGCAGCTGCTTATTACAAAGCAGAGTAATTTGCAAAGACAATTCCAAGGAAGGCAGATGAAATTTTCATCTGACCACCCAGTTGGGATTGAGAGAATAAGTGCGATTGCAGTACTACTGGAGAAATTAGGAGCGCAAAGATTGATTTAAGATGTAGATTTCATCTCCAAACTACACTACTGCTGCTAGCTTTGTTGTAACCCAAGAGGAGATAAAGCGTGGAAAACCATTTACAGGTGGTGATCACATGAAGAATTCATTCATTAAAATATCAGAGCACCTATTTTCAGACTTAAAAACCTTTTAGTTTTTAAGAGATAATACAAAAAAATTAAAGACATGCCTCTTTCCATAAAGACAATGAAGGAAATGGCCATTCAAATGCAGGCAACATCACCAATCAGCAAACCAACAACATTAATTCAGCTCCAACATACTCAATTGCCTGTGATGAGTCATGTGATGTGATTTACATTGAACAGACAGCGCTGTTGTGCAGGTATGCAATCTCTGATGGGCTGCAAGAAGAAATGATCGAATTAATATAATTGAAAGGCCAAACACTGGGGGATGATCTCTGTGAGGCTGTGCTGAAGTATTTAAATGACAAAGGAATAAACAACCAACCACCTGATTATCTGATAATGCACTGAAATCGAAATTAAACTGGCTTATTTTCGTTTTACATAGCCTGCTTACCTTTTCAAAAGGCTGCTGTTTTAACTATTTGCCCAAATAAAGGAAAAAAGAGAAGAGGATTGTATTGTCATTGAGGTTTAAAGAGAACTGGATTTTATTTACACGGGGAAGTCTGAAATTACATGAGCCCTATATGCATATTCCAATTTTGTTTTTTTCTCTCGAAATCCTCAAACTAAAAATGACACCTAAAATGTGATTGCTCCCCCCCCCCCCATTTTAATTTTTTTTTTTTTAATTGAACTTCTATAATTTCATCAGTGCAACAATACATTAATATAGTAATGGAAGTGAAACTTAAAGCACCAAATATTGTACAACAGAGTAGTCATGTGGTGTCATTCTCTCCAGGATGCGCTGCAGGGAAAATAAACATTTTAATCATGAATGCTCATTGTGTATTTTTATTCTATGTAGTTATTTTGATAGTAGGCTCATGTACACTTACAGCCTGTGTTGCCTTAATATAAAGCTTATATAAGGTTTTTAATTTTTTTGCGGCTCCAGACAGATTTGTTTTTAGTTTTTTTTTTTTTTTTTTTTTGGTCCAATGTGGCTCTTTAAACATTTTGGGTTGCCGACCTGTTTTAGAGAATCTGCTTATTCCCAGTCTTCTCACAATTTTTTGAATCTCTTTGACCTGTAGCATGCTGGAAACATCCGGGAAGCAGCTCGCTGGATGGATGAAGCTCAGGCTCTCGACACTGCTGACCGCTTCATTAACTCCAAATGCGCCAAGTACTTGCTCAAAGCAGGTCTGGTGAAAGAAGCAGAGGAGATGTGCTCGAAGTTCACACGGGTAAACCCAAACATATTTTGTGTGCATGTATATATGTATATATGTGTGTGTCTGTGTGTGTGTGTGTATATACTAGTCCTTCTCAAAAAATTAGCATATTGTGATAACGTTCATTATTTTCTGTAATGTACTGATAAAAATTAAACTTTTATATATTTTAGATTCATTGCACTCCAACTGAAATATTTCAGGTCTTTTATTGTTTTAATACTGATGATTTTGGCATACAGCTCATGAAAACCCAAAATTCCTATCTCAAAAAATTAGCATATCATGAGAAGGTACTCTGAACGAGCTATAATCATCTGAATCAATCAGTTAACTCTAAACACCTGCAAAAGATTCCTGAGGCTTTTAAAAACTCCCATTACTCAAAACCGCAATCATGGGTAAGACTGCAGAAGCGCCTGACCTGGGCCACAGAGAAGCAGCACTGGACTGTTGCTCAGTGGTCCAAAGTACTTTTTTCGGATGAAAGCAAATTTTGCACGTCATTCGGAAATCAAGGCACCAGAGTCTGAAGGAAGACTGGGGAGAAGGAAATGCCAAAATGCCTGAAGTTCAGTGTCAAGTACCCACAGTCAGTGATGGTCTGGGATGCCGCGTCAGCTGCTGGTGTTGGTCCACTGAGTTTTATCAAGGGCAGGGTCAATGCAGCTCGCTATCAGGAGATTTTGGAGCACTTCATGCTTCCATCTGCTGAAAAGCGTGAGGGAGATGAAGATTTCATTTTTCAGCACGACCTGGCACCTGCTCACAGTGCCAAAACCACTGGGAAATGGTTTACTGACCATGGTATTACTGTGCTCAATTGGCCTGCCCACTCTATAAAAATATATTAAAACAATAAAAAGCTTGAACTACTTCAGTTGTGTGTAATGAATCTAAAATATATGAAAGTGTAATGTTTATCAGTACATTACAGAAAATAATGAACTTTATCACAATATGCTAATTTTTTCAGAAGGACTAGTATATGTATGTCTGTGTGTGTGTCTTCCTTTCGGCTTTTTCTCTTTTACTCGGGAGTCGCCACAGCGAATCATCTGATTCGCACGTTTGATTTGGCAGAGGTTTTTACGTCGGATGCCATTCCTGTCACAACCCTTTTTAGCAAGGGACAGAAACACGCTGACGACTTTGCAGCCTCCTCTTTACGAAAGTCAGCAATGGTTCTTTTACATGCCTCTCACCATAGACAGTGAGAGACATGGCCCGCCTTTGATAACCCAGCTAGCCGAATTTGGGGGCCGTGACAACCCTGTGGAGAGTGGGTCTTGAACCCCCAACCTTTGGATCAGTGATCCAGCGCCCTATTGCACTTGACCACCACCACACACACACACACACACATATATATATGTATATATGTATATATATATATATATATATGTATATATATATATATACATATATATATATATATATATATATATATATGTGTGTGTGTGTGTGTGTATACATACATATATACACACACACACAGTAGGCCCTCGTTATTCGTGGGGGTTTGGTTCTGGCCCCTCCTGCGAATTAAGATAATCCGCAAGTTCTATACCTGAAGTAAAACCCCATGTAATATATTACAGACGTGAATCAGCAACCGGAAGTAAAGTACTATGTATCTATTACATGTGCTAAAATATGCTTCATAAACACATTCTATAGACAATCTTACTCATTAATGTAGTAATGATTAAGAAAAACTAAATTTTACTGGGATATTTATTGATAAAATATAAACATTATACAGCATACATATAAAAACACCATTAAATGCATTCTCCTTGAAACATACAGCACTGTAGTTCATTCACACTAGAGGAAGGTATTGCATTTGGCATGCGATGACTGAATTCAGGTATGTACTGCATTAAGTCTGAGCAGCTCAGCCACGCCCCTCAGCCGGCGCGAGCAGAAATCGGAGTTTTAGAGTGACCGAGTTAGAGAGCGTTACAAATTAAAGCGGTGATTCGATGCGAGTTAATCCTCTGGTGCAGAGGTGAGCATGCTTTTGTTTATTGGGAATAAATGAGAATAGTGAATTCTGGTGTGAACCACTTAGCAGCTCAGCCACGCCCCTCAGCCGAAGCGGAGCGTAAACAGAGACACAGTGCCAAAATCTAAGTCCCCCAAAACACAGACTATAACAAAAAGGACATAAAAGAACAAGAAATCTAATAAATTGGATAAACAAAATGAGAAACATGCTACACCACAGTAAATAAAATCTCACACATATTCTAAACATTAACTTGGGAACTTGGGTAATGTACTGCAATAATAATTGAAAAAGACTTCAGTAGTGGAGTGTTTTACAACAGTTCAGACGATTATTCCTCTTCAGGCACTTGAGAGGAAACTGTCATTTCTTCTGGAGAAAGTCTTATTTCTTCAGAAGAGACATCCAACGTCATTACCTTTTTCTGGTGCTTAGCAGGCGTTTGTGTGACATCATAGAACTTAACTGGTAATTAAAACACACTAAAAAAGGCTCATTGACAACTTGTGTGCGAATGTGGAAAAAGGGGGCGTTACATCATCTCAACCAATCAGCAGGAAGGAAGACAGCCATTGGCTGAATTTGAATCACATGTGAGCTGCTCGGCAGTCCGTGAATACTCAAACCTCGAGTGCAAAACCAAGAATAGTCAAGGGCCTACTGTGTGTGTATATATATATATATGTATATATATATAGAGAGAGAGAGAGAGAGAGAGGATTTTCTGAGTAGATCCTTCCGTAGGAGAGTGCTCAATACTTTTTGGTAGAGCAAATAACAAAAATAAAAGGACAGGACAAAGACTTTCTATTGAAACTCCATTTATCACTACAGATCTGTTTCGAGGGGTGGTGAAACCATCCTCTCTCTTCAGGTGATTATAAAAGAGAGGTTCTTCTATAATCACCTGAAGAGAGAGGATGGTTTCACCACCCCTCGAAACAGATCTGTAGTGACAAATGGAGTTTCAATAGAAAGTCTTTGTCCTGTCCTTTTATTTTTGTGTATATATATATATATATATATATACATACATACATACACTAGTCCTTCTCAAAAAATTAACATATTATGATAAAGTTCATTATTTTCTGTAATGTACTGATAAAAATGTAACTTTCATATATTTTAGATTGATTGCACACGAACTGAAATATTTCAGGTCTTTTATTGTTTGAATACTGATGATTTTGGCATACAGCTCATGAAAACCCAAAATCTCTATCTCAAAAAAAATTAGCATATTTCATCTGACCAAAAAAAAAAAAAAAGTTTTTAATCCAAAAAAAGTCAACCTTCAAATAATTATGTCAGTTATGCACTCAATACTTGGTCGGGAATCCTTTTGCAGAAAATGACTGCTTCAGTGCGGCGTTGCATGGAGACAATCAGCCTGTGGCACTGCTGAGGTGTCATGGAGGCCCCGGATGCTTCTATAGCGGCCTTAAGCTCATCCACAGTGTTGGGTCTGGTGTCTCTCAACTTTCTCTTCACAATATCCCACAGATTCTCTATGGGGTTCAGGTCAGGGGAGTTGGCAGGCCAATTGAGCACAGTAATACCATGGTCAGTAAACCATTTCCCAGTGGTTTTGGCACTGTGAGCAGGTGCCAGGTTGTGCGGAAAAATGAAATTTTCATCTCCATAAAGCTTTTCAGCAGATGGAAGCATGAAGTGCTCCAAAATCTCCTGATAGCTAGCTGCATTGACCCAGCCCTTGATAAAACACAGTGGACCAACACCAGCAGCTGACATGGCACCCCAGACCATCACTGACTGTGGGTACTTGACACTGGACTTCAGGCATTTTGGCATTTCCTTCTCCCCAGTCTTCCTTCAGACTCTGGCAACTTGATTTCCGAATGACATGCAAAATTTGCTTTCATCCGAAAAAAGTACTTTGGACCTCTGAGCAACAGTCCAGTGCTGCTTCTCTGTAGCCCAGGCCAGGCACTTCTGCTGCTGTTTCTGGTTCAAAAGTGGCTTTACCTGGGGAATGCGGCACCTGTAGCCCAGTCCACTGCTTCCACAGATCCCCCAAGGTCTGGAATCGGCCCTTCTCCACAATCTTCCTCAGGGTCCGGTCACCTCTTCTGGTAGTGCAGCGTTTTCTGCCACACTTTTTTCTTCTCACAGACGTCGCACTGAAGTGGCTTGATACAGTACTCTGGGAACAGCCTATTCGCTCAGATTTCTTTCTGTGTCTTACCCTCTTGCTTGAGGGTGTCAATGATGGCATTCTGGACAGCAGTCAGGTCGGCAGTCTTACCCATGATTGCGGTTTTGAGTAATGAACCAGGATGGGAGTTTTAAAAAGCCTCAGGAATCTTTTGCAGGTGTTTAGAGTTAATTGGTTGATTCAGATGATTAGATTAATAGCTCGTTTAGACTACCTGAACATGATATGCTAATTTTTTGAGATAGGAATTTTGGGTTTTTATGAGCTGTATGCCAAAATCATCAGTATTAAAACAATAATAGACCTGAAATATTTCAGTTGGTGTGCAATGAATCTAAAATATATGAAAGTTTAATTTTTATCAGTACATTACAGAAAATAATGAACGTTATCACAATATGCTAATTTTTTGAGAAGGTCTAGTATATATATATATATATATATATATATATATATATAAAATATACACACACAAAGCAAAATCACATTTGTAGCTCTGGGTTATGTGAAATGGCCAATTAGCTTATTGTGCATGTCTTTAGACTGTGGAAGAAAACTGGTGTGCTCAGAAGAAACCAACGCAAGAACAGACAGAAGATGCAAACTCCACATTGAAACGCTTGAGCCCTGGACATGAACCCATTCCACAGAATAATTTAATTCTGTAAATGTTTTTTTTTTTTGAAAATACTGAATCACATTTCTCAGCCTTGTCTATTATTCCCTCTTTTGGTTCTGCAGGAAGGGGCATCGGCGGTCGAGAACCTGAACGAGATGCAGTGTATGTGGTTTCAGACGGAATGTGCACTGGCGTATAAATCCATGAAGAAATATGGAGATGCGCTCAAAAAATGTCATGAAATTGAGAGGGTGAGTTTTTTGGGTTTGTCCTTACACATTGCATCAGTAATTTATTTCAGTATTCCATCTGGATTAATCTATACACATTGATTTGTAAGAGGTCTATTTGCAAGTGAAATTGCACTAATTCTTGAACTGTATTTTCAACACTATTGTGAATGTAATAATTGCTTTATATTATTAGTGCACTGTTTTTTTTTTTTCCTGGATAAGATGTTCATATTAATGTTGTATTGATTCTTCTTTCCTGAAGCACTTTGTGGAGATAACGGACGATCAATTTGACTTCCATACGTACTGCATGCGGAAAATGACCCTTCGCTCATATGTGGACCTATTAAAGCTGGAGGACGTGCTGCGTATGCATCCGTTCTACTACAAAGCTGCAAGTACCGCCATCCAAATCTACCTCAACCTGCACGATAACCCTCTCACTGACGACAGCAAGGAGCTACAGGCTGATACTGGTACCAAACAGCACAAGATTTTTCACCTCTGAAAACAGCCTGATTCTAAAAACAAATTTTTAACACAAGCTAATGCAGAGGATGCTTTCTGTGCGGGTTCTCCCAGGCAACCTTTCAGACAAAGAGCTCAAGAAGCTGAGGAATAAGCAGCGGCGAGCGCAGAAGAAGGCTCAGCTGGAGGAAGAGAAGAAGAATGCTGAGAAAGAGAAACAGCTCAAGAACCAGAAGAAGAAGAAAGAAGATGATGACGAGGAAATTGGAGGCCCCAAAGAGGAACTTGTACCAGAAAAGCTGGCAAAGGTGTGTGTGTGTGTGTGTGTGTGTGTGCGCGCGCGCGCATGTGTGCATGTGCAC
Source organism: Plotosus lineatus (assembly GCA_024760905.1). NCBI lineage: Eukaryota > Metazoa > Chordata > Actinopteri > Siluriformes > Plotosidae > Plotosus > Plotosus lineatus. Next base: position 28,933,314 of record CM045736.1, read on the forward strand.
GCGTGTGTGGGTTTTGTGGTTTAAGTAGAGAACATAATGAGGGCAGGTGCCTTTTTTTAATAAAATCCTCCCCATGCATATACAAAGAGGAACTATGACTAGAATGTAACTACAAATGTAAAACTAAACCAAGCATGCATTTCTGTTGTACATTTGCTTTCCCTATCCAGGTAGAAAACCCATTAGATGAAGCAGTCAAGTTCCTGACTCCTTTAAAAAACCTGGTCAAGAACAAGATTGAGACTCACCTCCTCGCCTTTGAGATTTACTTCAGGAAAGGTAGAGAGTCGCTCTCTCTCTCTCTCTCATCCCCTGTGTAAATTCTATTGGTTGGCTGATCGACAACAGCATTTTATTTTAGTGTCAGAAATAAATAAAAGTATCAGTAGTGTCTGGATTAGTACGATTTTGAATCAGATGATTACATGGTTAGCCTCTCCCACTATCATGTCATCTTTGAACCGAAATCCTGATTTGGAAAAATTGCTTCTAATATGTGAATTAAAATTGATGTTTACAGTTAAGCATTCATTCATTTTCTGAACTGCTTAATCCTATTTAGGGTCGTGGGGAGGCTGGTACCCATCTCAGCTGGCTGTGGGCAGAGTACACCCTGCACAGCTAGCTATGCCATTGCAGGTCAGAAACATGCTGATGGCTTTGCAGCTGCTCTTGTCGAAAGTCAGAAATGGTTCTTTTACATTAACCTCTCACCAGTCAGACAGTGAGAGACATGGCCTTTCTTTGATAACCCAGTTAGCGTCACTGGGGGCCAGTTAAACATGATATATAGATTTGTGAGTCACCTTGTGGCCTTTTCATATTTATTTTTAAACCTAGAAAATGTAAAGTAGGGCCGCATCATTAAGTTTTGAGGTCAAGGGCTGAGTCGTCTCAACATCTGTTCATAAAGGGTAGCCCTGAAATCTGCATGGCTGTATTATTTGTTTGCATCATATTTTTATTTCCTTTGTTTGCCTTCCTTTTCTGACAATGCTTTAATGGTGACAAGCTGACTTGCAATCTTTACTAATTCATGAATGACAGGCTATTTTCCATGAAATAGGTTGGCTCCACCTAGTGGATGGATGATGAATAACATTTCATGGTCAGTTGGTGCAAAGAACGTATGATCATATGCTGCAAAAGCTCTCGTGGACCTCATAAAATGAGTTGGAAAGCCTGAGTTGGCTAAAGCTCTGACACCTGTGATGTAAGGGATTAATAAAAAAAATTATACTAATTGATTGATTCATGGCCAAAAAGAAAAGAAAATTATATGGATGTTTGCTTGTTTCTTGGTAACAGAGGGTAGAAAACTTGAAAATTGGGGCTCGGGCACCAGTTTTGTGTTTGTTTCACCATGTCAGTAAAATAGGCTCATGACATCATGCACACTACAAAGATGCAAATGGGTAAGGGAAATATTGGTGATCATTGATTGTGTTATTTGAGACTCCATCAGCCACCTCCCGTAAAGTTTAAGCAAGATGTTTAACCCTTAATTGCTCAGGTTTAAAAAAAGTTGCTCTCAATAAGGCTGTCTGCTAAATTCCATAAATGTATTTGGTAGCGGGGGAAGCCAGTTCTTTATCCAACCAAACCAGGGAGAGTAGTGTGTTATAAAAACATCTTTATACTTCCTGTAAATTGATGTCTGGCATGAAAGAAGATATTTCAAAATGTAAAAGGGATCCTGTGATTTAATATCAATCAATTCATTAATATATAGGCAGTGTGGCGGTGACACAAATTGCTGGAAGTGGACAAGAGAGTAGTGGAATAGCAAAGTCCTCGGCCCAAATGTAAATGTACCTTCAGCATTGGACCACTTGAGGCATATGTTGACAGAAATCGACGAAGGTTTCCTGATTGGTCAAGTGTTGGTTACAGCATGAGAAAGTAAACCTGTGACGTGTGCAGAAGAGCTCCAGCAAGTTCAAGACAGTCATTAACTTGGTCTGAACAAGTCATTAGATTATTTTCCAAAATTTTTATTGTGATTTAAAAACTTCAAATTTGATGTGTTGCATGAGTTGTACACGAACTGCTTTAAAACAGTCTGTATCTCTGTCCCAGAATGAACCTGATGATACCAGCTGAGATGATTTCTTCATGTTTATATCTATGGTTTGTTTTTCAGACAAGTTTTTGTTAATGCTGCAGTCGGTTAAGCGAGCTTATGCAATAGATCCAGATCACCCTTGGCTTCACCAGTGTCTCGTGCGCTTCTTCAAAAGAGGTAAAACCTTTTTAATACCTGCACATTTATAAGCTTATTGCCTTCCTACATTTTCATTCAGTTCTCTCTGATTGGTTGTTTTTAATGTCATGTTATCATCATGTCCCTTTAATCGACAGTATCGGAGGATAAAGACGTTGCAGATCCAGTCCGCACAGTTTTGAAGCAGGAAATCTCTCGGTTGTTTGGGGACAGCAATGCCAGGAGCTTCAACCAAGCCTTCCTCAGCAAGCACTCAAACTCAATCCCCCATCGATTAGCAGGTGAATAAATACAAGCAAACCCAAATTCAATGTGCATCCACACACAAAACCCAATGTGTAACGACCAGGACCAATGTGTGTTTCTCATCATGTTCTTCCTTTGTTCAAAGCTGCAAAAGGCATGTTCTACTTAGACCCATCAACACAAAAGAAGGCAGTGGAGCTTGCTGCAGCACTAGATGAGTCGCTCAATAATAGAAACATTCAGGTAAATCTTGTATGAACTATGACCAGGGGTGGCCTTTGATACGAAGAACTGTGGGGGGTGGAGACAAGAACCGGGATTGGCCTTTGGGAGGAATGGGGAATTGCTCCAGTAAAACAAACTTGTTTTTCACTCGATTTCCATTCGAATGATGACTGAAAGTTGTTTACGTCCTTTTTGGGGAAGTTCAGGGTTGGTTAATTTTCCCCCCAAAATCAAAATCCCCATGTGTTACTTACACAAGCACTCAATCTTGTGATTAAACACAGCGTGTGTGACTTTAATAATCCCCAAGTCGCTCCAGCACCAGGCATAAAGCAACTTTATTTCTTGTAAATATACAGAGATGCACAGAAACCAAACAAGGCAAATTATGAGGTCACTCAATGTTTTTAAATTTAAAAAAAAAAAAATAAATTTTTACTTAACATTGCCCAATTTATTCTTCCTTAGCTTCACACTGTTCTCTTATGATCAGCAGCAATCTTAATACTGTATTGAACTTCTGTGTCACTCAACGGCACACTTATGATCGAAATTAACATTTTTATCCTTTTTAAAGGATGCGTGAACCTCTTGCAATTATAATCAATAGGAATGTGCTCCAGTGTGACTGAGTATGTTTGTCTTGTAAATATCAAATTATGTATCTGAAGAATCATAACAGACCCTGAATGATCCCAGCATGCTTTTTCTCTTCCTGCACAGATCTGCACAGAAGTGTTGGCGAGCTTGCGTAATGGCAGCCTTGGAGAAGCCACGGAGATGGCAGAGCCATACCGAGCCGAGTGTAACAAGATCTACCCGTATACCCTGGCCTTTATGCCTCCGGGCTATGAGGACAACACGAAGATCGCTGTGAACGGGGACCTCTCCACAGAAACCGAGGAGCTAGCCAATGACATGTGAACACCTGAAATGGGACGGGGTTAAGGGAAGATGGGACGGAGAAGAATGAGGGGTGGGGGCGAAGGCGCCATTTTTGAAACACCCAAAATGACACTGTTGCTGAACTTTCTACGTCCTGTCCACCCCCCCCTGTAATTGGGATCAGGACCGAGAGGCGACGAGGGCATCTGCGGAGAGGAGGACGAGAGGGAAGTGGGGGGAGGGAGAAAAGGAGGAGGAAGAATAAAATTGCCATTTTACTTTTTTTTAAAACTTGCTGATGACTACTCTCTAACGGAAAACTAGACATCAAAAGGCTCTGTGGTGAACAGTGTTCGAAGGCGGAGAACTACAATGTGTGGGTTAATTAACTGTGCGCCAAAAAAAAAATAAATAAAGGCGCAAATCCCATAGTCAAGCAACCGAGCTCACTCAAACCCATCTTTCCCCCTCTGTTTTAAAGAGTAATTTATATGAAAAATAAAAATGGCATAAAAGGAGTTTTGAAGCGCGGAGTTGGTTTTGTGTTGGCGTGAAATGGCACTGAAGTCTGTTGTTGTCCTAGAGAATGGGTTCGGCATGTGGGAAGGTGGTAAGGAGCTGGGTTCTAACTGAGGGGGTGGAGTCAGAGTTTGCTGCTTTTTTTTTTTTTTTTTTTTTTTTTTTTTTAAATAAATAAATGCTCACACAACATATTTTCAATTTCGAGTGTGGTTTTGCTGAGGGGAGGTAGGACCCAAAATCAGAGCATCAGTCAGTAAGTCCTCCCAGTTATATGTTTAACGTGATTAGAACAGCAGCAGTGGTGGTGGTAGAGTGTAAGCAGCAGCCTTGTGAAATCTTGTGGGTAAATCTGCTCTCCCGCTTTGATCGCTCTCCTTAAAGGGCAATTCCAGTAGCACATGTTCGATTTCTAGTTGCAGGAATGTCAACATTTCATTGTAGAATGGAAAACCTGTCGACTTAAAACTTTATGGGCAATCATGACGTTTTCTCAGCAATTCCGAGGTGTTCGGCTGTACTATTTAACTTCTTGCTCTAGTGAAACTGAAAATGATTCACTAAAAACTATGCACCCCCCCAACAAAACTAGCAATCAGACACAAGCAAATAATATTCATCCATCAATAAACATTCATTAAAATGGAAAGGAGGCAGTGTGTAATAACTGCATTGTAGCATTACTTTGTGCCAACTTTACACTGATGAACTTGGCTCAAAACCCAAGCTGACGAAGCCACAGGGCTCAGAAAACACACAGGCAACAAGACTGCAGTCTCTTCAGTTTACAAAATATAGAGGTACTGCTCAGCTCTCTCAAGATTTTTGCTATGCTTGTTTTCTGTCTTTTTCTCCCTTTGCGCAGATTAAAAAAAGCTTTCATCCACCGCCCTCTGGTTAATATGTGGCGGAATATTTTAATTCAGAACTACAGACTTTACAAGTGAGGCGGAGAGACATGAATATTTCAACATTGACACGGTTTCTGAAAGTTTGTGTATAATTCAGGTGGTGGTTGTAAAGGAAAATGGGAATTTTGGAGATAACGGCACAATTCTAGCTTGATGAGCAGCTTAATTTGATGAAAGTACTTGAAGCACTCCACTCGGTTTCTTTGCCGATTTTTCCTTGTTGCACGTGAGTTTTTCGTAAATTGGTTCACAGGAACTCTGAAATTCTTGTCGGTGATGATCGGACACGCGATATTGGAGTATTCCCTTAACACACTCCCTCTTGGTCCTACTTCGTTTTCAATGTTGAATGATTTTGTTGTATGATATTGCATTTTTTGTAATAAAAAAACTCCAAGGATGGAAAAAAAGACACTTGGTACCAGTCTATGTACATTTCAGTTTGTACCATTATTTTTGCCCTTTTCAGTGTGTAGTCAGAGGGGTGAGGGTGATCTTTTAGTACTGCAGCTCATACATCGACACCAAAAATGGGCAAAATCGGAAGGAAGTTACACACTACATAAAATGATACAGCTGTGATTGATCCAAAAGTTTTAAGTTTGCATTATTGACGTTTTAGGTTTTATGTCTGATATCTTGTCTCCCCACCTCCTAGCACATGTATTTTTCAGCTGCTCACATCTTTCCTCTGCTCACAGAAAGGGCACCGACAAAAAGCAATGCAATAAATGGTCTCAAACCTGAGAGATGTTTAACCTTAATGCCTTATGTTGATGTTCACAGTGCAGTGGTTCTGGGAAACAGTATTGTGTAGCCAATGGGCGTGATGTTGGACGTAAGTGCTTTGGGGATTTACGTAGTTTAACCTTAATACTGATGAAGTTGTTGAGATATTAGCTAATTAAACACTGAAGAAATGTTCCTTGTGTTTTTATAGTGTCTACAAAGGATTGCACTCATCATCTAATCAACATCAACAGCCAGTCAGTTAAAATGTGTGTTGGAGCATCCCGGTGACCAAATGTCGTGAAGATAGCACTGAAAGTATTTTCTAGAAGTGTCTAGTTGCAGTTCCACAGCCCATAATCTCATTTTAGGCAGAACTTTAAACTGATATTTTTATTCCCTTACCAAGTGTTCATGTTTTTTCTCTTGGTTTGCATTTGTGAATGAGATTATGCAATAGTTACGCATTGATTTAAACACATTTCTATCAGAGGTGGCGCTATGGACAAGTAAGACTCCATTAGATTGTTTTGAGATGATCCGGATCAAAGTTTGGATCCGTGTATTTTTAAACATCATTTTTCAGAGAGAACTTGTTGTCAATGCATTTTTCTGTTTATGTCGAGTAGAGGCACTCAGAGCAATTTTCTTATTGTCATTATTATTATTATTATTTTTTTATATTCTTATTAGATCAATGTTGCACTCATGATTTGTTTTGAGTCCGTGTAATCCATGCAATCCTGTTTCGTACAACATACTCATTAGTAATTTAATCCACAATGAACTTGACTACTCAGTCACTCATTTGCTGAACTGCCTAATTCTACTTTTGTTATAGAGAGACTAGAGCCTATTTCAGCCAACCCTGGGTGAATAATGCAGTAAGGGGCAGTGGTGGTCTAGTGGTATAGGGCGCTGGATCGCTGATCCAAAGGTTGGGGGTTTGAGTCCCACTCTCCACAAGGTTGTCACTGTCCCCCCAGTGCAGCTAACTGGGTTATCAAAGGCGGGCCATGTCTCTCACTGTCTATGGTGAGAGGCATCATGTAAAAGAACCATTGCTGACTTTCGTAAAGAGTAGCTGCAAAGTCGTCAGCGTGTTTCTGTCCCTTGCTAAAAAGGGTTGTGACAGGAAGGGCATCCGACGTAACAACCTCTGCCAAATCTAAACGTGCGAATCAGATGACTCGCTGTGGCGACTCCCCAGTAACAGGGAAAAAGCCGAAAGGAAGACAGACAGACAGACAGACTGGGTGAATATGCAGTACACACCTGAACAGCTTTCCACACCACTGCATGGTCAACACCTGTCCAATTTAATATGGTTGTATCTGTAAAGTGTGTCCTTTTGGGAAATTTGGAACAGCTCGTCAGCATGTTGTGTATGTCTTTGGACTGTGGGTTAGAATTGGAGTAGAGTACCTGGAGGAAACCCACATAAGCAGAGCCAGTACATGTGTGCACACAAATCTTCCTGAGCTCAGGCCTCAAACCTGATTGCTGTGGGACAGACATGCTACTCATGTCACTCACCACTGCCCAGGCAGGAAATTAGAGAAACTGGAAGAATGAACCCAGCACATTTATGGCATTTGGCAGAACTTAGCCAGAGTGACTTACAATGACCTTTTTTTATATAACGAAGTAATTGAGGGTTAAGGGCCTTGCTTAAGTGCCCAGCAGTGGCGGTGCTGAGGATTTGAACCCTGGACCTTTGGATTAATAGCTCATTGCCTGGTAAATGCATCATGTCTGCCCCTTGAGAAACTGTGAGGTTGTTACTCATTACATCTCAAATCATGGGCAGAACCCATCACCAACTGCTGGTTTACAGCGCCAGGGTTCTTGCATTGATTCTGTGCAGGTTACTTCCATGTGTTTGGTTTTTCTCTGGGATTTCCAGTTTCCTCCTGTCTCATATACGACATTCTGGAAGCTGTGATGTCCCGTTTACATTTCAGAAAGTGTTCCTGTTCACAGGATCTGCTCCTGAACCACCCCATCACCAGGAAGATGATGGATGAGGATGATGAAACCAACTTTCAAGTCCAGTAATTTGTTTGTAGTGCTCACAAGCACGTGCAAGCCATCGTTCAAATATCACGTGGTCCTTTTAGGGAATTAGAACCGTTCTGTTTCCCCAAACATTCCCAACTGTCTGTGCTAGAGCAAGTCTCGCGAGATTTCGTCATCCTGGTCATCCTCGGTCGGTTCCGCCCCCGGCGCGAGAAATAAAAACACGACAGTACGCGCTGATGAAAGAAACGCGCAGCGATGCCCCGGATGAGTTCCCGGTGGGTGTGTTGAGAGAGAAAAGCGCCACCGATGAACTCGTGAGAGTTTCTGATTGCAGTCATGTGTCGCACCTGTAAAATAATCGTTCTGGGAGACACCGGTGTGGGGAAGACGAGCCTCACTCACCTGTACTGCACCGGACACTTCCTCGAGAAAACCGACTCCACCATCGGCGTGGACTTCCGGGAGAGGCTGCTGCACGTAGGGGACCAGAAGATCAAGGTACAGGGAGGAAGTTGGACTAATTAAAGTTGTCTCCGGAATAATTAGGGAAAAAAATTATACTGACACGGGGGCACTTTGTGTGTGTGTGTGTGTCTATATTTTATATACACACGTACACACAATGTCTCTCTCTGTGTCTTATAATCTGCAAAACAAATTATGCAGGGTTTTGTTATTTTTATTATATATGAACCATATATACACACACAGAGGTCCTTCTCAAAAAATTAGCATATTGTGATAAAGTTCATTATTTTCTGTAATGTACTGATAAAAATTAAACTTTCATATATTTTAGATTCATTGCACACCAACTGAAATATTTCAGGTGTTTTATTGTTTTAATACTGATGATTTTGGCATGAAAACCCAAATGAAAACCCAAAATTCCTAACTCAAAAAATTAGCTTATCATGTTCAGGTAGTCTAAACGAGCTATTAACCGAATCATCTGAATCAACCAATTAACTCTAAACACCTGCAAAAGATTCCTGAGGCTTTTAAAAACTCCCATCCTGGTTCATTACTCAAAACCGCAATCATGGGTAAGACTGCCGACCTGACTGCTGTCCAGAAGGCCATCATTGACACCCTCAAGCAAGAGGGTAAGACACAGAAAGAAATCTCTGAGTGAATAGGCTGTTCCCAGAGTGCTGTATCAAGCCACCTCAGTGGGACGTCTGTGGGAAGGAACAAGTGTGGCAGAAAACGCTGCACAACCAGAAGAGGTGACCGGACCCTGAGGAAGATTGTGGAGAAGGGCCGCTACAGGTGTCGAATTCCCCAGGTCAAGCCACTTTTGAACCAGAAACAGCGGCAGAAGCGCCTGACCTGGGCTACAGAGAAGCAGCACTGGACTGTTGCTCAGTGGTCCAAAGTACTTTTTTCGGATGAAAGCAAATTTTGCACATCATTCGGAAATCAAGGCGCCAGAGTCTGGAGGAAGACTGGGGAGAAGGAAATGCCAAAATGTCTGAAGTCCAGTGTCAAGTACTCACAGTCAGTGATGGTCTGGGGTGCCATGTCAGCTGTTGGTGTTGGTCCACTGTGTTTTATCAAGTGCAGGGTCAATGCAGCGAGCTATCAGGAGATTTTGGAGCACTTCATGCTTCTATCTGCTGAAAACCTTTATGGAGATGAAGATTTCATTTTTCAGCACGACCTGGCACCTGCTCACAGTGCCAAAACCACTGCTAAATGGTTTACTGACCATGGTATTACTGTGCTCAATTGGCCTGCCAACTCTCCTGACCTGAAGCCCATAGAGAATCTGTGGGATATTGTGAAGAGAAAGTTGAGAGACACCAGACCCAACACTGTGGATGAGCTTAAGGCCGCTATCGAAGCATCCTGGGCCTCCATAACACCTCAGCAGTGCCACAGGCTGATTGTCTCCATGCCACACCGCATTGAAGCAGTCATTTCTGCAAAAGGATTCCCGACCAAGTATTGAGTGCATAACTGAACATAATTATTTGAAGGTTGACTTTTTGTATTAAAAACACTTTCTTTTTATTGGTCGGATGAAATATGCTAATTTTTGAGATAGGGATTTTTGGTTTTTCTTTACTTTTTTTTGGCAAAATTATCAATATTAAAACAATAAAAGGCTTGAACTACTTCAGTTGTGAGTAATGAATCTAAAATATATGAAAGTCTAATGTTTCAGTACATTACAGAAAATGAACTTTATCACAGTATGCTAATTTTTTGAGAAGGGTGTGGGTGTGTGTGTGTGTGTGTGTGTGTATATACAGACACACATTCTCACAGTTGAGGGGTTCTGGTTTGGTGGCCTTCAGATCTCGTCTCTGCTTTTTGTGGATGATATTATCCTTTTGGCTTCATCAAGTTGGGACCTCCAGCTCTCACTGGAGCGATTTGCAGCCGAGTGCGAAGCAACCGGTATGAGGATCAGTACCTCCAAGTCTGAGGCCATGGTTCTCAGTTGGACAATGGTGGAATGCACCCTCCAGGTCGAGAATAAGATCCTGCCTCCAAGTGGAGGAGTTTAAGTATCTTGGAGTCTTGTTCACGAGTGAGGGAAGGATGGACCGAGAGATCTACAGACGGATCACTGCAGCCTCTGTAGATAACTGTAAATTCAAGAAGGTTAATCCGAGGTCTCATGAGGAGACCTGTAGCACTGCTTTATCCTGGTGATGAACGTGAGACTCTCATTAAGCCAGCTGAGCGTCTTGAGATGCAGAAGCATTCTCGTAACAATACAGATGGTGGGTAGAGATGGAGATTAGGTCGAAAAAGTCTTCGTGTTGTGACGTAAGCTTCTCTCAGCTGCTCACGTATTACTCAGCGAGTCAACTGACTAGGACTTCAGTAATGCCAGTATTTGGCCATAAAGCCCGGATCCCTCTAACTTGCGATCTGTTGACACCAATGTCTTGCGGTTGGAGTTCTTTCGTTAATCCACTGGAATGATGGTAAACCCGGAATTAGTTTGCTTCACGTGGGTTTTGACGGTGTCAGCGAGATGGCGGCACGTGGCCTCGTTCACACACAAGACGCACTGGATTATAAGACGCACACGCAAAAAAAAAAAATTTGGGGGGGAAGATTAGAGGCTTTTAGGCATGACTCATAGTCCGAAAAATACGGTACACAGGACTTCATTGAAATTTATGGTACCAGTTTCCGAGAATAATCCGTTTCTACTTAATTTTTCATATTATATAACGACAGCAATGAATAATATTTACACGATTAGAATGTTGGTGAGATAAAATGTATGAAAAACAACCCATAATTTAACTTGATTTAAAAATACTCTAAGAAGTGGAGGTCAGAACATAAAATTAAACCAAAACCTAATGGATCTATCTTCATTGTTTCATGGTGTAAATATATTTAGTATAATAGAGAATGTTTGCTTTGTGTTTTTTGGGGGACAATCCAGTGTGTGGGCTTTCTACTGCCAAGGCTTTACAGAATGCCGTTAAAAACAGAAGTTGATTTTAATAAAGGGATTTTGTAGGCTATCGAAAATAGGAAATGAAATTAGTTTGGGTTGAAACTCTGCCTGTTACATACATGAGTCATCTTCCCTTTAAAGGAAAACGTTAAACGTCCTCACTTTAATTCGGACAGTGTTTCTTTATTTAACACACACAGACCTTTTATGTTCAGAAGGAAGTGTGTGTGGGGGAGAGGGTTGATAAAACTGTGTGTTTAAATTTCAAATAGTCCATGTTTTGTTAGTGTAATTAAAATGGTGACAACCCAGTACAATACTGGGACACACACCTGCTGGCCCGTCAGTCATTTAAACCCCCCCCCCCCCCAAATAAAACCATATTTATGTATTAGTGTTTGTGTGTCATATTACTATCGCTCCTGTTTTTTTTCTTTTTGTTTAACCTTTTTTTAATTTTAAAGATGCACAATACAGGCAACCCCATAGCTTTGTTTTTCATCTTCCTCCAGGTCCAGCTGTGGGACACAGCAGGTCAAGAGCGTTTTCGCAAGAGTATGGTACAGCACTATTACCGCAACGTACACGCAGTCGTCTTTGTTTACGACGTCACTAACTCGGCTTCGTTCCGCAGTCTGCCTCTCTGGATGGAGGAGTGTCGGGAGCACTTGCTTGGACCAGACGTGCCCCGTGTGCTTGTGGCTAACAAGGCCGACTTGGTGACTTTGACCGTGGCCTCGACCATCGAGCAAGCACGGCACTTGGCTGAGGTCCACTCTATGTCCTTCTACCTCTTTTCAGCTAAAGGTGGCAGCAGAGAGCAGGTGGAGGCCATCTTCAGCAAATTGGTATTGCAGACAAGTAGGCAGCGAGTGAAAGAAGCTGAGGCAGTTGGGAGTTTAAAACTTGCTCCACAAGCCAATGTCGAGGAAAAGAAAAAGCAAACGTGGCTCTACAAATGCTGAGGGTGGAATGAGGACATATTGGCATGGCAGTGTCTGGCAGGTTATAAATCCAGACTCTCCGTGTGCTTCAGGACTGTTATTTTTACACATCCTTGTTGATTCCTCATCACAACTCTGAAGTGCCTGAAGACCTGTGTTCTCTCAGAGGAAAGTGAATTGCACTAGGCTTTGGCAGTAAGAATGATGAGGGGAACAGATGTTGTGATTTATATAGTTGTGTCAGATAAATCGCCAGCATCATTTAGCGATTACGTAGAAATCAGTTGAGTTGGCTGGGGAAAGCACTGCTGTTAGTGGTCTTTGAGATTCTGAGATCACGGAAGCCTATTTTATGTCATGTTTTTACAAGTGCATATCGTTTCAGTGTGCTATTTAAAAGACTGTATTCAAACTGACATGGATTAAATCACTCAATATGTACAATAACCTTTTCTTTATACATTTTAACAAGTGCTGCAATTGTGCCAAGTGGAGTTTAGTTGAATCAGTCAATACGTCTAAGTCGCATGTGGATCTTTGCCTAGTTTCATGTGACTCTTATGTTCATATCGAAGCTTGTGTGTTTGCTTCGCTTGAGTTCAATTTGCTATTATTGTTAAATGCTTATGTGCGCGAGATGAAAATTCTGCAAAGCTTCCCAGTATGGGCGAGATCATTTCAGTAAACAATATGTCAAATTTGCACTTAAAATGGCATTAAAAAAAAAGCACAGCAAAATGAAAATATGAAGCTGAACAAAGGACATTTTTAACAGCGTGAGAGAGGTTGTTTTTGTTGTTGTAGTTCTTGAGTGTAATAGAAAGCCATTCTGCTTTATGTCAGGCGTCATTGGCGCATTTCAAAACTTCAAATTATCAGCAACAATTCAGCTCGCTGCATGCTAACGTCGATCAGGAATTTCCAAAAGGGACTGAACTTCGCAAGCACAAGTTGTTCTTTGTTCTCTTTGGAAAGTCAGGCAGAAAAGCAGATACAGTTTTTCCAAAAATTTACGAAGCACTCGGAGACCGTAACACTTGTATCGTATCAACTGGCTTGAAACGTTACATTGGCCGAAATGCTATAAAATGGAGAGTTTGTTATAAAATCAGTGATGTTGAAATTTTGTCTGCTGAAAACGACAAACGAAAACGTGTGGTATCAGATGTCCAACTGTCCCACCACACTGTTGAACACAAAATATTGGACATTAGCACAGTTATTGAATCACAGTTGCACTCTGACTTTCAAAGATGTATTTTATCATGCTGTGTGAATTTACAATAAATCTGGCTGAGCAGAGCTGTGTGTGTGTGTGTGTGTGTGTGTGTGTGTGTGTAAGAAACGGACGGGTGATGTTCATGTGTATGATGTGGCTCTTTGCATGGTAACATAGTAAAAAAATATGGCTCTTGGTCTCTTGACTGGTTGGCCACCCCTGGTCTATGGTATTTTATTCATCAGAATTCACTGTAATGTGTCTTGTCTCCTATCAGGCAGTTGAAAAAATCTCTGACCCCTGTTATAACGCTCATCGTCATCCGTTTTAGTGTATCTGCTGTGAAAGAATACTGGATGTGTCACAACTTTTCTCATTTGGTCTTTTATGGAACTGTGGCATAATGAGTAGAGAAATGGGTTTTGGACCTGAAGGATGCTGGTTTGATTCCAGATCAGCAGGAAAAATCTGGGTTGGGGTGGGGCGGGGCATGAATGGCACCTTTTTGTCCTCCACATTCATCACTGAGGTGCTTTTGAAAACGACACCTATCCCCAACTCCTCTCCAGGTACCCCCTCTGTGTGTGTGTGTGTGTGTGTGTGTGTGTGTGTCTGTCTGTGTGTGTGTGTGTGGGGCAGCCCACTGCACTCATTTTGGATGGGTTGAATAGAGGCAACAATTTTCCGTCAAATTTATACAGTATATCAAAAAATTTATTGATCTTTTAAGTCACTTAATTCTACAGTAATTATGGTTGTGGGTAGGCAAGCACCCCTCTATCGACTCTGGGCAAAGGTGGATTACGCTTGGACAGCTTTCCAGGCTATCACAGGGCCAACACTTACACAACCATTCATACACACATTTACACCTAGGGGTGAATTGGAACAGTCAGTTAACCTGCTGTGCATGTTTTTGTACTGGAGGAAGGAAACCCACACAGGCACGAAGAGAACATGCAAACTCCACACAGAAATGCCTGAGCTGGAATCAAACCAGTACCTTCTTGCAGTCACGTGGCTGTGCTAACGACAATGCCATAAATAAAATGAATCTTGCTCATCAGTGACTTGGTTGAATGACTACATTTAAAGGAAGAAGAAAAAGGTGTAGATATAATTTTTGGCAAAATCTTTGGTATGATCTATATTAATAAAAACAAAAAAAGCCTAAAAGCTACTGTTCAGGCCTGTGTGCTGTTCTCGATTTCTCAAACCTATTTAGTTCTTTCCTTTGAAAGGATTCACAGCAAGAAAGTTCTGGGTTCGAGTCCCAGGCTCTGGTGCTTCTCTGTGGAGTTACATGTTTTCTGTCAATTGTCTATTTCAACCCCAGGTGTAATGTGCTATCATGTTTACTCTTTGCTCATTGCCATGTTATGCTAAAATGTCAGTTACCTCCTTGTACTCCAGTCTCCTCTCACGGTCTGAAGACATGCACATCATGCTAATTGTCTATTTCAAATTGCCTTGAGATGTGGATGTGAGTGTGATATGAATCTGAGCCTTCGCTCCTCCCCTCCTTGTGACCCTAGTAAGATTAAGCGGATTGGCAAATGAGTGAGCGAGTTTGTTTTAGCACGGAATATTCCCCCCCCCCCATCTCTGAATAATATATTGCAATCATAACCTAAAGTAGATATTTAACCTCATGGTTAACATCTCATTTTAAATCCAGTGCCCACCATCACATTACTAGCATCAAAAAAAAAAAAAAAAAAAATTAGTTTGTATTTCATAGTGTGGGACACGACATTAGTGTTTATAATTTCCTCTATGACACGAGTTTCCAGCAAAGCTGGTCACCTTTACTGAGTTCACAAGTGTACGAGTTTATTGGAAATTACGCTCACATATTTCAGCTTAGTGTCACATTCAACACGGTGCTGTGGGTGGAGAGAGTGCGCGCCAAAGAGCAAACTAAGTATTAAACTGTGCTCACACTGGAATCTTTATTTTTTCGAACAAAATCTATTACTGTATAATGTGGCTCTGGTGGGAAAGTACTGGCTTCGTGAACAGCTGACCTTAGCTAGTTGTGAGAGACACTATGCGACGTTGTGGTGTTTTCTATTTGCTTTGTTATGCTAACATGTTAGTTTGTTAAATGGAACATTATTAGCATTTATCTTTAGCTAAACTGGGAATATGGACAATACTGCATACAGTGAACAGCCGTAACACTACAACATTATTACCAGAGATAAAGATAGCATTGATTATCTCGTGCGCCTGGTGGTAGGGTGCTCGATTACTGATCTTAATTTTGGGAGTTCAAGTCCCACCATCACCGGGTTGTCACTGCTGCCCCCCGACTGTAGCTAACTGGGTTATCAAAGACTGGCCATATTTCTTACTGTCTGAAACATTGCAAACTTTCGTCAAAAGTGGGCTGTAAAGCCCAGGGTGTACTCTGACCTTGCCCAGTGTCGGTTGAGATTTGTGCCAGCATCCCTTTGACTCTAATTAGGGTGAAGTAGTTCAGGAAATGAATGAATGAATCTTGTTACAGTGACACCTGCCAAGGAGTGAGCTGTCTTGAGCAAGCATAAGGAGCTGAGTGATTTTGATAAGAGCTATATTGTTGATGGCTAAATGACTATTTCTTATAATCTCCATGATGGCATGTGGGTGTGTCTGGTATTCTGGGACAGGTACCTACAAAAAGTGGTCCAGTTAAGGTCAACCAGTGAACTGGAGAAAGTGTAATAGGTGCAGTTCTTCTGATCCCACAGAATGGTGACTGTAGCACAAACTGCTGAAAATGTTAACACTGGCTACGATAGTAAGGACTCAAAGCCCAGTACATTGCAGCTTGCTGTGCATGTTTCTATCTAGGTGCAAACCGGTAAGGTGGTGGTAATGTTATGGCTGGTCATTTAATGAATATATTCTTCTGTTCTACTTGCCCAGGCTTCCAAAATCACCAGATTTGAACATTTTATTGAGATTAATTTCATAACATAAAAATAGGAGGAAGTAGTTGCAAAACTCCCTCATTCATGTGTCACTTCTTCTTCTGTTCCAGTGAACGGACCTTTTCTTCACTCGGATTTTAATATTCGTATACGGTGTGACTGTAACCGTACAGTGGAAACCGCTGATTTACTCTTGAATTACGAGGCACAAACACTTGCAAGGTGAATTTAGTGGACAATTACTTACATATTGTGTACAGAAATCATTTAATATTTCAAGCGAAAGAGTCACAGGGAAAAGGAAATCATTTATATGCTTGAATAATCCAGGAATTAAACTAAAACAGTACTTCGGGTCTATGGTATGGATAGTCTGTCTGTCTTCCTTTCGGCTTTTTCCCTTTTACTCGGGAGTCGCCACGGCGAATCATCTGATTCGCATGTTTGATTTGGCAGAGGTTTTTACGTCGGATGCCCTTCCTGTCACAACCCTTTTTAGCAAGGGACAGAAACACGCTGACGACTTTGCAGCTACTCTTTACGAAAGTCAGCAATGGTTCTTTTACATGCCTCACACCATAGACAGTGAGAGACATGGCCCGCCTTTGATAACCCAGTTCGCTGCACTGGGGGGACAGTGACAACCTTGTGGAAAGTGGGACTCGAACCCCCAACCTTTGGATCAGCGATCCAGCGCCCTCTACCACTAGACCACCACTGCACACTATGGTATGGATAGTGTGCCTAGCAATAACTTTAGACATGATTCATACTGGTGGTGTAGTGGTTAGCATGTCTCTCACAGCAAGAAGGTTCTGGGTTTGAGCCCCAAGTTTCGGCATCTCTGTGTGGACTTCACATGTGAGGCGCTCCACCGAAAGTAGGCGCTTGTCGCACAGACCACTTTTGAGATAAAGACCAGAAAAGTAAAAATGGTCCATTTTTATTGAAATTTGGATTTTTGCACAAACTATCAAAACAAGTATTCAACTATCACTTGCTCATGTGAAATCAACTAAAACTCACTAAAAATGTCTTTCTTTTTCCGTACCCTCATAAAACGAGACAAAACAGTAACAAACGTACTGGTTTTCATTGCAATTATTCACTGAGTTTGGTACAAGACACACTATAATCCATACACCAGAAGAACGCCCGTGAAGTCGTCTCTCCATTTTGGATAAGGTTTTGATATTAAAATGCCGTTTCAGTGAATAAAATAAAGGTTATGAAGACAACATGCTCATAAACAATGCAGGCTAGTTGCTAAGGAAGATCTGAAAACACACATGCGCAGTGCCTGTCACACGTTAACTTCCGGTTTACTTCCTGTTTCTGGTTTACCGCATGCGGATATTATCGCCGCCTTTCTCTTCAATAATAACACTCATTAAGTTTATTTATAAGACTGTGAATACATATAATTTCTGGAAAAGGAGAGTGAAATGTCATCTGTGATGTCTAGCAGCATTAGTATAGATGTTAAATTCAACCCGAGAATTGGGCTTTGAAGATGCCGGAATGCTTGGCGTTCTTGAAGATTATTTCGCTGGTGAGTATTTTTCTCTGTATGCAAAATTTGATTATAGAATTTTTTTTTGATTATTTGATTTGTGTGTAATCTTGTCTGGACTGGACATGCTGGATCGTGGGTTGTTTAGTTTTGTATGAAAATTGATCAAGACCTGAAAAATACTTAAATGTTTCATTCCTTTTACAGATGAACAAATTGATGATGATGCCAGCTGTGTTGAAGATTTTCATTTTGATGTTGATGAAGAGGCATCTGTTAATAAAACTGTGATGAGTGGTGTTTGTGAAGATGGTGTGAACCTGTCTGCTGAGCAGGATATAGATTAAGATGATAATGATGAGGGCAGAGTTGATGAAGCTTACTTGTATAAAGAGATCAGAGAGTTTTGTCATATAGTTTTCTTAATTTGAGTGATTGTTTGAACCTGACAGCGTTTTTTTTCAAATCAGTATCATTTGAAGGCATTTGAACCTTTATATAATGGTCGAAAAGATACATACTGATCTTATTGGAATAAACAGAAATGAAAAAAAAAATTGGATTTTTTTTTTGTTCATTTTTGGGGAGGTACCACGGTGATGGGTTTAAAAAGGGGCGTGTCAGATTAAAATAAGGATGATTTCTCTTATCATCTCTTCCTAAAACTTCTCCTGGACATATTTTCTAAAAGTTTACATGGCTGAGGTGCATAAAAATGTTTGGTTGCTAAGGACTAATGATCTTGAAAGAAGGGCAACTTTGTGCTCATTTTTCTCTAAAATATCTTTTGAAATTTGTAGTTGAATGCTGACACAAGAAATGGCATAACTCGCTCAGTTTTCAAGGTATTGACAAACTTTTTGCTGCATTTTGCAGCTTTTGGTCTCCTCTATCTGACTGTGTAAAAATCTCATTTTTGGACACAAGTGCCTACTTTCGGTGGAGTGGCTCACATGTTCTCTGTGGTACTCTGGTTCCCCCCACTGTCCAAAAACATGCGCTTTAAGATGACTATGTTCTAAAATGACCCCAGGTGTGAATGTTAGTGGTTGCATGTGTGTTTCCCTGGAGTGCTCTGGTGAGCTGTTCAGGTTGTACTGTGCCTTTTCCCAGTGCACAGCCTTCAGAAAAACCTAGTAGGATTAAGAAGATTGACAAATGAGTGAGTGATTCAGGCTAAATTGCATAGTATTTAGAATATTAGAAGCTATTTTTAATAATTTGTTATATATGTACCGTGTTGAATAGTGCATAGTGATTTCATACATAAACTGGATTAATGAATCATGCCACAGGATTTTCTTTAATCTTTAGTAACTGTTTTATTTGGGTCTGTGTTGTTTGTTCTGGAGTCATGAAAAACATCAGTTAGGCCACCACTTTATCGTAGGGTGCCATGCATGTGATATGAGAGTCATATGTTCCCTGTTCTTGATTTATAAGCACCAGCATGTTTTTAGTCGATGGAAGAAAGTTGGGGAATCCACACCGTCATAAGAGGAACATGCAGAAACTCAATACAGACAGCAACCTGAGCTCAAACTCAAATTTTATTGTATGCTGAATTAATCGCACAAGGGAAACTTTGACTTCTGCATTTAATCCAGCCAAAGTGAGCACACACTACGGTGCTTGGAGAGCAGTTGGACGTAAGGTACCTTGCTCAAGGGCACTGCAGCCTTGAAGGTGGAGGATGGGAAAATGCAGCTCATTCCCCCACCACCGCACATTTTTCCTTCTGGTTCGGAAATCGAACCAGCAACCCTTTGGTTCCAAAAGCCACTTCTCTGACCATTAGGCTACGGCTGCAAAAAGGAGGCAATATTTTAGCAAGGCATTATTTTTTGGTATATTTACATGTATGGTATTTAGCAGACACCCTTATACAGAGCAACTTAAATTTTATCCAATTTTTACAGCCTTGCAATTAAAGTTCTTGTTCAAGGACCACACATAGACAAACTGGGGCATGAACCCCAACCTCCTGATCAGTAATCCTTAGTTGTAACCATTGAGCCCTATTAGAAATATACAAGCTGTCCCACAGAACAAATTCCAGGTCCGGGACCGAGAAAGAGAATGAAATCCTACGCTCAAACAAGCCTACAGATTTACTAAGTATAGATAATATTGGAAGATATTTATTAACGTTAAATTTTTGGACTCTCTGTAATAAATTTTAATACTGAAAAAAAAACACCCCACCTCTCAATGGCACATTTATGAGGAAAATAAAACCCTTTAATTTCTGAATAATGGACAGTTGATAGTATAGCTGTGTCTCTGTGTGTGTGTGTGTACTAGGTATTCATTATGCTGTGGGGATCCAAATCTGTTTATATCACAAGTATCAAACTCGAGGCTTATGGGCCAAATCCCAAATTATTTTATGAGGACTTTGGGAGCTTTTAAAGAATATAAATCATCATACATTCTTTGCATCAGCCACTACCCAGTTCATCATCCATTTCGTAATCTATTTCAAATAAACAGCTGACTCAAGAAAGAGTGCAAGCTAGCTAATCACAGTCAAGTGTTTTCAGAAAAGGAATGTGAAAGAAGGAAAATAGATTAAATAACTAACAAACTAAATAAACAACAACAATAAAAACCCAACTAATCAAAGGGCGGTGCTGGCCCGGTGGTAAGGTGCTGGATTACTGATCCTAAGGTTGGGGGTCAAGTCCCACTGTCAATGGTTGCCACTGCCGTTTCCCCAGTGCAGCTAACTGGGTTATCAAAGGCCAGCCATGTCTCTCACGGCCTATGGTGTGAAGCATGTAAAAGAACCACTGCTGATTTTCAACAAGTGTATTTCTGTCCTCGATGGCCTAGCGAGCTGTCCAGGGTGTACACTACCCTTGTCCAGAGTCGGCTAAGATGGGCGTCAGCCTACCCACAACCCTAATTAGTATTAAGTGGTTCCGAAAATGAATGAATGAAAACTAATCATTTTGCCACGCAGATTATTTTTCATGGCCTTTTCCAAAATGGATATTCAGTGATTGGTAACCTAGAAATTTCGTCAAGTGACCCTCACATGAGGATTTGTATTCCTTATGGGGAAAGTAAAGAAGAGGTTTTAAGTTAGGGTTAAGTCTGGGCTAGGTTAGGACAAGGCTAAGTTAAGTTAGGGTTAAGTCTGGGCTAGGCTAAGAATAGGTTAAGTTAGGTTTAGGCTCGTAATTGTTATTGTTTAGGGTTTATTTATTATTCCTTACAGTATGACACCAAATGTGTGTATGAAAGGGAGAGCAAGAGAGAGAGGGAGGGGAGAGAGAGAGAGAGAAAAGGAGAGGGGAAAAGAGAGAGAGAGAGGGAGGGAGAGAGAAAGGGAGAGGGAAGGGGGAGGGATAGAGAAAGGGAGAGGGGAGGAGAGAGAGAGAGAGAGAGAGAGAGAGGGAGGGGAGAGGGGGAACCTTTTCCAGGTTGAATCCGAATGGAGAGAGGGAGCAGTGGTAATACTCAGAGGTAGTTGGGCGCACGGTGATGTGATTATCATTCTTTTGAAGATGATTCTGATTCAGCCGTAGCTCTCGCTGACACAACATCTGTGCACGCGCTGATCACAGGAGACATAATTTTGTTCATGGACTTTCCCCCCCACATCACTTCAGTTCACTGGTCCAGCCACAGGATGCACATGTTGCTTTTCACCATGTCTGTGTTCTTCACACATGCCCTCGCAGCTCCTGAGCCGTACGGCACCTGTCCGACCAAGTGCGACAGCACCAAATGCTTGGTACCGCATGCTGCATGCCAGGGCAAGCACGTGCTGGACCAGTGCGGATGCTGCGTGGTGTGTGCTGCCGGGGAGGAGGGCGCAACCTGCGGGCGCAAGCACGATGTTCCCTGCACTGCTGGGCTGGAGTGTGTGCGCTCCGGGGGAAAGAGATCTTCAAAAGGTGTGTGCCGGTGTAAGAGCGATCTTCCAGTGTGCGGAAGTGATGGTCGGACTTATGAAAATCTGTGCAGGCTGGAGAAGGCCACTCACAGAGCACGGCAGCGAGGGGACGCTCCAGTCAAGCGTGTGCATGAAGATCGGTGCGCGTCTCCAGCTTCAGGTACGCCCAACATTACCATACAGTATACACACTTCCGAATATTAAAGAAACAGTTTACACTGACTCATCATGGACATGACACTATCAGCCGTTCAGGAATTTCTTTGAAATGTTCTTTTTGGGGCAAACTAAACCAAAATGTACAATTATAAACTATTTATATATTTATGTCTTCTGACATCAAGGAAGAGTCAAAATGGCATGGTGGCGTAGTGGATAGCACATTAACCTTACACCAAGAAGGGCCTGGGTACGAGTGATGGGCTCGGTGAGGGTGTTTCTGTGTGGAGTTTGCATGTTCCCCCCATGTTTGCGTGGGTTTCCTCCAGGTACTTTGGTTCCTCTCCACAGTCCAAAGACATACATATTAGGTAAAGTGGCTTTTCTAAATTGCCCCTAGATGAGACTGAATTGTTTTGTGTGTGTATTGGCTTTTTGATGGTCTGGCAAGATATTCAGGGTGCAGTCATTCAGAGTTGGCGGAGATAGGATCCAGCCTCCATGGAGCCCTAGTAGAATTAAGTATGAGTAAGCGAGTGAGTGATGAGAATTAACACCTTACTATTAATTCATGTCAACCTGCACCAAATATCTACTGTAAGAGTGACCCTAGGATCGAGCAGTTTAGCAAGTGAATGAACAGGATAAAAAAAATACAGTGCATAAACATCAGACTTTTTTGGGCAAAGTTCTGGTTGGATATTTCACTATTTTCTTTGCATACTTTGTGTTGGTTTCCTATGACAGACCTGACCTTTAAGGCTCATTCAACATATTTTTCATTCGGCTTTTCATTAGCCTGCTTATGAATTACATCACCAGCTGTGATGTGTTCTTGAGATTATTCTCCTCTCAGAAAACTCAATTGTGTAGAGTTTTTGGATCGGTAGAGATCATGCTGAAGAATTCTGGGGATCCTTCAGTCTACTTTGTTCATTAAATGAATTCCACTGGAAGCCAAATAGCTCCATAGCATGATGCTAACACCACCACACTGAATAACCTGTATACTTTCCTTGTTGTTGAATGCCTCACTGTTACTCCTTCAGAAATCCTTTTGGTTATTGTGTTCAAATTTTCTTCCATAAGGTGTTTTCTTTGACCATGTGATCTGGTGCAAACTTTATTCCAGTTGATATTTGTTGATTCTGGAGTAGGGGCTTATTTCTTGGACAGCGATCTCTCAGTCTATGGTGATGCAAAACCTGCTTGAATTTAGATAGTTACATCAATGTTCCAGCAGCTTCCAGTTCATGGTAGGTCAGAGTATGCGTGGGTCATATGACAATACTGATGAATGTCTTCTCAGCCTGAGGGTGACAATTTGGATCTTATTCTAGATTTTGGCAAAGTGGTGACACTTCCTAGTATTATGTACCCATGTTCACATTTTTTAACCTAGTGATCTTGAAACATGTACTGGTTCCAAAAGACATTTCGACAAGACTTGTCATTCTCACTGTGCAGTGAGCTGGTCAACAGGTGCTATTAAACAATCCTTTTAATGCTTTTAAACGATACTTTAAGTTGGCACAGTAAACCTACTAGCTGTAGTCCCTCAAGATCACAAACAGGATTAAGAGGCCTTGACAAGTTAAAAGACATTTTTGAACTTTCAGCAGCACTACAGACATAATCTATGTAGACATTTTCTTTGACTCTGTACTCTAACTCGGTGTTGATTTTAGAAAACCCAAAATAAAATACAACTTGTGCACTAAATTTATCTTTTTTCCAAATAACAATTCAACAAATTTAGACGATCATTCTGCCTTAGAAAAAGAAAGAATAATTTTTTAATTTATATTTATACACACACACACACACACACACACACACAGAGCAACCTATATATTTATATTGTATTATTACATATACAGACCCGATCGGGGGCCCGATTTATGAAAATAATCGTTCCAGAGCCCTTTTTGGATAAACCCCATAAACCCTTTAAAAATGATAAAAGCACACCAATTTTGTATGAAATGTGTTAAAAGTAAAAGAAAATTATTTATAAAACCATTAAACCATTTTATTAACATATTAAACCATATTATTAAAATATTTATTAATTAAACCATTATTAAACATTTTTATTTAACACACACACACACACACACCTCTCTCTCTCTCCCTCTTTCTCTCATGCTCGCTGCGGGCCACGCCCACAAGACGTGACTTCAAAGCTCATTCCCTGTTTGACAAACTCAACTTTAATTTGATTCCTTGAGGGATCGGAATTCCAGATGAGCTCAAATGTGCCCACATTTATTCAACATTTACTGAATTAAAACAACTTTAAAAACTAAACTAAAGAGTGAAGCTTCCTTCTGTCTCTATCGGGGAGGCCAGCGAGCAATTTGGCGTCATGTGAAATTTTGGTTTGAATTTTTTTTCCTATTTCGGGGACGGAACTCAAGAAAATGTTTTTCGTAATCCGGGGATTTCGTACAAAGTGGTCTTCGTAAATTGGGGGCCGACTGTATTTCATTCATCTATTACTTATATTGCATACTTGTGTAAAAAAATTCCCCATGATGCATGGTGTGATTTTTTTTGTACTTTTACAGTGAGATGTAGGTGGAATGGGATTTTTTTTTTCTCCAAATAAAGGTAACAGTTAGATGACTATGCCAAGACAGACATTTAAATTTAGTCCACAGGAAATAAAACCCTGTTGGGAATATTACAAACCAAAGCAATTAAGTAATTAATTAATTCATTTTCTGAACCACTTAATCCTAACTAGGGTCAAGGGGAGGCCAGTGCCCATCTCAACCAACTCTAGGGGAGGGCGAGGTACATCGTGGACAGCTCGCCAAGCCATCTCAGGGCCAACAGTTACACAACCAGTCACACTCACATGTAGGGGTGATTTGGAAAATTACCCTAATATGCATGTTTTTGGACCGTGTGAGAAAACTGAAGGACCCCGAGGGAACCCAAGCAAGTACGGGGAGAATGTGCAAATTCCACACAGAAATACCAGAGCTGAGAATCAAATCCAGGGCCTTCTTGCTGTGAGGTGTATATGCCAACCACTACATCACCTTGCTGTCGCCAAAATATTTCAGTCTAAAAACATTTATACCTAAGCCAAAAAAAAAAGAAAAGAAAAAAAAAGGCCTAAAAAACAAAGTAGCTACATTTTTCCAGAGCCATGATATCTCTTCTTCTTCTTTTCCTTTCGGCTTTTCCCTTCAGGGGTCGCCACAGCGAATCATCTGCCTCCATCTCACCCTATCCTTTGCATCTTCTTCTCTTACACCAACGACCTTCATGTCCTCCTTCACCACATCCATGAATCGTCTCTTTAGTCTTCCTCTAGGCCTTCTGCCTGGTAGTTCCAGCCTCAGCATCCTATTACCAATATACTCACTATCCCTCCTCTGTACAGTATCTAAAAGTAGAATGTGGAAGTGTAAACATTTGAAAGTGAATTTCTGCCATTAAAGAGTTAAGTAAGAATTTGGCTCTCTTAAAACTCTCATTTTGTTGGCTGAGTTTTTAGTTGACAGGATTGTCTTATCTCAGCTATTTGTGTTAAGGCTGCCGAATGGTGCATGAAATATTTTACTGAAAACTAAGCAACACTAAAACAAGCCAACACACTGTCTCTGTCTGGGTTTAAAAAAAAAAAAAAAAAACGGCCACCCAGACTTTCTTCATGTATTTTAAAATATAAAGCAGCATTTTGTCTTGTATTCATTCCCCCCCACCCAGAATTAAATTAAATGTACTCATTCATTAGTGAACAGTCGACATGTTTTATCTTCCAATGCTCTAATTTTGGCTGAATATAAAGGTTCCCTAGTGAAACTATCCCACTTAAATAACTCCGTATCTCTCAGTCATCTGTTTCTTGTTTTGGTTCTGTGTCATTTTATAATAACAGTAACAAGACCATGTGAGCACAGAACAGTCTTGCACATATACAATAACTTTGCAGTGCAACACTGATCTGAAGCCTGAGGTCAAGTTTGTAAAAACAGAAGGCATATGATTTCAGGAAATTAAAGATTAAATAAAAATATTAGTTCAATGTAATAAGATTGGGTTATTGACACTCATGTACTGGAGTAAGCAAATTATTTCATTTTATTTCAAAGATATACGAAGAGACATTTCATTAATTTTATTAACTGTTTAATTCTAATTAGGGTCGCGAGGATGCTGGTGCTCATCTCGGCTGACTCTGACTGTTGTTAAGAGTAGGCTGCAGAGTACATCCTGGACAGCTAGCCAGGCCATTGCAAGGCAGAAAGATGCTGACGGCTATGCAGCTACTCTTGACGAAAGTCAGCAATGGTTCTTTTTTTATAGGAACCTCTCACCATCGACAGGCAGAGACACGGCTGGCCTTTGATAACCCAGTCAGTTGCATTGGATGTACAGCAGTGACAACCCATTGATAGTGGGGCTTAAAACCCCGACTGTGGGATCAGAAAGCCATCACCCTACCACTGGGCCACTATTTTAACATGTTTATTTAATATACCTGGGGAAGTGAATGGGCCGCCTTAATGTGCCCATCGATGACAACTCTGTGCCTCAATCATCATCAAATTAGCTGGAACCATTCCGGCCACTGTGCGTAATAAGAAATACAGTAGACCCTTGATATTCGTGGGGGTTTGATTGCGGCCCCTAGCGCGAATAAAGATAATCCACAAGTCCTGTACCCAGAAGTAAAACCCCATGTATCATATTACATACGCGAATGAGCAACCAGAAGTAAAATACTATATCTATTATGTGCGCTAAAATATACTTCTTAAACACATTCTATAGACAGTATTACTCTATTAATACAGTATTAATGTAGTAAAATATAGTAATGGTTAAGAAAAACTTAAATTTTGTACTGTGATATTAGTAAAATATATAAACATTATACAGCAAACAGTACTTTATATCTATCGATAAATATATATATATATATATATATATATATATATATATATATATATATATATATATACACACTGTATATATACACATACATACATACATACATAATGTACAGGTTTTCATTTTGTATGTCTATTATCCAGTTAAGCTCTATGATGCCACTCTAAGGCCGGGTAAGCGCCGTCTCTTCTGAAGAAATAACAGTTTCTCTTGAAGAAACGACAGTTTCCTCTGAAGTGCCTGAAGATAATCATCTGAACAGTTGTAAAGTCTTTTTCAATTATTATTCCAGTACAGTGCCTAAGTTAATGTTTAGAAGCCACGGAGCAGCTCAGCCACGCCTCTCAGCCGGAGCGGAGAGTTAGAGAACACAGCCCTCAAAATAAAAGTCCCCCCAAAACAGACCATAACAAAAGAACATGAAATGTAATAAATTGGATAAACAAACAAACAAAAAAAAACAATAAACATGCTACACCACAGTACATAAAATCTCACACAAAGCATTCTAAATATTAACTTGGGTATTGTACTAGAATAATCAGTGAAAAAGACTTTAATACTAGAGTGCTTTCAGATGATTATTTCTATTCAGGCACTTCAGAGGAAACTGTCGTTTCTTCAGGAGAAGATCTTATTTCTTCAGAAGAGACATCCAACGTTATTACCTTTTCTAGCGCTTAGCCAGGGAAGACGCACAGCGTTTGAGTGGCATAATACAGCTTAACTGGTAATTAAAACACACTAAAAAAAGAGGCTCAGTCCGTGAATGAGGGAAAAGGGGCGTTACATCATCTCAACCAATTAGCAGGAAGGAGGACAGCCATTGGCTGAATTTGAGTGAGGTGTCAGTTGCTTGACAGTTCGCCAATACTCAAACCATGAGTGCAAAACCGCGAATAGTCAAGGGCCTACTGTATACCACGTCTTTAATAGAGTTTGAGAAGTCACATCAAATAATCGCTCACCGGCATTCATTTCTGAACAGTTTAATGTTATTAGGGTTGCAGTGAGGCCAGAGTCTTTCTTGTCCAACAATGGGTGAATGCAAGGTACATTTTGAACAGCTTGGCAGTCCATTACAGAGGCAATAAATACAGAAAACCATTCACACTCACTCATAAGGGCAGTTTGGTACTGCCAAATAGCCTAATGTGAATGTCTATGGGCTGTGGGAAGAAACTGAAGTGCCCAGAGGAACCCTGTGCAAGTACCGGGAAACCATGTAAACTTTAGACAGAAACCTCAAACCCAGGACCTTCGTGCTGTGAGTTGGATGTGCTAACCACTGTGCCATCATGCTGCCATCAAATTTTATGTGTGTGTATATGCAACAGTATAACCCAATGAAAATTTCCAAGACTGCCCACAAAACTCAGTTAGGTCTTAAAATGTGACATACATTCTACAAAGAATCTACAGTACAATCCATTAGTTTGTTTTTGAACTGTACTATTGCAGTATTTTATTTTAAGAAAGTCTTATTATTTTATAAGAAAATGTATTCTTTAGCAGTGTAGGCAGAGCCATGATTTGTATTATTTTTTCCTCTGTCATTTTTACTATAAATGTGAATGAAACCGCTGTCAACCTGGGATCAAAAACTTGTATAAAGTTGTATCACCTAGTCATTCTCTCTATTGCTACTAGTACCCAGCAAATTCATCAGCAAGGTACCTGCTGGCTCTACTTGAAGCTACTCTGTCTTTAGCAGGGTCTCAGACACTCATTCACTCTCATAGCTAAATATTTTAGAAATTCAAATTTGGCACTCGTATCATTTGCTGCGATATTCCTTTTTTTCAGGATTTGATTTCTTGTTGATGACATTCAGCTTTTAGTTGTTAACTAGAATATAGAAATATTAGAAGTGAAAAAAAAGTGTGGTGATTGAGAGAGAATGAGAAAAGTACTTTGGTAATAACATGCAAAATTCTTTGTGCTAGTATAGGTCCCACACACCACAACAGTCCCAGGTACAAATTTAATTTCATCGCTGATGTTGTGGAAAAAATTGCCCCTGCTGTGGTCCATATCGAGCTCTTCCTCAGGTAAATTCCTTCTCCATGCATATTGTTGTTGTAATTTCTAAGTTCATATCATATCACAGGGATCATCAAAGTACAGATGCTCCCTAGCTTACGAACATTCGTTTTGCGAACATCCAGAGATACGAACAGGGCTGTCCAAGGTCGAAAGTGAAATGAAATTGAAGAACAAGTAGAAATAGAAATTGAATAAAATCTATGAAAAGATATCATAAATATAAGTATTAAATATGATTAAACATTATATTGAGGTACAAATAATATTCAATTAGGCTCCGGCAGAGGGGCGTGGCTCACACGTGCTTTACACCATGCTGAGGTCACGGAAGAGATGCAGAACAATACATTTCTGAATGCCAAAACTTTCAAAGAAGAAACAAATTGACTCCAGTATTCTAATGAACTGGATAAGAGTGAAACTCTGTAAATCTGACCCGATCCGCTGTGCTGTGCTTGAAAGGAACCAGGAGTTTAAACACACTTTGGGTCTGGCTGAAAGTTCCTGATGTCACAGTTAGCTTAATAATTTATGGTGCATTTAGCTTTGCACCATGTACCAATAAATGATGAATTCAATAGAATTAAATATAATTATGCACAGAGAGAGAGAGAGAGCGAGAGAGAGATTGTATACAGTACAAACTCGTATAGGTCACTTATACAGGGTTTAAATATGTGTTCCCCTCTGAAGAATGCCCTGTAATGACTTAGAAACAAATTCATCCAACGAATGGCTGTCCGGAACTTAACACGTTCCTAAGCTGGGGAGCGTCTGTACTAGAAAATGTAGGAAACAAGGAAGTCCTGTAATGGCATGTGATAGTGGCTTTCAGTAGTAGCAGTTAAACAAAACAGACAAACTACAAGAACAAAAAAAAACAACAACAAAATGAACACCAAACAAAACAAAAGCAAGCAAGCAAACAAAATGAAACAAAAAACAAGAAAATATAGGTTATGCTATTCATGGAGTCTCCCATCCTATGGTCTTTCCTGGGAAAAATGACTGACTATTCCAAAATTCCAACACTGGAGAATCCTCTAATAAATGTAACAGAGTTCTTATGATTAAAACAATATTGGACTGCGTGCAACAACAAAATTGTGAATAAAATAACAGCCGGCCAAATAATGTCAGAACTGCTGATACAGATCATTAATTTAACAGTGGGAATTTAACAGGACAGTCGTATAGAGTCCTGTTGACCTCACGTTTGAATGACAGTAAAATTTTTGGTCAGCCAGATTTGCCGTTGTAGCTGATTAGCGTGTAGCATATTTTCTGTACCAGTTTTATTAGAAATACATATTTGGACAAAATTATTCAAAATACAGAGTGTAAAGTACAATACAATGTTCAGAAATGTCAAAACTAGACAAATAATTTTATAGTGTCATGTATGTGTTCAATAACGGATCATGTTTATCTAGGTCAGCTAGCTTAGCTGTTCGAACTGTTGGAACTGGCTAACATTTGGGATGGCTTTAGTTTTGCTGTAAATACATTCATTCATTAATTTTCTGTAAGTAGGGTCGCGGGGAGGCTGGCGCCCATCTCAGCCGACTCCAGGCAAGGGCAGAGTACACCCTGGACAAGTTGCCAGGCCATCGCAAGGCAGAAACATGCTGACAGCTATGTAGCCTACTCTTGTCGAAAGTCAGCAGTGGTTCTTTTACAGGTCTCATACCATAGACAGTGAGAGACATGGCCTGCCTTTGATAACCCAATTAGCTGCATTTTTGGGGGGGGGCAGTGACAACCCATTGAGAGTGGCGCTTGAACCCCCAAGCTTACGATCAGTCATCCAGCACCTTTACCATCAAGCTTCCACTGCCCAATGCTGTAAATACATATTAGGACAAAAGTTTCAAATATCTTCTTTTCCTTTCGGCTGTTCACTTCAGAGGTCTCTGCATCTTCTCAAAAGTTTCAAAAATCTCACAGAGCTAAATGTGTTCGTCAGAGTTAATTTGGGAATAAAAGTGAAGAATAAAAGCCTTGCTTTTAACATCTGTAACCAAAGTATAGGAATGAGCCATATTGCCCCATTTACAGATTTTCACTCATAAGTTATTACAGTTTTACATTAAATAATTAACAATAACCATTGCTGACTTTCGTAAAAGGTTGACTGCATAGCCGTCAGCGTGTTTCTGCCCTGTGATGGTCTAGCAAGCTGTCTAGAGTGTACTCTGCCCTCACCCAGAATTGGCTGAGATGGGCGGCAGCCTCCCCGGGACCTGAATTAGGATTAAGCTTTTTAGAAAATGAATGAATAAATCACAGTATAACATAAAACATTATCTCCTTATAACATGTCACTCCTAAAGAACAGACAAAACTTTGTATATGATCAAACCTGAAGTGTTTTTTTTTTCTTTTTGTTTTAATTGATGGTTTCTTGCACTTCGGAAAAGAAATGTACCTGAGACACAATAGAAAGTGGTCTGTTTACTTCTGAGAATTTTTCTGTCATGATATCATAACATCACACTTTAGCCCTAAAATAAGTTACTGCTTCCACACAGACCCATCTGTTTGGCTGTCGTTGGTGGTATTCTTCCTGGTTGAAATGAGAAAACCCTTTGTTGAGGCATTGCTCACTGAATATCACGTGCAGTTTTTGGAACCAGCTGGCAGATTAGTTTATCGGTGGTTCTAGTTTGGTTTGATGGTTGAGGAAAACAACTATTATAGCAGCCAGGTATGTGAAATTTGTGAATAGCCAAGCATGAATTGTACAAATAGAACAAGATGACCGTTGTGATCATACAGCTGCTGCCAAGTTTATGGCTGTGTGTTTAATGTCACATGATTGTGGTTGCTCTGAGATTGTTTGGATCAGAAACGAAAACAAGATTGAAAATAAATCCTGCATGGTTTTAAAATAGGTCAGTAGGATTTAGATCTCACAGTGCCAACTTATTGTTTTTCAATACAGTACTTGGAGCTACTGCAATCTCTAAGTGGCCAGTATGATCATGACTTTCTTGTAATATGTACAAGTATAAATGCCTAATATGTACATATATGTCTCAGTTGTTAGTAATATAAATCGTGTTAGACACAGAAATAAACCAGAATTTTTCCAATACAGTACATTAGCATTAATTTTAAATGAAAATATTTAGTAATTGGGTGGTGAGATCTATTACATCATCATCATCTGCTTGATACGTAGACGGGTCTTGGGGCAGCAGTCTAAGCAGTCAGGTCCAGACGTCCCTCTCTCCAGCCACCCCCTCTAGCTCTTAGGGGGACACCAAGGTGTTCCCAGACATTGTCCCTCCAGTGTATTCTGGGTCGACCCCGGGGGTCTCATCCTGGTTGAACATACCCGAAACATCAAGAACCTTCTTGTTGTGAGACGACTGCTCTAACCAATAGGCCACCGTGTCTTCCTGCCCATTTTTATATTCCCTTATAATATCTTTACACAATATGAAATGACAAGTCCCTTTGAATGAATTTTTACTATATAAAGAACATCAAAATATGGGCCATACTTACAAAACAAAGAAAAATTAGTATGAGTTCCCAAAAACATGCACTAATGTAAGTGACAAGTTCTACTAACTAAGTACAAATAATGAGCAATTCATGATAAACACAATGTGTCAGAGCTGCACAATTTAAGGTGCAACTGCAAACAGGTACAAAATTAAATGCTTTGACAAGCCAATCAATTTAATAACATACTCCTGTGGCAATTTAACCCAAGTGGAAAAAATTATTTCCCTTCTCCACATACAGTACTTTCTTTTTCTGCCTCAATCCTAAACAAACAGTGACATATTCTGGAATTAATTCCTATTAAAATTGTGCTGATTTCAACCAAAGATCATACCATGTTTGCTCAGTCTTTGTGCTGACAGACACCTGAGGTCTCTCAACATCTCAAAATTGAGAGGTGATTTTTCAGTGTTAAATATGGCACAATTATCAGTAAATTGACTTGCACAAACTTTTAGAGATCATTTGCACGATTAATTTAAACACACACTTCTCCAAATCTTGCACACTGAGCAAGAACCTCCCGTAAATATGTACATACTGTTATGCTGTTAACTACTGGTACATACGAGAGCCGCTGCAAAAATAGCTACATCCACGCATTTCCATCATTAACTTCACTGCGACACTAGTAAACCCCAGCAGTATGAAAAAAATTCTTGCACTTAACACTTACCATTTGTACAGAGAAATATTCAAACTAAATAGGCAGCATCATTATTCCTTCTAGCTGCTCGATCATAGCAGCTAAGTTGACGGAGAGCTCCCACAGCAATACTCCGACAGCTCCTCTGCAACGTCAGTTATCTTACCCCAGGAATTATTTTTAACATTTCGTTTGACAGTTTGAGTTTCCTATTCGGCTTGGGTGGGACAGTGTAGATTCCTTACTTTCTTTTATTCACGACATAGGTATTTGTTATAAACAATTTATACGCTATACTCAAAAATAAAAAAATATGCACAATGTAAACAGCTTTGATCAGATTAAATGAACTTCACAGATAAAACTCTAATGAAGGCTCTCTATTTACTTTTGGAACATCTGTGTAGATTTGGCTCTAGAATAAGTGTATTAATATAAACTGTGATTTGAATTACACCCAAAACCGCTGTCAGAAATGTTAACCTTTCCATAGGGTCTTGTTCAAATGGACCCATTTCTTCCATGTTTTTGTCGTCTAGCCATCCACTGTTTGGCCACCATGTGCCATTGTCCAGTGGTTCAGGATTCATCGTGTCAGAATCTGGTATGATTGTGACCAATGCTCATGTCGTTACCAGCACCACTGCTACAGTGGGGCGACAGCAGCTTCGGGTACAGCTTCACAATGGCAAAAAGTATGAGGCCTCCATAACAGACATTGACAAGAAGTCTGACATCGCCACCATCAAAATCAACCAACGGGTAAGAGAAAGCGGGAGTTACAGTGACACTCAAATGAAATTCTGGATGGAGAAGGCTCAGAAGACTAACTGTGAAACATCATTGCACTCAATCAATGAAATTTTTAAAATTGTATTCAGTAAGGGGCCATGGACACAGGCGGATGTCACTTTGCTAGAGTGAAACTGTTGTTAAAAATGTTCTTTAAAAGTATATTATGAAGAAATAGACTTTCTTTATCTATTTATAGCTTCATATATAAAAATTATTTTACACTAACATCTAAACCATACCATTAATATACAATGTGTCAAATAACCATGTGTATCAGGTTGTACTATACCTTATTTTCATACTGATGTCTCAAGTCATCCATTACCAATATCGCTCATCCGTTTCGTAAAACGAAGCTAGAGCCAATGACAGCTGATTTCATATGAGAGGCGGGATGCACCCTGAACCCACTACCACGCTGTTCCTGGGGTAATACAGAAACTAACAACCATTTACATCGATGGGCATTTTACAATAGTCATTCATTCATTTTCTGAACCATTTAATCCTAATTAGGATCACAGGGAGGCTGGTGCCCATTTCAGCTGACTCTGAGCGAGTTAAGAGTACACCCAGGACAGCTCGCCAGGCCATCGCAGGGCGGAAACACACTGACTGCTATGCAGCCTACTCTTGATGAAAGTCAGTAATGGTTCTTTTTTTCATGAACCTTTCACCATAGACGGTGAGAGACATGGCTGGCCTTTAATAACCGTTAGGTGCACTGGGGAAACAGCAGTGACAACTGCTGACAGTGGGGCTTGAACCCCCAACCTTGGGATTGGTAATCCAGCACCTTACTACCGGGCCACCTCTGCCCCAGTTTACAGTAGTTTGTTGACCAAATGTGCATGTTACTGGATAGAGGAAACCAAAGTACGCAGAGGAAATCCATGCCAAAGTAAATTCCACACTGAGAGACCCTTACCTGAGATTTAAACCCAGAACTGATTCAGTAATGCTAACCAGTTAGCCATTCATATTTTCATGATATTTTAATGAACTTTCCTAAAGTAAAGTAGGCCCTTGACTATTCGCAGTTTTGTACTTGCGCCCCCCCCCCGCATATTCGCAGATTGCCGAGTAACTGTCACGTGATTCAAATTCAGCCAATGGCTATTCTCCCTCCTGCTGATTGGTTGAGATGTACACACCCCTTTTTTCTCATTCGCACACAAGTTGTCAATAATCATTTTTTAAAAGTGTATTTTAATTACCAGTTAATCTCTATGATGTCACTCAAACGCTGTGCGTCTGCTCTGCCTAAACACCAGAAAAAGGTAATGATGTTGGATGTCTCTTCTGAAGAAATAAGACTTTCTCCTGAAGAAATGACAGTTTCTTCAGAAGTGCCTCAAGAGGAATAATCATCTGAGCTGTTGTAAAGCACAGTAGTATTAAAGTCTTTTTTCAATTATTATTCCAGTACAGTACCATAGTTAATATTTAGAATGTTTGTGTATGAGATTTTATGTACTGTGCTGTAGCATGTTTATCCAATTTATAAACACTTCATGTCTTTTATGTTCTTTTTGTTATGGTCTGTGTTTTGGGGGACTTTGATTTTGGCGGCTGTGTTCTCTATTTTCTCCCTGCTCCGGCTGAGGGGCGTGGCTGACCTGCTCGGATGGCAGAAGCTCACACCTGAATTCACTCCTCTCATCTACTCCCAATAAACACAAGCTGTACGTGCACCTCTGTGCCAAAAAATTGCCTCACATCATGTCCCTGCTTCCACGTGTTCTCTCTGCATCCTGATAATTTCCCATGTTGAATTTTTATTGTTTCCTCTTCGTCAACAGTATTGTAGTTAAAGTGTGTGCGCTCTGCTTAAGTGCTTCCACTTTGAATAATAAATCCACTCTGTGCCATCTCACACTGCGGCCTGCATTCTGGGTCCGGCTGAAAGTTCATTACGTCATTATGTCACACTTATGTTCTTTATCTCTCGCTCTCTCTCTATTATATATATATAAATAAATCACAGTACAAAATTAAAAGGTTTTTACTTAATCATGACTATATTTTACTACATTTATACTGTATTAATGAGTAACACTCTATAGAATGTGTTTGAGAAGCATATTTTAGTGCATGCAATATGATACATAGGGTGTTACTTCCGGTTGATCATTCGCGCATTTAATATGATACATAGGGTTTTACTTCCGAGTACAGAATCGTGGATTATCTTGATTCGTTTGAGGGGCCGGAACCAAACCCCCACGAATAATGGGGTACTACTGAACTGTGCATCACTGGTATGTTTTCAGAACCCCTGATGGCAGTTCAGCCCTGTGATCTCACCTCTCACACTGTGCTGGTTTATATCTAACTCCCCAAATCGACTTGGCTACGTTCACATGTTTAAGGTGGTCTGCTACAGTGCTAGTATGGAATTTTAGAAATGAACACTTGTAAGTGACAAGTCTGACTAGGAAATAAACTGAATGTTTGGTTTATATTGAATTTTTGGTGTCAGGTCAGGTTTTGCCCTGCTACTGGTAACATAAGCCAGTAGAACCTGTTTTATGGTCGAGTGGTCGGTGACTAATCCGGCTCCCCCACCAGGTTCCGAGGAGGGTGGCTAGCTAGAGTGGTAGTACATTACCCCAGCAAGGGCCCTTGGGTCGAGGATCATGTCCCTACTGGTAGATCTGGTCTACCTAGCTAGTTGTATGGCCCGCTTCCTGTCTGGCCATAAGTCTTGTCAGCATGCAGGATAAGAGAAAGTAACTCTGATATCAAATTCCCCTGCTGCCTTGTAGGGTGTGCCTCTTTAGGTATGGCTGGGAGATGGCAAATCTCTGAATACACACCACCTGCTTCCTTGTAGGTCATGTCTTTTCAGACAAGGCTAGGCCCACCACTGACAACTGTGGTGACATGGAAAGGGATGGGCTACGCCACGCGACACTTGCCTTAGACACACCTTATGATGATGACAACCACTGCTCAATCCATACTGGTTCGGCCGTCGCTTGGGTTAACAAGGGCCGCACCTTCTGTGGCACACCAGGAAGGAGGTGAAAAGTTCACGACTGGTGTGAAACAGAAAAACAGTCAGATCCGTACCAGAAACAACATCTCCGTTGGTACCTGGAATGTGAGAACTCTAAGAGAAGATGGAAAAATAGAAGAACTCACCCATGAGATGAGTAGATATCGCTGGAACATTCATTGTATTTCAGAGTCCTTGGAAGAACTTTTCGGAGTGACAACAACCCATGAAAGCCACAAGCTGTACTTCAGTGGCCACAACAACAAGCATAAACATGGAGTTGGGTTCCTCATTCACAAGGACATCGTGAAATGGTGTCATGGAATGTCGGCCAATCCTCCATCAGCTCATTACCATCCATTTGAAGGCAACTCCCTTTAACATCATCCAGGCGTACGCCCCATCTTCAGATTACAAGGATGGAGCAAGATTACAAGCAACTACAAGAGATCGTAATTCAAACTCCGAAGACAGACATGCCTGTGGTCCAAGGTGACTGAAACGCCAAAATTGGTGCAGAAGCATATGCAAACCGGGAAGGAACATGCAGTCGTTACTGTAACACCAAGTCAAATGAAAGAGGCTTGAGGCTCCTGGAATTCACCAGCTCTAACGATCTCATTGGGACAAACACATTTGGTCCCCATAAATCCAGAAGATTTACATGGTTCAGCCCAGATGGAGAAAACCACAATCAAATTGACCACATCATGGCGAAAAGACGCTTCTGCGCCAGTGTGAACATCGCCAAGACATGGAGCTTTCCAGGAGCGCACACACATTGGAAGCGACCATGAACTTGTCATGATGACATTCAAGTTGCACATGAAGATGATTAAACAACAGGGCCTCACTAGGATAAGATTCGACCTCGAAAAGCTAAGAGACCCAGAGGTGGCAGAAACCTTTCAAGCAATGGTGGGAGGGAAATTTGTAGTGCTCACATGACTTGACACCAACAACACAGACACTTTGGTCAATATCTTCAACACAGCAGTGAATGAAACAGCCAATAAGGTACTTGGCAAACACCGTCCTGTTAAAGAAGCCCTGGGTCACAGCTGATGTTCTTGACCTGTGCGACAAACGGAGAGATCTGAAGAAGAGGAAGAACAATTCAGAAGGCACAAAGGAATATAAAGAAGTCAAGTGAGAAATTAAGAAAAGCTTGAGAAAGATGAAAGAAACCTGGATCGAAAAACAGTGTCAGAACATTGAAGAAAACCTGAAGAAAAACGATAGTAAGATAGCATACCAATTAGCAAAAGATTTGACCAGCGTCAAGCAAGGGCGAATCACCACAATTCAAGACAAAGATGGAAAATGTCTAACAGGTGAGCTTGACATCCTTAAAAGGTGCATAAGGAATACTGCTCAGAATTGTACAACTACAGTGTCACAGGAGACCCAGAAGTACTGAATGTCCCTCCGGAAACCAACAAAGACAACCACCCTATCCTTCGTGAAGAAGTGGAAACAGCAGTGAAATCGCTCAAGAAGGGAAAATCAGCTGGAGTAGACAACATCCCAGGTGAACCAGTTCAGACAGGGGGAAAAGCCACGATTGATGCTCTACTGACTATCTGCAACAAGATTTGGCAAACGGGGGAATGGCCCACACTGTGGACCCAAACTCTCATCACCACCCTCCCCAAGAAAGGCAACCTACAGCAGTGCCAGAACTATCGCACCATCAGCTTCATCAGTCATCCGAGTAAAGTGATGCTGAAAATCGTGCTAAACCGACTGCAGCCAGAAGCTGAGAAGATCATCGCCAAAAAGCAGACAGGCTTCAGACCAGGGTGCAGCACAACAGAGCAGATCTGCAACCTCAGGATACTGTGTGAGAAGTACCTTTAACACCAGCAAGACATCTACCACGTCTTTGTGGACTTCAAGAAGGTGTTCAACAGGGTTTGGCACGCAGCTCTGTGGGCTACCATGAGATTGTACAACATCAACGCCAACCTGATCATAAACACCTTTATGACAAACCCACCAGCGCCATATACTTCAACAACAGCATAGATTGGTTTAGGACTACAGTTGGTGTGAGACAAGGCTGTTTGCTCTCCCCCACTCTCTTCAACATCTTCCTAGAGAGGATCATGACTGACGCTCTAGAAGAACGAGAGAACACTCGGCACTCAGCATCGGTGGCAGGACAATTACGAACCTATGCTTTGCCGATGACATTGACGGACTTGCAGGAAAAGAAGAGGAACTAGTGAACCTAGTTAAGCATCTTGACATGACCTCCACAGCCTATGGCATGCAGATCAGTCCAGAGAAGACAAAGCTGACGACAAACACAAATGGCATTAACACTGACATCATGATCAGCGGTGAGAAACTGGAGACAGTCACAAGCTTCAAATACCTAAGAGCAATTGTCACAGACCAAGAATCCAAGCCTGAAATACTGGCCAGGATTGCGCAGACCACCATAGCACTTACAAAACTCAAAATCACCTGGAGTGACAGAAACATTGCCATCAGTTCAAAGATTAGATTGATGCATTCCCTGGTCATGCCCATTTTTATGTACGTCTGTGAATCATGGACACTAACAGCCGATCTTGAGAGAAGGATCCAGGCCGTGGAGATGAGATGCTTTCGGAGACTCCTCGGCATCACTTACAAAGATCACATCACAAATGAAACAGTACAGAACAGAATTACGCAAGCCATCAAACCCCATGAAGAGTTATTGACTACAGTGAAAAAAAACGCAAACTCAAGTGGTTCGGACATACCACATGATCATCAGGGTTTTCTAAGACAGTACTGCAAGGCACAGTGCAGGGAGGAAAGAGGAGAGGCAGACAAAGGAAGAGATGGGAAGACAACATCCCAGAATGAACAGGCCAAAAGTTGAGCGACGCAGTGAGAGAGTCCGAGAGCCGAGGAAGATGGCGAGAGCCAGTTGGCAGATCAATAGTGGTGCCCCAAATGGTCATTCAGACTATGGGATGGAATGGATGGAAGTGACAAGTCTGACTGGGAAATAAACTGAATGGAATATACAGTGGTACCTCGCCTTACAAAATTAATCCATTCCAGAGCCTTTTTCTTAACCTGGATTTTTCGTAAATTGAACCACGTTTTACATGTAAAACGTGTGATTTGTTCCAAGGCCCCCAATACTACCCCCTAAACCCTTTAAAAATTATGAAAGCATACCTTTTAAGACCTCCTTCTGCTTCAATATCGTACCGATGGTAGACGGGTTTGGCCATATTCCTTTGTGATATCACTCAACCGCATGCCATAAGCCCGCTTCTTCTTTCACTTTCACTGGAAATCACACGCACGTGTGTGTGTGTGCTGACCATGTCTTCTTAGCAGAGTTATAATCTTAAAAATGTTTATGCAAGGTTAAAAGCCTGAGTCAAAAAATAAAGCAATGAGCACACTCAAAAAACTCATGAAACAACAGTAACTCTGTCCTTTACATGAAAAGCATTATGGGAGATGCAGCTCCATAATAGCCAATGTGAGAGAGCTGCGTCATCCCTGCTAGCCAATGGGAGGCCAGCGAGGCGTGATGTTGTAAGATAGTCAATGAGAGAGCAGCTCGTGCATTTTTTGAATGTTTGAATGGCGCGTTTCATAAGAAGAACTTGTTTCGTATACAGAGACAAAAAATTTTGGAAAATGTTTCTCGTAACCTGGATTTTTCATTTGCTGGGACTATCGTAAGGTGAGGTACCACTGTATATTAGAGTATAAGTCTGGGAGAAAAAAGAAGTGACGTCAGAAAGTGCTGTTGCTTAAGAGACTTAGAGGACGTAACAGAAAGTTTGTTTCTGTTTTCATCATCAGTTCTCCTTGTATCTCTGTCTCATATCCTTTTAG
This sequence comes from Plotosus lineatus, assembly GCA_024760905.1. Taxonomy (NCBI): domain Eukaryota; kingdom Metazoa; phylum Chordata; class Actinopteri; order Siluriformes; family Plotosidae; genus Plotosus; species Plotosus lineatus. Next base: position 28,973,936 of record CM045736.1, read on the forward strand.
TAGTAAGAGAACTTCCTTTCCTTTCAGTGTTTTCTACTTCCTGTTTTCTCTTTTCTCAGTTTTAACTGCGTTTGAGGATGGCGTGACATGTTGCTGTAGTGTTTAGCATGTTCACCTCACAGTGAGAAGTTTCTGTATTTGAGCCCCATGTCTAACAAGGGTCTAGTGGAGTTTACCTGTTCGCCCCGTGCTTATGTGGATTTCCTCTAGATCAGGGGTCCCCAACCACTGGTCCGTGGCTCAATTGGTACCAGTCCGCAGAAGAAATAAATAAACTATTTCCATTTTATTTATTATCTGAGTCTGAATGATCTTTATTTTTGAAAAATCTTTTATTTTGAAAAATGACCGGATTTCTCGATTACATGTCAGTCATCTGAGCGCTAAAATTTAAACATTATTGGGGATTTTGATTGAGACTGAACCTGAGCCTTCATTCTCCCAGCTGGTGCACGATCACCTGTGGGTTTTTTTTTTTTTAGAAAGGTTCAAGCTCTACTTCCCAACCAACTTTATATCAGCTGTTGAAAAATAACACTCATGGAGTGCTTAATATTATTATTATTAACAAAAATGTTTTCTATAAATAAATTATATTTACAATATAAACAATCTATGACACACTTACACCACCACCCCCCCGGTAAAATTGCCAAGCATTGACCGGTCCGAGGTGATAAAAAGTTTCAGGACTCCTGCTCTAGATGATTGCGCCAGAGCATGAAAAAAGTATCGATTAGAGTCATTTCCAAATTTATCAAATGCAAATACCATGGCTTCACAACTCACTCCACTTGACCACTGAAAACTCGAGCAAGCTGCACATCGTCGATTGCCAAGCGAGTTTCCATCAGGTGCTCAGATTTCCTTTCCCAGTCCAAAGACATGCATGTCAAGTTACTCAATACCCCTCGTGTGAATGTGATTGTGAATGGTTGTGGGTGTTAGCCATGTCATAGTCTGATGATCTGTTTAGGGTGTACTCTGTCATCACTGGAGTCAGCTGCAATGGGCTCCAATCTCCCGGTCACCATAACAAATGATAAAATATTTTGGAAAATGAATGGGAAAATCTCTGCTTGGGTCACAATTTTCCATTTAACTGTTTATTTTTAAACAAATACCGTATTTGACGTGATAAGCACCCAGGGCGCTTAAAAACTTGGAGTGGCTAGGCACTTATTAAAATGCTTACCAGCGGAGTGGAACGGCAAGTGCTTATTAGCACATTGAACCAATCAACACAAGCACATGGCCAGGAACGTCTTTAAATTTATGAAGATGGTGAGCAGGAGAATTGGGTGAAAAATACTAGTCATCACTTTCTGATAGATCCACATCTGGCTCATTGCTCCATTTAATCAGAGCATCCGATAGTTTTGCTGTAGCAGTTTCTAATGGTTCATCAGTTGTTGGACATTTACCAAGAGAACACAGCAAAATATTTTTCTATTCTTTAAAGCATGACAGAACAATCAAATGTATTGTTACTGACAAACATTATAGACATTCCCCAGTGACAGGGGGTCTTGAAATACCGTGTAAACTCACTTTTACAGGCAGTGAACGCCTTATTTTACCGTTACAGAGACTGATTGAATAAAACTGGTAAGTTTGATCTACAATTTTGCTCGCAGTACACTTGGGCGGTTATTAGACGTAAGATCAAAAACACAGGGGGGGGGTTATTACGTCAAACACGGTTCATACATACCACTATACCTAATAAGAATGTTTTTAATGTATTGTGTTTGGTTTTATTTACCCTTAAATTTCTCATCTATGGAGCAAGATGTTATATTTGCATACAAAATTAGGATTTGAAGCTGATGTATTGTTTTTGAAGTTTTAATATATACAAAATAGATTGTAATTTAAAAAACTATTTCAATTAAATTACTTCAATTACAGCAGTGGTCCCCAAACTATGGACTGGATACGGCCCACCTCCACATTTGGCCCGGCCCCCTGAAAAATACCAGAGACGCAGTATGATTACTTTATTTAGTCTGGCCACGCAATCAATACTAATACACACCTAGAACATGACATTCTATTCCACCCTTCTGCTGTCTGTGCCCCTATCTGATCCGCGCCCCTAGAACTAAAAATCCTAGACTCTCCCCTGTTAAATGGAATGGAATAATGGTGAATAGGTTATGGAAGACAAAAATTGATTCAGAATGCAGGGTACTTAACCTGCAGTGGATAAATTTTTTTTTTTTTGTTCAATGCAAAGAAAACATTGTTTGTATCATCTGTCAAGAGGCAGTGGCAGTATTCAAAGAAAACAATCTGCACCGACACTCTGGATCCCGTTGCAAAGAAGAGTGTGATTGTTTGTAACGCCAAATGCAAGTAGACAAATGCTCAAAAATAAAAAGTGGACCATTAGCTCAGGAGAATAAATTTGTACGCCAGGCTCGGCTGAACCAGGCGTCTGTTCGGGCAGCCTTCGGGTTGCTCAACTGCTAGCAAGCAGTGCTCCCCCCGTCTTTTTCCTGTGAAGATCCCAGAAAGGGCTACTAATACAGTCGGCCCTCTACTTACGAAATTAATCCGTTCCAGAGCCTTTTTCGTAGCCTGGAGTTTTCGTAAGTAGAGGCACATTTAAAACACGTGATTCGTTCCAAGGCTCCCAAGACTACCCCATAAACCCTTTAAAAATTATAAAAGTACGTACACCAATTTTTTATGAAATGTGTTAAAAGTAACAGAAAATGATTTATTAAACCATTTTATTAACATTTATTAATTAAACCATTATTAAACATTTTTATTAATGCACACACACACACACACACACACACACACACACAACACTGTCTCTATCTCTCTCTCTCACACACACACACACACACATACAAGACAGGGTGCACTCCATGCAGGCTCCGCCCACACGCAGGATGCTGGAGTATTTTAAGATGGGGAATTCAAAGCGCTTTCCCTGCTTGACAGATCGGACTTTAAACTTGTTTCTTGAGGGATCAGAGGTTCGGCTGAGCCGCCTTTTACTCACATTCGGCGAAGTGCGCCACATTTATTAAACATTTACTGAATTAAACAACTTAAAAAAAAAAAAAAGCTGCAATGTGCTCTCTCGAAAGAGAGTAAAGAACGCCTCCTTTCATCTCTGCCTGACTCTGTACGCAGTCTCTCTCTCTCTCTCTCACACACACACACACACACACACACACACACACACACACACACACACACACACACACGCGCGCACGCATGCATGCACACACAGACTCTATCTGTCTCTCTCTCTCTCACACACACACACACACACACACACACACACGCGCGCAAAACTCTGTCTCTCTGGTGTGTTTTGCCAAATGTGGGCACCGCCCACATGCAATGCGCAGCCGACAGGCCAATTCTATTTAAATGTTTAAATGGATGGGATATTGTATTTAAAGTGGAATTACAGTACTTGTTTGAAAGATGAGAGGTCCTGATTCAATATTAACTTGCTTCCTTGCGAGATCGGAGGTTTTGTCCCACAGGGCACTTTCATGCCTCCATCTGCTTCAATATCGTTCCCAAATAATCACCTTCGTCACTGTATTTCCACTTTAAGGTCTCCTTCTGCTTCATTATCGTCTCGATTGTAGAGGGGTTTTGGCGATAACGAAATATAACGCTGCAATGATCTCAAAACAAGCCAACAGTCCTGTTCAACTCTCCGTGTGTGACAAACAAAGTATGGGTACAGGTCAGCTCCCTCCTGGCCAAAGGGAGGCCAACAGGGCGGGATGTTGGGAGACAGCCAATAAGAGAGCAACTCGCGCATCATGTGAAATTTTGATTGGCGCATTTAAATTTTTGAATGGCGCGTTTGTCGCTGTTCGTAAGAGGAGGTTGTTTTGTATATGGAGGACAAAAACTTAGGAAAATGTTTTTCGTAACCTGGAGTTTTCGTACCCAGAGGGTTTCGTAACTAGAGGGCCGACTGTATTTGGTTATGCTGTGGTTTACTGGAAAACAATAATTGTTTAAGTTTCGGCAGCCCTGCGATCATCTCACTTTTTATGTTACAAACTGACCTCAGCCCCCATCAGAGAAGGGAAAAGTTATGTGGCCCTCACAGGAAAAAGTTTACCGACCCCTGAATTACAGTATAAAAGTCTGACTCAGGCATTCACAACCATGTGCACATGTCTCCTTTTGTGTATGTCTCTCTTTATGTATTAGAAAAAGCTTCCAGTTCTTCCTCTGGGCCATTCAACTGACCTACGTCCAGGTGAGTTTGTAGTGGCCATTGGCAGCCCATTTGCTTTGCAGAACACTGTGACTACAGGCATTGTAAGCACGGCACAGCGAGATGGCAAGGAGCTTGGGATCCAGGACTCAGACATAGACTACATTCAGACTGATGCCATCATCAATGTAAGGCGTCTGTCCGAATGCTCTCAATTGCACTCTGAAAATATTTGCTCTGCAAAAAGATACTTTTTTTCTATTCCCTTCTCTTGAATAGTATGGAAACTCAGGTGGCCCACTGGTTAATCTTGTAAGTATTAACCATATATCAAAATTTCCATTTAACAGGAGGTTAATGCCACAACAGTTGTGAATTTCTACGTCTTTTTAAATCTCAGGATGGCCAGGTGATTGGGATAAACACACTGAAGGTGACAGCTGGGATCTCCTTCGCCATTCCATCAGACCGTATTAATCGATTTCTTGATGAATCTTATGACAAGCAGTACAAAGGTAAGAGCTCTGAAATAACTGCACAGCAAGTCATCAAAACATCTATTCATTATTCAGTCATTGAGATATGACTGTAATCAGTCTCTATTAATAAACAACCATGCAATTCGGAAAGGGGCCTTTTAATCAATCCCAATTATCTGTTTCAGATAATCATAGATTAGCTAGGCTGCAGTACATGCCCTCTCAGCCCGTGGTGGCTGACTCAGGTGAGCATTTATGCTATCTACACTGGTAAAAAAAAACGACTTGTACTTTAATATTTGTGAGGCGCTCCACCGAAAGTAGACGCTTGTCGCACAGACCACTTTTCCATTTTTCTGGTGAGTACCCTCATAAAACTAGATAAAAACAGTAGCAAACTTATTGGTTTTCATTGCAATTATTCACAGAGTTCGGTACAAGACACAGTATAATCCATACACCAGAAGAAAAGCCGTGAAGTAGTCTTTCCATTTTGGATACTGTTTTGATATTAAAATGCCATTTCAGTGACTAAAATAAAGTTTATGAAGACGATATACTCAAACAATGCAGGCTAGTTGCTAAAGAGGATTTGAAACGAGCACACTGATTGGTCAGCTCGGGCTTGCACATGTGCAGTGCCCGTCACACGTTAACTTCCGGTTTACTTCCTGCTTTTGATTCACTGCATGCTGAATTTATCTCTGACTTTCTCTTCAATAACAGTCATTAAGTTTATTTATAAGATTGTGAATTAGTTGATTTGTGTGTAATCTTGTCTGGACTGGACATGCTGGATCATGGGTTGTTTAGTTTTGTACGAAAATTAGTCAAGACCTGAAAAATACTTAAAATGTTTCATTCCTTTTACAGATGAACAAACTGATGATGATGATGCCAGCTGTGTTGATGTTTTTGATTTTGACGATGAAGAGGCATTTGTTAATAAAAGTGTGATGAGTCAGTTGTTTGATGATGATTTGATAATTTCACCCCGTCTCGGTGCCCAAATGTTGGGGTTCTCCCTGGTTGACAAAAGGGTAGCTTCCCTCCGTCTTCGGGTGGGGGGACGGGTCCTGACTGTTATTTGTGCTTATGCACCAAATGACAGTTCAGAGTACCCACCCTTTTTGGGGTCTTTGGGGGGGGGGGGTGTTGGAGAACTCGGGAGACTCGCTCGTTGTCTTGGGAGACTTCAACGCCCATGTGGGCAACGATAGTCTGACCTGGAAGAGTGTGATCGGTAGGTACGGCCTCTCCAGTCTGAATCCGAATGGTGTTTCGTTGTTGGACTTCTGTGCTCGTCATAGTTTGTCTATCACGAACACCATGTTCGAACATAAGGGTGTCCATAAGTGCACTTGGCACCAGGACACCCTAGGTCGCAGTTCGATGATTGACGTTGTAGTCGTGTCATTGGACTTGTGACCATATGTTCTGGACACTCGGGTGAAGAGAGGAGCTGAGCTGTCTACCGATCACTACCTGGTGGTGAGTTGGCTTCGGTGGTGTGGGAGGTTGCCTTCCAGACCTGGCAGGCCCAAGCGTGTAATCAGGGTCTGCTGGGAATGTTTGGCGGAGTCCCCTGTCCGAGAGGCCTTTAACTCCCACCTCCGGCAGAGCTACAACCACGTTCCGGAGGAGGCAGGGGACATGGAATCCGAATGGGCCATGTTTCGTGCCTCCATTGCTGAGGCGGCAGCCCATAGCTGTGGCCGTAAGGTCGTCGGTGCTTGTCGTGGCGGTACTCCCGAACCAGGGGTGGACACCTGCGGTGAAGGGGGCTGTCCAGCTGAAGAAGGAGGCCTATCGGGTTTTATTAGCCTGTGGGACTCCTGAGGCAGCAAACGGGTACCGGCAGGCCAAACGTGCTGCAGCCGAGGCTGTCGCAGATGCAAAATCTCGGGTATGGGAGGAGTTCGGTGAGGGCCTAGAGAATGATTATCGGTTGGCCTCAAAAAGGTTCTGGGCCACCATCCGACGCCTCAGGAGGGGGAAGCAGTTCTTCACAAACACTGTTTACAGTGGAGGTGGGGAGCTGCTTACCTTGACTGGGGATGTTGTCGAGAGGTGGTGGGAATAATTTGAGGACCTCCTCAATCCCACCAACACGCCCTCAGTGGAAGAGGAAGACCCTGGGGGTTCGGGTGAGGGTCCGCCCATCACTGGAGTGGAGGTCACTGAGGTTGTCAAAAAGCTCCTCGGTGGTCAAGCTCCGGGGTTGGATGAGATCCGCCCGGAATATCTCAGGGCTCTGGATGTTGTAGGACTGTATTGGTTGACACGTCTCTGCAACATCGCGTGGTCATCAGGGGCTGTACCTCTGGATTGGCAAACTGGGGTGGTGGTCCCAATTTTTAAGAAGGGTGACCGGAGGGTGTGTTCCAATTATCAGGGAATTACACTCCTCAGCATACCTGGGAAAGTCTATGCAGGGGTACTAGAGAGGAGGATCCGACCGATAGTCGAACCTCGGATTCAGGAGGAACAATGTGGTTTTCGTCCTGGCCACAGCACTCTTGACCAACTCTATACGCTCCACAAGATTCTGGAGGGGGCATGGAAGTTTGCCCAATCTGTCCACATGTGCTTTGTGGATTTGGAGAAGGCTTTCGACCGTGTCTCTCGAACGATCTTGTGGGGCGTGCTCCGAGAGTACGGCGTTCCGGATCCGTTGCTACGAGCTATTCGGTCACTGTATCACTGGAGCCAGAGTTTGGTCCGTATTGGTAACAGCAGGTCGGATTTGTTTCCAGTGGGAGTTGGAGTCCGCCAAGGCTGTCCTTTGTCACCGATTCTGTTCATAATTTTTATGGACAGAATTTCTAGGCGCAGTCGAGGCGATGAGGGGTTCTGGTTTGGTGGCCATCGGATATCATCTCTGCTTTTTGCGGATGATGTTGTCCTTTTGGCTTCATCAAGTCGGGCCCTCCAGCTCTCATTAGAGCGATTCGCAGCTGAGTGCGAAGCAGCCGGGATGAAGATCAGTACCTCCAAGTCCGAGGCCATGGTTCTCAGTCAGACAATGGTGGAATGCACCCTCCGGGTCGGGAATGAGGTCCTGCCCCAAGTGGAGGAGTTTAAGTATCTTGGGGTCTTGTTTACGAGTGAGGGAAGGATGGAGCGAGAGATCGACAGATGGATCGCTGCAGCCTCTGCTGTTAAGTGATGCCTGTACCGGTCCGTCGTGGTGAAGAAGGAGCTGAGCCACAAGGCGAAGCTCTCAATTTACCAGTCGATCTACGTTCCAACCCTCACCTATGGTCACGAGCTTTGGGTAATACCCGAAAGAACAAGATCACGGATACAAGCGGCTGAAATGAGGGACTGTCTCTCGGCTTGTCTGGGACCGCCTCGGTGTCCCCCCGGGAGAGTTGGAGGAAGTGGCTCGGGAGAGGGATGTCTGGACCTCTTTGCTTAGGTTGCTGCCCCTGCGACCCGACCCTGGACTAAGCGGAAGATGATGATGATGGGCCGACTGTATATAGTTTTCTTAATTTCAGTGTGATTGAACTTGACAGTTTTTTTCCCAATCAATATCATTTGAAGGCATTTGAACTTTTATATACTGGTCGAAAAGATACATACTGATCTTATTGGAATAAGCGGGAAAAAAAAAAAAAAAGTCGTTTTTTTTTTTTTTTTTCGTTTTGGGGGGGTTACCACGGTGACTGATGGGTTTAAAAATGGCATGTCAGATTAAAATGATGATGACTTCTCTTATCTCTTCCTAAAACTTTTCCTGGAATTGTTTTCTTAAAGATGAGGCTGAGGTGCATAAAAATGTTTGGTTGCTAACGACTAATGTTCTTGGAAGAAGGGCAATCTTTGTGCTCCTTTTTCTCTAAAACGTCTTTTGAAATTTTTAGTTGAATACTGACACAAGAAATGGCATAGCTTGGTCAGTTTTCAAGGTATTGACAAACTTTTTGCTGCATTTTGCAGCTTTGGGCCTCCTCTATCTGACTGGGTAAAAAGCTAATTTTTCGTGTGTGGTTGCAAGAGCATACTTTCAGTGGATTGGCTCACATTTTGTTACACTTCCTTTAATCTTGATTGCAGTCCATAATCACCAGAACATTGTTGCTTCAGTAACTCAGGTCAAGGCTTACCGAAAATATCTGTCAATAAAATGAAGGTAGCTGATGGCCTAAATAGATTGAATGAGCAGGTAATCACAGCAATAGACCCCCCCCCCCCCTTGATGGCAAGTATATAAAGTTTGTGCTCAAATAGTGAAACAGTGGTTCATGTAGAATAAGGAATCATATACCACAGAAACCGCCACCACCAAGTCCTCACCTTAACCATATTAAATGTCATGGGAAGTGCAGAAGACTTCATGGAGTGGTTCGATTTTCCCATCAATTCTTGATGATGGAGGAAATTTCCAGATGACTTTGGATGAGAAGCAGGGTACATCCTGAACACATGCACATTCACACCTGTAGATATTTAAGAGTGACCAGTAGACCGAACGGTCAGGGTTTTGTATTGAAATTACCCAGAGGAAATCCCATGCAGGAAGATTCAAACTCTACACAGAAAGTCCCAGTCTGGTTTGAGATTGGAACCCTGCAGTCTACTCTTCCAAGGGTTGGGGAGGCCTCTCTCTGTCTAGTATATCCCCTAAGGATTCCAAAAAGTGTGGTTACCCTGAACCATTATTTGGCGCATAAGCACAAACAACAGTCAGGACCCCCCCACCCCCCACCCAAATGTGGAGAGAGGCTACCCTTTCATCAGCCCGGGAGAAAGAACCCCAACATATGGGGGCCAAAACGGGGAACAACCAACAAGGAAGCTCACACAGGCTCACCGCCTCTCCCATGAGCAACTTCAGAATAGAATAAGGTCCATCCACTTTGGAGATGACTGGTTCTAGAGGCCAAGCTTTATGTCGAGGTGAGTCTGACTATATCTAGCCGGTATCTCGCAACCTCTTGCACCAGCTTAGGGTTCTTCCCTGCCAGAGTCATAACATTCCATGTCCCAAGAGCCAGTCAGTAGCCAAGGATCTGACCAACACAACCCATGCCTTTGGCTGCCACCCAACTCACAGTGCACACATACCCTATAGTTTCTCCCACAAATGGTGGGCCCATGGGAGGGCAAGTAGGACAGTAACAGCACCTAAATTACTTAAAAATTGCTGCGATTATCATAAATTACTTATTAACCTTTTACTCGGTCTGTATGGAGAACTTTCAGTCCTTGGTGTTTTTACACAGATATTGTCTTTGACTCCACCAAAGATCTTGGGCTGAGATTTCTCTGTACAGACCTGGCGCTCAGTAAATAAGTCGTTTATATACTATAGATAGATAGATAGAGAGATAAATACTTTCTTAATACCAGCAGGGAAATTCACTATTCTAAATGACACCACAACTCATTGTTGTTAATTTTTTAAATAAACAATTTATGATATAATAATGGTAGTCCGTTCATAAAAATGTAAGTGTAAATATGAACCTTGAATGACAGGAAACATTTTTCTCGATCAAATTCACAATCAATCTTCAGCAGTTTGGATTTATTCTGTTGTCTATGGCTCACCTTCCCTTGGTTGTAACATTACTAACTGTGGGTGTCCCAGATGTTTCAGTGTGCGACTGGCATGTTCTTACGTGGGTTTCCTTCCACAATCCAAGAACATCATATAAGGCTTATCTTCTGTCTCAGATTAACTGTCGGTCTGAGTGTGTATGAAATGTTGTATGCGTGTGTATGTTCAGGGTGTACCCCACTTTTGCCCAATATTAGCCGAGACACGACATTAATAGGATTAAGCAGTTAGGTTAATGCTTGGATGAGTGATAAGTAACTAATTCTCTTGATTTCAGATACAAAAGTCATAAAGAAAAGATTTCTTGGAATCAGAATGTTCACCCTCACAAAAGAGTAAGTAAAGTAATAGTCCTGATTTGAATTTGATCAAATTCTTAAATATGATCGACTAAAAGGTGTATATCCCTAAACAAATTAGATATATGTCTTGCTCTTTAATACAGGTAATGTTATTATTGTGAAATTAGGAAAATAATTAACTTCTGGGTTGTAAGAACACTGCTTCATATCTGGCTGCCTTGCCATTCAATTGTTGGTTATTTTCCTATAACACTGCAGGTAGTGTTTCATTTAGTACATAAAATATGCTAAAAATGTACAGCTTCATTAGTGCCCGCTGAAAGCCCATTTTATTTGAAATTCCCACAGAATACATAAATGTTTAATAGCTACTGACTATCTGGTTTACTTGGAATTCATCGTTCATTTTCTGTAATTGCTTAATCCTAATTAGGGTCACGGGGAGGCTGGCGCCCATCCCAGCTGATTCAGGGCGAGGGCAGAGTACACCCTGGACAGCTTGTCAGGCCATCGCAGGGCACATATATGCTGACGGCCATGCAGCCTACTCTGACGAAAGTCAGCAATGGTTCTTTTACATGAACCTCACACCATAGACAATGACAGACATGGCGGGCCTTTGATAACCGAGTTCGCTGCACTGGCGTTTTCTTAGAATTAATATAAACAAATGTGAATCAATGTATTGCTACTTCTGTTGGTCACCCTTAATAAGTATATCTGGCACATGCTGGTGTATATTCTACTTATTTATTTGTATTTCTCTTTTGCTGATTGACATCTTTAGCTTGGTTAAAGAGATGAGGCAGTATGATCCGCATTTCCCAGATGTCAGCAATGGAATTCTTGTTCATGAGGTCATTCCTGATTCCCCTGCACAAAAGTATGTGTCCAAGAGGAAGTTCCATTTAAGAATATTTAAGTCACAGTTAACCAAATGGTGTAAAAACTGTCCTATATGATAATGACATGTTGGTCACTGTTTTTTTTTGTATTCAGGGGTGGACTGGAAGCAGGGGATGTGATTATGAAACTAAATGGCCGTCCGTTGTTCAATACTGAAGATCTATATTTGGCACTTTATGGAGACAAGCCGCTTTTTCTAGAAATTTATCGTAGCAACAACAATTTATTATTCAACATTGAACCACGTATCCTCATGCAGTAAAACCTCCCCCAAAAAACAAGTTTGCCAGAAAAATGGTGTGGATTACGATGACATTAGGTTTTCGTGGAGTTTAAGCTCAATAGCTTTATTTAACGCTTTCTAAGGATGAGAAGATGGAGGCCACACATGAACATCTGAGCACTCAGTGTAGTTTTATTTATATTACAAAGTGTACTTGTGCTATGTACAGTAGTAATGATTATAAAACATTGGTAAAGTGTAAATAATGACTCTGATTTCACAATTGTCTCTGAATTTAGCTGAAAACAGTTTTCATTATTTTATACTATGTTATTTTTATTACAATATTTTTCAAGTGTTTGACATTTCGTCAAAAGTCTGACTTTAAATCTCAGTTTCCTCACTCTATTCAATCAAAACTATCTGAAAATCTCCATCATAACTTATGAAAGACATGACACATTCTTAACCGACTGACTGAGATAAGTTCTTGGCTACACACAGGAGCACAAATACAGTGGAGCCTTGGTACTCGAACTTAATCCATTCCAGGCGGCTGCTCAGATTCCGATTTGTTCGGATTCCCAGTCCACTTTTTCCATTACAAATAATGTAAATGGTCTTAATCCGTTCCGTCCTCTTTTGAACAGAAGTTAACGGTACCGTAACTCATACCAAAAGGGCCTCAAATTAAGTGAAAAAATTATTGAATACAGTACATTGTTATTTTAGGTGTTGTGATAGACTAACTTTTCTGTGGTTTTAATTTGTGTTATGGTCTTCTTCTTTTACTTTCAGCTGTTCCCTTCAGGGGTCGCCACAGCAAATGATCTGCCTCCATCTCTCCCTATCCTCTGCATCTTCTACTCTTACTCCAACGACCTTCATGTCCACTTTCACCACATCCATAAATCTTCTCTTTGATCTTCCTCTGGGCCTTTTGCCTGGTAGTTCCAACCTCAGCATCCTACTACCAATATACTCACTATCCCTCCTCTGTACATGTCCAAACCATCTCAATCGAGCCTCTCTGACTTTGTCTCCAAAGCATCTAACATGTGCTGTCCCTCTGAGGTACTCATTTCTGATCCTATCCATCCTCGTTACTCCCAAAGAGAACCTCAACATTTTCATCTCTGCTACCTCCAACTCTGCCTCCTGTCTTTTCCCCAGGGCCACTGTCTCTAAACCATACAACATTGCTGGCCTCATCACCGTCTTGTACACTTTTCCCTTCATTCTTGCCAATACTCTCCTATCACACATCACACCGGACACTTTTCTCCATCCATTCCAACCTGCCTGCATGCGCTTCTTCACCTCTTTTCCACGCTCTCCATTGCTCTGGGTTGTTGAGCCTAAGTACTTAAAATCCTGCACCTTCTTTATCTCTGCCCCCTGGAACCTCAAAGTTCCTCTTGGGTCCTTGTCGTTCACACACATGTATTCTGTTTTACTGAGACTAACCTTCAATCCCCTCCTTTCCAGGGCACACCTCCACCTCTCTAGATTTTCCTCCACTTGTTCTCTGCTCGCACTACAGATCACGATGTCATCTGCAAACATCATAGTCCATGGAGATTCTTGTCTAACCTCGTTTGTCAGCCTGTCCATCACCATAGCAAACAAGAAGGGGCTGAGAGTTGACCCTTGATGCAGTCCCACCTCCACCTTGAACTCTTCTGTCACACCGACAGCACACCTCACCACTGTCTTACATCTCTCATACATGTCCTGCACCACTCTAACATACTTCTCTGCCACTCCAGACTTCCTCATACAATACCACAGTTCTTCTATCGGCACCCTGTCATATGCTTTCTCCAGATCCACAAAGGCACAATGCAGCTCCGGCTAACCTTCTCTGTACTTCTCTTTTAACATCCTCAAAGCAAACACTGCATCTGTGGTGCTTTTTCTTGGCATGAAACCAAACTGTTGTTCACAAATGCTGACCTCTGCCCTTAGTCTTGCTTCCACTATTCTTTCCCATAGCTTCATTGTATGACTCATCAACTTTATCCCTCTGTAGTTGCCACAACTCTGTACATCTCCCTTGTTCTTAAAAATGGGCACAAGCACACTTCTCCTCTATTCCTCTGGCATCTGCTCACTTTCTAAGGCCTTGTTGAATATTCTTGTCAGAAAATCTACTGCTACCTCCCCTAGACACTTCCATACCTCAACTGGTATGTTTGTGTGGTATTGTGTGTGTTATGGTCTCTCTCTCACAAGAGTTTCATGTTGAAATGCGTGTTGGAGAGGGGCGTGGCTCTCACAAGCTGGTGGAGTGCTGAACACACACACACACACACACACACACACACACACACACACACATTTAATCATTTCCATTTAATCACAGGCTATAAAGACTAGCAGCGCTGTTCCCGGTGCTAGAAGACTGTCACTTTTGATCTCTCCGTTCTGTGCTCAAGCAGTTCAAGCTTTAGTTTGATTTCCGTGTTTCTCCGCATCTCTATAACAATCACTACCATTTCCCCGTTTCATCTATGAAAACGGCTGTGCTTTATTTTTCACATTGAAGGCACTAGAGCACGGGCACTCGGGCACTAGAGACACGCGTTTCCAGTTCTCTAGTGCCCATGCTCTCGTGCCTTCCCTGTGAAAAATAAAGCACAAACCGTTTTCATAAATGAGTGTGTTAGAGCCACGCCCCTCTCCAACGTGCAACTCTTGAGAGCGAGAGAGCGACCATAACACACTAAAGTTAAAACCACAGAAAAGTTAAAGCACAAGAACAATGAAGATAACCATTTTAACCTTTGTGGTGGTGAGCAGTTGGCATACGTAAATGTTGGACAGGGAGAGAAGTGGAGGTTTCCCTTCCATAACAGAGAGGGAGCGAAGCGGAGGTTTCCCTTCCATAACAGATTCAGGTAAATCAGCCAAAGGTGTTTTTTCCTCTTGCTACTGCTTTACATGGATGACTTACTTTTCTTGAAGAACATTTCTAACATGGCTTGTTTCTGCCTTCTTTTCAAAACCTGACGGAAGTAGCTCATGACTTCATTGTTAGGTGTTCAAGCATCAAGGTGTTCACAGCGCTGCTAACATTTTAGCTTAGCTTTAGCTTACATACATACATACATCCTCTTCAACTTTGTTTAGGCGGTTATGCCTATAAGCCGATGTGTGGGTTTTCTGTTCGGTACTTTACATCGTATTTGTCGCTGGAGGTGGTATATGGTGTTAGTGATTAGATAGCTTTAGTGCTAGCTTTAGTACTGTATCAACAACTTCCAGACTTCCCCAGGACAGCTTTATTAGGGTGATGCATAAAGCACCGGCCTGATGAGCCAATAGGCTTGGGTGTAAAAGCCCAAACAGACCTTACATATGTTAGGGGCATGTATATAAATGTGGCTGTGTAAACGGTGTACATAATTAGATTCAGAGTGTGCTGTAACTAGGGTCACATGGTATGACTCAGCTGCAAGGGGGTCTGGAAATTTCGAGATGGACATGGTTGTGAATGCGCCCTGGTGGCGAGTCAGGTAATTCAGAAACTGACAATGGAACTTTCCAGAACTTTAGGGAGGTTATATTAAGGACCTGGTGCTGACTGGCTCCAGCCTCTTCCCGGCTCGTCGAGGCTCTCCCAGTCTCTGCCTGCCTCTTCGGCACACAGATCCTCTAAGGAAACTCATCGTGGAGGCTCATCTCATCCAAGGCGGATCATGCCAAGTTTCGTGGTTCGGGACTTCATCACCAAAGTCCATCATCCACGTTCACCCACAGCCAACACGAGGATTTTAATCATTTGTTTCTGTCTAAAGGTGGATTACGTGTGCCGCTTCTAAATTTACCATGCTTTGTTTAATTTGTATTTTGTTTAGCTTTAAGCTGTATTATTTTTCCTTACTTTGTTTATATTATTAAAATTTATATAGTTTATGTCGTGGTTTGTCATGCTTTACTGGTTTTCACGGGGCAATTTACTTTCAAATTCTATACGTAACAAAATTGGGGGCTTGTTCTGGATTGAATCCACTTGGCATACGTAACACATAGTATCAAAAACTTCTGGACTTCCCCAGAACATACATAGTATCAACAACTTCCGGAAGTTGCACACTTTTCCTCCATCTCGGTCTCGTTTTTTCTCTAGCGTTTCTAGAGTTCGACTTCCGATTTGTTCGGACTATCGAGCGTTCGGATTCCGCCCCACTGTACAAGCATGGTATTTCTACAGTATATACACTACCATGTGCATTTATTCTTTTGTTTGTTTTTTGCTCTGCCTGGAGGCTTATGTTTTATGTCTGGTTTGTGTGCTTTTCATTTGTTTCAAGAGAATAACACAAAAAGTTAAGTGTGAAATTTATACCAGAGGTGGGCTATTGGACAAAGAAGATTCCATTATATTTTGGCGATAATCCGGATCAAATTCTGGATCTGGGAATTTTTCAAAGATTTTGTTTTTAATTTTGTGAGATCGGTATTTTTTTGTTTGTTTTTAAAGTGTGGTATTTCAGATGGCTCAGCAGAAGGTACTATGTACTTTCTGTTTTTTCCCCCTTGGTGGAATTTTGTGCTCTTCGAGTTGTTGTTTTTATAGTGTATTATAGATAAACTCTGTTAAATAAAGATTGCTTTGTGCTGTAGATGTTATTTGAAATTGTCTTTCCAAACAGATCAAACAACTAAAATGGGTAAAATTTAAGCATAATTTTTTTTACAATTGTTCTTGTACAACTTTTCCTGACATTTTTAGAATAAATAATTACTTTTAAACACCTGAAAACACACAGGGTTTATAATAGTCTGTGCACAACTAAGCGATGGTGGAAGGGATGGAGGTAAATTATCTGAAAGAAAAGTCCAATTTGCTCCACATTCTGGCACATAGCACAGATGTCCTGATCTAAAAAAAAAAAAAAAAGTTTGTACTGTTAAAATCAGATGCAAACTGGAACAAGCTGATATTCTAAGAGGGTTTACATTCTTTCAGATGTAGAATATTGTCATTTACTTTATGTAATAATAAATAAGGAATTGTATGGTTTTCTGTATTATGAAGTGGACAGATGGCTGGACTCGTACTGGATTTATTAAACCCACTGAAGCTAACAATCAAAAGTGCTAGGCAATAGAACCATGAGGTAGGAAATACCCTGGCAGTTGGCATAAACAAAGCAATAACAAATCTAAAAAAATGTGAAGTGGGCAAAGAACAAGAAACTAATCAAAACTAATCAAATTTCTAAAGCTTGGACATACAACAAACAGAGAGCTGGAGTGAAACTTCACAGAGTGCTTCTGACAGTCTGGATTATTAAAGGGGAGCAGTATGATTGCCAACAAGTGAGTTTCATTAGTAATAAGGACACTTTAACCAGAGATGAGAGGTGATAAGGTCCATCACAGTCCATATTCACACCCAGGGTCATAAATCCTAAATAATCTGCCTTCCTGAATGTTTTGGAACAGTGGGATTAAACTGGAAGACCTTATTCAAGAAGATGGAATCAGAAGTGAAAATCTCTAAAGTTCAGGTTTGTTACATGTGTAGTTGTCTAAAAAGCTTTGATGGCTTCCTACATTACAACTTAAGATTTGATTGAGATTTGGTTGCAATTGCTCTATTTTCTTATGACCTTTTAGCTTTTCAATTCTTCATTGAAACCGCCTCTGAAAGTCAGATAACGTACACGACCTACTTCTTTCCATAGTACCTAATTTTATAAAATAAGTACAATAAATTCACTCTAGTGATATAAATCCTGCTTCGATAACCTTCTACCTTCAGTTTGACTGTTACATCCTGTATATTCTACAAAAAAAAAAAAAAAACAATGCTCATAATCGACACTATTGTCTGTACAGTCAAAATTTTATCGACACCTTATGGCCATCAGTCTCATATGTAGTTTTTCCCCCAAAGTTGGTGCCACAAAGTCGCAAGCACACAATGGTATAGAATGTCTTTGCACACTGCTGGGTTACAATTTCCCTTCACTTAAAATAAAAGGCTCAAACCTGTTCTCGCATGACTGTAACCCTGTGCACACTATGAAGAACCACTTTGCCAAGGTTGGAGTTGGAAAATATGAGTTGCTTGCACAGAAAACTGACCTCAACCCCATTGAACATGTTTGGAATGAACTAGAACAGCAAGAGCTCCAGGTGTCTCCACCTGACATCAGTGGCGGATACTAATAATGCTCTTATGGATGAATGATCACAAATCATATTTTACATATTAGACCAATATGCATTAAATCCTGGTAGATGCAGGGTAATATTCTTCGGAGAAGCAGCAGCATCAAATTATCAGTAGGACGACTCAAAGTCAGTGTATAACATGAACAGACTGAATAGCCTTCTAATCACTAATAATAGCTTTATATAATAATTGTGTAATGAGTTACACTATGCTGCTTGATGGTGCTCGACATGTTCAACTTTTCTTTATTATCTAAATTCAACAAATACCAATCCATCAGTGATTGGTGGGAGTACAAGATATACGTACCATGTAACACAGACAGGAAAAGTTACTTACACCATCGATCCTGTTTTAAGCTCAGTGCTTATTTACCAATTTTGCCACACACATGTAAATTCCATGTTTCAAAGTGTGTGCATCTGTGCTCAAATTCATGTGGTTATTGGACCTGTGGAGACCTTAGTGAAGGCTAAGCGAGACATAATAAATAATGAGGTCTTTCTCTTCTCACAAAATTGAGGATGAAAAACGTGTAAACTTTCAAAAACTGTCCTCACCATATATACATACGGTATTTTGATGTGATATTATCCCCCAAGCATGTACTAAAGATTTCGATGCATTCACACAAATACTGTAACCTTAGACATGGAAATACTTATTTCAAGTTTGAAGTTGGGTAGTTTGAAAATGTGCCAATTCTGTGATCAGACCCATATACGAAGGTTATGGTTAAGTGTTCACAAATGTATGTCACAGCGTATTTCTTATCATAAAATATTCCTTTTAGATTGAACTGTAGGCTAAATCTCAAGAGCGAAACGTGCATAAAAGACACTTTCAGATGACTATGTGGTGTATGTCATCCCCTAGTGATGGAAGAAACAGGTACGTACCGTAGGAGTAACTGGCGTTCTAGCTGGTGCCCATCTCAGCCGACTCCAGGCGAGGGTAGAGTACACCCTGGACAACTTGCCAGGCCATCGCAGGGTGGAAACATGCTGACAGCTTTGCAATTTACTCTTGTCAAAAGTCAGCAATGGTTCTTTTACATGAACCTCTCACAACAGACAGTGAGAGACATTATATATGGATAATGTATAATAGTAATCAAACCTTCAAGGTCTGAAGCAAGCATGGTTATTTGGTTTATATCTGACCTCAGAATAAAACTTTTCACTCTCACCTTTTTCTTTACATACGACTGCTTAACAAAGATCCTGGTAAACGTGTGATAATGAAGTTACAAAAAACTTTGTAAATATATCATACTTTGCAGCAAAATCCAGGAAAATAACAAAGAAAAAAATTAGTACTGGAAGGTTACAGACCATGCAGAGACTCCCTTGCCACAATAGTACTGTATTTATAACAGCGAACTCCTTGATGAATGGCAGTAGCCTACTATATCAATAGCAGCCTGTTAGGAATGAAGCCGATAATAAAATTAATAATAATAATAATAATAATGTTATATTGATATAGAAGTTGTTGCAAATATTTCTTTAAATGGCAGTGGTGGCTTAGGGGTTGATATGATGCGTTACTGATCTGAAGGTTAGCAGATCAATACACTATCACAGTGCTTCTGTGGCGCCCCCTCGAGGAAGAAAAAAGCATTTCACTCCCCCCCACCACACCGCGAGAGATTATAAATAGTATTATTTGTCAATAAAATTATTAGTACTACACCTCTGCATAACATTGCATCTTTATTAACATTAAAAACAAAACAAAAATAAATAAATATAGTTCAACTTACAATAAAAAAACTTCATTAACATGTTTTTAAATCTGTAACAGAAAAGATTTAAAGTGCACAATGTGCCTGAAATTTAAAAAATACATCCTTATTTAAACTCAATTAACTTATGTCTCGTGGGGAAGTGGTGGTCTGGTGGTATAGGGTGCTGGATCGTTGATCCTAATGTTGGGGGGTTCAAGTCCCACTATCCTCAGTGCAGCTCACTGGGTTATCAAAGGCCGGCCATGTCTTTCACTGTCTATGGTGAGAGGTATGTAAAAGAACCATTTCGACAAGAGCACCTATAAAGCCGTCAGCGTGTTTCTGTCACTTGCTAAAGGGTTGTGTCAGGAAGGGCGTCCGATGTAAAAACCTATGCCAAATCATTCGACCCCTGATAAAGCCGAAAGGAAATCTCTCTCTACTCTAACTTATTTATGTCTCAATATCTCCGCCTCGCTCCACCTTTCTGTTAGAAATTTTTCCGTGTTGTTTCTTGAGGGGTTGTTTACTACGCTACATATCGCTTGCTCGTGCAAAAAACTGCTACACCATAGTGTGACAATGAGAGCACAACTGCCAACTACTGGAGTGGAAGTGCAATTACATTTAATTCTCGTACACTATTCCAGAAAAGCAAGTTCCCGAGGATCATACGCGCCCCTCCAGCATCACACCAACCCCTCTTCCACTATTTGAGAACCACTGCACTATCACCACTGTTGGGTCTTTGAGTGAGGCCTTTAATCCTCAGTTACTCAGTTGTATAAAAAAAGATAATTCTAAGTTGCTCTAGATAAGAGTGTCTGCCAAATACTGTAAATGTAGAAAAAAAATTCCAGAGTTCAGATGCAAGTCCAATTGACCTCTCTCTCTTTTTAAACCCAATAATTTACCAGGTGCTAAGGGTAAACTTCAATAATTTCTCTTTTTTTGTTATGTTGTTGTTAGTTAAGGGGCATGTAATAAAATATCAGATTGATGAATGTAAGCCTCTATTCAAAAACTAATTTTGTTTGCTTTATCTGCAAAACACAATAAATGCAACTTTTAGTTGTTTTCACTTAGTATGTCCACTTCCAAAATAGTATAGTGATGTTTGTTTGACGCTGATGCTCTGCTTATTTTCTTCGTTGTCTCCAGTGTTTGTTATTGTTTAATTTTTGTTGGTGCCTCTAGTGTTTGTCACTGTTTACTTATTTATTTTTTTATCTGTGGTGTCTCCTGTGAGTTAATAAACCTTATCTGTTGAAAGATTCATTGTCTCCTGCAATTCCTGGGCTCGGCTGAATGTTCAATCCATGCTAATCGTCTGGCAAAAACAAAGTCACAACAGTCAGTATCGAGTATTGTCTCCATTTGTGGTGCTTTATAGTGATACAGTTGGTCATTTGCACGGTGCGAGGGCTACAACCGGATGTAGCGATTCTTTTCGGGAGTCATCACTCTCTTTCGCCCTGAACGTGACCTGTCATCAACTAACCCTGTCAAGTAGTGGGGGTCAAACATGTTCTTGATGGTGGGTTGTGCACAGCCCATTCGCCTCGCTACCTCACTGTAGCTCAACCCAGCTTCCACCATACCCATCTCCTGAAGATGTTGCTCATGTGGTGGATGTGGCATTATGACATGAACTAGACTAACAATAGTAGATATTTTTGAGCCTTATATAGAATTTTCAAACCACTCCTCAAGTTGTGCAGATGCACATTGTGTTTTTCGCAAACTGCATTTGATTCACTTTTGCAAAGTAACCTACACGTGTGCAATGAAGCGTGAAAAAATGGCAACTTGTACTATCATTAATAAAACCACAGGGTATATACTTATAACTTCCTTATAAGTACATATGTACAGAAATTTCTCTCTCAAAGCTTTTAATAACTGTCAGTACTGTATACATTCCCAAGCTCTCCTTCTCCCAACTACTACACTAAATATGTTTATAGGATTACTTAATAGAACATCATTACGAGCAATGAAATTCTTGGACTCAGAGCTTCCTCAATACTGCACATAAAGAAACAACTATTGAACATAAACTATCAATAAACTTAATTTTATTTATTTTATCTAAGAATTATAGTATGTAAATAAAATAAATAAAATCTAATATGGAAGAAAAAAGTATTGGAAAGTAAGGAATGAAACTATATAAATCTTCTTTTCTTTTTGGCTTTTTCCGTTCTTGAGTCACCAAAGCGAATCATCTGATTTGCACATTTGATTTGGCATGGGCTTTTATGTCAGACGCCCTTCCCATCACAACCCTTTTAGCAAGGGATAGAAACACGCTGACGGCTTTGCAGCCAACTCTTTATGAAAGTCAACAATGGTTCTTTTACATGCCTCTCACCATAGACAGTGAGAGACATGGCCTGCCTTTGATAACCTGGTTAGCTGCACTACTTCACCGGGATGAAGGTCCAGACAAAGTGCGATTCAAAACAAACTCCTATGACACATGAGACAACACAGGAAGCAGTCTCCCTTGCCCAGACGCGGGTCACCGGGGTTCCTTCCTGGAGCCAGGCCCAGGGGAGGGGCTTGAAGGCGAGCGCCTGGTGGTCGGGCGATAGTGTGACCTGGAAGGGTGTGATCGGTAGGTACGGCCTCTCCAGTCTGAATCTGAATGGTGTTTCGTTGTTGGACTTCTGTGCTCGTTATAGTTTGTCTATCACGAACACCATGTTCGAACATAAGGGTGTCCATAAGTGCACTTGGCACCAGGACACCCTAGGTCGTAGTTCGATGATTGACTTTGTAGTCATGTCATCGGACTTGCGACCATATGTTCTGGACACTCGGGTGAAGAGAGGAGCTGAGCTGTCTACCGATCACTACCTGGTGGTGAGTTGGCTTCGGTGGTGTGAGAGGTTACCTTCCAGACCTGGCAGGCCCAAGCGTGTAATCAGGGTCTGCTGGGAACGTTTGGCGGAGCCCCCTGTCCGAGAGGCCTTTAACTCCCACCTCCGGCAGAGCTACAACCACGTTCCGGAGGAGGCGGGGGACATGGAATCCGAATGGGCCATGTTTCGTGCCTCCATTTCTGAGGCGGCAGCCCATAGTTGTGGCCGTAAGGTCGTTGGTGCTTGTCGTGGCGGTAATCCCCGAACCTGGTGGTGGACACCTGTGGTGAAGGGGGCCGTCCAGCTGAAGCAGGAGGCCTATCGGGTTTTATTAGCCTGTGGGACTCCTGAGGCAGCAAACGGGTACCGGCAGGCCAGACGTGCTGCAGCCGAGGCTGTCGCAGATGCAAAATCTCGGGCGTGGGAGGAGTTCGGTGAGGGCCTGGATAGTGATTATCGGTTGGCCTCAAAAAGGTTCTGGGCCACCATCCGACGCCTCAGGAGGGGGAAGCAGTTCTTCACAAACACTGTTTACGGTGGAGGTGGGGAGCTGCTTACCTTGACTAGGGATGTTGTTCAGAGGTGGAGGGAATACTTTGAGGACCTTCTCAATCCCACCAACACGCCCTCCGTGGAAGAGGAAGACTCTGGGGGTTCGGGTGAAGGTCCGCCCATCACTGGAGTGGAGGTCACTGAGGTTGTCAAAAAGCTCCTCGGTGTTCGAGCTCCGGGGTTGGACGAGATGCGCCCGGAATATCTCAGGGCTCTGGATGTTGTAGGACTGTCTTGGTTGACATGTCTCTGCAACATCGCGTGGTCATCAGGGGCTGTACCTCTGGATTGGCAAACTGGGGTGGTGGTCCCAACTTTTAAGAAGGGGGACCGGAGGGTGTGTTCCAATTATCGGGGAATTACACTCCTCAGCCTACCTGGGAAAGTCTATGCAGGGGTACTAGAGAGGAGGATCCGACCGATAGTCGAACCTCGGATTCAGGAGGAACAATGTGGTTTTCGTCCTGGCCGCAGCACTCTTGACCAACTCTATACGCTCCACAGGATTCTAGAGGGGGCATGGGAGTTTGCCCAATCTGTCCACATGTGCTTTGTGGATTTGGAGAAGGCTTTCGACCGTGTCCCTCGAAAGATCTTGTGGGGCGTGCTCCGAGAGTACGGCGTTCGGATCCGTTGCTACGAGCTATTCGGTCGCTGTATCACCGGAGCCAGAGTTTGGTCCGTATTGGTAACAGCAGGTCGGATTCGTTTCCAGTGGGAGTTGGAGTCCGCCAAGGCTGTCCTTTGTCACCGATTCTGTTCATAATTTTTATGGACAGAATTTCTAGGCGCAGTCGAGGCGATGAGGGATTCTGGTTTGGTGGCCATCGGATATCGTCTCTGCTTTTTGCGGATGATGTTGTCCTTTTGGCTTCATCAAGTCGGGCCCTCCAGCTCTCATTGGAGCGATTCGCAGCTGAGTGCGAAGCAGCCGGGATGAAGATCAGTACCTCCAAGTCCGAGGCCATGGTTCTCAGTCTGACAATGGTGGAATGCACCCTCCGGGTCAGGAATGAGGTCCTGCCCTAAGTGGAGGAGTTTAAGTATCGTGGGGTCTTGTTTACGAGTGAGGGAAGGATGGAGCGAGAGATCGACAGATGGATCGCTGCAGCCTCTGCTGTTAAGCGGTGCCTGTACCGGTCCGTCGTGGTGAAGAAGGAGCTGAGCCGCAAGGCGAAGCTCTCAATTCACCAGTCGATCTACGTTCCAACCCTCACCTATGGTCACGAGCTTTGGGTAATGACCGAAAGAACAAAATCGTCGATACAAGTGGCTGAAATGAGCTTCCTTCGCCGGGTGGTGGAGTTCTCCCTTAGTGATAAGGTAAGAAGCTCTACCATCCGTGAAGAGCTCTGAGTACATCCGCTGCTCTTCCGCATTGAGATGGGCCAGTTGAGATGGCTCGGGCATCTGGTCAGAATGCCTCCCGGGCGCCTCCCTGGTGTGGTGGTTCGGGCATGTCCAACCGGGAAGAGACCCCGGGGTCAACCTAGAACATGCTGGAGGGACTATGTCTCTCAGCTTGTCTGGGACTGCCTTGGTGTCCCCTTGGAAGAGTTGGAGGAAGTGGCTGGGGAGAGGGACGTCTGGACCTTTTTGCTTAGGTTTCTGCCCCTGTGACCCGACCCTGTACTTAGCGGAAGATGATGATGATGATGAGGTGCTTAATCCCCAGCACCTTCTTCCTGGTTTAATTTATTTGTTGGAGTTCGCTTGACTTTCACACCCACACTCCTGTTGCACAGATTACTTCTCAATCTAAGCATCATGTGTAAGTACCATACTCTTTTATTTTATGTTATAATATTTTCTCTTTCACTACAGTAAGCGCATCTTGCCATATGTAGGCACTTATAATTTATTTCAAGCCTTATTGGGATTACATGTTTTATCTCTGAGCAGTTAGTGTGCCAGCATTTTGTAACCACCAATTGGTGCATGACCTGGGCCTTATGCCTTTTACGCATTACTATGGTTATTCTCTAAGCTTTCAGCATTGGATTATAGCTGATTATGTGTTCACAAGACATGCACCTTATACTCTTCTTTCTGCCATTTAGCCTTCCAGCCCAGCCTGCCTATCGTCTCGTGTATATGAGGAGAGGAGGCATCACTCAGATCTTCTGGACTTTCAACACTTCCTGGCAGCCACTCAGTTCCAACCCTCGCACCCTGTCACCCATGAACAGGGTATCTAGTCTCTCCCTGAGACTTGTGATCAATCTACCCAGATTGATGAGTCACTGACTCTCTCTTCACCACCCCATCATCCTTGTGACTCCCTGTATCCTCCCGGTTCTCCCTATACCTCTCTGTGGTCGCCTGACTATTTGGACTACTCTGACTATAGTCTTTACTCTAGCCCCCCGTATCCTTCTCCCGTGTCTTCTCCCTTACCTCCAGGCTGGCCTGACTCACCCTTCGACTATACACCGACCTCACCACCAAGGTTTGAGGCCTCTTCTTCAATGAACGAGACCCGCCTCATCCCTCTGGATAAATGCAGTAATTTGTAACGTTTCCCAATTTGAATAATAAAGTAAAATACATTTTTGGTTTGGCGTGGTTATTTCTCCTTGGTACACTAGTCACCGCACAAATACTTCTAAAACAGCAAGCATTCTTCTTCTTTTACTTTCGGCTGCTCCCTTCAGGGGTCGCCACAGCAAATCATCCGCCTCCACCTCACCCTGTCATCCGCATCTTCTTTTCTGACTCCAACGACCTTCATGTCTTCCTTCACCACATCCATAAATCTCTTCTTTGGTCTTCCTCGAGGCCTTCTGCCTGGTAGTTCAAACCTCAGCATCCTACTGCCAATATACTCACTATCCCTCCTCTGTACATGTCCAAACCATCTCAATCTAGCCTCTCTGACTTTGTCTCCAAAACATCTTACGTGGGCTGTCCCTCTGATATACTCATTTCTGATCCTATCCATCCTCGTTACTCCCAGAGAGAACCTCAACATTTTCATCTCTGCTACCTCCAGCTCTGCCTCCTGTCTTTTCCTCAGCGCCACTGTTTCTAAACCATACAACATCGCTGGCCTCACCACCGTCTTGTACACTTTTCCCTTCATTCTTGCTGACACTCTCCTATCGCACATCACACCGGACACTTTTCCCCAACCATTCCAGCCTGCCTGCACACGCTTCTTCACCTCTTTTCCACACTCTCCATTGCTCTGGATTGTTGAGCCTAAGTACTTAAAATCCTCCACCTTCGTTATCTCTGCTCCCTGTAACATCACCGTTCCTCCTGGGTCCTTCTCATTTACACACATGTATTCTGATTTTCTGAGGCTAACCTTCATTCCTCTCCTTTCCAGGGCATACCTCCACCGCTCTAGATTTTCCTGCACTTGTTCTCTGCTCTCACTACAGATCACAATGTCATCTGCAAACATCATAGTCCATGGAGATTCTTGTCTCACCTTGTCTGTCAGCCTGTCCATCACCATAGCAAACAAGAAGGGGCTCAGAGCTGACCCTTGATGCAGTCCCACCTCCACCTTGAATTCGTCGGTCACACCGACAGCACACTTCACCACTGTCTTACATCTCTCATACATGTCCTGCACCACTCTAACATACTTCTCTGCCACTCCAGACTTTCTCATGCAATTCACCTCTGGTGGTACTCTGCATCACTTCATCTAAGTCACTCCAGAATCTCTCCTTCTCTTCTAGCTCACATCCTGCCTGTGGGGCATAAGCACTAACAACATTGAGCATTACACCTTCAATTTCTAACTTGAGACTCATCACTCTGTCTGACACTCTTTTCACTTTTAGAACATTCCTGACAAACTCCTCCTTCAAGATGACTCCTACTCCATTTCTCTTCCCATCCACACCGTGATAAAATAGCTTAAACCCTGCTCCTAAGCTTTTAGCTTTGCTACCTTTCCACCTGGTCTCCTGAACACACAGTATGCCCACCTTCCTCCTCTGCATCATGTCAGCGAGCTCTCTACCTTTTCTTTGCATAGTTCCAACATTCAAAGTCCCTACTCTCAGTCCTAGACTCATGCCTTTCCTTTTCTCTCTCTGCCTACGGACACGCCTCCCACCTCTCCTTCTTCGACGTCTTCGACCAACAGTAGTCCAATTTCCATCAGCACCCTGTTGATTGACAGCACTGATGGCGGTCGTTGTTAACCCGGGCCTTGACCGATCCGGTATGGGGTTAGGCCTTCTGATTTGCATCATAAATGTTTGGCATTGGTTTTACATCGGATGCCCTTCCTGACACAACCCTCTGCATTTCTCCGGGCTTGGGACCGGCATGAGGGGGAGAGACACTGGTTAGTGCCCCCCCCCCCCACCTCATGGCTGCATTAAAACAGCAAGCATTAGTATGAGATCATATTCCAGTGTCATCATGTTTTTTTTTTTTTTTTCTCACTTTAGGCTCTCTCCTTATCTTACAGCTACGCATTGTGGCCTGTGCCATTATTCTGCATGTTTTCCCTTCTTGAGTGCTCCCATTATTTCACTACTGTATAACTGACCATTAGTTTTGCAAGCATGCTATAAATTGGCAGATTATCATGAAAAACAATATATTAAAAGGATTACTGAACATCAAAACACAGGCTGTCATCAGAACAAAATAACAGCTAAAGGCTGCCGTCTGTTAAGCAGACGGTGGTCAAGGACAGCTCTTTCTTAAACATTCAACACTCTATAGCCCTTCTCGTCATGCCAGAGAATTTATTCCTTGTTTTATTCCTATAATCAATGTTTAGGCATACATTAGTTAGAGATACATGTGTATAAGCATAATGTAGGTAAAAATATTGAATTAAATATTCATAAATTATCAGATACACGTATTTATCAACGAGACTTTCGCACTTGTGTCAAATATGTTGCATCACTTAAGAAATATGTTGCACACTGACGTTCTGGATGTATTTATATTCTCTAAGATACATATACAGTACATATACTTTTGCTTTCAGATGCTTCTGAGTCCATCTCCCCGAGTACTTTTTAACAAAAAAAAAGGAACCAAATCTACTCTCATTGAGAGCCAAATTGCATCTGTTATCTGTGGCAGTGATACAGAATCAGATGGACCACATGATGCTTTTGGAGACCCCGACTACCTCCTTCCTATCACCTATAACACTTCCACCTGTAGTAGCCAACAGAACATATTATGATTTGAGAAACTCCTATGATTTTAGTCAGCCATGTACAAGATTGAGGTACTCAGTATCATTGTCTATTCCATCATCAATTAAACTGTGGAACAACATTTCATTAAATATTAGAAGTTGTGATTCTGTGGCCTCATTTAAGAAAAACATTCATGTTAAAGAAAAATGTGTACCAGTATACTTTTTATGTCGCGTAAGGAAGTTAAATGTTTTACATTTAAGATTAAGATACATTACAAGTTCACTCAATTATGATATATTTAGAATAAATGTAAAAAGTGATGCAAGTTGCCATAAATGTGAGAATCTTCTCCTTTTTTTCCCCTTTCTCGAGAGTTGCCACAGCAAATCATCTGATTCGCACATTTGATTTGGCATGGGTTTTTATGTCAGATGTCCTTCCTGTCACAACCTTTTAACAAGGGACAGAAACACATTGACAGCTTTGCAGCCTGCTCTTTATGAAAGTCAGCAATGGTTCTTTTACATGCTTCTCACCATAGACAGTGAGAGACATGGCCGGCCTTTGATAACCCAGTTAGCTGCACTGGGGGGGACAGTGACAACCCTGTGGGGACTCAAACCCCCAACCTTAGGATCAGCGATCCTGCACCCGATCCACTAGACCACCACTGCCACAAATGTGAGAATGTTTTTCATTATTTTCTTGAATGTCCATCATATATTATTTTCAGAGAAAAACTGCTTAAAGCTTTAGGAAACATTGTTATAAACAGAACACCGATTGAAATTAATCTTATCTTACATGGCAATGCAGGTCTCTCCACTTATGAAAATCAGGATGTTTTCAAACATGTACATTTCTAGATTAACCACACTAAACGATTTCTTTTTGTACATTTTCTAACCCTTGTCTGTCTCTCGATGTATATTTGTTGTAAGATATATTGTATAATTATCTGGAGAGGGCTTTATTAAGTTGAATATCTTGTGCCCAATCCTTTTCTTGAAAGAATAAAATATGTTTCAATCAATCCTACCAACTGATGAAGATTTAGAGGAGACTGAACCCGAATCCATAGTTCTGGAAATTTATAAAGGCACTAATAAGGTTTCAAGGAAAACAAAACAATACAGGAAGCATGCAATAAACCTCCTTGTTGGCCTAAAATATCTGCAAGGGACGCAACATCATCAATTTCTAAATTTCTGGTGCATTTTGAAGAAGAATATCACCCATGGAATACTTTAAGCGGTTCACTTCTGATGATCTACTAGACAAAATTTGTGAGCAATCAAGTATTTACTCAATTCAAAAGGACGTGAACAAACCTCTTGCAATAAATAGAGAAGAACTGGAACAGTGGATTGTGATTGCAATGCAGATGTGTATCACAAAGTTAACAAACATGGATGCACTGGTCACAGCATTGCTTCAGTGATAGAATTTCTTCAACAATGACAAGGCAAAGATGGGAGGACATCAAGTTGAACTTACATTTTCTAGATAATTCTACACTTGATGATAATGATAACTTAGCAAAAGTGAGAATACTTGTCGATCATCCACACCAAGAATTTAATAAAGTACCTATGACAGCATTTCTGTGGGGCAGTGGTGGTCTGGTGGTATAGTGCTCTGGATTGCTGATCCTAAGGTTGGGGGTTCAAGTCCCACTCTCCACAAGGTTGTCACTGTGCCCCCAGTGCAACTAACTGGGTTATCAAAGGCAGGTCATGTCTCTCACTGTCAGTGGTGTGAGGCATGTAAAAGAACCATTGCTGACTTTTGTAAAAAGTAGCTGCAAAGCCATCAACATGTTTCTGTCCCTTGCTAAAGGGTTGAGTTCGAAAGGGTATCCGACGTAAAAACCTGTGCCAAATCAAAAGTGTGAATCATTCGCTGTGGCGACCCCTGATAAAGGGAAAAGAAAATCTCTCACCTATGACAGTTTCTCTCTGTTGCCATCCTCTTCAAGCTTGGATCAAGAGTATGTTCAAAAGAAACACAGTGGGAATGCAGCTAGGCCTCTTCCAGAGCAGAACATGAGGACAGATGGCATTGGACACCTTCCAGAAGTGGCTGAGAGTTGGGGTTACTGCAAGTATCCCGGGTGTAAAGGCAAAATCCTCATGTTCCGTACAAAATGCAAAGTCCATTTGTGCTGTGAAAGAAGCTGAAATTGCTTAAAAAAATCCATACAGAATAAGTTTGTATTCATTTCTTTTAAGTTTTGGTATATTTTCTGTGAATTTCTTTCATGCTTGTGGTATATAATTTCAAAGGAAGTACAATAAATTAGTTAAATTCATGTTTAAAACAATAAATACCTTGCTAATTATGCCTAATGCCCATGTGGACCATATGGTCCTGTTACATTTTTGTGCTCTATGCCTGATAAGACAATATGGTCTTCTTTCATGCTTGTGGTATATAATTTCAAAGGAAGTACAATAAATTAGTTAAATTCATGTTTAAAACAATAAATACCTTGCTAATTATGCCTAATGCCCATGTGGACCATATGGTCCTGTTACATTTTTGTGCTCTATGCCTGATAAGACAATATGGTCTTCTTTCATTATTTTCTATATGAATAAATTTTGTTGAAAGAAACATGTTCAGGGTGTTCCCTCAGAACTTTTTCATTAGGAAAAACTGGTGATATACTAGTCCATCTCAAAAAAATTAGCATATTATGGTAAAGTTAATTATTTTCTATAATGTACTGATAAACATTAGACTTTCATGTATTTTAGATTCATTACACACAACTGAAGTATTTCAAGCCTTTTATTGTTTTAATATTGATAATTTTGGCAAAAAAGTAAAGAAAAACCAAAAATCCCTATCTCAAAAAATTAGCATATTTCAACAGACCAACAAAAAAGTGTTTTTAATACAAAAAAGTCCACCTTCAAATAATTATGTTCAGTTATGCACTCAATACTTGGTTGGGAATCCTTTTGCAGAAATGACTGCTTCAATGTGGCGTGGCAAGGAGGCAATCAGCCTGTGGCACTGCTGAGGTGTTATGGAGGCCCAGGATGCTTCGATAGCGGCCTTAAGCTCATCCACAGTGTTGGGTCTGGTGTTTCTCAACTTTCTCTTCACAATATCCCACAGATTCTCTATGGGGTTCAGGTCAGGACAGTTGGCAGGCCAATTGAGCACAGTAATACCATGGTCAGTAAAACAAGTGGTTTTGGCACTGTGAGCAGGTGCCAGGTCATGCTGAAAAATGAAAATCTTCATCTCCATAAAGCTTTTCAGCAGACGGAAGCATGAAGTGCTCGAAAATCTCCTGATAGCCAGCTGCATTGACCCTGCCCTTGATAAAACACAGTGGACCAACACCAGCAGCTGACATGGCACTCCAGACCATCACTGACTGTGGGGACTTGACACTGGACTTCAGGCATTTTGGCATTTCCTTCTCCCCAGTCTTCCTCCAGACTCTGGCACCTTGATTTCTGAATGACATGCAAAATTTGCGTTCATCCAAAAAAAGTACTTTGGATAACTGAGCAACAGTCCAGTGCTGCTTCTCTGAAGCCCAGGTCAGGCGCCTGCCGCTGTTTGTGGTTCAAAAGTGGCTTGACCTGGGGAATGCGGCACTTGTAGCCCATTTCCTGCACACGCATGTGCACAGTGGCTCTGGATGTTTCTACTCCAGACTCAGTCCACTGCTTCCACAGGTCCCCCAAGGTCTGGAATCGACCCTTCTCCACAATCTTCCTCAGGGTCCGGTCACCTCTTCTGGTTGTGCGGCGTTTTCTGCCACACTTTTTCCTTCCCACAGACGTCCCACTGAGGTGCCTTGACTCAGCACTCTGGGAACAGCCTATTCGCTCAGAGATTTCTTTCTGTGTCTTACCCTCTTGCTTGAGGATGTTAATGATGGCCTTCTGGACAGCAGTCAGGTCGGCAGTCTTACCCATGATTGCGGTTTTGAGTAATGAATCAGGCTGGGAGTTTTTAAAAGCCTCAGGAATCTTTTGCAGGTGTATAGAGATAATTCGTTGATTCAGATGATTAGGTTAATAGCTCGTTTAGAGTACCTTTTCATGATATGCTAATTTTTTAAGATAGGAATTTTGGGTTTTCATAAGCTGTATGCCAAAATCATCAGTATTAAAACAATAAAAGACCTGAAATATTTCAGTTGGTGTGAATGAATCTAAAATAAATGAAAGTTTAATTTTTATCTTATACTTGTATAAGCAGACCAACCAAGACAGAAAATTATATTTAATGCCATAGTTCTCTGTTAACTTGGACCTTGATGACATCATGATTCTGAAGTTGAATTTTATAATAATAAGCCATAAACTGTTAAAATAGCAGCTCTATGTCTGAGATTGTCCACACATACAGATTTTCTTCTTTTTTCTTCTTTTCCTTTCGGCTGTTCCCCACACTAATGATTCTAGCCTCTTTCTCTTTGTCTCCAAAACCTCTTACATGAACTAGTACACAACAATTTTATTAAAGAGTATTCTGAACCTGTTTAACAACATTCAATAATGTTGCATATGTCTTGTTTTGGTTCGACATTGATAAAATTCAGAGGAGAAGACAACACATGGTGAAAGTTCAATTTAAACTCTTTCTTCTTCTTCTTTTCCTTTCGGCTTTTCCCTTCAGGGGTCGCCACAACAAACCATCTGCCTTCATCTCACCCGATCCTCTGTATCTTCTACTCTTACTCCAACTACCTTCATGTCCTCCTTCACCACATCCCTAAATCTTCTCTTTGGTCTTCCTCTCCTCCTTCTGCCTGGTAGTTCCAACCTCAGCATCGTACTACCAATATATTCACTATCCCTCCTCTGTACATGTCCAAACCATCTCAATCTAGCCTCTCTGACTTTGTCTCCAAAAACTCTAACGTGCTGTCCCTCTGATGTACTCATTCCTGATCCTATCCATCCTTGTTACTCCCAAAGAGAACCTCAACATTTTGATCTCTGCTACCTCCAACTCTGCCTCCTGTCTTTTCCCCAGGGCCACTGTTTCTAAACCATACAAC
This sequence comes from Plotosus lineatus, assembly GCA_024760905.1. Classification (NCBI taxonomy): domain Eukaryota; kingdom Metazoa; phylum Chordata; class Actinopteri; order Siluriformes; family Plotosidae; genus Plotosus; species Plotosus lineatus. Next base: position 29,007,127 of record CM045736.1, read on the forward strand.
ATCGCTGGCCTCACCACCGTCTTGTACACTTTTCCTTTCATTTTTGCTGATACCTTCCTATCACACATCACACAGGACACTTTTCTCCAACCATTCCAACCAGCCTGCACATGCTTCTTCACCTCTTTTCCACACTCTCCATTGCTCTGGATTGTTTAGCGTAAGTACTTAAAATCCTCCACCTTCCTTATCTCTGCTCCTTGTAACCTCACCATTCCTGTTGGAGTTGGGTCCTTGGCATTCATACACATGCATTCTGTCTTACTGAGGCTAACCTTCATTCCTCTCCTTTCCAGGACATACCTCCATCTCTCTAGGTTTTCCTGCACTTGTTCTCTGCTCTGACTGCAGATCACAATGTCATCTGCAAACATCATAGTCCATAGAGATTCTTGCCTAACCTCGTCTGTCAGCCTGTCCATCACCACAGCAAACAAGAAGGGGCTCAGAGCTGACCCTTGATGCAGTCCCACCTCCACCTTTAACTCTTCTGTCACACCGACAGCACACTTCACCACTGTCTTACATCTCTCATACATGTCCTGCACCACTCTAACATACTTCTCTGCCACTCCAGACTTTCTCATGCAATACCCAGTTCCTCTCTCGGCACCCTGTCATATGCTTTCTCCAGCTCCACAAAGGCACAATGCAGCTCCTTCTGACCTTCTCTGTACTTCTCTATTAACATCCTCAAGGTAAACACTGCATCTGTGGTGCTCTTTCTTGGCATGAAACCAAACTGTTGTTCACAAATGCTGACCTCTGCCCTTAGTCTTGCTTCTACTATTCTTTCCCATAACTTCATTGTATGGCTCATCAACTTTATCCCTCTGTAGTTGCCACAACTCTGCACATCTCCCTTGTTCTTCAAAATGGGCACCAGCTCACTTCTCCATTCCTCCGGCATCTGCTCACTCTCTTAGACCTTATTGAATGTTCTTGTCAGAAAATCTACTGCTACCTCCCCTAGACACTTCCATACCTCCACAGGTATATCATCAGGACCAACGGCCTTTCCACTCTTCATCCTCTTCAGTGCCCTCCTCACTTCACCCTTATTAATCTTTGCTACTTCCTGGTCCTCAACGGTCACCCCTTCTACTCTTTTTTCTCTCTTATTTTCCTCATTCATCAGCTCTTCAAAGTACTCTTTTCATCTTCCCAGCACAATTCTGTCATCAGTCAATACATTTCCCTCCCTGTCCGTAATCAATCTAACTTGCTGCACATCCTTCCCATCTCTATCTCTCTGCTGTGCCAACCTGTTTTGATCATTTTCTCCCTCCTTACTGTTCAACCTATCATACAAGTCATCATACATCCTCTGTTTGGCCTTAGCCACTGCTACTTTCACCTTACGCTGTGTCTCTCTGTACTCCTGTTTACTCGCTTCGGTCCTCTTAATGTCCCACTTCTTCTTAGCTAACCTCTTCCTTTGTACACACTCCTGCACTTCCTCATTCCACCACCAAGTCTCCTTATCTATTTTCCTTCCAGAGGACACACCAAGTACTCTCCTACCTGTTTCCCTGATCACATTTGCTGTGGTTGTCCAGTCATCTGGAAGCACTTCCTGACCACCCAAAGCCTGTTTCAACTCCTCCTTGAAGACAACACGACCCTCTTCCTTTTTCAACTTCCACCACTTTGTTTTCTGCTCTGCCTTTGCCTTCTTCACCTTCCTCACCATCAGCGTCATCCTGCATACCACCACCCTATGCTGTTTGGCAACACTCTCACCCACTACTACTTTGCGGTCACTGATTTCCTTCAAATTACATCGCCTACACAAGATGTAGTCTACCTGTGTGCTCCTACCTCCACTTTCATAAGTCACCCTATGCTATTGTTTCTTCTTGAAGAAAGTATTTACCACAGCCATTTTCATCCTTTTTGCAAAATCGATCAACATCTGTCCTTCTGTGTTCCTGTCCCGGATACCAAACCTGCCCATCACTTCCTCGTCCCCTCTGTTTCCTGCACCAACATGTCCATTGAAGTTTGCCCCAATGACCACTCTTTCACCTCTGGGAGTACTCTGCATCACTTCATCTAACTCACTCCAGAATCTCTCCTTCTCTTTTAGCTCACATCCTGTCTGTGGGGCATAAGCACTCACAACATTGAACACCACACCTTCAATTTCTAACTTAAGAATCACTCTGTCTGTCACTCTTTTCACTTCTAGAACACTAGTACTTGAACACTAGTACTAAAAAAAAAAAAAAAAAAAAAAAAAAAAAAAATATATATATATATATATATATATATATATATATATATATATATATATATATATATATATATATATATATATATATATATAGAGGATTTTCTGAGTAGATCCTTCTGTAGGAGAGTGCTCAATACTTTTTGGTAGAGCAAATAAACAAAAATAAAAGGACAGGACAAAGACTTTCTATTGAAACTCCATTTATCACTACAGATCTGTTTCGAGGGGTGGTGAAACCATCCTCTCTCTTCAGGTGATTATAGAAGAATATATATATATCTCCATGCACACAGTGGTACCTCACCTGACGAAATTAATCCATTAGAAATGGTTTCGTAACCTGGATTCTTTGTAAGTTGAACCGTATTTTACATGTAAAACATGTGATTTGTTTTAAGGCCCCCAATACTACCATTAAACCCTTTAAAATTATAAAAGTATACCTTTTAAAGCCTCCTTCTGCTTCAATATCGTACCGATGATAGACGGGTTTGGCCATACAGTCGGCCCTGTACTTACGAAACCCCCTGGGTACAAAAATTCCGGGTTACGAAAACCATTTTCCTAAGTTTTCGTCCCCGGAATACGAAAACAACCTCCTATTATGAAAAGCGCCAAATGCGCCATTCAAAATTCAAATGCACCAATCAAAATTTCACATACTGCGCAAGTTGCTCTCTCACTGGCTGTCTCCCAACATCCTGCCCCGCTGGCTTCCCATTGGCCAGGAGGCAGCTGAACGTTACCCATACTTCCTGTTTATCACACACATGAAGGAGAGTTGACTGTTGGCTTGTTTTAGATTGATCATGCAGCGTTATATTTCGCTATCGCTGAAACACCAGAAGGAGACCTTAAAGTGGAAATACATGGACGGAGGCAATTATTTTGGTACAATATTAAAACAGAGTGCTCCATGGGAGAAGACCTCTGATCTCGCAAAGAAGCCAGTTAATATTGAATGAGGACCTCTGATCTTTCAAACAGGTACTGTAATTCCGGTTTCAATAAAACATCCCGTCCATTTAAACATTTAAATAGAATTGTTCTGTCAGCTGCATGTTGTGTGTGGGCGTGTGTGTGTATGTGTGAGAGAGAGAGAGAGAGAGAGAGAGAGAGAGAGTGTGTGTGTGTGTGTGTGGGTGTGTGTGTGTGTGTGTGTGTGAGAGAGAGAGATAGAGAGAGAGAGAGAGAGAGAGAGAGAGAGTGTGTGTGTGTGTGTGTGTGTGTGAGAGAGAAAGAGAGACAGAGACTGCCTACAGAGTCAGTCAGAGATGAAAGGAGGCTTAACTCTTTAGTTTAGTTTTTTAAGTTGTTTAATTCAGTAAATGTTTAATAAATGTGGTGTGCTCGCCGAATCTGTGCAAAACGTGGCTCATCTGGACCTCCGATCCCTGAAGGAAACAAGTTAAAGTTGAGTTTGGACCTCCGATCTGTCAAGCAGGGAATGCGCTTTGAATTCCACATCTTAAAATGCTCCGGCGTTCTGCTTGTGGGCAGGGCTCACATTCAAGCGCCACAATAAACATTTAATGTGTAATGTGTTTTGTGTGTGTGTGTGTGTGTGTGTGTGTGTGTGTGTGTGTGTGTGTGAGAGAGAGAGAGAGAGAGAGAGAGAGAGAGAGGCAGGTGTGTGTGTGTGTGTGTGTGTGTGTGTGTGTGTGTGTGTGTGTGTGTATGTGTGTGTGTGTGTGTGAATAAAAATGTTTAATAATGGTTTAATTAATAAATATGTTAATCAAGATCTAACAGTGTGTGGTTGGACTTGGCCAATGCATATGGCTCTATCCCCCATAACCTGATTGAGGAGGCGCTACATCACTACAATATTCCCGATCACATCAAGGGAATTATTACCAATTATTTGGATGGGGTGCATTTGCGGTTTTCTGTTGGTGACAACATGACCCAGTGGCAGAGGTTGGAGAAAGGAGTAGTTACCGGTTGCACCATTTCTGTGGTACTATTCATTATGGGACTGAATTTCAGCTTAGAAGCAGGGAGACGAGAAACATGAGGCCCAAGGATAGCTTCGGAAGTGTACTTACCATCTAGCACGGGATTCATGGATGACATGACTTTGACAACAACAACCCCTGCACAAGCCAGGTGGACATTGGCAGCACTAGAAAAAGTTGTTTCTTGGGCAAGGATGAATTTCAAGGCCAAGAAATCGAGGAGCCTTGTTATCAGGAGGGGGCGGGTAAGCCAGAGATTCACTCTTCAAGTACAAGGTGAAATCATCCCAGCCATTGTGGATAACCCAGTCAAGTGTCTGGGGAAGTGGTATGATGCAAGCCTGAAAGACAAGAACAACACGACTCAGGTCAAAAGTCAGCTCCTCGAGAACCTAAAGCTAATAAAACAGACAGGGTTGCCAGGCAAGTTTAAGGTTTGGCTGTATCAGCATGGACTATTACCAAGACTACTGTGGCCGCTCATGCTCTACAAAATAGCCAGTTCAACAGTGGAAGGTTGGGAAAGGACCATTAACAGACATCTGCAAAGATGGCTGGGTGTACCACCATTATTTACAAGCATGAGTCTGTATGGAAGAACAAATCATTTGTAAAGTTAATTCACCAATTAATAAGAAGTGCTTAATGTTGTTATGCATGTTCAAATATCTAATTGTGATCAGTTCTTTCCATAATTCTAGCTCTGTGTTATTATCCTGTTATTGCACTATTATATTCCATGTCCTGTCTTGACATGCTGGACTTACATATATTTGAAGAGTCTATGATTTAGCAAGCAGCAGGTTTTCTTGTTTATTGATTTACTAGGATCCATCAGATATACATGTTTTAATTTGATTATGAACTTTTATATTATCACAGACATGAATCAGACTGCGTTACATGAACAATAAGACATCACGTTGTGTACAGTTTTCAGTGGAAGGAATATTTCACAACCTTTGAATTTAATCCAGGTTCTGTCTGGTGCTAACACTCGCTGAAAATAATTTAGTGTTGTTTACTTTCAATCCCATATTCTCTGCAACCATTACACAATCCTCCAAAAGCAGCGTCATTGACATGTAGTGGTGAGACATCATCACTGCGGACCCGCCACCGTGAAAGTGTCCCAAGTTTAAAGAGTAGAAACACTCGTTGATGGGTGAACCCCGGCTAAAGAAGTCCGCCAAGTTAGCAGCAGTAGCTGTTTCTGGTACACTTATTTAAATGGTTTCATAAATAATTTTATTTTACTTTTAACACATATTTCAGACAAAATTGGTGTACTTTTATAATTTTTAAAGGGTTTATGGGGTAGTCTTGGGAGCCTTGGAACGAATCAGGTGTTTTACATGTAAAATGCACCTCTACTTACGAAACTTCTGCATTACGAAAAAGGCTCTGGAACGGATTAATTTCGTAAGTAGGGGACTGACTGTATTCCTTTGCGATATCACTCAACCGCATGCCACGAGCCCGATTCTTCATTTCACTCGCACCGGAAATCACATGCACGCGCGTGTGTGTGCGCTCGTGTGTATGTGTGTGTGTGTGTGTGTGTGTGTGTGTGTGTGTGTGTGTGTGTGTGTGTGTGTGTGTGTGCACGTGCGTGTGTTGACCATGTCTTCTTCGCAGAGTTATAATCTTACAAATGTTTATGCAAGGTTAAAAGTCTGAGCCAAAAAAATAAAGTTGCAATGAGCACACTTTAACGAAACAACAGTAATTCTGTCCTTTACACGAAAAGCATCATGGGTATTATGCAGCTCCATAATAGCCAATGGGAGGGAGCTGCGCCATCCCTCCTAGCCAATGGGAGGCCAGCGGAGCGGGATGTTGAGAGATCGCCAGTGGGAGGCCAATGGGGCGGGATGTTTGGAGATAGCCAGTGGGACGCCAGCGGGGCGGGATGTTGGGAGATAGCCAATGGGAGGCCAGCAGGTCGGGATGTTGAGAGATAGCCAATGGGAGGCCAGCAGGGCGGGATGTTGGGAGATAGCCAATGGGAGAGCAACTCGCGTATTATTTTAATTTTTGAGATGGCGCTTTTGTAACGTGAATTTTTTTCGTATCCAGAGACAGAAATTTTAGGAAAATGCGTTTTGTAACCTGGATTTTTCATTTGTAGGGACTTTCGTAAAGTGAGGTACCACTGTATATTGTTCTGTTACTGAATGTCCACACGTAATGTATGTGTTTTCTTGTGCTGAAAAAAATTACGGAGCTACCATTGAGCATTAACATCTGCGTATTTTCAAATAAAATATCCATATGTACTGGTAAATTTCTAATTTAAATTGTGACCTGTCTTACAGAGTATAATTACCAGTCAATATTCTGTAATCTGGTTGACATGTCTTGAGCCAGCGGCGTGTAAGTGCCTGAACCCTGAGCCCCGAATTCTATGTTTGATTCAAATCTAATTAAAAAAATAAAAATAAACACAATCTATAGAATCTTCTGTTTTCTTTCAATTTCCTCAAAAAATACATCACACCTTAATTCAGAATACTTTACATACAGTGAAGGAGCAAAAATAATTGTGGAGAATGTCATGAATAAATGGCCAACTAACTTATGGTAAAAGAAACCAGATTTGTTAAACAGGCAGAAAAAATCGAGGAAATAAACAAACAAACAAACAAACAAAAACAGGAAAAAACTTTTGGTATTAGTGGAAGAAACTAAGAAATTTAGAAAAAATAACAAATTTATTTCATTATTTATTCTCAGTAAGATTGTGACAACCGTTTTGTAAGGTATTGTGCAGTATACAGTTATTATAAGTATCTCACAAAAATCTGAGTTTTTAATGTGTAAAAAAAGTTTAATGTACCACTCAGTATTATTTACTTTCTTTGGGGTTTATTTGTATAAATCAACAGAAGTATAGTTTTTGTTTTATAAGGTTAAGGCCTGTCTGACCCATAAATGTACCCATCCTAAAAAGGATTTATGAGGCTGTAAGATTTCCTGCTACAGGTTAAATGTTTTCTTGGCCTGGTACAATCAGAATCAGAACCAGAATATTTTATTGGTCCCAGAGGAAATTGTGTAGTTGTGCAATGCTAGTTTGACATTTTTAATAACAGTGCATTCTTCTGATCTCATTGTAAGAGGGTTTTATTTCTAAAGCATTTTTATTTAACTTTTTATTGGAGTGGGTGGAGCTTTAAAGGGGAGGTACAACCTGAACAGTTCGCCAGAGGGTCACAGGGTAAACCCAAATACACAGTTCACAATTCACACTCATATTTATCCCTAGGGTCATCAGGGATATCTAATTAGCCTAATGTGCATCTCTTTGGACTGTAGGCGGAAACTGAAGCACTCGTAAGAAACACACACACAAGCTAAAGGAGAGCACGCAGACTCGATGCAAAATCTTCTTCTTTTCCTTTCGGCTTTTTTCCTTTTTCAGGGCTCGCCACAGCGAATCTGATTTGCACATTTGATTTGGCATAGGTTTTTACATAGGATGCCCTTCCTTACACAACCCTTTATTTAGCAACAGACAGAAACACTCTGGCTTTGCAGCCTACTCTTTACAAAAGTCAGCAATGATTCTTTTACAAAAATAAAAATAATAAAAAGATTTTGTTAGAGTTTGTGTATAGTTTTTATAGTTTTAAATTTAACCAGTGTGGTTTTTATACATTTAGCTGTTATTGCTTTTTCAATTACCCCAATTATTCTCCTATACAAACTTCACAGAGCATTACTTGTGTCTTTAAATGATTTATTTTACTCTTGAAAATTACATCATAGTGACAGTTTGTAAATAGTTCAGAATATTTTGTAATAAGGTCAAAAACTCTAGACAGCTTGCTACATCACAAAACATTTTTAATTGTATGCAAATGATTGATATACATCACAATCTATATTATACCAATTAACACTTATAATCTACCACATAAAATAATAACTTGTACCATTTTGCTCTCCATTAAAGAAAGAAAATATGCTTACAATATATGCAGAATAAAAAATATATCTGCATTCCTTCATAGTTTTCTTTCTGCAGTTATCAGTTAATCAGTTAAGCTGAAACAGTACAGTATTGATTAAAATGTATTTCTTAATTACAGATAGAGGAATATTCACAGATCATTCGTTCATTTTTGAACCACTTAATTCAAATCATGGTTGAGATTAGCTTGGCTCAAGCTGATCTTAGCCGACCCTCAGCAAGGGCAGAAACATGCTTCCAGGTAAGTCTACTCTTTACAATAATCAGAAATTGGTCTTTTAAAGACTCTCACCACAGACAGTGAGAGACATGTCTGGCCCCAATTAGCAACACTGGGGGCACAGCAGTGACAACAATTGACAGTGGGGCTTGAACCCCTAACCTTCAGCTTGGTAAGCCAGCTCCCCACCACCAGGCCACCATTGCCCAATTATTCACAAATACAGAAAAAAATATTCTGATTCTTTTGATCTCAAATACATGTATGTACTATAGATCAGAAAACCCTGAAAACAGTTGTGGTTATACATGCGGCACTATATCAATGTGCATAAATGCGTACGCACTTGTTTAGTATGGCACACAACTTCATTCTTAAACTCTTCCTTCCTTTTATGATTTGATTTTTCCTTTTTGAGATCCTCTGCCAGTTTAAATAACTGATAATTATAGTAATCATGGTTGTTTTCACTCAGCATCTTGTAAATCTTTTGCAGGAAGGGACACCTGGGTGCACACCTGGGTGTGGTTTTTCGTCCTGTTGTTAAACACATGATAGCGGTGTTTGCATGAGGATATCAAGGTGTTGAGGTCAGGCCCGGCTTCGCTGATGTAGCTTTCTATGCTTTTGTTGTCGTACTCAAGATCATCTCCATGAGTGAACACGACAATCATATGCTTGCACACATCAGAACCAAAAATTTCTTGGAATTTCTTGACAGTGTTTCTCTCTTGTTCAGTATGATGTCTCACATCAAGTACAAGAAGAAATGCATGAGGGCCAGGAGCAACGAGTTCCACAGCTCTCACAGTCTCTTCTTCAATCTTTTCAGAAGGCATTGATGTGTCGTATAAACCGGGCGTGTCAATAACTGTAATA
>CM045736.1:29021395-29078895 GCA_024760905.1 Plotosus lineatus
AGAAGCATTATTTGTTTTTATAAAGCAGGCAATAATAGCAACCCAAATAATTATAGAGGTTTTTTAGATTGCTCTTATTGACTCTATCCATAAAATATTTACTTCTATTCTCAACAGCAGGTTAAAGTTTTGGTGTGAGGGAAAAAAAAAATATTTAAGAAGCACAGGCAGGATTCAGGTCGAATTATTCGACTACTGATTATCACTACAAGCCTTGATCCAAAAATGTGCATGTAAGAAGAAGCGAAGGTTCTACTGCTTGTTTATATTTCTCTGAGGCATTCGATAGAGTAAATCACAACATTAGCTTATCAAGTCTTAAAAAAATTGGAGTTGGCAGCAAATTCTATAATATTCTTCTATCATTGTATGGTAAATTATCTGCTTGTGTCAGAACATCCCATAGTCTTTCAAAGTATTGTGATTGTAGTATAGGTACCAGACAGGGATGCATTCTCAGTCCTCAATTATTTATTACTTTTATTAACAAACTGATGGAATATATGGAGGAATTTGGTGGCTGTGGTATACATATATCACCAGAAGTCAATAATCTTTATGTTCTTATGTTTGCGAATAATGTCTCATCAATTTCAGAAACCGCTCTTCAACTCCAGGAAAAGATTCAAGGTTTAGAAAAGTTTTGCCAATTTACCTGAATGAATATTATAGACAAGACATAATTGATCAAAGCTGGAAGTTGTATCTTATTACAGGTACGGTCGGCCCTCTACTTAGGAAAACCTCTGAATATGAAAATTCCAGGTTACGAAAAACATGTTCCTAAATTTTTATTCTCTTTTTCTGAAAAACAACCTCTTTTTACGAAACTCCCCATTCAAAAATTAAAACGTGCCATTCTAACATTCAAACAATGTTCAAGTTGCTCTCTCATTGGTTGTCTCCCAACATCCCGCCTCGCTGGCCTCCCATTGGCCAGGAGGGAGCTGAACTGTACCAATACTTCCTGTATCCATACTTCCTGTTTGTCATTTCCTGTTTGTTCGTGAAGGAGAGTTGAACAGGACTGTTGGCTCGTGAGTTTTTTGAGAGTGATCATTATGGCGTTATATTTCGTTATCCATCATGGACCCCGAGAAAGTGATTCCCGGTGACACTGGAAAGAAGAAGCGGGCTCCGTTATCAATCGAAGCGAAACAGGAGATAATAAAAAAAATACGAAAGTGGGATGCGATTGAGCGAAATTGCAAATAAGTATGGCCGAAAACCCCTCTACAATCGGGACGATTAATATGACCCTAAGGTACAGTGGCGGAGGCGATTATTTCGGAAAAAGCAACCGCCACATTTAAGGAACTTGTGAAGGTGGGTGGGGGTGAGGGTTCTTCAGACCAGCAACCCCCGGACTTAGCGTTGCATGGGTGGTTCGAGAGATTTAAAAAAGGTAAATAATTTTCTTTTACTTTTAACACATATTTCATACAAAATTGGTGTACTTTTATAATTTTTAAATGGTTTATGGGGTAGTCTTGGGAGCCTTGGAACGAATCACGCGTTTTACATGTAAAATGCACCTCTACCTACGAAAACGCCAGGTTATGAAAAAGGCACTGGAACAGATTAATTTCGTAAGTAGAGGGCCGACTGTATTTAGGTTTAGTGTTCAATCCCAGACTAGTATGGACTAAAGCTCAGATCACTCAAGCCAATGAAGCCCTTATGGCTCTTTATAGATATCAAACAAGAGTAGGCTATTTATCATGTGTAGATATTTTTAAATATTTGATGCTATGGTTAAACCTATCCTTTGTTACGGCTCAGAAATTTGTGGTGTTACATATTGTAAAATTATCGAACAAATTCAAATAAAAACATGCAAACATTTTCTCAAAGTTCGCAAAAGTTCATGTAACAGTATGGTTCTTGGAGAGTGTGGCCGGTTCCTTCTTCAGCTTACTTACATGACCATGGCAGTGAAATTTTGGTGTAGACTCTTAACTCTTCCCAGCTTTAGAAAAAACCTGATCAGCTTTATTTAATGTTAAAATCCTTAGATGAATCTATGCGCTTAACGTGGGTCTCTTATATTAAAAATATTCTACTTAGATTAGGTTTCAGATTTGTTTGGATCTCTCAAGATATTGGGAATACAGATTATTTTATTGCTGTATTTACGCAAAGACTATCTGACAATTTATCACAAGATTGGTATTCATCGCTTCATTATAATACTAAGTGCTCTAATTATACACTGTTTGGTCCCTACTAAATGTCGAGACTTATCTTAGCTTAAATTTAGTCCCGTATTTAAGAAATTGGTTGACAAAATTCAGATGTGGTAATTTCAGATTGAGCATAGAAACAGTCAGATATAATAATGTGCCTTCAGTTTTGAGATTTTGTCCTTTCTTCCAAAAACATAATCTTAATCTAATTGAAGATGAAATACATGTACTGCTTTATTGCAAAGCTTACAGTATTATAAGAAATTATCTTTTAGCTAAACATATGAACTGCCCACTATCAAAGTATAGCTTTGTTAATCTAATGTCTTCACTAAATGAATGTGTCATTTTAAACTTGTGCCTATTTTTATATAATGTTACGAAAATAAGGAATTCTAATTTCTCTCCTTTAAACATGGAAGTACTCTTGCAAACACATGCAATATATATGTTTATTTATGTATGTATTATGGTCCACTGGCATTTTACATGTAAAAGGCCTGATTTGTTCCAAGGCCCCCAATACTACCTCTTAAACCCTTTAAAATTATAAAAGTGTACCTTTTTAAGGCCTCCTTCTGCTTCAATATTGTACCGATGGTAGGATGGGTTTGGTCATATTCTTTTGCGATATCACTCAACCACATGCCACAAGCCCGCTTCTTTTCACTCGCACCGGGAATCATTTTCACCAGGAATCACACACACATGTGTGTGTGTGTGTGTGTGTGTGTGTGTGTGTGTGTGTGTGCGCGCGCGCGGGCGTGTGAGTACGCATTTGTACGCGTGTGTGTACGTGTGTCTGTGTGTGTGTGCTTGTGTGTGTGTGTGTGTGTGTGTGTGTGTGTGTGTGTGTGTGTGTGTGTGTGTGTGTGTGTGTGTGTGTGTGTGTGTGTGCGCGTGTGTTGACCATGTCTTCTTAGCAGAGTTATAATCTTACAAATGTTTATGCAAGGTTAAAAGCCTGAGCCAAAAAATAAAGTTGCAGTGAGCACACTCAAAAAACTCAGGGAAACAACAGTAACTGTCCTTTACAGGTGTTAGAACTCTGCAATGAATAATTGTTCAAAGACGCACGAAAAGCATCATGGGTATTATGGAGATACAGCTCCATAATAGCCAATGGGAGGGAGCTGCGTCATGGGTATTATGGAGATGCAGCTCCCTCCTAGCCAATGGGAGGCCAGTGGGGCGGGATGTTGGGAGATAGCCAATGGGAAAGACGGAAATTTTAGGTAAATGCGTTTTGTAACCTTAATTCTTATCTGCCCATCACTTCCTCATCCCCTCTGTTTCCTGCACCAACATGTCCATTGAAGTCTGCCCCAATGACCACTCTTTCACCTCTGGGGGTACTCTGCATCACTTCATCTAACTCACTCCAGAATCTCTCCTTCTCTTCTTGCTCACATCCTGCCTGTGGGGCATAAGCACTAACAACATTGAACATCACGCCTTCAATTTCTAACTTGAGACTCATCACTCTGTCTGACATTCTTTTCACTTCTAAAACATTCCTGACAAAACCCTCCTTCAAGATGACTCCTACTCCATTTCTCTTCCCATCCACACCGTGATTAAAAAGCTTAAACCCTGCTCCTATGCTTCTCGCCTTGTTACCTTTCCACCTGGTCTCCTGAACACACAGTATGTCCACCTTCCTCCTCTGCATCATGTCAGCCAGCTCTCTACCTTTTCCTGTCATAGTTCCAACATTCAAAGTTCCTACTCTCAGTCCTAGACTCACGCATTTCCTCTTCTCTCTCTGCCTACGGACACGCCTCCCGCCTCTCCTTCTTCGACATCTTTGACCAACAGTAGTCCAATTTCCATCCGCACCCTGTTGGTTAACAGCACTGATGGCGGTTGTTGTTAACCCGGGCCTCGACCGATCCGGTATAAAATTTTTTGTTGTGACTTACATATTTTATTTGGCATTTGTTTTATGCCGGCTGCCCTTCCTGACGCAACCCTCTGCATTTATCTGGGCTTGGGACTGGCATGAGGGAGAGACACTAGTTTGTGCCCCCCCTCAATGCTGCATTGACAAACTGTTTGTCTTCATAATATTAAAAGAGAAATAAAGGTCTCTTGAGTTTTAAAACAGAAAGAATGATGAAAGCGTTGTACACAGTGTAATAAAAAGCAGGTGCTCAGCATGTGTGGAAAACATTTTTAGGATTGTTGGAAATGCCTTCCCAGATCATCATCGCTGGCTCATATGAGGCTGCTGAGAGACGTCGAGCTGTGCATGGCCATCATTGACTACTTTAAAAAAAAAATCAGAAATCTAAACTGTTTTTTACCTTTTTTACCATTGCATAGTGCCATACAAGTGAAATATTTTCATTATTCATTTTCATTATTCATTATTATTTTCATTATGTCCATATATATATATATATATATATATATATGTTCTGGGCTTGGACGTTTCAGTGCACCATTTGTATTTTCTTCCCGTGTTTGCGCCGGTTTCTTGTGGGTACTCTCATTCTATTCTTCTGAGTAAATATTAATCATATTATGGTAATTAGCTGTTCCAAATGTTGGCGTGTGAATGGTTGTGTGTATGTTGACCCTGTAATAGTCTGCCAAACTGTTCAGCATGTACCTTGCCATCACCCAGTGTCGGCCGAGCACCATCCTCTCTGCAAACCTAGTAGCATTACAATGTTTGAGAAATAATGATGATGATGATGATGATGATGATGATGATGATGATGATGACTTCAAAAAATATTGTGCTGCAGTTTTTGACTTATCATTTATCTTTAAGTTTTTAAAATAGGTCTTTAAAGTTTTTATTGATTTATTGATTTTTTTTTTTTTTTTTACAAAACATATGTGTAATCATTGTTTTGGACTTTTTATGTTCATCATGTTTAAAATGTGTCATTTGACTTTCAGCTGCAAGTTCCTCTCTTTTTTCATGTCGATCCTGGAGGTTTTGGAAACATTAAAAAGATGGAAGAATCTGAAGCTCTTTTGGATGCAGTAATAATTCAGACTTCACTTCTCAGTCAACAGCAGGAAGAGTTTTCCACCTTTTATAGACTGTAAGCGTGCAACTAAAACAATTTTTATGTCTCCTGGCTCATATTTTTTGTGTAGCGTATGCTTGGACTTTTGAAAAATTTGTATGTCATAGCAGCCGAAATAAAGGTCCATTTGGACCCATTCAGAAAAAAAAAACAAAAAACAATCAAATCAATCAATCAATCAATCAACCAACCAACCAACCAACCAACCAACCAACCAACCAACCACTCAACAAACAAACATATCTCATCACAAAGTCATCATGCCAGAAAGAAGCAACAAAATGAACCTCTGTTCTGGATTTGTCTATCAGCCAAAGATCCAGGCTGCACTGTAAAATAATGTAAAAAAGCCATATTTTCAAAAATATCCAGGCTTGTTTCCTTAAAGAAATCAGTAACAAAATATTGAAAAAAATGAAAGTACAGTAACTTGTTTGTTTTGAGTGGATAGTGGGAACTTTTTACTAACCTTATTATTTTGAGTGTACGGTTGTTATTCTCACTCTCTCACTGGCCGAGCTACTTATTTCAATTATTAGGATGGTGCGCAGGCTGTCACCCATCTCAGGTGATAGTGGGTAAAGGTGGAGTACACCCTGAACTGCTTACCAGACGATCACAGGGCAACACATATAACCAATAACACTCGCATTCACACTTTTGGACAATTTGTAAGATCCAATTTTCCAGAAGTGACGTAGGCTTCGCTCTAATTTTAGATGAATTTCAAAACAAGCATTATGTATCTAATTATGAAAAATTTAGATCACCTCAGTATTCCAGTGTAAATATTTACAATGTGATATCGAGTCCAGATGTTCCTGCACGATCGGCCATAAACATCCTCTAATCTCTTACTCTTTCTATTTGTTTGCCAGGACAGTATTTACTTTCTCATTTTGATTGTGGTACTTTACTGAATTTCAACAATCTTGATGTTTGGGAAGAGCTGAATCAGTTTCATCTACCCTACAAATTCAAGTGCTTGGTCGAAGTTGGACCTGAGACCATTACACGAGCCATACAGTATACTTATTCTATCAGTGCCATCAATCAGAACAATATCCCTATTTATTATCCAGCTCTCATATTATCCCTCTGTCTGAATGTGCTACTGCTATCCTGAGAATAGCTCCCATATCAACTTGAAACATCTTTGCATGGAGTCTAGACTGATTAAGGAAATAGGGAATTACCCTGAGTAATGCTGCCACAAGGAGACGTGGTGGAGTAGTGGTTTGCACGTCCACCTCACAGCTAAAAGGTGAGGGTGTTTCTGTATGGAGTCCAAAAACATTCATGCATTTTCTGTAACCGCTTAATCCTAATTAGGGTCACGGGGAGGCTTGCGCCCATCCCAGCTGACTCCAGGCAAGGGCACAGTACATTCTGGACAGCTTGCCAGGCCATCGCAGGGCAGAAACATGCTGATGGCTATGCAGCTACTCTTGTCGAAAGTCAGCAATATTTCTTTTACATGCTTCACACCATAGACAATGGGAGACATGGCTGGCCTTCGATAACCCAGTTAGCTGCACTGTTTGGGGGGGGGGGGGGGGGGGGGGGGCAGTGACAACCCATTGAGAGTGGGGCTCGAACCCCCAACCTTGGGATCAGTTATCCAGCACCTTTACAACCAGGCCAACACTGCCGAGTCCAAAAACCTGCATATTAGAATTGTCTGGTCCAAATCGACTCTATATGTGAGTGTAAACGGTTGTATATGTGTCAGCATTGCAAATGCACTTCAAGGTGAACCTTCATCCAGAGTCAGCTGTGATAGGCTCCAGGCTCCCCATGACCTGAGTGAAGTTAAGCAAATAAATGAAAGAATAAATGTTGATGTTATGGTTCAGCTGACTGGAGGGAGCTGTTCACTCTTTTGTCCTGCTCACAGATCATAAAGTAATATTTGAATAAATCAACTCCTTTCCACTTCATGAAAACCACGGCCTGTGTCTCGCCTCAAACAGACAAAGAGGTCAACTGTAGTTGGCAGGGGTGGGATCCAAAGGAAAGGAGCAAAATAACAGCCTGATATTAAACCACTGCATATTAGTCCTGCTATTATTACTCCATCCTCCAATTCCCAAAGCCACAGCAATTCCCACTCGAAACCACAACCATTTCCTTTTGGCAAACACCTGTCTCCATCAGTGACATACAGAAGTCTCTAGCTAAAACATATTGTTATGTTATAACAAATAGGTCGTGGTCATTTTCATATTATCAGATTAAACATCTTTCAAAAGAATAACAAATACTGCAGTAATACAAGGATTACAATCTTTCATTTATTTGTTTATTTGCGGTGTCAATTAATACTACTTGGGTCATATAGAAGCTGGAGCGTTTCTCAATGGGACTCATCTGGGACACATCCGACTGGCCTCAGTGTCATGGTAGAAATATGTAAATATAAACCATAGAAATCTTGTTTAAGTTTGTCTTTAATTATTTCTATGCCTAACCCTAACACTTTCTTGCGTGTGTGTTGACCTGCGATGGCCTGGCGAGCTGTTCAGGGTGTCCTCGACCAGAATCGGTTGCGATGAATACTAGCCTCCCAGTGACCCTAAGCGGTTCAGAAAATGATGAGAACATAAATGAATGAATGATGAATTAAGGTTTCCATTCCAGACGGCATGGTTGCATAATGGTCAGAGCATTCGCCTCATAGCAAGAAGATCCTAGGTTTGAATCCTGGGACACGGTGTGTGTGTGTGTGTGTGTGTGTGTGTGTGTGTGTGTGTGAAGTTTGCATGTTTTCACCATGACTGTATGGGTTTCCTCTGGATATTCTGGCTTCATCCAGCAGTCCAACGACATGCTTATTATGCTAATTAGCTGTTCTAAAGTGGTGTGCGTGGAAAGGTTTTGTGCGTATCGAGCTGCAATGGATTGTCATGGTGTACCCAGAATTGGCTTAGATGGGCTCCAGCCTCACTACGACTTAAGTTGGATCGTGTTTTTGCATTGTTTGTACTACAAATTATGAAGAGCATTTAGGAGACATGTGCCCATGTGTGTGCTTGAGCTCACCTGTTTCCATCATTATTATTTTTTTTTTAAAATTCAACTCCAAGCCCCCCTCTTAGTGTCTGTTAGAGCCTCAGCCTCTTAGTGTGACTGTTTTGCTTAGTGTCGTGTACACTAAAACAATCATGCACCTCAGGTTCTGTGTATGTCAGAGAATAAAATAATCCCCTCAACATTCGGTTTCATGGACAATCAGTGATTATCCCCCTTGTTCCCAGTGTTAAATTGTTTATTACTTTATATAATCTTAAATATGCTGCATAAGTGTGTGGCAAAATGCTTAAGCTTGTGTGTGTGTGTGTGTGTGTGTGTGTGTGTGTGTGTGTGTGTGTGTGTGTGTGTGTGTGTGTTTGTGTGTGTGTGTGCACGCACTGGTGTGGGAAAGCTAAATGGTCAGCCTGTGTGATCTTATTTATGCAAACACTGAAACACTGAGACCCAACGCTCTCACCCCCCCACTCAGCACTTTCCTGTGCCTGTTCTTACTGCTGTGTGTACAGTTGTATACTTTTTCCACACTTTTACAGAAAACAGTTATTTTACTACATAAAGAAATGTATAGATTGTAATTCACACATAGATAAAAGTTAGTGTTCCTTTCCTTTGCTCATGCATATGAGTCTGTGTATACAGCTTGGGTTTGATTTCACCTAAATTGATCTTGGATAATGTTTAACGAAAGGGCTGTTTACTGCTAGACATATAATACCTTTTAGAGTGGCAAGGTGTTTCCCTGCATTTATTATAATAAAACAACATTGTGTGTCTATGTGTGTGTGTGTTTGAATATATTCTGAAGACTGTGTGTCTGTGGATTTTGTACAGAAAGAGATGATAACATTGACACTACCTCATGGTGTATATTATTGCACCGGTCAACAAAGGCAGGCTTTATGCTAATATCATCCTAACCTGGGATCACATGGGGCCACAATGTGCACAATGCCCATGATTCAAAAAAGTGTGCAGCACCATGATTTATAGCATGATGGGGGTAAAAAAGGAAGTAGATTGCATAGTAAAGTGGTGAAACTTGAGGGAATAGTGGTTTAAAGTTCATCAAGGTCCCCTCCGATGGCACATCAAGATCTCTTATTGGCATCATTTACATTTACAGCATTTGGCAGAAGCTGTTATCCCGAGCAACCTACAAATATCCTTTTTTAATATAAATGAGCAATTGAGGGATAAGGGCCTTGCTCAAGGGTCCAACAGTGATGATAGTGGGGATTGAAACGGTGACTGTTCAGCAACCCATTGCCTTATCCACTAAGCCATCACTACCATCACCACTGCATCAAATCGTGAAAAATCATAATAATCATAACAAAATTAATGACAGTCAGAAATTTTGTCCCAATCATGACGATTCCAACAAGTTCCCTGAAGATCATCATGATTCGATCTCACGACCCCCACACTCATCATGATGACATCGTCCCCCTCAGTATAAACACAGGTGTAGTGGTGTAATACACACACTAGGATTCTGTTTCATAACATATTGGGTGGATCCCTGGAAATGCATGAATGTTAAAGTTCCTTCATTAGTACTGAGCACGTTTATAAACAAACACAGTCAACCTAATGTTTACTGAAAGTCCATAAAGAATTCAGCAACCTAATTACACAAATTAAATGCAATAAAGTTGCATAAATTGGAAGCTTTTTATATTATTGGAAGCATTTACTTTCTATAAAACATGGAGATTAAAATTATGTAGTACTGTATTTCAGACAGATATTTCCAAAAGCAAAACAAATGCAGCCGTGAGGGGGGGGGCACAAACCAGTGTCTCTCCCTCACGCCGGTCCCAAGCCCGGATAAATGCAGAGGGTTGCGTCAGGAAGGGAATCCGGCATAAAACAAATGCCAAATAAACTATGCGAATTACAAGAAAGAATGACATACCGGATCGGTCGAGGCCCGGGTTAACAATGACCGGCATCAGTGCCGTCAACCAACATCGTGCGGATGGAAATTGGACTACTGTTGGTCGAAGACGTCGAAGAAGGAGAGGCGGGAGGCGTGTCCGTTGCCAGAGAGAGAAGCGGAAAGGCATAAGTCTAGGACTGAAAGTAAGGACTTTGAATGTTGGAACTATGGCAGGAAAAGGTAGAGAGCTGGCTGACATGATGCAAAGGAGGAAGGTGTGTTCAGGAGACCAGGTGGAAAGGTAGCAAGGCTAGAAGCATAGGAGCAAGGTTTAAGCTGTTTTATCATGGTGTGGATGGGAAGAGAAATGGAGTCGGAGTCATCTTGAAGGAGGAGTTTGTCAGGAATATTCTAGAAGTGAAAAGAGTGTCAGACAGAGTGATGAGTCTCAAGTTAGAACTTGAAGGTGTGATGGTCAATGTTGTTAGTGCTTATGCCCCACAGACAGGATGTGAGCGAGAAGAGAAGGAGAGATTCTGGAGGGAGTTAGATGAAGTGATGCAGAGTACCCCCAGAGGTGAAAGAGTGGTCATTGGGGCAGACTTCAATGGACATGTTGGTGCAGGAAACAGAGGGGACGAGGAAGTGATGGGTAGGTTTGGTATCCAGGACAGGAATGCAGAAGGACAGATGTTGGTAGATTCTGCAAAAAGGATGGAAATGGCTGTGGTGAATACTTTCTTCCAGAAGAGAGAGGAGCATAGGGTGACTTATAAAAGTGGAGGTAGGAGCACACAGGTAGACTACATCTTGTGCAGGGAATGTAATTTGAAGGAAGTCAGTGACTGCAAAGTAGTAGCGGGTGAGAGTGTTGCCAAACAGCATAGGATGGTGGTGTGCAGGATGATGCTGAGGAAGGTGAAGAAGGCAAAGGCAGAGCAGAAGACAAAGTGGTGGAAGTTGAAAAAGGAAGAGTGTCGGGTTGTCTTCAAGGAGGAGTTGAAACAGGCTTTGGGTGGTCACGAAGTGCTTCCAGATGACTGGACAACTACAGCTAATGTGATCAGGGAGACAGGTAGGAGAATACTTGGTGTATCATCTAGAAGGAAAGTAGATAAGGAGACTTGGTGGTGGAATGAGGAAGTGCAGGAGTGTGTACAAAGGAAGAGGTTAGCTAAGAAGAAGTGGGACATGGAGAAAACCGAAGAGAGTAAACAGGAGTACAGGGAGACAAAGCGTAAGGCAAAGGTAGCAGTGTCAAAGCCCAAACAGAGCATGTTTGATGACTTGTATGCTCGGTTGGAAAGTAAAGAGGGAGAAAATGATTTATACAGGTTGGCACAGCAGAGAAATAGAGATGGAAAAGATGTGCAGCAAGTTAGATTGATAAAGGACAGAGAGGGACATGTATTGACTGATGACAGAAGTGTGCTGGGAAGATGGAAAGAGTACTTTGAAGAGCTGATGAATGAGGAAAATGAGAGAGAAAAAAGAGTAGAAGAGGTGACTGTTGAGGACCAGGAAGTAACAAAGATTAGTAAGGGTGAAGTGAGGAGGGCATTGAAGAGGATGAAGAATGGAAAGGCAGTTGGTCCTGATGGCATACCTGTGGAGGTATGGAAGTGTCCAGGAGAGGTAGCAGTAGATTTTCTGACAAGGACATTTAACAAGGTCTTACAGAGTGAGAGGATGCCAGAGGAATGGAGGAGAAGTGTGCTTGTGCCCATTTTTAAGAACAAGGGAGATGTACAGAGTTGTGGCAACTACAGAGGGATAAAGTTGATGAGCCATACAATGAAGTTATGGGAAAGAATAGTGGAAGCTAGACTAAGGGCAGAGGTCAGCATTTGTGAGCAACAGTTTGGTTTCATGCCAAGAAAGAGCACCACAGATGCAGTGTTTGCTTTGAGGATGTTAATGGAGAAGTACAGAGAAGGTCAGAGGGAGCTGCATTGTGCCTTTGTGGATCTGGAGAAAGCATATGACAGGGTGCCGAGAGAAGAACTGTGGTATTGCATGAGGAAGTCTGGAGTGGCAGAGAAGTATGTTAGAGTGGTGCAGGACATGTATGAGAGATGTAAGACAGTGGTGAGGTGTGCTGTCGGTGTGACACAAGAGTTCAAGGTGGAGGTGGGACTGCATCAAGGGTCAGCTCTCAGCCCCTTCTTGTTTGCTATGGTGATGGACAGGCTGACAGACGAGGTTAGACAAGATTCCCCATGGACTATGATGTTTGCAGATGACATTGTGATCTGTAGTGAGAGCAGAGAACAAGTGCAGGAAAATCTAGAGAGGTGGAGGTATGCCCTGGAAAGGAGGGGAATGAAGATTAGCCTAAGTAAGACAGAATACATGTGCATGAATGACAAGGACCCAAGAGGAATGGTGAGATTACAGGGAGCAGAGATAAGAAAGGTGGAGGATTTTAAGTACTTAGGCTCAACAATCCAGAGCAATGGAGAGTGTGGAAAAGAGGTCAAGAAGCGTGTGCAGGCAGGTTGGAATGGTTGAAGAAAAGTGTCCGGTGTGATGTGTGATAGGAGGGTATCGGCAAGAATGAAAGGAAAAGTGTACAAGACGGTGTTGCGGCCAATGATGTTGTATAGTTTAGAAACAGTGGCCCTGGGGAAAAGACAGGAGGCAGAGCTAGAGGTAGCAGAGATGAAAATGTTGAGGTTCTCTTTGGGAGTAACGAGGATGGATAGGATTAGGAATGAGCACATCAGAGGGACAGCACATGTAAGACGTTTTGGAGACAAAGTCAGAGAGGCTAGATTGAGATGGTTTGGACATGTACAGAGGAGGGATAGTGAGTATATTGGTAATAGGATGCTGAGGCTGGAACTACCAGGCAGAAGGCCTAGGGGAAGACCAAAGCAATGATTCATGGATGTGGTGAAGGAGGACATGAAGGTCGTTGGTGTAAGAGAAGAAGATGCAAAGGATAGGGTGAGATGGAGGCAGATGATTCGCTGTGGCGACCCCTGAAGGGAAAAGCCGAAAGGAAAACAAGAAGATTTCCAAAAGCAAAACAAAACCATGCGTATGTTCTTGGAGAGGAACATCAACATGGACTTAAGATGGTTAGCACTTCTACCTTATGGCAAGAAGGTTCTGGTTTCGAGTCCCATGCCCTCGAGGGTGTTTCGGTAAGAAGACTGCATGCCCCCTATGTGCATGAGTGGGCTTCCTCTGGGTGTTTCTAGTTATCTAACATTAACATTTACAGCATTTGGCAGACTTACAGTTTCTCCTTGCTCAAGGACCCAACAGGTGAGACAGTGGTGCTTGAACTGTGCTCCTTCTGATTAACCACTAAGCCATTACTGCCATCTCCCTTACACAGACATGCACATTAAGCTAATAGAACTTTCACTGGTGCCATTAGGTGTGACTGTGAATGGTGTGTGTTGGCCCTACTATGGTAAGCGGTTCAGGGTGTTACTACCTTTGCTTGGTTTAGTCAGGTGGAATTAGCTCCAGCGTCTCCATAATTCTACTAAACGATAAAGCATTTTAGGAAATGAAATGAAAATAAACATGTACATAAATGTCAGGAAGATGTGAAGCTTTAAAATAATTCTTTTAAGGGCATTATTTCTATGGTAGAATGCAAACATACACAGTATCTTTATTTATTTTCTGAAATCAACACATTTATGACTGATGCTTCCCTGTGCCAAAATAAAATAAACTTAATAGTGACTCAGCTGTCCAGATGAAGTTCATTCCACCACCCTGGAGCCAGAACAGAGAATAGTTTAGATGCATTTCCCCTTGTCTCTTGGTAGAGGGAGGGATCAGTCTCACAGTGCAAGAGTCCCTGAGAGAATATGGTGCAGTGCGTGATAAGTGCTTTGAGGTAGGAAGATGCAGGTCCATTTTTTTTTTGCTTTGTAGGCAAGTGGTAGTGTTTAAAATAGAATGCGATCAGCTACAGGAAGCCAGTGGAGCGATTGTAACAGTGGTGTGGTGTGGGAAAATTTTGGAAGGTTGAAAACAAGCTGCATTCTGGATCAATTTTTCCAAGTAGATACACAAGGTTTATAAGTAACAGCAAATTAAATGTAGAATGAAGACCTCCAGATAACAACAATGATGGAATTTATGTTAATCGCATTATGTGAGCAGAATGTGCAAAATTTGAATGAATTATTTTACTTTAACACCCCCTTCTTTTGTTTTCTTCCAATCCTGAGCTGTATTTTTGTGAAGAAATCTATTTACAAAGTAGTGACAAAAATTATTTTGTTACCTTGGAACTAATGTTCTTCATAGATGTTGCTTTTTGTAAACATCATAAGACCCCATAGGTTACTCAACCCCAAGTAGTGAATGAGGTGGTGTATCAGAGAACAGCAGAAGAGAACTGAATGATTCCGCACCCATTTACTTCAGTTTTTTTTTTGTTTTTATTGAGGTTGAGATTGAGATTGCTTCCCTTTTTTTCGGATACTCTTCATAACATTATACAAATATAAATAAACACTCTCACTCCCTCTCTCATCACTTAAACCTAGAAGGATCGTGGTGAGGCTGAAGCATCTCTCAACTGATACTGGGGTAAGGCTTTGTACAACCTGAACAATACACAAGACCATCTCAGTACCGACATACACATATTGCCACTCACATACCTAGGGGAAATATATAAAACAGCCTAATGTGCATGTCTTGGGAATGTGGGAGGAAACAGAAGTACCCAGAGAAAATCCACTGAACCACAGGGAGAACACCCAAACTCCAAACAGAAATGCCTGAGCCCAGAACCTGAACCCAAAATCTTCTTGCTTTAAGGCAGACATGCTAACCATTATGCCACTCTGTGTAAAACCAATCTTTTATTTTGTTTGCCCCTAGAAATGTTTTCTGGTTCCCATGTAGCTATATTATTCTAACACAACACAGCACACCGAAAACTTGCACTACAGTTTCCAGCATGAACCTCACCAGTCTCAGTCACCTGACTACTGACACTCTATTCACATCACTCTGTCACATGGTCTGCACAAGAGGGACCCCATTCCAGGAATTACCTACACTATATAAAGACTCTGTTTGCACATGCTCCATGTGAAGTATTGCTCCTGTGTCTTGTTACCTGTGCATACCAAGCCTTTGTTTTTATGTTTGCACTTAATGTTTTTACTTTTTTCCTGAATTGTCATTTTTGGTTACTATTTTGCCTCTGATGATCTGTTTGCCTGATCAACTGACCTCTGCCTATTTTGACTATAATTCTGGATTGCGTGCCACTTAATGGCATGACAGTTTGAGTGATTTCAGTCTTTTTTAAAGTCAGAAGTACAGGTTTATGTAGTATAAACAAATTATGAATTTTTAAAAATGCTTTTTCAATGTTGATAATCCAATTTATCATAAATTCCAGATTAGAGAAAGAGAGAGAGAGAGCGAGAGAGAGAGAGAGAGAGAGAGAGAGAGAGAGAGAGAGAGAGAGAGAGAGAGAGAGGCAGAGAGACAGAGATGCCCTCAGAATTAACCTAGTGTTTAACATTACACTTTATTATTCTGTGTCAGGTCTGTTAACGAAGTCTGTTGAATGTCACAGAGCAACAAAACATTGCTACTCATGGCATCACTGCGTTGCCCTGCATTAGTATTGTAGCCCATATCTTTTACTTGGGAAAGTATGTGAGGTGATACAGCTATCCATCCATTCAATCATTATCTAGCCTGCACCCTGTATCTGATGGACTTTGGGTAAGAAGCAGGAATATAGCCTGAACAGATCACCATTCTATCAGTCTTAAGGTTCAAACTTCGAACCTTTGTTCTGTGAGGCATCAGTGCTCATGATTACACCACACCAGGAGATATAAAGTCCAATTATGTACCACAGATTATTTTGAAAGTATACTACAATCTTTATCTGGCATATTGTTAATGGTATATTTGTATGTGTGACTAAATTAGTAGCATATTAATAAATATACATTTGGGGGCAGTGGTGGCCTGGTGGTAAAAGGCTCTGGATCACCTAAGGTTGGGGGTTCGAGTCCCACTCTCCACAAAGTTGTCACTGTCCCTCTAGTGCAGCTAACTGGGTTATCAAAGGTCGACCATGTGTCTCACTGTCTTTGGTGAGAGGTTCATGTAAAAGAACTTTCGTCAAGAGTTGCTGCATAGCCATCAGCGTGTTTCTGTCCCTTGCTAAGGGTTGTGTCAGGAAGGGCATCCGATGTAAAAACCTATCCCAAATCACACATGTGATGATTCGTTGAGAAAAAAGGGAACAGCTGGCAGGAAAAGAAGATTAATAAATAAATGTTTGATGAATAAGAATTAACTGTAATTATCCTATGAAGATGTAAATCGACTCTGAGTACTAGAAAATATTTCATATTAGAATGATCTTATTATACATACTGCTTATTTATAGTTTGCCTTATATTTCACATTAGTTATAAAAAATTAATTGTTTAGATATGCACTGTGAAAGAGTACTCAATCAAATTTCAGAAGATTAATCTACCAAGATCAGCACACTGGACAGCTCTCCTTGATTTTCAGCTCCCACACTGAAAGCTTGGGGTCTTGTTTGCATCTGGATTGTTTTGCGTGTCGATTAGATCACCTGGTGACTTGAAACTGCTCATACATGGGTGCAAATATAATTATGACTTTTCGTGTTTAGCTATGTGTATTAGTCTTGAGATTGACTGTTGACCTGTTTCGGGTGTAGTTCGCTTTTTGACTGAGGTAAGCATGAATTGGCCCCAGCTTGGCCATAACCCTGATGGATAAGTGGTAGAGATAATGGATGGAAGGATAAATGTTAAATTATTTCCAAACATAGTCTTTTTAAATAAAGTGACATTTACTGAAAATAGGTTTATTTTATTAGATGGTCCATGAATGTGGAGAGCATACTTGTGATATACTCTGGACAATTTCACAGAGTGATCCATATGTATGATTGAATCACTGGTGAATTCACATTGAATATGAAACAGAGATACATGTTTGTTCCTGTGGACAGCATCTACTCTTCTTGCACAGACACATGTCTGTAACCGGAGCTATAATAACCACCGTCTCTGTCGGTTCTATTATTGGTGCTGCTCTCATGATTATCATTCTTGTTCTTGTTCTTGTTATTCTTCTTCTTCTTCTTCTTCTTCTTCTTCTTCTTCTCGATACAGTAACAAAGGACTTCTTTGTACATGCTTTCAAGCACAAGCCAAATCTTCATTCTGTAAATGTTCCAAATAGGATTTACATTAAATTATGAAGTTATTAGAGAGCTACTTATTTATTATTGTATTTGTTTGTTTATTGTTTCATCCGTATGTATATTGCTATGAGATCTGTTTGTTTCTCCATTAAATTTGATTCATTTCAATACTCAAAATGATGGCTGCTCTTTTGCCGCTGGCACCCTCTCCTATCTCCGACAGAACAATAAACAGATGCAGTAGTGTGAATATATTTATTCAAATAACTTGAACGTACCAATAAAGTTCACAAAGAGAGGACTAAGAATACTGAAAATATTGTTGAGATACTTTTCCTATTCATCTGGACTCCAGCCTGAAAGTTATTTTTATTTGGCAGACACTTTTATCCAAAGTGATTAACAAGTATCCAAACCTAGTAGAGAATTAAGCTGGCGGGGGTTAGGAGCTTTATCCATGAGCTCAACAGTCGGTCGCTGCCAATCCTCAGATTTATTCTCATGAGCATGCAGTGAATATATACGTAGAAATCCAGTATTTTTTTTAGAAATGATAACATATGGCCCAGTACATGTAGATACAAGTCAAATGATTCACTTATATTTATATCAATGGGGGAAATGTGATCATGGTGACTTTAAGCATGTTGTTGTTGGGCTGGTTTGAGTATTGGGAAAAAATGACTGGGATTTTTGAGCACAATAATCACCGCGGGGCTGTGATTATATTTATGATTTAAAGGAATGCTTTTCATATTTACTCCTTAAAAACTCAATGACTCAATGAAATACAGTTGTCCTTATCTACTTTTACTCTCTCACTCATTTGCTGAATCACTTAATCCTACTGGAGTTATGAGGAGGCCGGTACCTATCTTAGCTGACACTGGGTGAAGTAGGGATACACCCTGAAAAATCTGCCAGATCATTTCAGGGCCAACACAGAGACAACCACTCACACATAGGCAGAATTTGGAAAAGCCAATAAGCTTAATATTCATGTCTTTGGACTGTGGGAGGAAACCAGAGTACCCGAAGAAAGCCCCTGCAAGCACGGGGAGAACATTCAAACTTCCAACAGAAGCACCTTTATCTGGATCCAGGACCTTCTTGCTGTGAGGTGGACATGCTAAACCCTACACCACCGTGCAGCCTTTGCCACCTTCAAAGACAAAGAATGTTTGATTACTTCAATAAACATCTGAATTATCTCAGCGGACGCTGGGTGAGGACAGAGTACACCCTGGACAGCTCACCAGGCCATCGCAGGGCAGAAACATGCTGACAGCTATGCAGCTGCTGTTGATGAAAGTCAGTAATGGTTCTCTTACACTTCTCATCACAGACAGTGAGAGACATGGCTGGCCTTTGACAACCCAATTAGGTTCACTGGGGGGACAGCAGTGGCAACAATTGACAGTGGGGCTTGAACCGAAAACATTGGGATCGGTAATCCAGCACCTTACAACCAGGCCACCACTGCCCTTTATATACATGAAAGTAATTAAATTATATACTGTATTACCTCGGAGAGGGGCAGTGGTGGTCTAGTCGATAGGGTGCAGGATCGCTGATCCTAAGGTTGGGGGTTCGAGTCCCCACAAGGTTGTCACTGTCCCCCCCAGTGCAGCTAACTGGGTTATCAAAGGCGGGCCATGTCTGTCACTGTCTATGGTGAGAGGCATGTAAAAGAACCATTGCTGACTTTCATAAAGAGTAGCTGCAAAGTCGTCAGCGTGTTTCTGTCCCTTGCTAAAAAGGGTTGTGACAGGAAGGGCATCCGACGTAAAAACCTCTGCCAAATCAAACGTGCGAATCAAATGATTCGCTGTGTCGACTCCTGAGAAAGGGAAAAAGCCAAAAGGAGAAGAAGAAGAAGACTATTACCTAGGAGGTATGTGCAAGTTACTTTTCGATTAAAGTTCCTGGAGACAAAAAGTTTAAGAATCCCAGACACTGGTAATAAAAGTGTGTTTAAGAGAATCATCTGGAGCAGTTTTGTCTCCCTTCCTTCTCCAGCTGCTGCACCATTGGACCGAATGAATGTGCAGCTGAATGAACAGGGCAGCGTGGGAGGCCGGGATAGGAGGGGAATCAGGAGGCTGTAATTTGATCGGATGGGTTTCTGTGGCTGTGCGGGGATGACGACGCGCCCCTGGAACAAGGGCCATGAGAGAAACAGAGCCTCCAGACAGACGGCCACATCACTGCGGCTCGAGCATGCTGCGCGCCTCCGTGTTCCTCTGCGTCCTCGCCGCGTGTTCGTGCGCGCCCCCGCGCTCCTGTGAACCCGCAGATCGAGCTTTCGGTGATGTATAACAAACCGTTTATACTCTGCGCTTCTGTATAGCTTCTCCTTTCACCTTTTCTAGCAGTGTGTGCTTTTCAGTGATGTGTTTGCTCAGGTTTTTGGGCTCAGACTTTAGGTTTGCTTTTTTGCTTTGACTGCCTCGATTACAAGCTGGAGGACTTTACAAAGCTTTCCGCCCCAGCTTCTACTCTGAACCCTGGGGTGAGATTATAGGGTGCACGTGAAGTTTAACATTTTCTAAAATTAGTCATCAAGTAAGAAAGTACCCGGATGGTGTAAGCTCAGTTCAAAAGCAAAAAAAAAAAAAAAAAGTTATTTCTCAAGGATTCTATAGTATGGGATTATTCCTTCCTTATAACTTCTATAATGTCGTGTATTTAAAATATGGCAACTGCATGTATCATCATCAAGTTTGAAAATTGTATATTACTTATTCTATAATGTTTGAAAATCTATAATAAATGTTTTAAAAAAATAAACAGTGCATAGGCTTCAATCCAATAACACCCAGGGGCGTGGCTTCTGCATTTTTTTAATAGAAAAAAAAAATAGGATTTTTAAAAGTTCTCTTGCTTTTTGTTTTTTCTTCACCAATACATGTATATGTACCAATATGTATATATATATATATATATATATATATATATATATATATATATATATATATATATATATGCAGTGGTAGTGGTATGCAGGGGCAGTGGTTGTCTAGTGGATAGGGCACAGGATCGCTGATCCTAAGCTTGGGAGTTCGAGTCCCAATAAGGTTGTCACTGTCCCCCCAGTGCAGCTAACTGGGTTATCAAAGGCGGGCCATGTCTCTCACTGTCTATGGTGTGAGGCATGTAAAAGAACCATTGCTGACTTTCGTAAAGAGTAGTGGAAATTGGACTACTGTTGGTCGAAGACGTCGAAGAAGGAGAGGCGGGAGGCGTGTCCGTTGCCAGAGAGAGAAGAGGAAAGGCATGAGTCTAGGACTGAAAGTAGGGACTTTGAACGTTGGAACTATGGCAGGAAAAGGTAGAGAGCTGGCTGACATGATGCAGAGGAGGAAGGTGGACATACTGTGTGTTCAGGAGACCAGGTGGAAAGGTAACAAGGCTAGAAGCATAGGAGCAGGGCTTAAGCTGTTTTATCATGATGTGGATGGGAAGAGAAATAGAGTCGGCGTCATCTTGAAGGAGGAGTTTGTCAGAAATGTTCTAGAAGTGAAAAGAGTGTCAGACAGAGTGATGAGTCTCAAGTTAGAATTTGAAGGTGTGATGGTCAATGTTAGTGCTTATGCCCCACAGACAGGATGTGAGCGAGAAGAGAAGGAGAGATTCTGGAGGGAGTTAGATGAAGTGATGCAGAGTACCCCCAGAGGTGAAAGAGTGGTCATTGGGGCAGACTTCAATGGACATGTTGGTGCAGGAAACAGAGGGGACGAGGAAGTGATGGGTAGGTTTGGTATCCAGGACAGGAACGCAGAAGGACAGATGTTGGTAGATTTTGCAAAAAGGATGGAAATGGCTGTGGTGAATACTTTCTTCCAGAAGAGAGAGGAGCATAGGGTGACTTATAAAAGTGGAGGTAGGAGCACACAGGTAGACTACATCTTGTGCAGGCGATGTAATTTGAAGGAAGTCAGTGACTGCAAAGTAGTAGCGGGTGAGAGTGTTGCCAAACAGCATAGGATGGTGGTGTGCAGGATGATGCTGATGGTGAGGAAGCTGAAGAAGGCAAAGACAGAGCAGAAGACAAAGTGGTGGAAGTTGAAAAAGGAAGAGTGTCGGGTTGTCTTCAAAGAGGAGTTGAAACAGGCTTTGGGTGGTCACGAAGTGCTTCCAGATGACTGGACAACTACAGCTAATGTGATCAGGGAGACAGGTAGGAGAATACTTGGTGTGTCATCTGGAAGGAAAGTATATAAGGAGACTTGGTGGCGGAATGAGGAAGTGCAGGAGTGTGTACAAAGGAAGAGGTTAGCTAAGAAGAAGTGGGACATTGAGAAAACCGAAGAGAGTAAACAGGAGTACAAAGAGACACAGCGTAAGGCAAAGGTAGCAGTGTCAAAGGCCAAACAGAGCGTGTTTGATGACTTGTATGCTCGGTTGGAAAGTAAGGAGGGAGAAAATGATTTATACAGGTTGGCACAGCAGAGAAATAGAGATGGGAAGGACGTGCAGCAAGTTAGATTGATAAAGGACAGAGAGGGAAATGTATTGACTAATGACAGAAGTGTGCTGGGAAGATGAAAAGAGTACTTTGAAGAGCTGATGAAGCTCTTCTCCGCGGTGCAGGACGTTCACAAACACTATGCAGTACAGTAAGATCACAAAATCACAAAATCACAAAAAATCCCGTGGGAATGTGCAAGGCAACAGCTTCACGGGTCTAAGCCAATCAGCTTGCGAGATTGAGTTGAATGGCAGACCCTGCCTGAACTGGGGAGGAGGGGCACTTAAGTCTGTCGTTTGGAAACAATGAATGCAGCCTGCCTTGGGTCCCTGCTTTCTGCTTGCTTACATGTGAGTTTCAGCACGAATTTTGAATTTTTTTTTATTAAACTACCACGATGTACCAAGACCACGATGCTCAAATCGCGAAGTGGCAAGGGATGACTGTATACAGGTTGGCACAGCAGAGAAATAGAGATGGGAAGGACGTGCAGCAAGTTAGAGTGATTAAGGACAGAGAGGGAAATGTATTGACTGATGACAGAAGTGTGCTGGGAAGATGCAAAGAGTACTTTGAAGAGCTGATGAATGAGGAAAATGAGAGAGAAAAAAGAGTAGAAGAGGTGACTGTTGAGGACCAGGAAGTAGCAAAGATTAGTAAGGGTGAAGTGAGGAGGGCATTGAAGAGGATGAAGAATGGAAAGGCAGTTGGTCCTGATGACATACCGGTGGAGGTATGGAAGTGTCTAGGAGAGGTAGCAGTAGATTTTCTGACAAGAACATTTAACAAGGTCTTAGAGAGTGAGAGGATGCCAGAGGAATGGAGGAGAAGTGTGCTTGTGCCCATTTTTAAGAACAAGGGAGACATGCAGAGTTGTGGCAACTACAGAGGGATAAAGTTGATGAGCCATACAATAAAGTTATGGGAAAGAATAGAGGAAGCTAGACTAAGGGCAGAGGTCAGCATTTGTGAACAACAGTTTGGTTTCATGCCAAGAGAGAGCACCACAGATGCAGTGTTTGCCTTGAGGATGTTAATAGAGAAGTACAGGGAAGGTCAGAAGGAGCTGCACTGTGCCTTTGTGGATCTGGAGAAAGCATATGACAGGGTCCCGAGAGAAGAACTGTGGTATTGCATGAGGAAGTCTGGAGTGGCAGAGAAGTATGTTAGAGTGGTGCAGGACATGTATGAGAGATGTAAGACAGTGGTGAGGTGTGCTGTCGGTGTGACACAAGAGTTCAAGGTGGAGGTGGGACTGCATCAAGGGTCAGCTCTCAGCCCCTTCTTGTTTGCTATGGTGATGGACAGGCTGACAGACGAGGTTAGACAAGATTCCCCATGGTCTATGATGTTTGCAGATGACATTGTGATCTGTAGTGAGAGCAGAGAACAAGTGCAGGAAAATCTAGAGAGGTGGAGGTGTGCCCTGGAAAGGAGGGGAATGAAGATTAGCCTCAGTAAGACAGAATACATGAGCATGAATGACAAGAACCCAAGAGGAACGGTGAGATTACAGGGAGCAGAGATAAGAAAGGTGGAGGATTTTAAGTACTTAGGCTCAACAATCCAGAGCAATGGAGAGTGTGGAAAAGAGGTCAAGAAGCGTGTGCAGGCAGGTTGGAATGGTTGGAGAAAAGTGTCTGGTGTGATGTGTGATAGGAGGGTATCGGCAAGAATGAAAGGAAAAGTGTACAAGACGGTGTTGAGGCCAACGATGTTGTATGGGTTAGAAACAGTGGCCCTGGGGAAAAGACAGGAGGCAGAACTGGAGGTAGCAGAGATGAAAATGTTGAGGTTCTCTTTGGGAGTAACGAGGATGGATAGGATTAGGAATGAGCACATCAGAGGGACTGCACATGTAAGACGTTTTGGAGACAAAGTCAGAGAGGCTAGATTGAGATGGTTTGGACATGTACAGAGGAGGGATAGTGAGTATATTGGTAATAGGATGCTGAGGCTGGAACTACCAAGCAGAAGGCCTAGGGGAAGACCAAAGCAACGATTCATGGATGTGGTGAAGGAGGACATGAAGGTCGTTGGTGTAAGAGAAGAAGATGCAAAGGAAAGGGTGAGATGGAGGCAGACGATTCGTTGTGGCGACCCCTGAAGGGAAAAGCCGAAAAGAAAAGAAGAAGATATATATATAAGCCTGGAAAGCCCACGCATGCCTCATTTTTTCACTCTCCTTTTACTCAGGTTTGTATAACAACCAGAATTTGGATTAAAAATACATTTACATGAAAAAATGCAGAATTCTTCTCACGGGTCAAAAGCTGTTCATCCATTTTCTGTTCCAGCAGCTGAGAGTAATTCTGGCTGCAAGGACAATAACAGAGTCATAATACAGTGTTGCACTCCTTGTAATACAGCTTTATTAATGTAACCTGAACACAGACTTCATAACAGACAGTCGCTATAATAGAATAAACAGATGTCAGCTTTCCTTACAAACATGTTTTCTTTAAAGATATATATATATATATATATATATATATATATATATATATATATATATATATATATATATTAGTGTTTAGCAGTTTTTAGATTTAAAACACAGGAAAGTCTTCTGGATACAGCTCCTCAGCACCCATATAAGCTGTACTCTTTGTCTTATCAATTCCAACAGAAAAGAAAACGAGACTGGTGAGGTTATGTTTATTTATAGCTGCTGTAGTGTATGGTATAAATGACCACAGGAGCTCATGTCTTTGTGTTGGCATTTGACAACATTAAGATGAATTATTCATTAACTCATTCATTTTCTGAGCTGCTTATTCCTAATTAGAATTAGGATATAGAATAATTAGAGCCATGGGAGGCTGGTGCCCATCTCAGCTAACTTCCACTCTGGACAGCTCACCAAGCATTTGCAGGGCAGAACGTAACTAGATAAATCTGTTGGGCTTTTTATATCTGGGCCTAGTAGCTCATCATGCCGGTGCTTATTCACAGTTTCTGTAGCATGACGCTACCAGCAATTCAACTTTTTCTGGGTGAGACGCTAGTCCATCGCAGGCTACTTTCCCAGTACTTTTTACTGGTACCCATTTGGACTGCTGGGTGAACAGAGGCACAGTTGTGGTGAAGACCTTGTCCAGGTCTTAGCACAGTGGAGGTCTACCTGGGATTTGAACCCTCAACTTCCTGATCATGAGCCCAGTCCCCTAACCACTACACCACTGGCCCCACCAGAACGTAACTATGGATAAAAATAATATGAATAAAATTATGATGTGTTGTTCTTTTAAGGGTGTAGTGGCTCAGAGAAATCCACATTAGGCTAATGTTGGTGATGGATATGATTGCAAACGGTTGGATTTGTATATTGTCCCTGTGATGGTCTGGCAAACAGACCAGAGTGTGTCATGCCTGCCCAGTGTCAAGTGAGATAGGCTCCAGCCTCCCTACCAGCTTAAGTGGTTTTGCAAGTGAGTGACATTCAGTGAATGAATGAGTTTTTTAAAATAATAATAATAATAATAATAATAATAATAATAATAAATTATGGGGGGCAGTGTAAAGCTGTAAATAAGCCATCAGACTGGCCCAACTGAGTGATCAGTTATATACTATAAAGTAT
This sequence comes from Plotosus lineatus, assembly GCA_024760905.1. Classification (NCBI taxonomy): domain Eukaryota; kingdom Metazoa; phylum Chordata; class Actinopteri; order Siluriformes; family Plotosidae; genus Plotosus; species Plotosus lineatus. Next base: position 29,046,790 of record CM045736.1, read on the forward strand.
ACTTACTAACAAATTTTGCAGTCATATCAGCGAACATGTGAGTTTATCAAAGCTCATCTACACTAACATTGATTTTCATTGTGTTTTACAGGACAATGCAAGGATCCTTCAAAAGACAAATGTAAGTTATATCCAGTGATTGACAATGTCAATCAAATAAAATCTGTCAAAATGAGATTTATTTTGAAAGTACAATTGCGATTAATTGGAACGCAGGGTCTCTGTCCAGGACTAAGTGGAGATTATGGCTTTTTGTCTGTAAGGTAAAAACATGAGAAAATGGTGAGGTGATAGAGAGAGGGGTGTGGGGGTGTGGGGGGTGAGAGTGAGAGAGAGAGGGGGAAGAGACAGGGTGAGAGCAAGAGAGAGAGAGAGAGAGAGAGAGAGAGAGAGAGAGAGAGAGAGAGAGAGAGAGAGAGAGAGAGAGAGAGAGAGAGAGAGCGAGATAGAGCAAGAGAGAGAGAGAGCAAGAGAGAGAGAGAGAGAGAGAGAGAGAGAGAGGGTGAGAGAGAGAGAGAGCAAGAGAGAGAGAGGGTGAGAGAGAGAGCGCATGAGAGAGAGAGCATAAGAGAGAGAGAGAGAGCGCAAGAGAGAGGTGGAGAGCGTGATAGAGAGAACTGTAGGCCGAAGGCTGATTTGTGTTTGCCAGGTTAATGGTAAGACATGTAAATGAGACGATGCTAGTGAGGGACCTCAGGGTTCCCAGCCGTGCCAGATCTAGCAAGAGCTGATCTAGTTGAATGTACAGTGCTTGTCTCTGTGAAAACATGATATGTTGGAAAAAACCTTACATCAATCAAGCATATCCATCGATCTGAAACATCTGCTATGCATGCGCTCGAATAAAGTGGATTGTGAGGCGACAATAATGTAAACATTTAGCTCGACAGAAAGACAACAGACAAGCAGAAATATAGATAAAAAATCCTACAAGAACAAATAAAGTGAGTAAATAAAGCACTGGTACATTGGCTAGCATTGCTGCCTCACAGCTGCAGGGTCGTGGACGTGCTCCTGAGCTGAGGTCACTGTGTGTATGGAGTTTTCCATGCGCTCCACTTGGGTTTCCTGGCAGTTCTCTAGTTTCCTCCTACTGTCCGCTGATTTCTTCAGTTGTCTAACAATTTAAGTTCAAGATCCCAACAACGTTGAGAAAGATAAATAACTGAATGTGAATGAATGGGTTGTAGGCATTTGTATTAGCAGGAAGGCACGTCAGTGTAATAATTTTTGAATCCCACACGAACCAATGTCTGTCATCGTTGTCTGAATTAAACAGTGAAAAATCTAAAACGTTGACATATTATTCATTCATTTTTCTAAAGTCACTTCATCATAATTAGGGTCAGCTAACTCTGGGCAAGGGTGGGGTTCACCCTGTGGACAGTTTGCCAGGCCATCATAGAGCCAACACCCACACAACCATTCACACTTGATTTGGAACTGCCGATTAGCTTACCGTGCAGGCTTTTGGATTGTGTGAGGAACCTGGAGTACCTGGATGAAACCCACACAAAAACATCCCAGCCCGGGAATAGAACTCTGGCTTCTTTTTGTGAGGCAGAAATTCTAACCATAGTACCATTTTGCTGCCATATTTTCATATCAAATGGAATGAAATTTTATATAGCACACCACTATCTTTATATCATCAATGTAACTGTGATAATGACAAGCATGGCACTGTATATAGACATCTTTAGCTCCATAATGACCTCTTGTGGGATACACACACTTGAGAAACGTAGGGTAGACCCTGAGCAGCTCGCCAGACCGTTACAGGGCACACACACACATATAACCGTTGACATTCACACTCACACTTGAGAGGAAAATCGGGAGAGCGAGTTAGCCTAATGTGCCTAATTTGACTGTGGGAGGAAACTGGAGTACCCAGAGGGAACCCATGCAAAAAACAGGCAGAACATCACGGCATGGGTTCATCAAGATTCAAACTTGCAATAAAATAAGGCCAGTGCTCAGGAGTCAATGAGAGGTTTTGCATTATGTATGTATTTTATTTTGTTACCTTGTTTTAATCATCTTCATGTTCAACATCCCCAGTACCCGTAACTTATTCTAACTCCATCTTTTATTTTGTGTTTCGACTTTAGTGCAGTGCACAGACATGGTACTGAGCTACTGCCAAGATGTACCCTATAGGCATGCTGTCTTCCCCAACCTTATCGGGCAGCAGACGCGTCAGGAGGTCGAGCAGAGCACTGAGTACCTGCTACTTAATGTGCTGCACGGCTTGCTGGAAGGCGAGTGCTTGCCTGAGCTACGCATACTTGGATGCTCTGTGCTGGCTCCCCGATGTGAGAACCATGCCAGAATCAAGCCATGCCGCAGTTCATGTGAGGCATTGAAGAAGAACTGTGAGCACGCCTTTGAGGCCATCCAAATGGCATGGCCTTACTTCCTGGACTGTGACCGTTTTTTTGCAGCTGAGGAAGAGGGCTGCCACGACCCGCTTTCTGAGCTCAGAGGTAAATGATTAGGAAACTGGAAATAGTACACTAATATGGTGATGTGACAAAACATGCATTTAATTTTAGGAATAAAATATAGATGTGTGATTTGAGAGCTGTTGAATGAAGTCATCATGCAATTCATTTTTTTTTGCGATTTCCTAATGCAAAAATAGTAACAACCCTGGAGAATCTTCCAAGTTCACATGCTTGCACATGTGGCTTTGGGAATACTTGTTTTGGTGAGAGTCTGAATTTATACAGTGGAAAACATGGACACATTTAAAATTAAACACTATACACTGTGTCAGTGAAAGAGAGTTTAATATAATAATAAATGTATAAATTATAAATGACAAGTTTTCACACTGGTGGATGGCCAATAGGGAATGTAGAGCAGAAGATTCTATTCAGCCACAGCCTTTGACCCCAAGGTGCATAAATGTTTTAGTACATACTGCATGGGAACATAAGGGAAATACACAATGAAACAGATTTGTATGGCATATTTCTTTCATTTTTTAAACATCCTGATAGATGCAACTGAGTACGGAGCACATACATTTGCAGGAACCAGAATAGACGTCAGCAGTATCGCTTTAACCCTCTGTCAGAGTTTAAGTAAATACTACACCACAACATAAAGTGAAGAAAACCAAACTGAGATTTTAATTGTTTATTTTAAGATATTTTAATCAGCAAAGACGCAGGTCAGCTGAGCCTAGGAGGGTTGGAGCCTAGCTGAACGCACTATAGCTTCAGTTTAGCCTAACATGAATCAAAAACACAATAAAACCAAAATAAATTCAGATTTACTTAAGTTTGAGTATGATGATGACGAGGCCTGCTTCTACTCAAGGTGACAAGCTATGAGGCATTAGATTTAAACATTATTCATTTGGAATAATGTTTTTCAATCCACAGAGAGTGAACTAGATCAGATCAAGTCTTTGCTATGTAGAATCAGTTCATTTTTTGTAACCCCTTAATCCTAATTAAGGTCACGGGGAGGCTGGCGCCCATCCCAGCCAACTCCGCGCGAGGGCAGAGTATACAGCTTGGACAGCTCGCCAGGGCTGAAACACACTGACGGCGTTGCAGCTACTCTTTATGAAAGTCAGAAATGGTTCTTTTGCATGCCTCACACCATAGACAGTGAGAGACATGGCCGGCCTTTGATAACCCAGTTAGCTGCACTGGGGGAGGACAGTGATAACCTTGAGGAGAGTGGGAATCGACCCTCCAACCTTAGGATCAGCGATCCAGCACCTTTATCACCAGGCCACCACTGCCCCTTCCTGTGTAGTATATACTAATCAAATTATTGTAACATTAGTTTTGGCCCTGTGATGGCCTGGCACGCTGTCCAGGGTGAACCTGCTCTCACCCAGCGCCGGCTGAGATGGGCGCCAGCCTCCCTGCGGTTCAGAAAATGAATGAATGAGTGAATGCAAACTTAGTTTACAAGATGGAACTTGGAGGAGACTATTCAATTCACAGACATCAACTGAGCCCGAGGTATCCAGCCTTGTCCCTCAGTGTCCATGGTGAGAGACGTGTAAAAAAAGCATGGCCGTCATTTGAAAAGAGTAGGCCATTGGTTTGCTGTCATGTTTCTGCCCTGCGTTGGCTTGGTGAGCTGTCCTGGGTGTACTTTGCACCAGCCTCCCTGTGACCCAAATTAGGTTTTAAGCGGTTCAGAAAATGAATGAATGAATATATTGTAACATCATCGGTAAACTCAATCAATATTTTTATGATTAATTTTGATGCATTTTAACCATGGTAAAGGCAGGTGAGTGGCACATACCCCGTGAGTGAAGCATTAACAGCCTCTTTTCAATATAAACTACATGGAAACATACGAAAACAATGCTCTGTACTGATGTGTTTATAAATTCCTTCAAAATGTTAGTGTGTACAGCGCAATAACACCAGTAAGGAAATTAAAGATTTTTTATGGTTTATGACAACATTTTTAAAGCACAACAATGATGACTCTTCCTGCCCCGAATCAAATGATCATGACAAACTACACATGTTTGGCAGCCGTTTTTACTCAAAGATTATCACTGATATCTTCCAGGAAACGGAACAATCAGATTGTGCCGGTTATGTGTGGTGTAGCCCATAGAAATCTATTATACAAGAGCATATGTTTAACATCCTATAGATTCTGTATAGACAATATTTCAGCTACAGTATGGCAACGGAGGCTAAATGTCAAATTTTATATCCTATGTTTCCATTGTCACTTGCTTAAAAGTAGACTTGATTGCTTATTTCTCCCAGCCAGGCAAGACATTGCCCTCTCTAGCCTCTCAGATGGAGGTCAAGCTACTGTACTTCAATTCACGTACCACACTAACTCTCAAATGTTCAACATCCTAAAGAAAACAGCAGCCAAATGTCCTCAGATCTCCCGGACCTATAGCATCGGCCGTAGTGTGGAAGGCAAGGATCTGCTGGTCATTGAATTCTCCACTAACCCTGGACAGCATGAGCTATGTAAGCACATCCAAACTATTTTTATTTTCGGTATCATCTGTAAACTTTGTAGTACTTTGAAGAACCAGTTATAAGTTTCATGTTTGTGACCGCCCCCTTCTGGCATTAAAGGCAAAGCACCACACAGAAGCTATTCCACTAGGGTGGAGCTTCTCAAATAGTGGGGGGCGCGGTATGATGCCAGGGGGTGCGGTGTGATGCTGGGGGAAGCGTGTATGACTCTGGGGAACGCTTTCTGAAATTGTGTACGAGAATTAAGTGTTATTGCAGCTCCTCTCCACTAGTTGGCAGTGGCGCTCTCATTGTCACACGATGGTGGAGTGTTTTTTTGCACGAGCAAATGATATGAAGTGCAGTAAACAACCCCTCAAGAAACAACAACGAAAAATTTCTAACAGGAATGATGAGAAAGATGGAGAGAGACAGAGGTATTAAGACTTAAATAAGGCGAATGAGTTTAAATAAGGATGTATAGTCGGCCCTCTACTTACGAAATTAATCCTTTCCAAAGCCTTTTTCGTAGCCTGGAGTTTTCTTAAGTAGAGGCGCATTTTACATGTAAAACGTGTGATTCGTTCCAAGGCTCCCAAGACTACCCCATAAACCCTTTAAAAATTATAAAAGTACACCAATTTTGTATGAAATATGTATGAGATATGTGTTAAAAGTAAAAGAAAATTATTTATTAAACCATTTAAATATTTTATTAACATATTAAACCATTTTAGTAACATATTAATTAAATCCTTATTCAACGTTTTTTATTATCGCACATACACACATACAGACACACACACAAGCACACACTGTCTCTCTCTCTCTCTCTCTCTTGCTCTCTCTCTCTCTCTCGCTCTCTCTCTCTCACACACACACACACACACACACACACACACACACACACACACACACACACACACACACACACACACACACAAACAACACACATTTTTGGTGCGCTCCGCCGAATGTGGGCTCTGCCCACACGCAGTGCGCAGCCGACGCTGGAGCTTTTGAGACGGGGTATTCAAAGCGCACTCCATGCTTGACCGATCGGAAGTCCGAACTCAACATTAACTTGTTTCCTTGAGGGATCGGAGGTCCGGATGAGCCGCGTTGTGCTCACATTCGGCGGAGCGTGACACATTTATTAAACATTAACTGAATTAAACAACTTAAAAAAACGAAAAATAAGCTGCACTGTGCACTCACGAAAGAAAGTTAAAGAACACCTGCCTCCTTTCATCTCTCACTGACTCTGCATGCAGTCCTGTGTCTGTCAGGGCAAGTGCGCCACATCTCTGCTCAAATCGGTCATAAAAACTGTCTTCATTCCTTATTGTTTCACTTGGTTGTCTAGTCATGTAAACCCATAATCATTACCAATGAGCCATATTTATAAGATTATAAGACGAGCACTCTCAAATAAACTCACGAAACTCACGAACCAACAGTACAACTCTCCTTTACGCGTGTGACAAACAGGCATGGATATACTACTATGGAGATTCAGAACATTTTTTATGAACCGATTTTTTTTATTAACTAAACAATAATAAACATTAAACATTTTTATTAACCAATTTTTTTTATGAACCAACCCAAACAATATTAAACATTATTAAACATTTGTGACGTGCTCCATCAAGTGCGGGATGCTTCTCGACTGACACCGGAGCTTTTGGGGTGGAACTCAGCTTGTCCGGACTTCCGATATGTCAAACAGGTAAGCGTGCTTTGAACGCTTGTTTAGTACTCAACATTCACTCATTTGCTTGAGGGATCAGAGGTCTGGATGATTCGTACCCCATCTCGGGGGCTCTGGTGTCGGTTGCGACACCACCCACACTCGGCACGCTCCATGGCGCGCTCCGCCGCAGTCAATGCCGGAGCTTTTGAGACGGGGCGCGGTTTGTCCAGACTTCAGATATGTCAAGCAGACAAGTGTGCTTTGAACACTTGTTTAGTACTCAACATTCACCTGTTTCCTTGAGGGATCAGAGGTCCAGATGAGCCGCGTTTTGCCCACATTAGGCGGAGCGCGCCACATTTATTAAACATTTACTCAATTAAAATACTTAAAAAACGAAAAATAAGCTGCAATGAGTACTTTTGAAACTCACGAACCAACAGTACAGCTCTCCTTTATGTTTGTGACAAACAAGCTTTATGGGTGGAGTACTATGGAGATTCAGCTCCCTCCTGGCCAATGGGAGGCCAATAGGAGGCCAGTGGGGCGGGATGTTGGGAGACAGCCAATGAGAGACCAACTGCGCATTGTTTGAATTTTTGAATGGCACGTTTGAATTTTTGAATGGCGCGTTTGGCACTTTCGTAAGAAGAGATTGTTTCGTATACAGAGGGTGAAAATTTAGGAAACCGTTTTTCATAATCTGGATTTTTCGTATTCAGAGGTTTTCGTAAGTAGAGGGCCGACTGTATTTTTTTAAATTTCAGGCACATTGGTGCACTTTAAATCTTTTCTATTACAGATTAAAAAACAATGTTAATGAAGTTTTTCTTTATTGTAAATTGAACTATATTTATTTCTTTTTTTGTTTTTAATGTTAATAAAGATACAATGTTATGCAGAGGTGTACTACTAACAATTTTATAGACAAATAATACTATTTACAGACGCTCGCAGCGGGGGGTGGGGGTGGGGTGGAATGTTTTTTTCTTCCTAGGGGGGTCGCCACAGAAAATAATTAAGAGGCACTGCACTAGGGGTTAGAACACTACCTCTTTATTTCAAATGATTTCCAAATGCATTTTTTATTAGAGGAAATAAATTGTAATTTTACTTTCATTCTTTCTGCGATCAGATTACGTAAACATTTTAAGGTGTAAAATGGGCAGCAGGATGTTATAATGGTTCGCACGTCGCCTCACAACAAGAAGGTCCTTGGTTCTATTCCCAGCTCAGGCATTGCTGTGTGGAGCAGCATGTTCTCCCCGTGCTTGCGTGGGTTTCCTCGGGGTACTCCAGTTCTTCCTTCTGTCCAAAAACATACACTGTAGGTTAATTGGCTGTTCCAAAAACACCCATAGATGTGAGTGTGAATGGTTGTGTGAGATGTTTCCAATGGCCTGGTAAGCTGTCCAGGGTGTACCCTACCCTCATCTAGAGTAGGCTGAGATGGGTGCCAGCCTCCCCATGACCCTAATTGGGATTGGGCGGTTTAGAAAACAACTCATTTAAAAATATATAATTAATACATTTACAGTATGTCGTATTTTGGTTTGTCACATTGGTGCAGTGTTCAGCATGTTCGTCTCACGGCAAGAAGGCCAGGGTTTATTCCCAGGCTCGGGGATTTCCTCTAGGGACTCCGATTTTCTCCCACAGGTTCAAAAACAAGGCCTGCAATGGTCTGGCAAACTGTTCAGTGTACTCTGCCTTCGCCCAAAGACCTCTGAGATGGGCGCCAGCCTCCACGCAACCCTAATTAGGATTAGGTGCTTAGATAAAATATTTTTCATGTCATATACAGATCATATTCAAAATTACAAACTAAAAATTGTCAACAATGAACAGAATATTTATTTGTTTCTTCCTGTTACTTTTGTTATCCTGTAGTGGAGCCGGAGATCAAGCTAATCGGGAACATGCATGGAAATGAGGTTTTGGGCCGGCAGCTGCTCATCTACATGGCTCAGTACCTGTGCTCTGAGTACCTTCTGGGAAATGAACGCATCCAGAGTCTCATCAATAACACACGCATCCACCTACTTCCCTCTATGAACCCAGACGGTTATGAAATCGCCGCCTCAGAGGTAGCCGATAGCAACGACCCAGAAAACACCAACCCAGAAGTAAATATCCCTCTGTGTTTGTGCTGCCCCTCAGCGAGTGTCTGTATGATATTTTTTGGGCAAACTATTAATATTCTCTCAACTCCCTGCACCAGAAGAGATCCTCAGAAGAACAGGGGACTGATTTGACAACTGCACAGTATTGCTTTTAATAAAACCTGTATTTACCCGTTGACATTTGCCCTTGAGGTAATCCCACCTCAATCGGGGTTTCCAGAGTTTAACTTGCATAAGTAAAGATTGTTGGTTGATATGGATTAAAAATAATTAATATAATTACAATTGAACTTGTATTCAGGATCGAATCAACACACTTATTGCTTCTTTGGCTCAGAAAAAGATGTTTGTATACCCCGGTGCAGGGGGTGAAATGGTGCAGGAGAGTGGACCACTGGTAAAGGGAAACTTTAACTAACTACAGTGATCCCTCGCTACTTCGCACTTCAGTTCCTGCGGCCTTCAGTGCATCGCGGGCTTTTCAAAAATATTCATTGAAAATTAAAAAAAATAAGGACATTATAGAAAAATATGGGACAAGTTAAGGAAAATGCCCCAAAAGAAGGCAAAAAATTATGCAATAAAACCCCAACCCAACCCCCCCCCAACAAAACTACTTACATTCTTATGTGACTGTGTGATCTGAGTGTGTGTGCGTGCACGCCTGTATCTGTGTTTATTTATATTTTATTTACATCTTATGCACTATTTTTGAGTGCTTATTATCATAAGCATTTATAGCGTTGAATATGTATTTATTGATCTTATATAAGCATATACTGTACATGAATGTATTCGTCAGTCGGGGAGGGGGTCTATCCTACTTCGTGGAAATTTGGTGTTCGCGGAGGGTCTCGGTCTTCATTAAACGCGACAGGTGAGGGATCACTGTGCTACATAACCCTCAGATTAACTCACAGCATGAGTTTCTTAATCACTGAAATGATCAGCATGGCTTTTGGTTAAGAGCCATCAGGATATGCAAAATACAGTATGGTAATGCAATCTGCAAGCTAGTAGATGCACGATAAGATTTTGACTGATTTCTCCAATGTTACAATGCCTTGTGTAAAGATCGGCATGCAGAACTACTCACTCAGTCATGTGCCAAACTGCTTTATACTACTTGAGTTGACATTCTCAGCTGACACACTAGGAGAAGGCAGCGTACATCCTTCACAGCATGCCAGACCATTACAGTGCCCACACACACACACACACACACACACACACACACACACACACACACACACCTGTTCACACTAAAATCTAGAGTCAACCCTATTCCAATTACCCTCATGAGCATGTCTTTGGACTGCGGGAGGAAACCAGAGTGCCTGGAGGAAACCCATGCAAGCATGGGGAGAACATGTAATCTCCACACATAAATGCCTGTGCTCGGAACTCAAACCCAGGACCCTTTTGTTGTGAGGTGGACATGCTAACCAGTATGCCGCATGGTGCCCCACCCAGAGGTACCTTTGCTTGTCGCTATTTCTCAGCCAGAAGTCACACAACATGTTAAATTTCTCACTGATATTTTAGATTGGCTCATAGGGACTAGAATTATATGGTTGATAAATATATAATAAATAAATAAAAGCTTTTCATCACTTCGTTAAAATTAAAGTTTGGCCTCAAATCCTTGGAAAAAGATAAAGATTTTGCACGGGTATTGAAAACAACTGTCATTGGCAGGGATCATTTATAATTACTATATCTAAACCATTTTGATCCGTTTGCATTTCCTTTCCTTTTTCATGTTTTGTTGTGTTTCTGCTTCTCAGAGGCCTGATGTTATTAGCATGTTCAAGTCTGTTTTATGAGAATACTCATGTTGGGTGTGAATGTGCTTCTCGTTCCACCTGCTATAAGCCTATTTCTTCTGTCTTTTGCCATAAAAGCTTCTTTTGCATGTTACAGCATTTGTTCCGTGTGTGTGTGTGTGTGTGTGTGTGTGTGTGTATATATATATATGTATATAATATATATATACACACACACACAGACACACACACATACACACACACATACACACACACACACACAGACACACACACACACACACACACACACACACACACACACACTGTGTACAGTATATATATTCAGCTTCTGTTTTCTGCTTAATATGGGGCTGAGCCGAGGCGGCAACAACCTAAGCAGTGAGGTCCAGGCGTCCCTCTCCCCAGCCACTTCCCCCAGCTCTTCTATTCAGACACCAAGGTGTTCCCAGCTCAGCCGAAAGACATAATTCCCTCCAGTGTGTACTGGATCAACCCCGGGGTCTATTTCCCTTTGGGCACGCCCGAAACACCACACCAGGGAGCTATCCAGGGGGCATTTTAATCTGATACCCGAGCCACCTCAACTGGCCCCACTCAACGCATCCTACTTCAAATTCCTCCCAGATGACCAAACTTTGTACTCGATCTCTAAGCAAACTCCCACATCCCCTCCAGGATCCTGTAGCGTGTATAGACTTAGTCTGGAGTGCTGTGGCCAAAACGAAAACCACATTGTTCCTCCAGAATTCGAGGTTCAACCATTGGTGGGCTCACCTCCTCATTACTCCTGAATATACTTTCCCGGGTAGTCTGAGAAGTATGATTCCATCATAATTGGAACACAGCCTACAATCCCCCTTTTTATAAGGGGAACTACCACCCCTGTTTGCCAATCCAGAGGTACAGCCCCCGATGACCACACAATGTTACAGGTACATGTCAATCAAGATAGTCCTACAACATCAAGAACCACACAGGCAAACCTCATCCAATCCCCGAAGGCGAGCCACCGAGCAGCTTTTTAACTACCTTAGCGACCTCCAGCCCCGTGATGGACCCTGCGACCCTAAATAGGATGAAGCGTTTTAGAAAAAGAATGAATGAATGATAAAGAAGCCTTACTACTAATATACAAAATGATCATCAGTCGCTTAAGCGAATGGAAACACATTATGAATTTGAATTGAAACACAATGTCCACAAAAGTATACAAACATTCCCTTTCAAAACTTTAATGGAGCTCTGAAACCAAAATTTGAGAGAAAGGACAGGCCACACCTTCTTATGTATGATCTGTTAACCCCTTTCTCTCTCTCTCTCTCTCTCTCTCTCTCTCCCTCTCTCTCTCTCCCTCTGTCTCTCTCTCTCTTTCTCTCTCTCTCTCGCGCTCTCTCTGTCTCTCTCGCTCTCTCTCTCTCTCTCTCTCTCTCTCTCTCTCTCTCTCCCCTCTGTCTCTCTCTCTCTTTCTCTCTCTCTCGCTCTCTCTGTCTCTCTCGCGCTCTCTCTCTGTCTCTCTCTATCTCTCTCTCTCTTTCTCTCTCTCTCGCTCTCTCTGTCTCTCTCTCTCTCTCTCTCTGTCTCTCTTTCGCTCTCTCTCTCTGTCTCTTTCTCTCTGTCTCTCTCTTGCTCTCTCTCTTTCTCTCTCTCTGTCGCTCTCTCTCTCTCTGTCTCTCTTTCTCTGTCTGTCTGTCTGTCTCTTTCTCTCTCTTTCTCTCTCTGTCTCTCTCTATCGCTCTCTCTCTCTCTCTCCCTCTCTCTCTCTCTCTCTCTCTCTCTCTCTCTCTCTATCTCTCTATCTGTCTCCCCCCAGTCCTTCTCTTGTCTGCTATAAAATTAAATACTTCCTACCCAGAAGTATTAAGTGGTACTATCATTATCTGGTACAATATAGAAGTTGAAAAGAATTCTCTCACTCTTTCCCTAATCGTCCTTTGTGTCACTGATTTCATTTGAGGATGTGGACAGCACTTTGTAATAAAACACAGCTCTAATCAATTTGTTTGGATTTTGTGTGGAATGCTTTAGGGTCACATGTATAACGGTTGGGTCACCGGTCGAGGCAATGCTCAGAACATCGACCTGAACCGCAACTTTCCTGACTTGACCTCCATTTTCTACAACAGACGACGTTACATCCGAATCCGCTCTGACCACCTCTCCATCCCAGACTCCTACTGGTTGAATAAGGTGCTTGTGGGGACGCAGTTACTCGATGTATCATTGATTTTCGAATAGATTTTCGAACAGTATCACTGCGAAGCTCTTAGTTTTAAAACTTAGTAAATTAAATATAACATTAAACTACTTTATTCACTCTCCTCCCCCTAAAGGAAACCGAAGCGGTAATTACGGGTTATCACACTCAGGGTTCTCTGATGTGAAGTAGTCTCAACTCGTAATGAGAAGGTCGCAAAGTTGTCATTTTTCTCGCAAATTATTCGTTTTTTTTGTTCACAAGGAAAAGTGACAAGTTTGAGACGTTCCATCATCTGCCATATTCCATGTATTTTGCCATCATTCATATTTTATCTGCAATTTATTTGTGTTAATGTCACGTGACTAAAAAGCAAATAGTTCGACAACAAAAATCAAACAAAGCGTGACTGATTTAAGTCAAGAGATTCACTTTTTCGCCAAACATCCGCAAACCAGTCACACGCCAACTGCAAATTACTTGCAAATTGTAATTCAGTTATAATCAGTTGCAAAATCATCACACAATCTTGTTGTGACTTTCGCATGCTATATGTATTTCAACCACAAAATATTTGCTTGCATATGGAGTCACAAAACATCTTGATGCAAATTTTAAAATTTAATCAATTTAAAAATCGCTAAAAAAAAGTCTATTTGTGTAAGTTGCACCTCTAGTGTGATCATCGCCTTCCACAGGTACACGTAGCGTATTATTTCTGAGATAGCAGATTAAATAAAAGTATATCCTGGTATAAGTGGCTTTCTTTCTTTTTTTGCCAGGTGGCTCCGGAAACCTATGCCGTGATGAAATGGATCAGATCCATTCCGTTTGTCATCTCTGCCAGTCTTCACGGAGGAGAGCTAGTCGTCTCTTATCCCTTTGACTTCTCCAGACACCCTCAGGAGGAGAAAATGTTCTCCCCCACTCCTGATGAGCAGGTTCGGGTTTTCATTATACAGTATTTATTATTCTAATTATTATTGTTATTATAACTAATCCTTTTATACTTTTCATTCATTCATTTTCTAAATCGTTGAATCCTTATTAAGGTCACGGGGAGGCTGGTGCCCATCTCAGCCAACTCTGAATGAGGGCAAGGTACACCCTGGACAGCCCACCAGGCCATCGCAGGGTCAACACTCACACAACCATTCATATTAACACTCACACCTAGGGGAGATTTGCAACAGCCAGTTAACCTACTGTACATGTTTTTGGACTGTGGGAGGAAACCGGTGTACCTGGAGGAAACCCACAAAAGCACGGGGGGAACATACAAACTCCCACACAAAGATGCCCGAGCTGGGAATTCAACCCAGGACATTTCTTGCTGTGACGCAGACATGCTAACCCTGCGCCACCCCACCGTGCCGCCCATTTTATACCTTTTCCAGTTTGATTAATTTGGAAACATTGAACTTTGTGTGTGTGTGTGTGTGTGTGTGTGTGTCTGTGTGTGTGTGTGTGTGCAGATATTTAAGCAGTTGGCTAGGACGTATGCAGATGCTCATGTGACAATGGCCAACAATGATACACAGAGATGTGGAGGCTCATTTGCCAGCAGAGGAGGCATCATCAACGGAGCTCAATGGTACAGCTTTGTTGGAGGTAAAGCATCTTTTTTTCAAACAATTTTCTCCCTAATTTAATCATAGCCACTTTCCACCCATCCAGCAGTACTACCCTATCACATGACCAGCCAAGCGTGCACTTCCACTGAGGCCTTGATGCCCTTATGCTACATAAATGTGCATTTTGAAACTGCTGTGTATGCGTATTCAGGGGTGGTAACATCCTGGAGATTAGCACTATCCGCTGCCTCGCATACACAAGCTCACATCTAGGCTTGTTTGTGAATGACAGCTGCAGTTAGCCAGTTAGCTCTCATGAGATGAATGCACGCATTAACCAAGACTTGAACCTGTAGGACTCACTGCTGTGCCACTCTGAGGGTTCTGTATCCACTTTATTTGCTAAATTGCTTTTTGACACGATGGTGTAGTGGTTAGCACGTCTGCCTCACAGCAATACGGCCCTGGGTTTGACTGAAACTTCCTTCTCACAAACTGCATAGCCATTGACCATGGCCTTGGTATTTTCACTTATTTTAGATCCAGAAATCAAACAAAATTGATTGATTGTTTTTCTATACCTACATTCCCCCAAGTGTTTTATCCAAATTAACGATATGTATCTGTGTTTTAGGAATGTCAGACTTTAACTACCTGCACAGTAATTGTTTTGAGCTGACGGTGGAGCTCGGCTGTGATAAGTTTCCTGCAGAGGAAGAGCTTTACCCAGAGTGGCTGAGGAACAAGGAAGCTTTGCTCACTTTCATGGAGTCTGTGAGTTTACCTTCTCTGACTTTGCTGAGATATTATCGGTGTTAATAACGTTTTATCAATTATTTGTTCAATACATTATTACATCACTCGTGTGCACTTTTAGTATAACACATGCAACTAGACGTGATTGATACTATCTGAATTAACAGTGCACATTTTATTGGGTTAAAAATATGATATTGAGAGAAAAGAAATACGTAGCATGATGGTCTTGTGATTAGCAACCACCTCAAAACAGGAAGGTCCTGGGTTTGTTTACCAGACCCAGCCGGTTCTGTGTGGAAACCATGTGTGGGTTTCCTCGGGGTACTTAGATTTCCTTGCGCAGCCAAAAGACATGCACATTAAGCTAACTGGGTCTTCCAAATTTCTCCGAGATGTGAGCGTTAATGATTGTGTGTTTTTCCCACTGATAGTCTACCAAGCCTTTCAGGGTTGTACCCCTCCTTTGTCCCATGTCGGCTTAGCTGGGCAGCAGCCTCTCCACAACCCTAATAGGATTAAGCAGCTATTCTATAACTATCTATAATTCTATAAACTCTTTCTCTGATACATAACTAAAGACTGAACTCTTCTGAAGATCTTCTTCTGGAAGTCTGTAAGGGAAAGAAGCTGGAAATTTATAACTGACACAATATAACATATCATCCCTTTAACAGGGTAGAAAGTAAATAACTGGAAATCACTACTTCTGTGCAGAGAAAACTAAAAGAGACCACAAGATGGCAGTATAACCAAACATTACTTTCAGTGCTAGTTTATTTATTTATTTATTTGCTAATATTATATTTTTAAAAACCTTGTATGTAACACTGTTTTATGTGGTGCTGCAGGTCCACAGAGGAATAAAGGGTGTTGTGAAAGACATAGATGGGAATGGAATTAAAGGTGCCACTATATCTGTCAGAGGGATCAGGCATGACATCACTACAGGTAAAGGAATAAAGAGGGGGAAATAAAGGAGAATTAAATGGTATTCAAAGTTAACCTCATTACTTTTTTGTATATAATAATAATAATAATAATAATAATAATAATAATAATAATAATAATAATTTATTTCTTTGGATCTTGGGACATCGATACAGTGACATTTCGGTATACAGTACTGTGCGAAAGTCTTAGGCTTCCTATTTCACAAAGTCAAATGTTACATAAAAATATGTTAGTACAATACGTCAATAAATAAAACAGCATAGAACGTAGAAGTGTTAACTTTTCAGACAAAAATATAATGAAGACTGCTGTGATTTACATGCAAATCAAGGGCGTAGGCTGGTCTGACCATGGGGGGGGGTGCACATCTTGGTTTGCCTGGAACTCGAGTCTCAGGGGCTATAATTTTATTTATTATATTACTAAGCACTTTGGGGAAACCAGGTACACCCGTGGGTTGAATTATAAACTTTAAAAAATGGCTTTCTATACAGGGGTGAACTGCAATCAAATATGTTCAACCAAAAACATTCTCAAATATATTTCAAGCTACATCTGCAAGTACATGTGTTAAATATATTTACAAATTGAGCTAATGTTATTTATCTATTCAAAGGCACAACCAAATATTAATACATATTTACAGCACAAAAACATATTATTAATTTTATAAAAGTACTGAGCATTAGGCTGCAGATCCAGGCGAGATGGCTTATGATTATTTTAGCCATTTATTCTCTGTGCATCAGTGTTTGTGTTCTAACACATGTGCAGGAGCCGGAGGCGGCACTAACAAACTGTGCTTTATTCTCACGCTCGTACTTTGTTTGATTGACAGTGTTCAGCTATTATTGCTTACTGATAATATGTGAGGCGCTCCACCAAAATAGTCACCTGTCGTTGATTGTTGATTGGTCAGCTCGGGTTTGCACATGCGCAGTGCCCGTTATATGTCAAACGTCCGATGTTAACTTCCGATTTACTGCACGCTGATTTTATCTCCGACTTTCTCTTCAATATCAGTCATTAAGTTTATTTATAAGATTGTGAATACACATAATTTCTTGTCCAGCGGAACTCATCTCATGCTGTGGGGGGGAGGTGCATGTGCACCCCCCCAGCCTACGCCCTTGCAAATAAAGAACCAAGTGTGACAGTCAACATTTCCATGATACCTGTGGCTGGTCCTGTAAGAGGCCTGGTAGACCTTCTTCTTCTTCTCTATTTGGCTTTTTCTCCTTTTCTTGGGAGTCGCCACAGCGAATCATTTGATTCTCACATTTGATGAAGCAAAAAATGTTCTGGGTTTCAGTCCAGGGCTTTTCGTGGGCTTTTCTGTGTGGACTTTGCATGTTCTACATGTGCTTGCATGGGTTTCATCTGGGTACTCTGGTTTCTTCTAATAGTCCAAAGACATGCCTAATAGGCTAGCTGGCATTTCCAAATTGCCCCAAGTGTGAGCCTGAGTGAATGGTTTTGTGTGTGTATGTGTGTGTGTGTGTGTGTGTGTGTGTGTGTTGACCCTGTGATGGTTTGGTGAGCTGTCCAAGGTGTCCCTCACCTTCAGCTAGTGACTGCTGAGATAAGTTTCTGCCTCCCCATGAATTGAATAGCATGAAACGGTTTGGCAAATGAGTGAGTTTATAAGAATTTTGTGACTTATGGCAATGATATGATGACACAATGATGACATCACATGCCCTAAAAACAGTATCAGCTTCAAAGTCTGCTGCCATTAGGTCATGTTGGAAAATGAAAGCATGACATAAGCATTGTTGTTGCAGTCTTTTAAATGTTTTAACTTATACTGAATACTATAGATTACATCAGTTATTAGGAAGAGCTCAGCTCAAATGATCTTTGTTTCCTTCGCACATTTATAATGTAAACAAGTGACAACAAGCGTCCATAAGGACTCATCTCATTTGCCATACTGCTTAATCTGACTAGGGTCTTAAAGAGGCTGTGGCCCACAGAAAAGCCGAGCTCGAGACTCAAACCACAACGCCACCCTACTAGAAATGCTGAACAACAAAAATAATTACAAATGTAATGAAATGAAGTGCAAATAAATTTAAATAAATTCTAGAATCAATGGATCAATTAAAAGCAGTAAAAACAAACCCACAGGTGAAAGAAAAACTAAAATCTTCAGCTCTGAAGATGTCTCAGATTCCTGTTTACACAATCTTCCTTTTTGCCTGATGGCTTTTTCTCTGTAGCTGAAGATGGTGACTACTGGAGACTGCTGATCCCAGGTGTCCACATTGTAACCGCCACAGCTCCAGGCTATTCGAAAGTAGTGAAACGCATCAGACTGCCTCACACCATGCAGAAGGCGGGCCATGTGAACTTTGTGCTAAGAAAGGAGCCAGTAGAACCTGACCACGACTTCTTATCCCTCCCTGATCTGGATAATTATGATCGATTCGACCCTTTTAACGCGTTTGAGCAGCACAATGACCCGGATCGTGGCGAGAACGGAGAAGAGAGGAGTGAGAAGCCTTGGTGGTGGACATATTTTAGTCAACTGGGGACATCCCCTCCCACCTGGCTTCTCAGGAACTATTAGCACCCCTACATCAGCCCTTGTTCCCATAACTGTGTCCTGTATGCAAATCTAAGCACCTTAGGATTCAATTATTATCAAAATGATTCAGAATATAAAGTCCTCACCCTGTTGTTCAGATAAAATCAGGCTATAATGGGATGTTTATAAAAATCTAACACTTCTGTTAGGTGTCTAGGATTTGTATTGGGACTGAAGCCCTTAACTTGATCTTGTGTTTAAAGCAGATATTACGAAACCCATATGAACGTTCTAAGAACAGCTTATTTCAATAACAGATGGCAGCTCGACTATTGCTAGGCTAAATCTGTCCATATGGTAAAATCTATATTTGTTTTGTCATGCAGGCTTTTTATGTGCAGGCACATTTTGCCAAAAACTATTTGATGTTAATGGAACCCTGGATTTTCTTTCGAATCAAACCACTGTATCATCTGTTCCCCATCAAAACACATGACCTGCCATTGCAAATGGACTGGAATAATTAAGTTTGGGTGCGAAAATCTGTTTCCTCTCATTCAGTACGGAACTTATGTATAATCCTTTTTTTTTTTTTTTGAGGAGTTAACAATTCCAACTATTATCCAAAAATATTTAAGCCCTAAACAATCTTTCTGTCTAATCTTTATGACTGTACTTTTCATTCCCATTATATTTTGGGTATCATTTCTGGAGTAGAGGTCTACATTGGGTTCCTAATCAATGACCAATCTGGGTTTATTCTGGGCCTAATCTGTAAACAAATTGTACATTAGGTTTAAAACAATTATACATTAAGTGTGGTACAATAATAAATCACATCAGCCAGATTTTTTTTTTTTATAGTGTGCAATTTGATTTTGTATCGTACAATCTAGGATTCTTGTTCTTTAGGAAGTTTGGCTAACCCGAGACCCCTTAAAGAGGACCTTGTTTAAACGACGTTTGAGACTGTGTGCCCTTTGGTTACAGCCCTGTATTCCGACAGCCCATTGGTCGGTCTGACAGTTACAGCACTTTGGTCCAACAGCCCTAACCCTAACTAAGCCCTGACCCAACTGAACTGACCAATTAAAAGTCTGACTAATTTAATGAAGGTGCCCAAATTGTATGCATTGGGCTGTTGGACCAATGGGTGATCGGATCTGTCAGGGTTTTGAGTCTTTTATATAGAACTTCTCTTTTAAATAAAATATGTGACTGTAGCACTACATGAAATTTTCTGAACACATCTGAACCGCATGTGATGCGGAAATCCTCATAGGGTCTAATCTAGACTGGAGCCTTCACATGGTCTACAGTATCCTGGATATTTAATTCTATATTTGATAAATACATTGGGCTCAATTTATATCTGAGTTGTAGTCTGGGTCTAGTCTGCTGTTATGTGATCTGTTGGGTCTAATTTGTCTTTGAGCGTGACATTGGGTCTAATGTATAGCTGAGGTAAAGTATATTGGGCCAAATCTGTTGCTGAGCTTTACTGTGGGCCTAGTCTGTAAAAATCTTTTGATGTCGAGTCCAATCATCATAACCAAGGTCTGTTCTGCATCCTAAATATGAAATGGAGGCCTATATTATTATAAATAGTCACACTCTTTAATAATGTTGGGTCTAGTCCCTAAAGGTAAGGTCTAAGATCTTATCTAACAAAGTTTTAAATTGGATTTAATCTTTAGTTTGTGTCTAAACTCTATAGCGCAGGCCTGCATTGTATCTGATTACAGTAACTGAAGTTGGATCTTTTGGGATTCGTGTTTTAGACATGAGAAAACCCAAATGTACTGAAATTATATTAATCATTCTTATCCAGTTGTTACGAGTTCTATGCCCTGCATGGTGTATATGCAAAATATGTATTTTTTGTTATGTCCACCTTAGTTGTTTTAGATATTTGCACAGTGTTTATTAAAATGTTGCTGTACTAAATGTATTAAAATGTGTCTCATTTCTCCCAGTTTTATTTGTGTAGGTCATAATTGTACCATAAGGTGTCAGCAAAGCTCTAGGATTTTTTAGGCTCGAATCTGACACAGGACGTCAAGGCCTGACCTTCCTCCACTGTACTTTATCACTGGGTTCCTTTCACCATCCTGCAATGTGATATTTAGAACAATTTAAATCATTATTATAGAAGTACATGGCAAAATATGTCACAAACAAACAATTATATTGTGCAGCAGTAGGGGTTTCATATAATTTGTGCTATGTTTAAAAAAAAAAAAAGAAAGAAAATAGGCAACATCTTGCTTGCAGTTTTTAAATATATATTATTGTTATTTTGATTTGTTTAATTAATTAATTTATTTAGCGTAATTATGGTATGCAGGAAAGGGATGTTATCAGGAGTTGTCATTTTTCTAGCACAGTGTGTTTGGGCCATCATAGGTGCTGAAAAACCCAAATTATACTGTACTTAGCAATAGGTTTTAATGCATAACTCATAATAATGCCCTGCAATAGCCTGACAAGCTGTCTAGGGTGGACTCTGCTCTCGCCCAGAGTTGGCTGAGATGGGCGCCAGCATCCACGCCAGCCTGCACGAAAACCCTAATTAGGATTCAGAAATTTAATGAATGAACTCATAATTATATTTTGTATATAACTGAAATGCAGTCTCTAAATAGGTATTAATCCACACACACACACACACACACACACACACACACACACACACACACACACACACATGCTATTTTTAATAATTAAGTAGATATTAACATTTTTATGCAACACCTTGTGTACTATCACTAGTAATGCCTAAAATTACTCAGTCGTCCCCCAAATTTTAATTTTTAAAATCCGTAAATAATTAGCTCAGTGTAATAACTTGCCCACAATATACATTCATACATAGGACAACAGATATGAAAAATCACTTTACCATCGTTCAAAGTTCAAAAATATTAGCTTGAGAAATCCTACCACCCTCAGTACCATCAGGCCACTCTTATCTCACCCAAACTGAAGTCATCACATTCCTCCATCTCTAGAATCTATGTAGACAGGTACACTCAAGAAAACTTACCTGCCCAGAGACCACTACACAGATTCAGTACAGGATCAAGGGGGACCTGAAAACAGTAATAATGGGCTGAGTGGTGTTCCACTGTGTTTGTGTTCCACAAGAAGAAGCCAGAATTAACGAAGACACATTAATTTGACATTAAATAAAAACATGCACTCTCTCCAAAATACCCAACATGAAGCATAACTGACACTAAACCTAGACGAGATGCAACTGTATGCTTTTTTTTACCCTCTATATCCTTATGATAAAAACATCTTTAAATATATATCATGATGAATAAATTAATAACTCATTAATTTACTCTCTCACTCAATCATTTGTTGAACTGCTTCATCCCAGGGAGGCTGGACAATATCTCAGATGACACTGGGTGGAGGCAGGGTACACCCTGAACAGCTCACCAGATTATCACAGGGCCAACACATCAATTCAACACACACACACATACACACACACACACGCACACACACACGCACACACACACATTTACAGGCAATTTGTAACAGGGCATTAGCCTATTTTGCATGCCTTTGAACTGTGGAAGGAAACTCAGAGTACCCGGAGGAAAACAATGCAAGCACAGGGGAGGACTCTACATAGAAACACCGAAGCCTGTAACTCAAACCCAGAACCTACTTGATGTGGGGCAGATGTGCTTCCAAACCACCATTCTGTTCATTTCAGTTCATTCAGTTCAGTTCATTTTCTGTAACCGCTTAATACAGGGCAGAGTACACCCTAAACAGCTCGCCAGGCCATCGCAGGGTGGAAACACGCTGACGGCTTTGCAGCCTGCTCTTGTCGAAAGTCTAAACCACCATTCTACCCTATTTAACTCAGTATAATATTATACACTCTTGTCTGTAACACAGGTCTACCTTGTGTCTACATTCTTTAACCAAGCAGTAAATTACATGTCATATCATTTTGCAGTCATGGTCCATACTTTGACTCAAATTTCTTACTGAAATCTACTATAGATCTGATCTTTAATGAGGTCTACATACAGTACTGATTCAATGGAATTCAATTATGAATTCAGATGAACTGCTAGGAGAACAATACAACTAAACTGGTTAATAAATGCATTTTATGTAGATCCCTACAGCAAATGATTTCTATCCATTAGGACATTGGACAAATGCTTGACTAACCAAAGAACCCTTGAAAAATCTTTTTTGCATGACTTCATCACATAGCATTGTAATAAACTCTTGACAGAGCGTGTGCCTTTTTGCTGTATAAAATGAGACCTATCAGTGCCATACATAACATTTCACTTCAAATGAAATATGTAGCTGTAGCACTACATGTGGTCATCTGGCATGCATTTACATGAAACTGCTATTTTCAAAACTTTGAATAAATGATATATTTAGGTTGACCGCCATGCTTTCAGTGCTCTGCGATTGATTTGCTAAGTGAAAGCTGTTTAAGATTCCTGGATTTCAGTAGTGATTTTCAATATGTGGAGTTATGTATTCTGGGTGATGGTTAAATACATGATGTATTTTCATTTACATTTACAGCATTTAGCAGATGCTCTTATCCAGAGCGACTTACAGAAGTGATGTAAAGTCAGTATCAATGAATATATTCTTATATTATATTGGTTTGTTAGACCACAGGCTTAGTATATCGTCAGTCAAACTCAGATGGTGGGTGTTGTGTTAGGGTTTTTTTTGTGTATGTGTATGTGTGTGTATGTGTGTGTTTGTATACAGCACAGTGCTAATCTCACTGCTGCAGAAAAAGGTAAGTTTACAGCCATAGTTTGAAGATACCCAGTGACTCAGCTGTCTAGATGTCCAGAAGAAGTTCATTCCACCACCTTGGAGTCGGAACAGAGAAGAGTTTAGATGCATTTTCCCCTTGTCCTTTGGTAGAGGGAGGGATCAATCTAGCAGGGCTGGAGGATCTGAGAGAACGTGGGGCAGTGTGAGGTGTGATAAGTGCTTTGAGCTAGGAAGGTGCAGATCCATTTTTGGATTTGTAGGCAAACACTAATGTCTTAAACTGAATGTGAGCAGCTACAGGAAGCCAATGGAGAGATCATTGCAGTGGTGTGGTGTGGGAAAATTTGGGAAGGTTGACAACAAGTCATGCAGCTGCATTCTGGATCATTTGCAGAGGTCGGATAGCGTCAAAAGGTAGACCTGCCAGAAGTGAGTGCCAGTAACTAGTCTTGACAAGGGATTGAACAACTATCTGAGTGGCCTTACTGGAAAGAAATGGACAAATTCTTCGGATGTTGAAGAGCAGAACTCAACATGATTGAGAAAGATTAGTGACATAAGAAGAGAAAGATAGGCAATTATCCTGGTTTAAGCTTCTGGTGAGCTGCCATTCATGAGTAGATACTTGCCAGACATGCATAGATCTGAGCAGACACATCAGTGTATTAGGGAGGAAAAGAGAAAAGAAGTTGAGTGTCATCTGCATAGCAGTGATATGAGAACCCATATGAGGATATGACATCACCAAGGGACCAAATATAAAGAGAGAACAGAAGTGGACCAAGAATTGAGCCATTGGGATCACCAGTGGCACGTTGGTGTGCAGAGAATGTACATCCCATCCATGCAACCTTATACGAGCAACCTTCCAGGTAGGAAGCAAACCACTGTGATGCTGCACCACAAATTCCTAGACTCCCGAGGATGGACAAGAGAATCTTGTAGTTTGACCATGCCAAATGCTGCTTAAAGGTCGGGAGAATGAGGACTGGTGACATCTTGGCTGATCTTGCAGCATGTATATTCTCTGTAACAGCCAAGAGTGCAGTCTCTGTAGAATGTGCTGCTTTGAAACCAGATTGATTAGGGTCAATGAGGTTATTTTGCAAAAGATAGAAAGACATTTGGTTATAAATAGTGTACTGTATTCAAGAATTTTAGAAATGAAAGAACGAAGTGACACTGACCTGTATTTGCTGATGTCCGATGGATCCAGAGAGGGTTTCTTTAAGATGAGTAAAACCCTGGATCTTTTGAACGCTGTTGGTACCTTACAAGATGATATGGAGTTACTGCTGATAGTGGATGTAAAGGGAAGAAGGTCTTGAGAGATAGTCTGGTGTACTGAGGATGGAATTGTATCCAGTGAGCAGGTGGTAAGATTGCATGATGAAAATGACTTGCTGGATGTCATCATTTGTGAGATTCGAAAACTGAGCAAGGGAAGGGGAAGTGGAATCTATGCTGTGTAGGAATTGGGGTGGGAGTAAATATCTGACAGATTCATTGACTATTCCCATCAAAGAATTCAGCAAAGATGTATAAGACAACGGAGACAACATTTTTGTTGGCATTCCTTCTAAATGTTTATTTTCAGTGACAGCTGGCAGTGATATTAGATAGGAGATCCATGTATAATAGAATAAAACTGTTAGGGTTGCGCAGTGCACTAGATCATATGCATGGTATAATAAATCTTGCAAGTGGTATGCTTACTATCATTCATTCATTTTCTGAACTACTTAATCCTATGTAGGGTCATGGGGAGGCTGGCACCTATCTCTGCCATCTCTGGTCTATTTCAGAGTACATGCTAGACAGTTCGCTAGGCCATTGACAGCTATGCAGTCTATTGCTGACAAATGTCAGCAGCAATTCTTTTACACCCTCATCACAGATTGCGAAAGACATGGCCTTTGATAATACAGTTAGCTGCACTGGGGGACAGCAGTGACAACCATTGATAGTGGGGTTTGAACACACAAGTTTGGGATTGGTAAACCAGCACCTTACCACCGGGCCACTTCCCACTAACAGAGTGAAATCTGTTTTGCTCATTGAAATAGATTGCCAAGTTTATTAATGCACTATTGAATTCATGCTCAGGTGGCATGGTTACAGCTTGGTTAGCATGTCCACCTCACAGCAAGAATGTCCTGGGTTTGAGTCCTGGGCTTGGGTGGGATTTTTTTTTTGGGTTTTCACAATGCACTCCAGTTTCCTTTTGCAGTCCATATACATGCCCATAAGGCTAGTGGGATATTCCAAGTTGCCCCAAGGAGTGAGTGTGAGTGTTAATGGTTGTGTGTGTTGGTCCTGCGATTGTCTGTGGAACTGTTCACGGGATACCCCGCCTTCAATCATTGCCAACTGAGGTAGGCTTCAGCTCTAGTTATTAAGTAGGATTAACCATTTCAGAACATGAGTGAAAGGGTGAATGAGTGAGTGAGTGAGTGAGTGAGTGAATTCATGCCATGCTCCCCTTGAATACCAAACACAGGAAATAGAGACATTAGGATCTTTTTCCTCAATACCAAAACATCTTTAAACTGGTATTTCTCTTTATTTGTGTTATTGTTAAATTCATATTCTGATTGGTTACCATTAGTTCTTTATGCAAATTTTTTTTATTATAAAGGACTAAATAATACACCACATTCATATTAATTACATCTGCGATTATATTTAGATGCACCTTCTCAATCACTGCAGACTGCATGATATGGATGTGTTATGAATTTTATAGTATCCTTTAAACCATCTAACCATTTATCATGTACGTGTAACACAATACCACTATCCGTATTTGTGTATCGGTATCTGTACTCCAGAAAAAATAAAAAATACAAATCTGGATTTGGATTTAAACCCAAAGCAGACGTGACCTAAGATTGCCTGTGTTTTTTTCTTCCTTAAATTAAACATGAATCCTTGCACTGTGCTTTTGGAAATCATGAAAAACACAGGGCTGGTGTGGTGGTAGGGTGGTGTGGTGTAGAGAAACTGAGTTAGAAACATCAGTACTGTCAGCACAGTGTGTGAATTCCGGCTCTGAATTTCTCAAATATCAGCGACATCATCGATTTTTATTCCGAATTGTTCTCAACTAGAAATGTATGCAGAAACATTCTCTAATGGATTTATTCTCTCACTTACTCACTTACTTGCCAAACCGTTTAATCCTACAAGTATTGCGAGGAGGCTGGAGCCTATCACAGTCGATAGATGAGTGGTGATGGGGTGCACCCTGAAAAAATTTCCACATCAATGCAGGCCCCTAATAAATTTATTTTAAAAAATGTATTCACCAAAATATAAATAATGAGGTTCCCCCACATGGGTTCATATCTGAAGTCCTGTAAGATATCAGTCCTCATGTCCAACTTAACTATCAAGCAGTTGCCGTGTGAAACTTTCTGACATGTGTTCAAATTTATTTATTTATTTATTTATTTAATTGAAGATCCACTTAATCATACTAGGGTTGGAGGGAGGCTGGAACCTACCTTGAACGACTCTGGGTGAAGGCACTGTACACCCTGGGCTTGTCTGTCCGTAACAGGGCCATCACACACAACCACACTCATATCTAGGTGCAATTTGGAACAGCTATGTATCCTAATGCACATGTCATTAGAGGCTGCATGGTGGTGTAGTGGTTACCACATCTACCTCACAGCAAGAAGGTCCTGGGTTTGATTCCCAGCCTAGGTGTTTCTGCGTGGAGTTTTCTCCCACATTCCAAAAACGTGCACAGTAGGTTATTTGGCTCTTCCAAATCACCCCTAGGTGTGAGTGTGAGCATGAATAGTTGTGTGAGTGTTGGCCCTGCAATTGCCTGGCCTGGCGAGTTATCCAGAGTGTACCTTGCCCTTGTGCAGAGTTGGCTGAGATGGACACCAACCTCCCTGTGACTCCAATTAGGATTAAGTGGTTCATGAACTGAATGAATGAATGTCATTGGACTGACCACTCGAACCCAGAACCTTCTTGTTGTGGGGCAGACATGCGAGCCACTGTGCGTTGCTATTTATTTTAATTCCAGTGAACAGAAAGATCCCAGATTCTCAGAGGGACAAAAGACACCTACCTTTACCTTTCAGGGTATAAATGCTTGTAAAAGGGTTGTGCCCTTCAGGATTTTTAATTTTGACTGAAACCAGACTAAAACCCCACCAAGTGCAGCAATTCCAAATATAAAGCAAAAGTCAAAAATAAGAAAGAATCTTTAAAAAACCTTCCTGAATACAGAATTTTATCTGGATTATCTCCAAAATCTAACGGTGTCTTCCATGTCTAAAGAAACACCATTTCATAAAAATCCACCCATAATTTCTGCCATCATGGCAGAGGTATTATGTAAAAGAGCTTTAAACTTAGTAATGGCGCATAGAACATAGTGTGTGTATTTTTCGCGATTTATAAAGCATCCTGCTATGTATTGCATATCGCTAGTAGCAAGTCTGTATTAAACAAGAGCCTGTTTCCAAAATGTGTATTTTCTTTGATATGTTAGGTAATGAACTGTCATAATAAGTGTATCCAGATTGACTTTAAAAGCTTTTGAGTGGTGTTCAACTTACCCTTGAATGGATTTAACTCTTAATTATACTGCTTGTCCATCAACTTGGGTTTGAGTCAGTGTATCCCTCAGAGGGAATGAGGTTTTGATGATATGCATGTGTGAGAGAGAGGGTATAGCATGTATGTAAGTGATGTCTCCATACTTAAAACCACCTGCCTATTATTAAAACTCATCAAGGCATGGGCTCCATGAGACCTCTGAAAATGTGCTGTGGGTTCTGGAAGCAAGCGGTTTGCAGCACACCATTTAATTCCTGTAAGTCACAGGTGTAGCCCCCATGGTTTGGACTTGTTTGTCCATCACATTGTGTGCATGAGGAATTAGGAGGCCAACTTTCCTCAAACGAGTGAATATAATGCTGAAAACATTATAGAGTCATTTTACACAATAGTATGCATAATATACTTGGTCTGGAACAATGCTTAGTAAGATAACACATATTAAAGTAACAGCCACATGGAACATTGCCCAGAACATAACACTGCTTCTGGTGGCTTCTCTTCTTCCCATATGCTGTCAAGTTTTTTTTTTTATTTGTAGGTACTTTCAGTGATGCATATGTAAACTCTGATTAGCATACAAGGGCAGTAGTGGCCTAGTGATAAGGTGCTGAATTACTGCTCACAAGGTTGGGGGTTCAAGCCCCCACTGCTCAAGCCCCATTGCTGTCCCATTCCCCCAGGGCAGCTAACTGAGTTATCAAAGACCATGTCTCTCACTGAGAGGTATGTAAAAGAACCATTGCTGACTGTCCCCAAAAGGAGGCTGTTTCTGTCCAGGCTGTGCTCTGCCCTCATCCAGAGTCAGCTGAGATAGGTGCCAGCCAACCCCCCACCCCAACCCCCGGCAACCCTTAGGATTAAGCAGTTCAGAAAATGAATGAATGATTAGTGTGCGTTTTCCTCAAATGCTTCAATATGCAAGGCTCTCTATATTCTGACAACTTCCTATCATAACCAACATTAACTTTTTCAACAGATTGTGTTTTTCTGTAGGATAAGACAATACCTGCTTGCCTTCACTCTCCATGCTCCAGTGCCTGGGATTCGGTTTCTGGATCTGTACCATTTTTGGTAGGTGCTGTCCCATTTGTTTAGCCATGATGATTTATCAAAATCACTCAGGTCCTTATGCTTGCAAATTTTTCCTGTTTGCAACTCAGAAACTTTGAGAAGTAACTGTTCACTTGTTGCTTAATACACCCAACCCCATGATAGATGCAACTGTTATGAGTTATTTATTGTTATCCACGTCATCTCTCAGTAGGTTTGAAGCTATTTCTGATACCACTTGATGATTTGTTTCAGAGAGATAAACACTTAGAGTTTAATAATATTATATGCAAAGTCATAGAGGCGTCCTGGCACAGAGGTCCTGGGATAGAGCCCTGAGCCTGGCAGGGACATTTCTGTATGCAGTTTGTATGTTCTCCCCATGCTTGCATGCATTTCCTTTGAGTATTGCGGTTTTCTCCCCTGGGCCAAACACATGCACATGAGGCTAATTGGCCATTCCAAATCGCTCCTAGGTGTGAGTGTGAATAGTTGTATATGTGTGATGGACTGGTGAGCTGTTCAGGTTGAACACCTCCTTCTCCCAGAGTCAGAGGAAATAAGAATGAATAGAAAAATCATAAAATTTCTATTTGTTTTTGCTAACTTGAACCAAAACCCTGCTTAAAACTGCAATCTTTTGGTTTACATAGCCAGTGGGATTATTCATCATATTAACTCTTGTGTGGGTTTTCCACTCTATCTACCAGAACTGTTGGTTCAAAGGGCTTGGCTTTGATGGTTAGAGTCCTGAAGTGAACCTGACGCCCAATTCCCCAGCCTTGCTTTGCAGTCACATGCAATATGAATGCGTCTGCTCCCTACACATCCCATTTTTCAGTATGTGAATATACCATAATATATACGTTCATCTCTCAGGCTCCATTTTTTCTGTTTCCCTTGGACATTATTCATTTTGTTCTTTATTAGTCTTTCCCATGTCATATCCTTTCAATATATCCTCCTTTAAGAATCAGGAGCCTGGGGCAATGTTATATGACTAAGGATTTTATGAACTATGCTTTGTGGTCAATTCTCTCTCTCTCTCTCTCTCTCTCTCTCTCTCTCTCTCTCTCTCTCTCTTCTGTTCGCTGTTGACAGTGAGGTGTGCTCAATGTGCCATGGATAATTTGTTTGCTTTGCCATTATTTTCTGTGAGTGGAGACAAATTGATTCGTACAGCAGAAAACAACAGTGCGGGAATAATGCTCTGCGAGCAGCTCGAAGCAGACAGGGCAGAGCTAATATGCTTATGTTGAGGACTGACAGACAGAGACATGGTTCCCGTCATACACACTCCGTTCAGCTCCACGCTTAGAATAGTGCATGTACTTGAATATGAACAGTGCAGTTAGTGGACAGATGAAAAATTAATCAGACATCCTGCTGTGATTGCAGGAGATGAAAAACAACCTATTGCGTCTGTAAGCTGGGAGGTTTCAGTCATTTCTGTGTAATCTGCTAAGATTATAATTAATTACTCATTTCAAAAATGTTGTAACTGAAAGTACTACTTGACTCAGCATGACCTTGTTCACTGTGTCACAAAAGCACTCAATAAGCAATCATCATTACCAGTGCCAGCTTTTTTTTTTTTTTTAATAAAGTACTGGTATGTGCAACAGGTTAGCACAGCCATCTCACAGAAGGTTTTGGGTTTGAACGTTTCTCTGTGCTGTAGGCATGTTCAGCTCAGGCTTGCATAGGTTTCCTTGGAGCGCTCTGGTTTCCTCATACAATCCAAAGACTTGCACATTAGGCTAACCAGCTGTTCCAAATTGAAAATGACCTGTGTGTTGACCCTGTGCTGGTCTGTCGAGCTGTTTAGAATGTTTGCTAAGATAGGCTCCAACCTCCCTTTGATCCTAATACAGGATAAACCTGCTCAGAAAATGACATGATATTTCACTTTATTTAATACAAAGAATCATTTATTTAACAAAAATATTCATCCACCTCTTATAACACTTATATGTCATGGCTGCAGGGGAACCTTGAGCCAATCCCTGCTGACTTCACACAACAGGCAAAGTTCACCCTGAAAAGACACAAATAACCATTCTCGCTCACATTCATTCCTATGTGCAGTTTAGAGTTGCCAGTTGACCCGAAGTGCATGTGTACGGAGGGTGAGAGGAAAACCCAAATGAAAGCCATGCAATCACTTATAGGGCACGCAAACTCCACACAGAAAGGCCCCAGTCGACTTTGAGGTTGAGCCCAGGACCTTCTTGCTCTGAGGTTACAATACTAACTACAAAAACTGTGCAACCGCATGCAATATCAATAAATATAATATTCTTATTGGATGAAGTAAGTACACTCTTGGCCCTAAAAACTAGCCATGTCACCTTGAGTAGAAGTAATGTCTTGTAGGCGTTTTATATAATTATCCACCAGTCTCCGACATTGGAGCTGAAAATTTCCTGCAGGCTTGATGTTTTTCTTGCATGCGTTGCCCTTTTCAAATCCTACAACTGGAAGGTGTGATAAATATAAGGGTGCACAGTGATCCCTCGCTAATTCGTGTTTCAGTTTCTGTGGCCTCAGTGCATCGCAGGTTTTTAAAAAATATTCATTAAAAACTAAAAAAAATAAAGAATTTAAGGGAAAATAGGGAAAAAGTTAAGGAAAAGGCCGCAAAACAAGACCAATTATGCAAAAAAAAAAAAAATCCCAAACAAACAAAAATAAAAAATACCCCCAATCCAACTACAGACTTACATTTTTATGTGAGGTGCGCATCTCTGTGTGTGTGTGTGTGTGTGTGTGTGTGTGTGTGTGTGTGTGTGTGTGTGTGTATTTATATTTTATTTATATCTTATGCATTGTTTTTGAATGTTTAATTGTTATTATAAGCATTTATAGCATTGAATATGTATTTATTGATATTATTTAGGCATATACATGTACACATACGTCAGTCAGGGGGGGGGGAGTCGATCCTACTTTCCGAAAATCGGCGGTTGCGGGGAGGTCTCAGTCCCCATTAACTGCAGAAAGTGAGAGATCCCTGTATTTACTTATGTGATTGAGCTGTTTTGTTTTTATTTTATTTTTTTGTGTAAACCAAGAAAATAAGTGAAAAATGTAATCCTTT
>CM045736.1:29083895-29118895 GCA_024760905.1 Plotosus lineatus
CATTCACTTATCCTCAGTGAGACCTTTGTTCTAGTCAGGGTCATAGAGGATCCAGAGCCTATTCTGGGAGCACTGCGTATGAGGAGAAACACTCGAAATAGGACGCTAGACAATTTCATGGCACCACACATACATTTTCAGTGCACACTCATTCACACTGGCTTGTTGTTGTTTTTAGTTTAATAGATAGACTGATAGATAGATAGATTTCCACCAAGTTGGGATCATTTTTCACTGACTGTTGTGAAAATCGAACCACTCCATAAAACCTTCCCTCGCTCATCTCAAAGACTTTGAATGGGGGTCAGGACTCTTGTGGTGCCAGATCATGTGTGAAAATTATTCCTCGTACTTCCTGAATCACTCATTCACTATTTGAGCTTCAATTTTATATCCGTGCCATCAGGAGAGAAAATGTCCATTGATAAGATAACCTGCTCATTCAGGTCATCATCCGACTTCATATTACTGCCACATAGTGTTGCTAAGTCTTGACCTGACCAACTGAAGCAACAATGCCACAGTGATTATGGGCTGTATTCAGGGTAAAAGTGGTCCAACATAATAAGACAGTGGATTGTTTTTTTTGGCCAGGCAGGGTACATAAATAACCACAACAACCATTCAACATGTTTACTGAAAAGACGTCAAATGTTTGAGCAGCAAATGAATCAGGAAAATAACTTTTGCAAGAGAAAATACTGTACTGACTTTTCACAGAGCTACAGATTGGTAGCTTCCTTCCTCATTTGGCATCTAGATTTCATTCAATTTCTGTAACCGCTTAATTATAATTAGGGTCGCGGGGACACTGATTGCTTTGCAGCCTTCTCTTGTCGAAAGTCAGTGATGGTTCTTTTCCATGAACCTCACGCCATAGACAGTGAGAGACATGGCCAGCCTTTGATAACCCAGTTAGCTGCCCGGGAAGGGGGCTGGGGGGTGGAGGTTGGCAGTGACAATCCGTGGTGAGTAGGGCTTGAACCCCCAACCTTAGGATCAGTGATCCAGCACCGTTACCACCAGGCCACCACTGCCTGCCCCTAGATTTAGATAAATTAAATCAAGTCACCATTATTTTTGTATCCCTTTTTAAAACAACTGATGTTTCGCCCAGAGCTTTAAAAAAAAGGACAAAATACTTATAATACGGGATAGAATGGAAACAATTAGAGTGGGCTTCACCTCCAAGCTGGTATGGTACTCTGGGTGCTCCTGAATTTCAGTCAGTTCGCTATGGTCTCTTACTCATTCACTAGCGAAACCACTTGATCCTATCATTAGTCCTATCCGACACTGGGTGAAGGTGGGAAACACCCTGAACAGCTCACCAGACCATTGCAGGCCATCACACACAAACATTGCCACTCACACTCACTCGCAGGGGTAATTCGGAACAGCCAGTGTGCATAATGTGCATGTCACTGGGCTGTTGGAAGAAACCGGACCACCGGGAGGTAACCCATGCAAGCATGGGGAGAACATGCAAACTCCAAACAGTAACGTAAAATCTTCCATGAAAACCTCTAAGTAAATAAATAAATAAATAATAAATACTTCAGAACATTGCACACAAACATTGTAAAAAAAAAAAAGTTATTTATATGTTGTTCAGAAATGAGACAATAAATAACAACACCGTTGTCTAATACTGTTCTTGGTTTCATGTGTGTGTGTGCATGTGTGTGTGTGTGTGTGTGTGTGTGTGTGTGTGTGTGTGTGTGTGAACATATATTCTCTTGTCACCAAAGATTAGAGGTAGGATTTAGTTGTCATCACAAACCTAATGCACAAATCCCACCATGTCAAAAGAACTGCTGACGGAATGCTTTACTCGCTATTTAGTGATTAAACTGAATTATTATTTACTTTTCAACAAATAAATGGTTTTAGGATATTAAGCAACGTCTGTGCACAGCTGCTTACCGAGCAGTTGTCTCCACGTTGCAAAATCTGTTCTCGGATTATTTGTTTCAGGTGTAACACAATGGTGTCCTTTCAGATGAACTGAGCTAAAGACGGCGAATCCCTACATCACAGATACATCTCTGTGTCCAGCGGTGTGGTGTTACCTTCAATACTCAGTACTCACAGTATGGGAAGTGAAAACATTTGGTTAAGTTGAACTCATTTACTACCCTTTTCTTGAAAGAGCATATTATATCTGATTAATTTATTGGTATGTTTTACCACAACACTGCTTATGATGACCTCACCTGATTGGTCAGAAGGAGATAATTAATTTTCTAAGACAACCACTCTGAACAGGCGCTGGTTATATATTTGAAAACACAACTTTACGACATTATTGAACTTGGTATTGGGTTAGCATTCCCTTTTCACAGGAAGACGTTCCTGAGTTCGATTCCCAGTTCAGGCATTTCTGAGCGGAGTTTGCATGCTCTCCCTGTGTCTGCGTGGGATTCCTTCAGGTACTCTGGTTGCCAATCACGGTCCAACAACACGCACAGTAGCTGAAATGGCTCTTCCAAATCAGTTGTAGGAGTGAGCGTGAGTATGAATGGTTGAGTGAGTGTTTGCTCTGCTATAGCCTGGTGAACTGTCCAGGGTGTACCCCGCCCTCGCCCAGATTCAGCTGAGATGGGTGCCAGCCTCTCCGCGACATTGATTAGGATCAGGTGGTTCAGAAAATGAATAAATGATGAGGACACAAATTAATAATGAATCATTGTTTATTGTCTGAACCATTTAATCCTAATTTGAGTCGCAGAGAGGCTAGCGCTCATCTCAACTGACTTTGGGCAAGGGCAGAGTACACCACTGACGACTCGCCAGGCCATCACCGGGCAGAAACATGCTGATAACTACACAGCTACTCTTGACAAAAATCAGCAATGGTTATTTTATATGAACCTCTCACTATAGACGGTGAGAGACGTGGCTGGCCTTTGATAATCCAAAAATGAATAATCCATTACTCAGAAATGATTTGTGATGGATAAAGATGTTATCGGTACGCTACTCAAGCAGTGACTGTCTTTGAGTCATCTGAGCCATAATAAGCCGAAAATGACCCGTCCATTCATTTTTGTGATTACAAGGATATGTAGAGCTCTAACAGGCAGGTCACAATTTAATCTGTTGACGGGTGACACAAAAGCTTGACTCCCAAACACTATCCACGCCATCAAATGAGCCATGTTATGGTCTTCTTCTTCTTGTCCTTTCGGCTTTTCCCTTCAGGGGTCGCCACAGCGAATCATCTGCCTCCATCGCACCCTATCCTCTGCATCTTTTTCTCTTACACCAACTGCCTTCATGTCCTCCTTCACCACATCCATGAATCGTCTCTTTGGTCTTCCTCTAGGCCTTCTGCCTGGTAGTTCCAACCTCTACATCCTACTACCAATATATGGTGTTATCCTTTATTAGCCAGCCCTGAACAGTTCGGCAGGGCAGACACACCTTTGACACTTGCACCGACACTCACAGCTACAGGCGGTCGGCCATAGCCAATTTCCTTAATGTCCATGTCTTTGTACTATAGGAGGAAACCAGAGCACCCAGAGGGAACCTGTACAAGCACAGGGGATCATGCAAACTCCATATACAGAAACGCCCTTGCCGGACACCGGGCTTGAGCACAGGACCTTCTTGATAATGTGCTAACCTTCACGCCGCAGTTCCACCCAGCCGCTGTATTTCCTGAATTTTTTTTTTCTTTTCTGATACACTTTTAATTCAGATATTTGGCGTCTTAGCGATCTCTACACATGAACATGCTTAGCCGTCAGCGTGTTTCTGCCCCTCGATAAAGGGTTGTGTCAGGAAGGGCATCCGACGTAAAAACCTATGCCAAATCAAACATGTGAATCAGATGATTCGCTGTGGTGACCCCTGAAAAAGGAAAAAATCCAAAACCAAAAGACACATGAACACACATGAACATGCATGAACATATATGTTTATCTGTGCATCTGCTATACTTGTGAACCATTTTAGTGGTTGTTTTTCCTTTCATCAGAAGATAAGAGCTGAAGGTGAAGTGACACTATCTCTGGGAGATCTTTGGCTTCTCTCTTTTTCAGCTCATTGCTGACTTTGCTTTTTCACTACAACTCAAAACATAAAAGCATAACAGTTACAAAAGACTGCAACCCAACAAAATCTCACTTCATGTACCTGACGCATGTTTCCACAAAATCTTTACACCAAAAACAATTTCAAATTCTGCTTAATGTGTTGAGGGAAAGATTTACTCAGTGCTGTTGTTGCAGTGGAGGGCAGTGATGGCCTGGTGGTAAGGTGCTGGATTGCTGATCCTAAGGTTAAAGGTTCAAGCCCCAATGTCAACGGTTGTCACTACTGTCCTCCCAGTGCAGTTAACTGGGTTATCAAAGGCCAGCTATGTCTCTCACTGTCTCTGGTGAGAGGTTCATGTCAAAGAACCATTGCTGACTTTCCTCAAGAGTAGCTGCATAGCTGTCTGCATGTTTCTGCCCTGTGACAGCCTTGGTGAGCTTTCCAGGGTGTCCTCTGCCCTTGCCTGGAGTCAGCTGAAATGGACCCCAGCCTCCTTGCAAACCCTAATTAGGATTAGGCAGTTCAGAAAATGAATGAATGTTCTTGCAATGAATTACAAGCAGTGAATTTGTCATCCCCTCTGAGTCATTAGTGACAGTTTCACTTGAATGACACGTAGAGTGAAGAAAACAATAGCTGTTCATTTAGAAAAGTGAACCAGTAAGATTCACACAGAGATATAAAGAATTTTTAATTAAAAATTTATTTTTTAAATTTTACATTCCACATGAGTCCACTAGAGAGAAATTAGATTTTTAGATGTTTCTCAATAATTGTCAATCATTCATAAGCATTGTCACGGTAACAGTTTAAAAGTTTAATCTTATAGCAGTTACATATTACATTAACTCAGTGCTTTTCTTCAAATTACCAACAGAATGTACACTAAAAAGAAGTGAGCAGTTTGTAAGTAATGCTCGTCGCCTCTCTCCAATCCGCTGCATGTGATCCATAAGCCTGCAGCAAGGCTTGGCACGATCCCGCTTTAACACACATTGAGTTAATTACACATCGCTAAAGCTCAGCAATGAAATGGAATGAAAATCTCAAATGAAGAGACTCAAAATTTATTTTGAGAATACTATCCATGTGCATGCTTTGCTAACACAAAATAAGAAAAAGGCATCAGGATACCGTCGTCCTGTCAATCAGATGTGCCAATTTCAAACATTTTCCTCACCATCAACAAATATCATCAACCGAGAATTAACAAGGATGAATGAAAGGGCAGGTAGACCTTTAATTGTTGTTAAATATATGATATTTTATTTATAAATAAATCAATAAATATTGAGAATTGTTAATTCTTGGGTGACTATATAATAATGCACTCACACAATACGGATCATGGTTCTGATCCTGATGGATAATATTCCAAGGTTACACTGGAGGAAATCGGTACATATTGGGAACACTGCAGGGCTCGGTAGAACTTTGGGGAAGAGTTCAGGGAAGAGTGAAATATTTTGGAACTGTTGAAATTTTTTTTTTTTGTGTGTGTGTGTGTGTGTGTGTGTGTGTGTGTGTGTGTGTGTGTGTGTGTGTGTGTGTGTGTGTGTGTTTTACATTAGGGAAACATAAGAAAAAAAATAGAAACTATCAGTACACATCAGTGGTAATCAGTGTAACATTGATATTAATGTTTTTAAAAATGGGAGCAAGTCTGTTCACATTTCTGGCAAGCTCATGTTTATTTTTTAAGTACAGCATGAGTGAAACTATAAGACCAACATTAATACAAATCACTGTGACACTGATAGTAGTAATATTGGTTGAGATGTTGTAATAACACTGGAATCACATCAAAAAACAATCAGGGAATATTCATTTACAGCATTTGGCTGATGCTCTTATTCTGAGCAACTTACAAATATCATTTTTATACAACTGAGCCACCAAGGGTTAAGGGACTTGCTCAGGGGCCCAAAAGTGGTAATGGAGAGGACTGAACCGCTGACCTTTGGATCAGAAACCCATCACTTTTATCCACTAATCCACCACTGCCCATTGTTATGCTACATTGGTATGTCTTCTTCTTTTCCTTTCGGCTGTTCCCTTTCAGGGGTCGCCACAGCGAATCATCTGCCTCCATCTTCATCGAAGTCTATTAATAAATCACATCTTTGATTTGGCATAGGTTTTTACGTCGGATGCCCTTCCTGACACAACCCTTTAGCAAGGGACAGAAACACACTGACGGCTATGCAGCTCCTCTTTACGAAAGTCAGCAATGGTTCTTTTACATGAACCTCTCACCATAGACAGTGAGAGACATGGCCGGCCTTTGATAACCCAGGTAACTGCACTGGGAGGACAGTAGTGACAATGACTCACTGGCTTTAACATGCTCTTTGTTCTTCGTGCATATCGTTGATTTAGCCATGCCATGTTCCTTAGCAAGATCAGTAGCACGCACGCCTGATTCATGCTTAGCTATCAGCTCTTTCTTAAACGCAACAGTTTTCCGCACAACTGACCTTTTCTCAGTAGCTTTCTTTGGCGTCATGTTTATTAGCTAATCTAATCGAGTAAACAAAAAAAACATAAGCAAGCATATCCACATGCACACAGTGGTCGAGTAGAGACAAAAGGGACAAATTTCCAGAAGTCGCGCACTTTTCCTCATTCTCGTTTTTTCTTGCGCATTTTTTGAGTTCGACTTCTGAATTTTGTTCGACTTCCAAGGCAAAAAAAATCCCGGATTTTTCTTTCGAATTCCGATTTGTTCAACTTCTAAAGCATTCGAGAACCGAGGTACCACTATATTAATTTAAATTGAAATAGGTTGATTTTTGACATTTCGGTTTATACGAGAGTTTGACGGAGATTTCCCTCTTATGCTCTCCAAGTGCTCTCGTTTTACTTGTTTTCCTAAATCTCCAAATACATAGCATTTATACACCACTGCAACTCTGTTCTTTGGCTTAGTTAATGCCTTGCGGGTTATTTTTGGCAGCTCTTCATAAAATATTTTGCTGATTCAGAGTTAAATACTTTCAACAGCAATTCAATCATGTTACAATTCATTTGGAACTCATACACCGTGCTCCTGGACTGGTTGTTTTATCTGGACCTTAGTGTGATTGCTGTTTACACATCTGAAAAAAGAACACACAGGGAAACACACCAGGATTCCTTTTGAAGAGACTGTACATTACATGTATGAAAATATCCCAAAAATAGTGTTTAACTGGAGCATAATCATTACATTACTACGCTGTGACATTCACAGTATTGGCAGATGCTATTATCCAGAGCATTTTATCTTATTTACTTTATTTACATTTTATCAACTGTGTAGATGAGGGTTAAGAGCCATGGACCAGGGGCCCAATAGTGACAGATAGGGGGTGGTGGTGCTGGTCTTTGAACCCTGACCTATCAATAAGTAACTCAGAGCTTTATCCAGTGACCCACAAATACCCACCGCTGACCTGCTAATAGTCAGAACAACAGGAAGGTTAAGAGGGGTGTAAAGACTTTTTTAAGCTCAGTGTCAAAAGCAGGGCGAGTCAATGAATCACTCAGCCAGAAGGGAATGAGAAAAAGAACGTACCGGAACACGACAACAAACACGATACTACTTCTTTTCCTTTTGGCTGTTCCCTTCAGGGGTCGCCACAGCAAATCATCTGCTTCCATCTCATCCTATCCTCTGCATCTTCTACTCTTACTCCAACTACCTTCATGTCCTCCTTCCCCACATCCATAAATCTCCTCTTTGGTCTTCCTCTAGGCCTTCTGTCTGGTAGTTCCAACCTCAGCATCCTATACTCACTATCCCTCCTCTGTACATTTCCAAACCATCTCAATCTAGCCTCTCTGACTTTGTCTCCAAAACCTCTTACATGTACTTTCCCTCTGATGTACTCATTCCTGATTCTATCCATCCTCCCAAAGCCTGTTTCAACTCCTCATTAAAGACAACAAGACACTCTTCCTTTTTCAGCTTCCACCACTTTGTCTTCTGCTCTGCCTTTTCCTTCTTTGCCTTCCTCACCATCAGCATCATCCTGCACACCACCATCCTATGCTGTTTGGCAACACTATCACCCACTATGACTTTGCAGTCACTGACTTCCTTCAAATTACATCGTCTACACAAGATGTAGTCTACCTGTGTGCTCCTACCTCCGCTTTTATAAGTCACCCTATGCTCCTCTCTCTTCTGGAAGAAAGTATTCACCACAGTCATTTCCATCCTTTTTGCAAAATCTATCAACATCTGTCCTTCTGCGTTCCTGTCCTGGATACCAAACCTGTCCATCACTTCCTCGTCCCCTCTGTTGCCTGCACCAACATCTCCATTGAAGTCTGCACCAATGACCGCTCTTTCACCTCTGGCGGTACTCTGCATCATTTCATCTAACTCACTCCAGAATCTCTCCTCCTCTTCTCGCTCACATCCTGCCTGTGGGGCATAAGCACTAACAACATTGAACATCACACCTTCAATTTCTAACTTGAGACTCATCACTCTGTCTGACACTCTTTTCACTTGGAGAACATTCCTGACAAACCCCTCCTTCAAGATGACTCCTACACCATTTCTCTTTCCATCCACACCATGAAAAAACAGCTTAAACCCTGCTCCTAAGCTTCTAGCCTTGCTACCTTTCCACCTGGTCTCCTGAACACACAGTATGTCCACCTTCCTCCTCTGCATCATGTCAACCAGCTCTCTACCTTTTCCTGCCAAAATTCCAACATTCAAAGTCCCTACTCTCAGTCCTAGACTCATGCTTTTCCTCTTCTCTCTCTGCCTACGGACACGCCTCCCGCCTCTCCTTTAACCAATAGTAGTCCAGCACTGATGGCAGTCGTTGTTAACCCGGGCCTCGACCGATCCAGTATGAAATTCGTTTTGAGGATTTGCATACTTAATTCTGCCACAAGTTTTACGCCCTTCCTGTCGCAACCCTCTGCATTTATCCAGGCTTGGGGCCGGTGTGAGGACAAACACTAGCTTGTGCCCCCCCTCACGGCTGCATTTTAAATATATACATATATATATATTTAAATGCATATATATATATATAATGCATAATGGTGCCCTTTTCCTTCCTTCCTTCCTGTATCATATCAAGCAGTTCTACTTCTTCATGCAGCGTCATTACCTTTTTCTGGCACTTCGGCTCCTTACCAGAAGCCAGAGAAGATGCACAGCGTTTGGTTGGCATCATAGAGCTTAACTGGTAATTAAAAACCCCCAAAAAATGCACATTGACAACTTGTGCGCAAATGAAAAACGGGCCATATACATCATCTCAACCAATCAGCAGGATGGAGGAAAAAAAAGCTCTCAGCCTTTGGCTAAATTTAAATCACGTGCAAGTTACTTCCGGGTTTGTCGGCAATCCGTGAGTATGCGGGGGTGCGAGCACAAAATCGCAAATGGTCAAGGGCCGACTGTATAATAGTTGTTTGTCCTGGAAATGTTTAACTTTAAATTTCTCCAGTGCTGGTAGGTAGCATGCTATGTTTCCTTTAGTGTCATGGAATTACACGATGCACTAATGGAACTATTATTTATAAGAACTGAACAGTTCTTGGGTTAACAATATAGCATAGTTTTTAGCACATCCACCTAACGGCAAAAAAAAATGTTCCTGGCTTTATGTCCTGGGCTCGGGCATTTCTGATATTGCATATTCCTTCCGGGTTGCGTACGCCGGTTTCCTTCCACGGTCCAAAGACATACACAATATTCAAATTGGCTGTTCCACATTGCCTCAAGATATATAAATGTGAATAGTTCTGTGGTGGCCCTAAAATGGTCTGGTTAGCTTTTCAGGATGTACCCATCCTTCGCACAGTGTTGGCTGAGAAAGGCTCCAGCTTACCAGTGACCCTAGTAGCATTAATCTTCCCAGTAAATGAGTGAATGAGTGAGTAAATTAAAGAGTCAGTGACTGTTTCACATTTGAAGAAAACTTCAATTTTGATGAACATTCTGTAAAATATAACAAAAGAAATCCTCATCTTTACTTCAGTCGATAATACAGTATATCTCCAGTACCAATCCACCTACTGAAATGTTTTAGGGAGGTGGATGTAAATCAAGATAGACACAAAGAGAACATGCATTGAGACCCCATATAAAGAGTAACCCAAGCTCCAAATCACACTATAAGCTCTGGCGCTGTTAGGACAACGCTGCTACCTGACATTAAAAAAATAGAAATGAATAAAGCCCAACAGGCATGCTGCCAAAGCACATGCTGTCAAAGTCTTCAGTCATCCAGGTCATTAAATCTTCTAATAGTAGTTTGGATGCTCTTTGCAAAAGCAGAGGTCTCATCAGTTCTACCAAATTCTAAGAAATTTCTTGACATTCAAAGCTCTGTAGGTGATTTACAACAGAAAACTTTAAGATTTTATTACAGCGCAAGTAGCTGTTAAACTGCTATGATACTGTCACTTGATGACATATGAAAGATAAGTGATGTCACAGACCTAACTCTACCCCGGAGTTTTCACACCAATTCACACCTCCAGACTTCTACAACTGTCTTGTGAATATAACAACTTTCATGATATCATAAGTGTGAGTCACACAGGATGTTGGGGAATTTCCTACAAGTGACTGATGAAACCTACTGAAGAAGTGAAACAGTCGACTGTCTGAATCAGTGACACGGATGAGGATAAACTTGACATATATACTCAAGGTGTTTGTTGCTGATACCGGACTGATCTCAGTATGACTTTGTGCTTTGCCTGAGGCAGGTATAACCTTTCTGAGAATAAATGGTGTATACAGTGCAGTATACAGTAAAGTGCATTGTATGTATATAGTACTACAGAATTATATGACAGTATAGTGTTTGTTGTCTTTAGAAACAGTAGCACTGAGGAAAAGACAGGAGGCAGAGCTGGAGATAGCAGAGATGAAAATGTTGAGGTTCTCTTTGGGAGTAACGAGGATGGATAGGATCAGGAATGAGTTCATCGGCGGGACAGCACATGTATGGAACTACCAGGCAGAAGGCCTAGAGGAAGGCCAAAGAGAAGATTTATGGTTGTGGTGAAGGAGGACATGACTGTAGTTAGTTGGTGTAAGAGACGAAGATGCAGAGGATAGAGTGAGATGGAGGCAGATGATTCGCTGTGGCGACCCCTGAAGTGAAAAGCCGAAAGGAAAAGAAGAAGAAAGAATATACAGTAATAAATATATATATATATATATATATATATATATATATATATATATATATATATATATATATACACACACATACAGGTCCTTCTAAAAAAATTAGTATATTGTGATAAAGTTCATTATTTTCTGTAATGTACTGATAAAAATTAGACTTTCATATATTTTAGATTCATTACACACAACTGAAGTAGTTCAAGCCTTTTATTGTTTTAATATTGATAATTTTGGCAAAAAAAGTAAAGAAAAACCAA
This sequence comes from Plotosus lineatus, assembly GCA_024760905.1. Taxonomy (NCBI): domain Eukaryota; kingdom Metazoa; phylum Chordata; class Actinopteri; order Siluriformes; family Plotosidae; genus Plotosus; species Plotosus lineatus. The sequence goes on from CM045736.1 coordinate 29,095,353, forward strand.
AAATTCCTATCTCAGAAAATTAGCATATTTCAATTGACCAATAAAAAAAGTGTTTTTAATACAAAAAAAAAGTCAACCTTCAAATAATTATGTTGAGTTATGCACTCAATACTTGGTCGGGAATCCTTTTGCAGAAATGACTGCTTCAATGCGGCGTGGCATGGAGGCAATCAGCCTGTGGCACTGCTGAGGTGTTATGGAGGCCCAGGATGCTTCGATAGCGGCCTTAAGCTCATCCACAGTGTTGGGTCTGGTGTCTCTCAACTTTCTCTTCACAATATCCCACAGATTCTCTATGGGGTTCAGGTCAGGAGAGTTGGCAGGCCAATTGAGCACAGTAATACCATGGTCAGTAAACCATTTCCAGTGGTTTTGGCACTGTGAGCAGGTGCCAGGTCGTGCTGAAAAATGAAAATCTTCATCTCCATAAAGCTTTTCAGCAGATGGAAGCATGAAGTGCTCCAAAATCTCCTGATAGCTAGCTGCATTGATCCTGCCCTTGATAAAACACAGTGGACCAACACCAGCAGCTGACATGGCACCCCAGACCATCACTGACTGTGGGTACTTGACACTGGACTTCAGGCATTTTGGCATTTCCTTCTCCCCAGTCTTCCTCCAGACTCTGGTGCCTTGATTTCCGAATGACATGCAAAATTTGCTTTCACGGCTTCCTCACTGTTCGAGTGTGCCCAGAGGTAAAATAAGAAGTGAAGTTAATAAATTTTTTAACAGGGACAGAAAGAGAGGCGGAGAGAGACGGAGACGGTGAGAGAAATGAAAGTTTCCAGAAAGCTTAGTCGAGGAGGTATGATGAAGCGGATGTAGCACTCAGCTTCACTGTGCTGCGGTGAGAAACGAGGAAAGACCGCTGTGATTACTGTGTCTGAAGAGATTGGCAGCGGACAGTATGAACTCAAATAAATTCAGGCGTCACTTAAAGACATGACACCCCAATCACGTGATGAGCCGTGTGAGTTTTTTCATCAAAAATGTGCCGAGTTATTGCCACCAACCATCCTGCTTTCTGAATGATACTTCAGCAAACCAGCGAGCTTTATTAGCATCAGATAAGGAGGAGTACCAAACTGCTCAGTGCAGAAAACCCCACAGCACAGCACAGGAACTGATCCTACCTGCAGCAGACATGGGCTCTGTCATGTTTGATGATGTCACTGCAGCGAAAATAAGTCCAGGTCCCAGTTCAGCATTGAGCAGGAGCTGAGAGTTCAGTATTGTGTTTTAAACCCGGCTTCAAAAAGCTGTGCACTGCAAATGTGCTCATCATAGCCATTAATCTGGATTTAATAATTTAGACAATAATAATAATAATAATAATAATAATAATAATAATAATAATAATAATAATAATGTGTTTTACTGTATTCATTTTTGTTTTGCAGGTTAAAGTGTTTTATATATTGTGATCCTGAGTTAATATTGCTGATCAAATTGAAATTGAAAACTTTTTTTTATTTCAGGCAAATTGATGCACTTTAAATATTTTTGTTTAAAGACTAAAAAAATGTTAATAAAGTTATTCTTTGTTGGAAGTTGATCTATATTTCTTCATTTTTTTGTATTCTATAATGATAATAAGGATTTGTTATGTTAATAAGGATACAGTGTATGCAGTGGATTACTTATAATAATTTTTAGACAAATAACACTACGTATTTATATTGGGGGGGGGATATTTCCCTCTTCCTGGGGAGGGGTGGCACAACAGAAAATAATTGAGAAGCACCGATTTATGTAGATATTACTAACCTCAAATTTCAGACTTACACACACACACACACACACACACACACACACACACACACACACACACACACACACACACACACTACATATAGATATACATACACGTGTGTGTGTGGGTGTGTGGGTGTGTGTGTGGGTGTGTGTGTACATTTGTATATACAGTATATCGAGACTTTAACTTTATCTCACTCTACTTGTATGGAGCAACTGTGTGCGCACGATTTCCTCTGGGATCAATAAAGTATTCTCATTCTGATTCTGATTCTGATTATCATCGGGTGCATAGACATCCTAAACTCCTTGACTCTAGTAAGAACTTTAATGGGCCCACATCAAAGTGTAAAGCCAACAAATAGGTCAAATCAATAAAAACTTGAGGAAAGAGCGAACTTAAATGAGCCCCTGGAGTTGCTTTTTTATTGAAGAGACAATAGAAATAATTAGGAATGTCAGATCGATAGCACTATAAGAATTGTTTTTCCCTTTAAGAGTTTTCCCTCAAGCCTGATCACTTCTTGTGGATTTCAATTAGCAGCTAACAGTGAATGCAAACAGCAAAGACTTAATAATGTATAATTTCATCACTGTGAATAAGATGAGCTTTATTTGTGATATGGACTCAATTGAAGGTCTGAAATGTACATGGCTCAACACCAATCTTCTACAGTATTTTACTTTGGCAAGGAATTGGAGAATGTTGTATTTATTTGTGGAATCAGCACAGATAAATTATACATACTTGACATATCTTGTGTTTATTTAGTGCAAGTTGCACTCCATTACCATATATCTATATATATGTATAATATATATATGTATAATTTATATATATATGTGTATGTGTGTGTGTGTGTGTGTGTGTGTGTGTGTGTGTGTGTGTGTGTGTGTGTGTAATATGTTATATTCAATAATAATAACAATAAACATCGTTAGTCTGGCTGTGGAAAGGTTCGGAGTAGTGGAGAAGAGGACGGAAAGAGCACCCTTCACCATGAACCAGAGAGCAGCAAAAATCCATCGGATCCGGCAGGAGCTCAAGTCTCTTAAGAGGCAGCACAAGGAGGCAAGCGAGGAGCAACGACCCCCCTTGGTAGAGCTGCGAACCATCCTGAGAAAAAGCTGTTGACTCTCCGAAGAGCTGAGTGGCACTGGCGGAGGCGGAAGGAAAGGACCAGGAAGCGGGCATCCTTCATTGCCAACCCCTATGGCTTCACCAAGCAACTCTTGGGACAGAAGCGTGGAGGGAGATTGACTTGCTCCAAGGAAGAGATAGATCGGCACATCCAGACCACCTACAGCGATCCTGACAGGCAGCAGGAGCTGGGCCATTGCAACACCCTGATACAACCATCACCCCCCACGAAGGAGTTTGATGGAAGAGAGCTGCTCCTTAAAGAGGTACAGGATGCTGTGAGGAAAGCCCGAACCAGTTCAGCTCCCGGGCCAAGTGGAGTGCTGTACAAGGTTTATAAGAACTGTCCCCTGTTACTGAAGCGGCTATGGAAGATCTTGAAAGTCATCTGGAGAAAAGGGAAGGTGGCACAGCAGTGGCATATGCTGAGGGAGTCTGGATCCAAAAGGAAGAAAATTCCAAGAACATCGACCAATTCAGGATTATTTCCTTGCTGAGAGTGGAAGGGAAAATCTTCTTCAGCATAGTAGCAAGACGGTTGACCGACTTTCTCTCCAGCAACAGCTACATCGACACCTCAGTGCAGAAGGGCGGCATATCCAGGGTGCCAGGTTGCCTGGAGCATAGGGGAGTGGTGACCCAACTCATCAGAGAAGCTCGGGAGAACAAAGGAGACTTGGCAGTGCTTTGGCTCGACCTCGCTAACGCCTATGGATCCATCCCACACAAGCTGGTCCAAGCAACCTTGGAGAGGCATCATGTGCCAGGCCAGGTCACACAACTCATTATGGACTACTCTAATCAGTTCAATATGAGAGTGTCAGCAGGGCTTGTAACATCAGATTGGCACAGAGTCGAGGTTGGGATCATCACAGGCTGTACCATCTCTGTGATCCTTTTTGCCTTGGCAATGAACATGCTAGTTAAGTCTGCTGAAGCTCAGTGTCGGGACCCAAAGACTGCAACGGGAGTGTGGCAACCACCAATCAGGGCATACATGAACGATCTTACCATTACCACTGAGTCAGTACCAGGAAGCAGGTGGATTCTGCAAGGGCTGTAAGAGCTGTGTGGCTGGGCAAGGATGAGGTTTAAGCCGGAGAAATTGTGGTCACTGGTGCTGAAGAGGGGCAAAGTTGTGGACAGGTTCCGCTTCAGCATCGGTGGGGCACCAATCCCAACTGTCTCTGAAAAACCAGTGGAGAGTCTTGGCAAGGTGTTCAACAGCAGCCTCAAGGATTCAGCATCCATTCAGGAAACCTGTCAGGAGCTGGAGGGCTGGTTGAGAACAGTGGACCGGTCTGGGCTACCCAAGTTCAAGGCCTGGATTTATCAACATGGCATCCTGCCCAAAGTGCTGTGACCTATACTCATCTACGAGGTTCCAACTTCGATCGTGGAGGGCCTAGAGAGGAAGGTTAGCAGTTTCCTCAGGAGGTGGCTGGGTCTGCCTAGGAGTCTCAGCAGCATCGCTCTCTATGGACGCAACACCAAGCTCCAACTGCCTCTGAGATCACGAGAGGAGGAGTTTAAGGTGACAAAGGCAAGAGAACTGATGATGTACCGGGACTACAGCGACCCTAAGGAGGCCCAGGCAGGGATCAGTGAGAAAACCGGGAGGAAGTGGAGAGCCGATGAAGCGGTCACACATGCTGAATTGTGGATTCGACACAGAGCCCTGGTCGGAGCAGTGACCCACGGTAGGGCTGGTCTGGGAACATGTACAACGCCACAGTATGAGAAGGCCAAGGGGAAGGAGAGACAGCGATTGGTGCAGGAGGAGAAGAGGGCAGAAGTGGAGGAGAGGAGGAGCAGCAGAGTGGTCGCCTAAGGCAGCAGGGTGCCTGGACAAGGTGGGAGCAGGCCATGGAATGAAAAGTCACATGGGCAGAGCTCTGCCGGGCAGAGTTGCACCGAATAAAGTTCCTTGTCCAAGCAGTCTATGACATTCTGCCCAGTCCATCAAACCTCTCCATTTGGGGTAGAATAGAGTCTCCCAACTGCCCACAGTGCCCAGGCAGAGGCACGTTGGAGCACATTCTGAGCTGCTGTCCAGTAGCTCTTGGGCAGGGGCGGTATACCTGCCGCCACAACCAGGTTCTGAAACCCATTGCGGAAGTCATCAGCATGGGAATCAGCAAAAGCAGCAGATGGTCCTGCCCTATCACTCAGTTGATCACCTTTGTGAAGGCGGGTGAGAAGTTGGGAAAAACCACAGGAGCCAGGAACCCATCGGAGCTACTGGCAACCGCAAAAGACTGGCAGCTGTCTGTTGACCTGGAGAAACAACTCAAGTTCCCCCAGTGTATTGTCTCAACCACCCTGAGGCCAGACATCCTCCTGGTGTCAAAGGAGACAAAGAGCACCATCTTGATGGAGCTCACCGTGCCATGGGAGGACTGACTGGATGAGGCCCATGAGAGAAAGAAGAGCAAATATGAAGATCTGATCGTAGGCTGCCATAAGCAGGGCTGGAAGGCACAGTGTATGCCCATCGAAGTTGGCTGCAGAGGGTTCGCAGGTCAATCACTCTATAAAACCTTGAGTGTGCTGGGCATTACGGGGATGGAGAGGAGAAAAGCCATCAAGAGGATCACTGAAGAAGCAGAGAAAGCCTCGAGATGGCTGTGGATTAGGAGAGGAGATCCATGGGGATAGCAAAAGCCACCTGAACACAGCTGATCAACCATGGCTGGGTTGCCTGGGCGAGGGTGTCTGATGTTGAAAGACCCGAAACATCCGAGGACCTCAGGTTACATCACTGATGATGTGTTCAGGAGCATCCTAGAGATGTATCATAACAATATTGTTATATATTACAATTATTGCTACTACTAAGACACAAAACTGTTGCTTGTTGCAGATGTTTCATTAATAATGGAAAAATAAATATTAGCATCACTAATATTGTGTTAGCACCATGAATATAAATTTAAACATCACCAGCATAGAGTGAACACTTCTAGTATAGAGTTACCATCACTAATTAGATTAGATTAGATTAGATTAGATTAGATTAGAGTCAAGTTTATTGTCATTACACATGTATAAATACAAGGTAAAGAAATACAGTTTAGCATCCAATCAAAAGTAGGGAAAACAGAAAATACAACATACAGTATACAGAACGTGCAGTATGTAGAATTAGAAGCAGTTATTATATACAGATAACGGCAGCATAAAGGTGGAAAGTAGTCATGTACAGATTATGTACAAATAAATTATGTAAGTAATATAGTGTTAGCACCACTAGTATACAGTTATACTAGTTATTGTGAACTATACTAGTTGTTGTGAATATATAACAGGCTCATAATAAACCTATGTAGATTTAGCACCATTAGTACAGAGTTGGCAAGACTACTACAGAGTTAGCACCACTAGTACAGTGTTAGCACCACTAGTATAGAGTTAGCATCACTAGTACAGAGTTAGCGCCACTATAGCGTTAGTGCTAATAGTATACTGTATATTTTTTGTCTAGGCCCCAGTTTCAGACTGTAAAAAAAAATTAATGTTACTGTAAATATATAATATGCTCATAATGAATCTCATGTATTGAAATATTTATGGGTTGATGATTTTTATTTAGTCTATTTATTTTCTCATGTTACCGTAATTACCGTTGTACAATAACATAACATGATACATACAAGCAAAAGCAAGGCCTTAGCTCATGTAGACATTCATTTTCTGAACTGCTTAATCCCAATTAGGATTGCGAGGAGGCTGGTGCTCACCTCAGCCAACTCTGGGTAAGGGAAGAGTACACCCTGGACAGCACTCAAAGTCCTATCAGGGCAGAAAAACACTGACAGCTTTGCAGCCTACCCTTCACAACAGTCAGCAATGGTTCTTTAACATAAACCTCTCACCACAGACAGTGAGAGACATGGCCAACCTTTGATAATTATGTTAGCTGCACTGGGGGGACAGTGACAACCCGCTGAGAGTGGGGCTTGAACCACCAACCTCAGGATCGGTAATCCAACACCTGACCACCAGGACACCACTGCACCTCATGTAGAATTTTTTTTATTTTATTGAGTTATTTATAGATTTAACCCAGATTTATGTACCATTGCCAGCATAAGCAACAGTCAGGAGGCTGCAGCCTATCTCACCTGACAAAGGCATCATTCACCATGAACAGCTTGCCAGTCTAATACACATTGACACAAACTTGGGGCAAATTGGAACAGACAGCCTATTGTGCATTTGTACTATGGGAGGACACCAGAGTACTTGGAGGAAACCTATGTAGCACAGGGTGAACATACAAACATAGAGAAACACATGACTGCAAAAATGGAAAAGTATTATAAGTGTACGGTAGAAAATAAGTTACCACTTTAAATCAGAATCATCACACATCAGTTTCTATATCATCATCTAACGTAAGGGCCACTCTAGACAATAACCACAGGTCTCATCATCTTTTCTCCTGACTGATCTCAGTTCACACTTGCACCAGTGGGGAAATAAGCACTGATTCATTAAGACAGTTATGTTCTGTTGACTAAATGTTATGTTATCATGTCGTTTTACTTGTCTTTTTTTTAAACATTCTCTGCGGTCTCTCCGTTTTCATGATGTGGTGATGGTACAGGAGCTTTGCGAATACTTTGGAAATCAGTGCAAATATAATCGAATAGGCTTAGGCCTGTGTCTTAAACACTAGTCACAAAAATCTTGAGAGAATTCTGATGTAAATAGAGTTCAAAGTGATAACATGGTGATCAACCTCTTTAGATAAACTGAATGATTTACCATTACGGATGTTCAACTGGTGTCTTATCCTAATCTGAAAAAATGGCGTAAAACAACACTTGTACGTAAATTCTCACTCACTCATTTGCTGAACCGCTTTATCCTGTTTAGGTTGTGGGGGGCTGAAGCCAATCTGAGCTGCTAACACACACACACACACACACACACACACACACACACACACACACACACACACACACACAGCAATTTACACTTCACACCTAGGAACAAATTGGAGCAGCCATTGAAGAGTTCAGTGCCACAACCTGCTAAGTCCATACATGAATAAAAACGAAGAAGTATCATATTCTGACAGTAGAGGCCTCTCCCCGGATGCTGAAACTCACTCCAGTGTGGACAATTGCAGCTTCTTTGCTGCTAAAATCCCAAATCATGTGATAAACATGACTTAATCATATTACAGGGATCCCTCACTTCTCCGTGCTTCAATCCATGCAGCTTCAGTGAATTGCGTTTTTTTTTTAAAATATTCATCGAATTAAAAAAATAATGAAATTAAGGAACAATAGGGGGAAAAGTTAAGGAGAATTCTGCAAAACAAGGACAATTATGCCAAACCCCCCCCTAAACAAACACAAAACGAAAAACAACCCAAAACCTCCCATTAAAGCTACTTACATTTTTGTGAGGTGCGCATCTGCGTGCGTGCGTTTGTGCATGTCTGCATGTGTGTGTATTTATATTTTATTTTTTCTTGTGCATTATTTCTTAATGTTTAATTATTATTATAAGCATTTATAGCTTTGAATATGTATTTATTGATATTATATACACATACATGTACATATACGTCAGTCAGAGGGGGGTTGGGGGGTTGAACCTACTTTGCAAAATTCGGTGGTCGTGGGGGGATCTCAGTCCCAATTAATCGCGGAAAGTGAGGGATGCCTGTGTTTGTGTTTTACTCAGAGTCACAGATTTGCAATTTAGGAGATTATGGTACTGAGCCCTTTAATTCATCTAATGTGCATTAATTTGGACTGTGGGAAGAAACCAGAGAAGCACTCTGAGGATACCCACACAAGCACAGGAGGAACATGGAAACTCCACACAGACATGCTCTCATGAGCCTGGGACTCAAACCAAATACCTTCTTATTGTGAGGCATCCAACCACTACTCCACCGTGTCGCCCTTTCTGAAAGCAGAGATGTGTGTGTGTATGTGTATATATATATATATATATATATATATATATATATATATATATATATATATATATATATAATATCCCATTGGCTAGGAGGCAGCTGATCTGAACCAATACTTCCTGTTTGTCACACTCGTGAGAGAGGAGAGTTGAACAGGAATGTTGGATCCTGAGTTCATTTTCAGATTGATCATTGCAGTGTTATATTATATTTCCTTATCCATCATGGACCCGGAAAATACTGAAAAGCGGAAATACAGTGACGGAGGCGATTATTTTGGAACGATATTGAAGCATAAGGAGGCATGAACACAGTGCTCTGTGGGACAAGACCTTCGATCTTGCAAGGAAACAAGTTAATATTGAATCAGGACCTTTGATCTTTCAACCAGGTACTGTAATGCCGCTTTAAATACAACATCCCGTCCATTTAAACATTTAAATACAATTGCTCCATCAGCTGTGTGCTGCGTGTGGGCAAAACACACCAGAGAGAGAGAGAGAGAGAGAGAGAGAGAGAGAGACAGTGTTTTGTGTGTGTGTGTGTGTGTGCGTATTAATAAAAAATGTTTAATAATGGTTTAATTAATAAATATGTTAATAAAATGGTTACCGGGGATTTAGCTCAGTTGGTAGAGCGTCCACTTTATCCTCCGGAAGGTCGGAGTTCGAATCTGGCCGCGTCATACCATAAGATGTTAAAATTTGGCAGTTGTTGCTTCCTGCTTGGCGCTCAGCATCAAAGGATGGAACAACACAATAACTGGCGCTGCACAGTGGCGACAGGTGCCCAGAGCACAAACCAAATTTCAATGTATGTAAAAGTACTTTGACAATAAAGATTTAGTTTAGTTTAGTTTAAAATGGTTTAATATGTTAATAAAATATTTAAATGGTATAATAAATAATTTACATGTAAAATGCACCTCTACTTACGAAAACTCCAGGCTACGAAAAAGAAAAAGGCTCTGTAACTTTCTATTATAATTTTATACATATATATACATATATATATATATATATATATATATAAAATCATTAATTTATTTTATAAGCCGCTAAACCCAAATTAAGGTCATGGGGAGTCTGACACCCATCTCAGCCACCTCTGGGAGAAAGCGGGGTACAGCCTGAACAACGTGGCAGCATTGCATGGAGAACACACATACAGTCATTCACCGGTTATGTGCAATAAAAACCCCGTGCACTTTAATCAACCACATCTACCCCACTGACTATGAACCATATCAACCCATCTACTCTGCACTCAGATACATTACACTTTAATATAGGCCAGTCCATAAAGTCGTTCCCTTCTTTTCTTTTATTGTTTATTAATTTAAACTATTTATGTATCTATTTATTTATTTACTTATATAATATATGTATGTGTGTATGTATGTATATGCATCTATTTTGCACCCCCTACTGATGGTACCTCAAGAGCCTGTAACAGTGAATTTCTCCATTGTGAGATTAATAAAGCTGTATCTATCTATGTATCTATCACACTCACACCTAACGGCAGTTTGAATTATCTAACAAGCCTACTGTGCATGTTTTTGTGGACTGTGGGAGGAAGCCAGAGTACCCAGAGGAAACCCACACAAGCACAGGGAGAATATGTAAACTCCGCACAGAGGTACTCGATCCCAGGAATCAGACCCCGACCTTGATGAGTGCCAGTCTCCCCGTGACTCTAATTGGGATTAAGCAGTACAGAAAATGAATGAATGAATATATATACACACTCTACCCTCCATAATTATTGCCACCCCTGGTTAAGATGTGTTCTTTAGCTTCTAATAAATTCACGTATTTTTCGAAACAATATCAAAGGCGGGCCATGTCTCTCACTGTCTATGGTGAGAGGCATGTAAAAGAACCATTGCTAACTTTCGTAAAGAGTAGGCTGCAAAGTCGTCAGCGTGTTTCTATCCCTTGCTAAAGGGTTGTGACAGGAAGGGCATCCGACATAAAAACCTCTGCCAAATCAAACATGCGAATCAGATGATTCGCTGTGGCGACTCCCGAGTAAAAGGGAAAAAGCCGAAAGGAAGACAGACATAGCACCACAATGGAAAAACAAACAAACAAAAAAAACTCCAGCCTTTAAGTCAAGTGCATTTATTCAGTGGGAGAAAAAAATCTATATTAATAAATAATTCTTTTACATCAAATCATGTGTGCCACAATTATTAGCACCCATGAGGTATATATTTTGAGCAACCCGTTTTTACCAACAAAACAGCACCTAAACTTTTATAACGTTTCACAAGATGGAAGATTATTGAAAGAGGGTCTTGGACCATTCCTCACTGCACAATCTCTCTAAATCATCCAGCGAACTGGTCCTCTCCTCTGCACTCTCCTCTTCAGCTCATTCGACAGGTTTCAATGGGGGTGAGGTCTGGGGACTGAGCTGGCCATGTGTGGAGCTTGATTCTTTGTCTGGTGAACTATTTCTGTGTAGATTTTCCCACAGGTTGATGATCGTTATCATGCTGAAAGACCCAGTGATGACCCATCTTCAGCTTTTGGGCAGAGGCCACTAGATTTTAATTTAAAAAGTCCTGGTATTTCAAAGCGTTTATGATGCCATGCACTCTAACAAATTTCCTGGGGCTTCTGGAAGAAAATCATGCCCACAGCATCACTGATGCCCTCCATACCTCACAGTGAGCATGAGGTGCTTTTCTGCACACTTATCTTTTGTGTTCTGCCAGACCCGCTTACAGTGTTTGTTGCCAAAAAGCTCTATTTTACTGTCATCTGACTAAAGCGCACGGACCCAGTTGAAGTCCCAGTACTGCTCAGCAAACGTCAGATGTTTGCATTTTTATGGATGCGAGTGAGAAACGTTTTTTCTGTGCATGCTTCCCAAACAGATTGTTGGAATGTAGTTAGCACCTGATGGTTGTTTAGGAGACTTTGTTACCTCAAGATGCTCTCATTTGTTGCAATTCATTAACAGTGAGCTTTGGAGAAGTTTTTATTTCTCTTACAATTCTCCTCGCTGTGTGTGGTGCCAAAATAACCTCATGTCCTCGTCCAGGCTTGTTTACCACTGTTTCAGTTGTTTTAAACTTCTCAGTGATTCCTCTGTCAGTAGATATGGGCAGGTGCAGGCGAGGGGAAATTTTCTTGTAGCCATTACCTGACTTGTGAAGGTCGACACACAGCTGCCTTACTTGAATGTTTTGTTCCTTTGTATTTCCCATGTTGAAGAGTGAATAAGAGAAATGGCCTCTGTGTCACGTCATATTCATACCCCAGGGAAACAGGACATGATGAATTACTAATTAAATGTTCCTGGATACTCTGATCAACTTTGTAAACTACCGTAGAAATGACAGAAATACTTCAATTCCATTTATTTCCTAGAAATTGTTAGGGTACCAATAATTGTGGACTACTGTAGGTGATTTTATGAAAAATAATTATTTTGTAGTTAGGGAAAAATTCACTGGCATTTCACTGTGAGAGTAGAAATAAAAATTGAATTTATTTTAAGGCCTTTAACACATCTCAAACAGAGGTGCCAATAATAATGGAAAACAGTGTGTGTGTGTGTGTGTGTGTGTGTGTGTGTGTGTGTGTGTGTATCAGAAACAGAATCTGAATACTGTACTTCACTGATCCCGGAGGAAATTGTGTGCATACTGTTGCTTCATACAAGTAGCGTGAGATAAAGTCTCAATAAAGAAAATTTAAGAAAAAAAATATATATGTAACTCTGAAATTAGAAGTTATTAACGTCTGTGTAAACAGCTACAGAATGAATGATGTCAGTGAGTGATATGTACATTATTATTAGGATGATAAACAATATGTGTATGTGTGTGTGTACATACATACATACATATATATATATATATATATATATATATATATATATATATATATATATATATATATATATATATATATATATATATATATATATATATATATATATATATATATATATACTTTGACTCTTTCCCAGAATTCAGGAATACTGTAGTGATCTTTGGCCTTTGTTTATTTATATATTTCGAAAATTGTCTCACATAGCTGTGGACTGTGCTACTCAGCCAACAGTAACAGTGGTTATTTTTTTCTGAATTTATTTCCAACATTTACATGTGTTCTATTTATATATATATATATATAATACACGAGTACCTCAGAATCCACCTCATGTGTGGATTTATGAAAATATACATATGAAGGTAAACATAATGCAAAAGCAGGAGGTCTAACCAGAGTGCTAGAAGAAAAACGTTCCCTACTGTACACTATTAACTCAGTGTGAACCACCCAGGCTTCTGTCGATGAGAACAGGCTTGCCTTTCCTTCCAGCTCACTACACACATCCTATTTCTTCCAAACTCATTTCACCCTAATCGCGCTAAGCATGCATGAAATGTGGGGGGTGGTGTGTCATTTTAATCAAACCTAAGCGTAGAAACAAGTTACAGTGAATTCAGATTGTGTTCGTGTTACTCCTGTAAGACTTTGTCATTTTTCTGCCTGGTTAGAAGGGCATAGTTTTCAGGTTGGTCAAAATCTAATTCTAATAAATTAAAATGTGTACAAGCTGTTTACAAACGTGTTATGGAAAAACAGTCAGAAAAATAAACAGGTCTCTCTTTCCATGATTTGTTTTCCTTGACTTTTATATCTAAAGGTCTGCCTGACATGTAAAATTAGTGTTTTAAAAGGAATCCATTGCTACGCCATGCTCCAAGCACAGTCCGGCTCAGGCATGCATACAATATGCAATTGGGCATTGCCATGGCAACGTGGCCTAGATGTGAAGATTTAGTGAGAAAAAATGGATGAAGCCAGCATGAATCTTTACTTAGTGGGTTTAATAAGGGTGTGAATTATACCAGGTAGCAAGGCTATGGAGCACAGACAGACAGCCAGACAGACAGACAGAAGCTTATTGGTAGATTGAAATCCAAGAATAGACTTGATTTCATCTTCTTCTTTTCCTTTCAGCTTTTTTCCATTTTTTAGACTTGATTTAAATTTGTACGTTGAATTTTCAGGGTTTTTTAAAAATAATTTATTTTGTGATTAATGTATCAAATTCAGTTATTTGTTCTGTGTTTGTCGGTGAATGGGATTTATGATAAATAAATGTTGAACTGTTTAATTCCACACACTGTGCTGTGTATCTATGAAAGATGTTAGCCTGGTATATCATTAGGATAATGTACTGACTATATTTATCTAAAATAAGTGGTACAGTGAAACAGGGCAGTACCAGACTTCAGATATTCAGGGGTTTTCCCAAATCGATAGGGTGTCTAGGTGTGTTTTATTTTGTTACAATTTCTAAACATGTATTATTGACCCAGGATATATGGTTAAGTTAGAAATTCATGTTTTCACCGTAACAAACAAACAGACAAAAAATGCTGTGTAGATAGTAAGAGTTGGGTTTCTAGTTTTATGGTATAAAACATTTTAGGTTTGAAATGTATTTGAAAATAATATGAACATTTAATTCATCAGTGAAAAAGATGCAATTACAGCAAATATTAAAGTTAAACAATCCTGCACAGTCCATTTCTGCTTCCCAAGTCTGCGGTTACTCATAATGTACTTGTGACCTAAATAAATAAATAAATAAATAAATAAACAAAATTATAAAAATAAATCTTCTTTACTGCAATGGTTTGTGTAATTTAAGTCCAGACCAAAGCACCGCAGATGAAACTGGTGACCAATCTGAGATTATTCTATAAACTGAAATGTTTTATTCTCCTTTTTTATAACGTGTGACATTATTCACCCTTTAAACCTCCTTTTACAAGATCTCTGTCCTGTAAATGATCAGCTATAATTCACACTTTCAACTTCATTGCTATTAAATTAACTGACTGAAAGGTGAGAGCACTAGAGACACACACAAAAAAAAGGAAAGAGGACAAAGGCGGCCGAGTTTTAATCGATGTGTGAGAGTCTCTGAAGTGAACCAAATAGCTGTGTAGGTGAAAGTCTCTGACTGAAGCACACACTACATGAAGCATCACCCGCATCAACTCAAATATCCTCAACCTAATTAGGATACATTTCATACAACCTCATCATCACTTATTGAAACCATCCACAAATGGAAAGAAGTGTTTATGATTTTGTTTTTCTGTTTTGTAAATTACTGTATATTTAAATATGTGGCAGCAATTATTATGAAGCACTCTGAGTTTTTTATATCACCTAAAAATAGCAAAGTAAGGAGCCTAAATATATACAGACACTCCCCACTTTACGTTCATTCCTTTTATGTATTTTTCAATTTTATGTTTAAAAAACTTATGTAAAATTTTGAGTTTAGCGTGCTCTCTGTAGTACGAGACGTACCTACGTAGTACACTGACGTAATACGCTACTTCCACATTACGCTGCGTCCATTGCTTACAAACGACAGACTGAACGTGCCCTCCTTCTTCCCAGTTCACCGCGTGTTACCCTTGTGTTAAGACGTCGTCTCTGTGATCTTTGTGTTTACACTGTTTTGCGGACTTTTGTAACCCGAAGCAAATATGGTTGGTCAGAAGCGTAAGCCTACGAGTGGTAGTGGTAATCAGAACAAGCGGCAAGCCGTCTCGTTAGAAACAAAGATGGCTATTATCAAAAAAATTGATGCTGGTGAAAAACATCTGAATGTTGCACGTTTCTTTCAAATGGCTCCGTTACCATCGGAACCATTTACAAGCAGAAAGATCGCATCACAAAGCATGTTAAAGGTTATATTTGATACTGTATTTGACATTTGATGAGTGAATTTGATTAAAATTTATCTATTTGAAATTATTTTGCTTGAATTTAATTTATTTGAAATTAATGTTGATATTGTTTTACAATGTTGTGTTGATAATAATTGATTTAGGGGTGTTTTATGAGATACGGTAATGGTATCATCATACGTCACTATAATATACAGTAACAACTTACATTTTTTTTTACCTTACATTCGGCCGTCCGGTACCGAACTAAAACGTAAGTCGGGGAGCCTCTGTAATAATAACACCACCAACAACAACAATAATATAAAGATATGGCATTGATAAATTACTAAAGCATTTAAGTATTTGGCAGATTTCTATTGAACAAGAGGAATCAGATTCAGGAACAGAAGATGCTGCTATCAGAAAACTATCAATGTTATGTTTTATCATGTTTTATAGGTTTAAATAAATGTCTTTATATAGTTTATCATATCTTGTTGTTGTTGTTTATCAATTTCTTGAATTTTTCTATTATTATTATTATTATTATTACAATGAAGTTTTGAAATGCAATATTTACTGGGAATATTAAAAATGCTGCCATTTTTATTTGTCTACTTTTTGTAATTGTATTAGTTTTAAAAGATTACGTTACAGTTCTTCAGCAGTTTATTAACCTGATTTTGACCCTAATTTAGTTGCAGCCAGTTTCCACTCATCCAAAAGTGCTTCCCAACTGGCAACCAAGCACATTTTTTTTATTTTTTTTTTTGAACTGGAGCACATGAGGCCGGCGCAGCATAACATGCTCAAAGAAAGCACTATCTTGATTGGAATTGTAATTGGCAAGTTTAGGTTGTGAGTGACACAGAAGAAACTACATGCCATCTCAGCCTAAAAGATTGATCAGTGGGCACTCATGGGCTCCCAATCGCAAATGGCAGCCACACACTAACTGAGGCTCAAACCTCCAAACTCCTGGATGGTCGTTTGAACTTTTAGATTGATACCATCAACGGTTCTTGAATTTTAATTCTCGTCCTTTCAATTAGTAAACAACAACTAAAACCACTGAATGATTCGAGTTCAATTCAAAAACATTATTCTTTCAATCACGTATACAGTTTATCCATTATGGGTCATGGGAGAGCTGGAGTCATCCCTACTGACACCGAGTGAGAGGTGGGTACACCCTGGACAATGTGCCAGTCTGTCCTGGGGCTACAACAGAAATGAGAAAACATTCACACTTACATTAACATCTCTGGCCAGTTTCCCAGTTAACCTAATCCGTATGTTTTTGGACTGTGGGAGGAAACTGTGGCACCCATGCCGACAGGAAAAAAGCATGAAAGCTCCACACAGAAAGACCCACTTGAGGCAGAACCATGCCTACTCTGAGGTAACGTTGCTGAGCACTGTGCCACCCTGTCTTCTATACAAATTACTCAGAGAAAACCTTTTCTGTATTGCCAATGTCTGGAGAGCAGTATGTAAGAAAATTACCCCGACCCCCTCTGCACCACTGCACCCAACCCTCTGAATCAAAGTTGGCACTGATTTAATACGTGAGAAATGTATGAAATTAATCTGATCATTTAATAATCGTAAAAAAATTACACCGGAATTTTGAAAAGTATTCTTGGAATTTAAATGTGCACACATGACGCACCTGATTGTATCTATATTTTTTGTTTGGAGTGGTTTTTATGTCTGTGATAATGTATTAGATTTGCCCTGATATTTCCGTGAGAGGTGTAAAAATACATAAAGGGAGTCATCAGTATGTAAATGCAGGGTTAGATCCAGGAAATCTTTTGGATGGGCCCAAGAGCCTAACTAGCCAAAATAAGGTGGGCTTTCTGACAAAAGACAATAAAAGTGAAAGGTCTGAGAAGTTGTTAATAAAACAACAAGTTACAAATGAGGTAAACTCACTGTAATAGTATCACAAGATGCCAGAAGAGGCTCGACTTACCTAGCAGCTCATCTTCCCTCGTTCGTCTCTACACCTGCATCTGTGTGCAATGCCATTTAAATTAAATGGATTGAACTGATTATATGTTTCATATATATATATATATATATATATATATATATATATAAATGTTTAACTTCACTAAATCTAAACACAAAGGCATCACGGTGTTTATATAACCCATCACATGAATAACTGATTTGAATTTGAATTTCAATCCTTTCATAAGCAGGGATGAGAAATAGCTGCATCGTTGGCTGCATCACTTGGACTATTCATATCAGTTAGATGTACTTTTTGTGGTAGAGCTTCAAGCAAAGGATTAAGTCTCTCCATAGTCTCTGCACAAACCCAAGGGAGTCACTTGCAACATGTTTATGATTTAAGCCAAAGTCTACCTTAAAACCCTGAGAGCTGAGACGTGTCAGTGATACAGCCGTGGCTTTGAAACTTTAACGGTAGACCACATGTTTCTGGTTTTTGACTGGGCAAGTGCTGGGAACCTCTCCCGGTCATTATGCTTGTTCACTACCTTAATCATCTCTTGCAGTATCTGCCCTTTGTCCCTACCCCGCAACGTGTTGCCTCCAGCGACTGGTGGCCATGCTGAAGTCAGCTCTACCTCCTCGCCGGCTTTGAACCAAGACTTAATGAAGAGGCATCTGTTTCAATGGACGTTAAACATCGCTTCTCTTTTTTCGTCCCAGTTCTCCTTCCTTTGGGGAAAAGGGATGATAATAGATGGACGAGGGGTGCCTGTTTTCCTGTGAAAGTGAATTTGACGCCAACCCTTTCTCTTCCGGGACACGGCCTAATCAATCATAACCGATAACAAATTCATCAGCTTGGATCAATTTTGGGCTGTTAAGATCAAAAAGGGGCGGTTTGTGGGAGGCTTTTTTCCCCCCCTGGCCTAATTTATATAATGTGGTGCAAATTTACTTAACCCCCCTTCCCCCCTTACACTCACACACTTCGAGGCTATTAGAAATCCATTTGTCCGCTCATAGCAATGTCGAAATTGGTGGTTAGGTCCTGATTTTAGACACAAACCCAAAAATGCTTTAAGAAAAGAATTGAGCAATTTGATTCCTTGTCTCTGGATTATTGCAAACATAACCTGATCCAACCACAAATCTCTTAGATCTGTGTTCAACTTTCATTTATTTTCATCCACAAAAATACAATAAATCATCCATATCTCAGCTTAGATGTTAAAAAAGGAAAAAAAAAAAGAGGTGGAAAAAACCAAACAGCATCGCAGCAAAAGAGTCACATGTTTTTCTGTGCACATATTTAAACACTTCAGTGCCGGGCCTCATGTCCGGAATAGTGGATCTGTTTTTTAAAAATTAATCTCAGTTCAATTGCTAATGACAAGTCAAAGAAACCCTTGCATTTGTCAGTGTTAAAGGCCCTGGGACAAACACTGGCCCATCAAAGGCCTTCACCCTGTCCAACAATTACCACTAATAGTTACTGCGGGCCAAAGTCTGCCCCCTCCAGAGTATTCCAATGTTCTCTTCCTCCTTCTGCCCCCTCCTGCCCCCCCTGCCAGTGGTGGCTCATACGAAGGGGCTTAAAACAGGAAGTCAGGAAGCTTTGAAGATCACAAATCAGATACCGAGGAACACTTACAAAGGTGAGCAGTGGTCAATTTGCCATTTCAAATTAATCTCGGGGAAAGGAACAGGAAAGCATCATGCCAATGTCATAGCAGTCACCTCTTTCAGAGAAAAGCCTTTTCTTTCTTTCTTTTTTCAATAAAACTCAATAAATTCTTCATTGATTGGAATCTATTTGTTTTTAAGGAACTTCGCTTTGGTTGTTTCTTTTATTTAAGGAATTAAAAACTACTGAGGTAAAAAAAAAAAAAAAAAAAAAATATATATATATATATATATATATATATATATATATATATATAAAAATAAAAATAAAAGGACAGGACAAAGACTTTCTATTGAAACTCCATTTATCACTGGATCATTATGAATATGGATATCATTGTGATAAATGGAGTTTCAATAGAAAGTCTTTGTCCTGTCCTTTCATTTTTGTTATTTGCTCTACCAAAAAGTATTGAGCACTCAGAAAATCCTCTATATATACAAATATATATACGGTTAATATAGTAAGGGAGCTTATTTATTATTACATCTACAGTTCAGCAGCCATTGTGTGTATGAACCAATTCTTGGATTAAATGTAAGGAGAAGTTTATACCAATTCACCAACCTGTAGGAAGCCTAATTGTTCATCCAGCAGGAAGATAATTAGGGCACGTCCTCACAAAAACACTGATTTATTCATTCATCATTTCTTGCAGTGAGGTGGATGTGCCAACCACGTCACAATCGTACCACCTGATGTAAAACTATAGCGGCAAAATTTTAATTGTTTAATTGTCGGACAACTTGGTTTATTTTATGCCATCAGAATGATAAATATCTGTGATTTCAGTTTTCAGTGGCAGGAACTGAGCTTTGGCTCATGCTTATTCCTCTATAATAGAAAAGTCAGATGAATACGTCAAAAAAAAAAAAAAAAATCACATGACTTCCTTGTGAATTTTTTTACATGTGATTTTAATTTTTGATGTACTTAATTTTTTCAAGTGTGAATTTTTTTTCCTTTATTTATTTCTCCCTTGTGTGAAACATTTTTTTTTTTAAATTTTGGCACGTAATAATTTCAAATGTTTATTGTGTCGTCACTTGTAGTTTCAAGCCTGAGAATATCACACACAGTTTTTAAGTGGCATGGTGGTGGGTTGCACATCCACCTAACAGAAAGAACGTTTTGAGTTGAGTCCTGGCTCAGTGAGGACATCTTTGTGTTTTAATTTCCAGTTTGTTTGTGTAAGTTTCCTCCAAGTACTCTAGTTTCCTCCCACAGTCCAAAAACATGTGCGTTAGGCTAATTTAATGTTCTAGTTTGCCCCTAGGTTTAGTGTTAATGGTTCTGTGTGTGTGTGTGTGTGTGTGTGTGTGTGTGTGTGTGTGTGTGTGTGTGTGTGTGTATGTGTGTGTGTGTGTGTGTGTGTGTGTGTGTGTGTGTGTGTGTGTGTGTGCTGGCTTTACGACGGACTGATGAGCTTTTTAAGGTGTTCACCATTTAGAGCCCGCCGCAACCACAATCCTAGCAGGATAAAGCGATTCAGCGAACGAAGGAATGAATAGTTTAATATCAGCGTGACTCTTTTTTATGAGGAGTAAATACTACGCTGTGAGTAAACACACTGGACGGTGCAGCATTAGGTCTCATACAGATTACTCAAAGTGGGCTCAGCAGGAGTGTCTGATTTCAAGCTGCCTCCACTGAGGTGAGCATAAGTGTCATTGTAAAGGGAAGTGACTGCCTTCCATCCCTCTTTCTCATTCATTCTCTCTCTCTCTCTCTCGCTCTCTCTCTCTCTCTCGCGCTCTCTCTCTCTCTCTCTCTCTCTCTCTCTCTCTCTCTCTCTCTCTCTCTCTGTGCTTCGGGCTCTCTCAGCGCCTCACTGGCTTCTCAGGATCTCATTTCCCCCAGTGAGCAGCTCTACCAGACACTCAAATCAGTCACAGATTGGCAGAAGAAGAGTAGAGCAGGGGAAAGTGAGAAAGAGTGAGACAGAAAGAAGGAATGGCCAAGAAAAAACTGAGCAATCTTAATGAATAGCATTTGGCCATCCACACCTTGCTTGACTCGGCCCCAGCTCCCTTCATCCGCGTGGCCTCATGAGCTTTGATCACGGCTTCAATTTGTAAATGTTACCAATGACCTTTATCCCTTTTTATTTCCCTCGTTCTCACCATCGTTCTTTTTCCTGCCCCAGTTTGCCCACACTCTGGCCTCGGGCCGTCGAATCACTTTCAAAGTGCTGATTCGCATCTGAAGTCTGCTGCTGTTATTAAGTAAAAGAGTCAGCATACGTCTCCGTCAATGCTGTTCATAATCCATGATTGCTTTGCGTCGGGAATACGATAGCGCTGGGTTTTGGTCAAATGGCATGTCAGATGTGCCAACTTTTCTGAAGTTTTTTTTTTTTTTTTTTTTTTTTTTATGTATTCAAAGAAGAATCTGGCACACAAGCCACGAATAACCCCAAAGCCTTAGATGTAAAATGCTGCTCATTGTATCCCAAGCAGCTCAATGGATCTGTCTGTCAACTGGGCTGTCATTATTTTCTTCTTCTGTTCCACTTTTATGGTCAAACGTGCTTTAATAATAAAGAAAACAGTCTCTTCTTCTTCTTCTTCTTCTTCTTCTTCTTCTTCTTCTGCTTCTGCTTCTTCCACTTCTTTCGGAACTGATTTTATCAGTTAGCTGTGTGTGGTGATTGCGATTATTGATATTCGTGTAATTTGGACTCGTGGAGAACAATAGCCATGTTGAGGATCTTCTTTGCTGGTTTTTCCATGTCCCATATCACAAAAAGGTCGATAACAGGAATCTTACCGACATCCCTCGACACTTCCAATGGAGAAATTCCTGAGTAATGGTCTGAGAGGGCTGCAGTGATTTGACTTGATTATCCTTTCCTGCTTATCCCCATTTCGATATTTTTTCATGAATTTATTTCCAAGTGCTGACACGTACCCAGATGCTGTTAGTTTGCGCTTGAATTTAGTCCATAGTTAATTCTATCATGATTTTCTGTTGCACTCGTCGCACTATACGTCTATTACATTGCATAATAAAATAGCTTTCGCTTTTTTCAAGAGCAACATTTGTATTAAATTTCACAAGTCTTCCATCCTTCAGTATCTGTGCCGTGCTTGCAGTCTTTAAGCGTTTGCACAAATCCTCATATAAATGGAACTTTACTGAACACACTCACTAAATCAGTTTATAAAAGCTCACAGATTGTTTGAGCGTTGACGCGAACCTGATATTTTCTTGCTCAGGAGTCTTACATCGCCGAGTGCTGAAAGAGAAGCAGAGACACGGGTTTGTACAGGCCCTTATCGCCATCTAACCTCTGACCTCTGCCATATTCCAACCCTGCAAGCAGGGCACACATTTCAACAGCAGAGCTGCCTGTGAAATTCTCTGCTGCCTTTGACGAGGAATGAATGCAACACTTTAAGACTTTTGCAGCATTTAAAATAAGTCTTTGAGAAAACTTTATTATTTCTATGGTTTCATTCCTTTTCATTATAAAACCTCAGACTTAGTTCATAATGTTTCCATTTTCAAACCTTCTTGATTCTTTCAGTATCGTTTAGTTTTTTGAAATTCCCTCCGCAGTTAAACAAGATGATTGACAATAATAACAACTGATTTCCAGATTTTAATCGCAGCCCATAAACCATCGCTCTGACTTTATGAGTTGATGTTGCTTCTTGCATCACACGACTGCATTTCCAGCTCTGAAACATTGCAAGCTCCTCTTCTGTTTCCACTAAAAGACCCGAGTGCATTGAGCTTTGAGCAGCTGCGATTTATTGACTGCATTTGCATCAAATACAATATGCAATCAATAAAGTGCTTTAGAAATAATAAACATGACCATTTCTGATGAAAAGGACTAATCACATCGATATGCATTATCTAAATCAGTCTCTCTCGTCCACTGAAGTAAATATTAGTCAAAAAAATGTGGCAGGACGGAGCCCTGTGATTGCTTTTGACTTGAAGAATCTGTGTTACATCAGTGCTAAAATAATTCATGAATAATTCTTCAAGGTTTGTTCTATCGGCTAAATTTCATTAAAAAAAAAATCCCTTCATAATAAATTTCATTAAAAAATATTTAAACTGTAACAACACTGTTTTCTGCCATATTTACTGCATAAGCAGTGACAGCTGGTGATCCATAAGTTGATGAAAGCATCGCTGAATGAGAAAAGCACTTTTATTTAAAACAGTCTTTGCAGAAAAAAACTATTAAAATATAAATTTTTACATTTTAAGACTTCAGTTACAAAAACCTCCAAATCCACTCAGAAATTTTTTGTTTAAAATTCTTCTTCTTTTTTTGGGGGGGATTTTTTTGTTTAAAATACATTTTTTTTTT
>CM045736.1:29123895-29141395 GCA_024760905.1 Plotosus lineatus
TAAGTAGAGGGCCGACTGTACTATGTGTGAACACCTCTGTGATGGTCTGATAGCTGTACTGGGTGTCGGCTGAGATGGCTGCCAGCTCCGACACGACTCTATTTAGGATTAAGCATCTTAAAAATGAAGGAAACAGTGAATGAATGAATGTGTAAACAGCCTTGTGGGCATTCCAATGTGGGCACAATGGGCCCTCACCCAGAGTCGGCCAAGGTGGGTGCCAACCTCAATGTGACCCTAATTAGGATTAAGTGGTTCAGAAAATGAATGATTGCATGAATGAATGTTTTTATTTCTCATGGGAGTGTCTGTGTAGAACTACACGATGTTTGTACTTCCTGCGGAGCATGTTTTAGCGGTATGCAAATCTTTTCCTCACTATAACTGCTCAGCATGTAATGAAACCTACCTGACAGTATCCTGGCACGAGATTGCAGTACGAGTTTTAAACCGGTGATTTTCCTGCTTTGCTTTAATCACGTTTGTGGGTGGGACTAAACGTGTTTCATTTAGACTGAGACTGCTTTGGATGCTGTTCTCTTATGGATGAATGTGGTCTGCACAAGTGTCTCCAGAAGAACTAATTAATACTTTTATGGTATCAAATAGATGGCAGTAGTGGCCCGGCGGTAAGGTGCTGGATTACTGATCCTCAGGTTGGGGGTTTAAGCCCACTGTCACTAGTTGTCACTGCTGCCCCCCCCCCCCCCCCATGTGCAGCAAACTGGGTTATCAAAGGCCTGCCATGTCCTTTACTGTCTGTGGTGAGACTTGTAAAAGAACCATTGCTGACTTTCGTCCAGAATAGGCTGCATAGCCGTCAG
The DNA here is from genome assembly GCA_024760905.1 of Plotosus lineatus. Lineage (NCBI taxonomy): Eukaryota > Metazoa > Chordata > Actinopteri > Siluriformes > Plotosidae > Plotosus > Plotosus lineatus. The sequence goes on from CM045736.1 coordinate 29,124,720, forward strand.
CGTGCTTCTGCCCTGTAATGGCCTGTCCAGGGTGTACTCTGCCCTCACCCAGAGTTGGCTGAGACGAGCACCAGCCTCCCTGTGACCTAATTTGTATTAAGCGATTACAGAAAATGAACTGATGAACAGAACGGTTCAGAAAATGAATGAATGAATGAATGGTATCAAATAGTTAATTTTTTTTTTTTTTTTTGTCAAAATCCGAGGGGGTCGGCTCGATCCTTTCAAGATGAAAAAATCCTCAATGTGAGATTGATATATTAGTGATAATGTGTCCACATCAACATCAGTGGCTCCCGACATGAGACACATTTATTGTAGTGGGTTTAAATGTACTTTATGTATACCCACGCCCTCTCTCCCTCTCCCACTCCGCTCTCTCCCCCTCTCTCACTCTCTCTCTCCTTCTCTCTCACTGTCTCTCTCTCGCTCTCTCTCTCTCTCTCTCTCTCTCTCTCTCTCTCTCTCTCTCTGTCTCTCTCCCACCTCTCCCCTCCCCCTCCCTCTCTCTCTCCCTCTCTCTCTCCCTCTCTCTCCATCCCTCCCCACTCTCTCTCTCTCCCTCTCTCTCCCCCTCTCCCCTCTCACTCTCTCTCTTTCTCACCCTCTCTCTCTCCCCTCTCTCTCCCTCCCACTCCCTCTCTCTCCCTCCCCCTCTCTCACTCTCTCTCTCTCTCTCTCTCTCTCTCTCTCTCTCTCCCCCTATCTCTCTCTCTCTCACCCTCTCAGCCCCTCCCCACCCCCTCTCTCCTTTTCTCAACCCCTCCCCGTTCTCACTCTCTCTCTCTCTCTCTCTCTCTCTCCTCTCCCCCCTCTCTCTCTCTCCTCCTCTCTCTCCCCCTCCCTCTCTCTCTCTCTCTCTCTCCCTCTCTCACCCCCCCCTCTCTCGCTAGCTCAGTTTGATGATGCAGTCGTGCATGTAGTGAGCAGGCTGATGATGTGAAAGGAAAAGACAGGCCAAAGCAGTAAAGCTCTTGAGTCATGCAAAATGCAACATACATGCCGCTCTGAGAACGACTTCTAAAGCCAAACAACACACACTAGTTCTCCAGCCTCGCTTTCATCCTCTCATTCCTTCTTGCCACCTTTTCACTCTTTTATTCTCTCTCCATGCTTCTCTTTCACACTCAGTAACACATCATAAGATCTTATTTTGAAATGTTTATTACACACAGAGGGTAATACTAGATGAGGGTTTGTTTTGGTGATGTTGTTGCAACAGTGTAAATATAACTGTGATTATCTGTCAAAGACCTGCACAAGCTGAGCACCAGACACGACTTGATTTCAGCCAGTGTTTGAATGCACTGCATTGCTGATTGGCTATCCTTGGCCATTGGCTGTGATTGGCTGATTGGCTGTCTCCTCTTTGTGTTCTGACATCCAGGAATATATACCAAGTTTAGCAAAAGAACATCAAAGAGATGACAAATGAAAATGATTTTATAGAGCATTTATATTGTGCTTCTATTGACTTTCCCTGAGTACCTTCACTCTCAGATTAATTAAAAACCTCCTGAGACACCATGGTCCTGTATATATAAATATATATAAATATATACAAGTATGAGGACATCGTCTTTTCTTTCAACTGCAGCGAGTACGTTTCCTGGTAAGGTCCTCTAATACAAAAGCTCTTGGACGTTGCTCTTTTACCAGACTTCGTCCTGTTTAAAGATGTTGATCAAGTTCAATATTTGACACGTGTGACTATTCAGCTCTGACTAACAAACAATTGTGACACAACCTAAAGACCGCATTTGAACATTTCTTCATGTTATACAGCTCATTACTGGCTCTTGATCAAGTTCAAGTGCTTCGTAGTATAAATTAACTCTCAAAGCTTGACCTGCCTGAATGAAGTCATTGAGACGATGCTGAGCGCTACAGGCTGAATTAAAAGCACTGAGTGATAACATTAGTACAGTGGTACCTCACCTTACGAAAGACCCAACAAACGAAAAATCCAGGTTACGAAATGCATTTAGCTAAAATTTCCCTCTTTGGATACGACACAAATTCACGTTCCGAAACGCGCCATCTCAAAAATTCAAACAATGCGCGAGTAGCTCTCTCATTGGCTATCTCCCAACATCCTGCCCTGCTGGCCTCCCATTGGCTATTATGGAGCTGCATCGTCATAATACCCATGACGCATGAGTTACTGTTGTTTTGTGAGTTTTTCAAGTGTGCTCATTGCAACTTTATGTTTTAGCTCAGGCTTTTAACCTTGCATAAACATTTGTAAGATTAGAACTCTGCTGAGAAGACATGGCCAACACATGCGCACGGTTCAGTGATATCGCAAAGGAATATGGCTGATTTTTTCGTAAGTTTAAAAATTATAAAAGGTGTGCTTTTATAATTTTTAAAAGGTTTAGGGGTAGTATTGGGGGCCTTGGAACGAATCAGGCCTTTTACATGTAAAATGCATCTCAACTTACGAAAAAATCAGGTTACGCAACCTCTTCTGTAACAGATTAATTTCGTAAGGGGAGGTACCAGTGTACAAGGTACCAGTTTGACTATCGATTTTTCTCAGTCTCTGATTTAGTGGCCATGGAAGAAATTACACCTTATATATTAACCCCTTGAACTCCCTGGACAAATGTGTGACAAATTAAAAGGAAAATCATGTGGTTGTCGACATGTTGACAGACTGACTGCATACCGTGTCGACGTTCAGAGTATCCTGAAGTAGTTGTTGCTGGTTTTGCTTTCACGTTATACTGACACAGACCGATCGTGTTCTGTAATTGAATATGCTTGACATGACTTTCACTGATAAGCTGTACATATCAAGTCCTGAAATTTTATTTATTCTCTACTCCATTTTAATCTCCATATTTTCCTTTTTCCTTTTATTGGTGATATCGATTTTTTTTAAAAAAGTCACAAGAAATTCACTTTTTTATTCATTTCATTCATTCATTTTCTGTAGCCGCCTAATCCTAATTAGGGTGGTGGGGAGGCTGGCGCCCATCCCACCCGACTCCAGGTGAGTGCAGAGTACACCCTGGACAGCTCACCAGGCCATCGCAGGGCGGAAACACATTGTTGGCTTTGCAACTATTCTTGTCGAAAGTCAGCGATGGTTCTTTTACAGCCTCACATCATAGACAGTGAGAGACATGGCCGGACTTTGATAACCCAGTTAGCTGCTTTTTTTGGGGGGGGCTTGAACCCCCAACCTTGGGATCAGCGATCCAGCACGTTTACCACCAGGCCACCACTGTCCCACTTTTTATTCTGTTAATATAGTATGTAAATAAATTGAATTCTGTAATATATCAATACCGTAATGCAGGAGTGGCCAACCCGCGGCTCTCGAGCCTCATGCGACCCTTTGTCTGGTTTCATGCGGCTCTTATGTTCATATCGAAGTTTGTGTTTGTGGGTGTTTTTTCATTGTGTGTTTTCACTTCACTTGAGTTCAATATGGTATTTTCGTCAAATGCACATGACATGAAAATACCACAAAGCTTCTCAGTATCAGTAAGATCATTTAAGTAAATAATTTGTGTCAAGTTTGTTTTTGAAATGGCAGGAAAAAAATGCAAAACAAAACTATTAAGATGAATGCGGGATGTTTTCAGCAGAAGAGTTGTTTTTGTTGAACGTAATGGAAAGCCATTTTGTCTTATATGTCAGGTGTCATTAGCGCATTTCCAAGCTTCAAATCTTCAGCGCCACTTCAGCTGTGTGCACCAGGACTTTCCTAAATTGACTGAACTTCACAAGCACAAGTTGTTCATTTTGAAAAGTCCGGCAGAAACGCGGATACAGTTTTTCCAAAAACTTACGAAGTGTTCAGAGACCAGAACACTTGCCTCGTATCATCTGACTGGGAATATTGCACAGTCAAAAAAGCCATACAATGAAGAAGAGTTCGTTAAAAAATGCCACAGTGATAATCTTGAAATCTTGTCTCCTGAAAATCAACAAACAGACAGTCCCGCCACACTGTTGAACACAGAATATGGGACATTAATGCACTATTGAATCATAGATGCAGGCTGACCTTCAAAGATGAGAGAATTTATCTTGGTGTGTGAATTTACAATAAATCTGGCTGAGCAGAGGTGTGTGTGTGTGTGTGTGTGTGTGTGTGTGTGTGTGTGTGTGTGTGTGAGACAGAGAGAGAGAGAGAGAGAGAGAGAGAGAGAGAAAGAGAGAGAGGGGGGGGGGAGAGAAAGAGAGAGAGAGAGATGTGTATGATGTGGCTCTTTCCAGTAACACAGTAAAAAATGTGCTCTTGGTCTTGGTCTCTGATTGGTGGGCCACCTCTGCCGTAGTGGTATAGTGCCCGGCACATCAAAAACTTCTTGGGCTCACCGAGGCCGTCTCTGTGTGGAGTTTGCACGTTGATTTCAGGCTTGTATGGGTTTCCTCTTGGTATTTTAGTTTCTACAATTCAAACACATGTACATTAGGCTAACTGGATATTCTCAATCGTCTGGAGGTGTGACTCTGAATGGTGGTCTGTGTTAGCCCTGTGATGGTCTGGCTAACTATTCAGAATGTACCTTGCATTCACTCAGAGTTGGCAGAGATAGGTTCTCACCTAGTAGAATAAAATGATTCAGCAAATGAATGAATGAATAAATATCATTAACATATTTGAATATTTCTTTGAGTAGATGTGTTGATATGTATAGCAGTACATATTTTTGCAATATATATATATTCTCATCCATGTGCTCTACGACGGTCCGGCGAGCTAATCACAGTACGGGAATCCCTCACTTTCTGTGGTTAATTGGGACCAAGATCCCCACGTGACCACCGAATTCCACGAAGTAGGATTACCTCCCCCACCCCCCCACCCCGACTGACATATACATACCTGTATACGTGTATATAATATCAATAAATACATATTCAACGCTATAAATGCTTATAATAACAATTAAACATTCAAAAATAATGCATGAGATGTAAATAAAATATAAATAGACACACATACAGACACGTGCACGCACACAGATGTGCACCCCACAAAAATTGAAGCAGTTTTGATGCGAGGTTTTGGGTTGTTTTTTTTGTTTTGTGTTTGTTTAGCGTTTTTTTGTTTCTTTTTTTTTTTTTGCATAATTGGCTTTGTTTTTGCAGCATTTTCCTTCACTTTTTCCCCATTCCTTAATTTCCTTATTTTTAAATTCAATGAATATTAAAAAAAAAAAACGTGATGCACTGAAGCCGCATGAATTGAAGTGCGAAGTAGCGAGGCATTCCTGTATATCCTGCCTTCACCAGTTGTAGGCTGAGATAGGCTCCAGCCTTTCCAACGGTTTTGCAAATGAGTGTGTGAGTGTTTACTCGTGTTTTCTAAGTATGTAAATTAGTGTTCATTGGCAGAAAATGTCCCATCAAGCAACATTTAATTCAACCTTAAAACATTAAATATGTACTATACAATGAATCTAAAATGTTTACATGCGCATACAGCTCTCTCTCTCTCTCTCTCTCTCTCTCTCTCTCTCTCTCTCTCTCTCTCTCTCACATTGCTGTCCTTCCCTCCACCCTCTTATGTTCCCTCACATGGTGTTTGTGCTCTCAGAAGAATCCAGAAGAGTATATTTGTGCCTCTGAAGGTGTTTAAGGATATGCCCACAGTGTGTGGTAATGGATCACATTATTAATTCAGGAAGAGAGAGAAAGAGAGATTGGGGGTGCTGTGGCTTTATAGTTAGGACTGCACATTGGACGTACATTGGGATATCCATGATCTCGATTGTATATTTTGGTCAACTGATTGCACTGAATAATGCATGGATAAAAGCATGGTGTTTCTTCAATAATGCTCCACTCTGTGCTGTTGTTCTTGTTAAAAGACTTTACTTGCTCGAATCATTCCCGAGAAGTCCCCGAATGCAACATGTGATTTCTGCTGCATTTTACTCGGCCAGTCATTGATTTTTAGATACAAAGTCTACACTTGAGCTTTATTTGTAAAAGTACACACTCCATAAAATCAAATTCCACAGATATTCTAACACCATTTAAGCAACATTCCCACTTTACTCTAAACATCCCAGCAACACGTGCACTGATCTCAATCACCTGACATTGAACTCTCATATCACGTGATGGCACAACACACACACACACATACACACACGCACCTGTATGCACTTTACATAATTACCATGCTCAGGTTTAAAAGGTCTCTGTTCGTTATGAAATTGTGTGTTGTACTAACACCTTATGCCCCCATTTCGCTGGACTACGGCATGCGAGGATCATGTAGCGGAAAGGCGCGGAACGCAGTCTACGCAAGAGCTTCAGCATTTTTACACGGAAAACGGGTGCAAATACTACAGAAAACTGGAAATTCTTATATTCCCATTTCACTGGACTGCGGCATGCAAGGATCATGTCGCGGAAAGTCGTAGAACGCAGTCTACGGAAGAGCGTTGGCATTTTTACATGGAAAATGGGTGATAATCCTACGGAAAAGTGGAAATTCTTACACTCTCGGAACGTTCACAGCATGTGCAGAACAGGTACGGCAAAGTACGGAATTTTTTTCCGTGACCATGCTTTTGAACATGTTCAAAAACACGTTCACGGAATATTTTGGCCTGCCGGGAGCAACACTTGAGGAATAACTACGGAATCACACGGAATGACACAGAAGATGAGGGAATAATTGCGGAATGTTTGCGGGTGACAACATTTTTGCTTCCGTAAGTCTGCTGTGCTCCAATAAAATGGGGGTATAATTTCTGTATATACTTCTTGTACACGTGTAGGTCAGGTTTTAATCCCAAAAGACACCTGAACACAAGTCGGGTCTGATCAACCATGGCTGGGTCGCCTGGGCGAGGGTGTCTGATGTTGAAAGACCCGAAACATCCGAGGACCTCAGGTTACATCACTGATGATGTGTTCAGGAGCATCCTAGAGATGTATCATAACAAATATAGACTTATACTTGAACTTTGCTGCCCTGACACTGATATTGTTGAAAGTTTTAAAATTGGTCTGAATGACTTTAATATTAAACGAACTTTACTTGCATCCTCTCTCTATTCTACCGTCTGTTTGTTATTGTTATATCAGTTCATGACAGATATAAATCTTGATTGTGAATATCTAGAGGTGCATGTACTAACTGCATGTGTTTGTCCATATGCTTGCTTTAATATCCCTGGGTTTACGTTGGGGCATGACGTCTGAGATCTCTGCGATTTAAAAAAAAAAAAAACGCATGGAGCCTCATGGAGATTCAGTTGGAGCAAAATTGGGGAATAAAAAAGAGACAGCTTCCTTGCATCCAGGAGATGAAATTTGAAGGAATCATGTTGTCAAGTTCATTCAGGTCCATCAAGCTCTATTATTCTCTATTAACATCTGTTCAGCTCTACTGTGCTCTTCCCTGGTTCTATCACAAGCGGCATCACATTGTAATACATTTGAATAATTGTGGCAAAAATGTGATATTCAAAACATTTTTTTTTGCTATGATCAGTGTGATCACCAAGTTCCCTCCAGATCATCACCACGCAATCCCATGACCTCTGAATTTGATTCTCTGAAATTATGGAGATCATTGTGACATTGAGACATTGTGTCGAAATGTAATCCCAGGGTAAGATAGGTCTAGATTAATTTTTCTGCTTCAAGTGAGCAGCAGGTGTCATGCACAACATATACTATTCATTAATTTCATTCATTTTCTGAAACACTTAATCCTAATTAGGGTTGCTGGGAGGCTGGCGCCCATCTCAGTGAGGGTGAGGACAGAGTACAGAGACAGCTCGCCAGGTCAGGGTGGAAACACGCTGATGGCTATGCAGCTACTCTTGTTGAAAGTCAGCAATGGTTCTTTTACATGAACCTCACACCATAGACAGTGAGAGACATGGCCGGCCTTTGATAACCCAGTTAGCTGCACTGGGGGGGACAGTGACAATCTGTGGTAAGTGGGGCTTGAACCCCCAACCTTAGAATCAATGATCCAGCACCTTACCATCAGGCCACCACTGCCTTCAGCATATACTAGAAATGGCAAGTCTTCCTAATTAATCAGTGTCGTCTGAGTTTGATAAGAATGCAGCCGTGAGGGGGGGGCACAAACCAGTGTCTCTCCCTCACGCCGGTCCCAAGCCCGGATAAATGCAGAGGGTTGCGTCAGGAAGGGCATCCGGCGTAAAACAAATGCCAAATAAACTATGCGAATCACAAGAAAGAATGACATACCGGATCGGTCGAGGCCCGGGTTAACAACGACCGCCATCAGTGCCGTCAACCAACAGGGTGCTGATGGAAATTGGACTACTGTTGGTCGAAGACGTCGAAGAAGGAGAGGCGGGAGGCGTGTCCGTTGCCAGAGAGAGAAGAGGAAAGGCATGAGTCTAGGACTGAAAGTAGGGACTTTGAATATTGGAACTATGACAGGAAAAGGTAGAGAGCTGGCTGACATGATGCAGAGGAGGAAGGTGGACATACTGTGTGTTCAGGAGACCAGGTGGAAAGGTCGCAAGGCTAGAAGCATAGGAGCAGGGTTTAAGCTGTTTTATCACGGTGTGGATGGGAAGAGAAATGGAGTCGGAGTCATCTTGAAGGAGGAGTTTGCCAGGAATGTTCTAGAAGTGAAAAGAGTGTCAGACAGAGTGATGAGTCTCAAGTTAGAAATTAAAGGTGTGATGGTCAATGTTGTTAGTGCTTATGCCCCACAGACAGGATGTGAGCGAGAAGAGAAGGAGAGATTCTGGAGGGAGTTAGATGAAGTGATGCAGAGTACCCCCAGAGGTGAAAGAGTGGTCATTGGGGCAGACTTCAATGGACATGTTGGTGCAGGAAACAGAGGGGACGAGGAAGTGATGGGTAGGTTTGGTATCCAGGACAGGAACGCATGAAGGACAGATGTTGGTAGATTTTGCAAAAAGGATGGAAATGGCTGTGGTGAATACTTTCTTCCAGAAGAGAGAGGAGCATAGGGTGACTTATAAAAGCGGAGGTAGGAGCACACAGGTAGACTACATCTTGTGCAGGCGATGTAATTTAAAGGAAGTCAGTGACTGCAAAGTAGTAGCGGGTGAGAGTGTTGCCAAACAGCATAGGATGGTGGTGTGCAGGATGATGCTGATGGTGAGGAAGGTGAAGAAGGCAAAGGCAGAGCAGAAGACAAAGTGGTGGAAGTTGAAAAAGGAAGAGTGTCGGGTTGTCTTCAAGGAGGAGTTGAAACAGGCTTTGGGTGGTCAGGAAGTGCTTCCAGATGACTGGACAACTACAGCGAATGTGATCAGGAGACAGGTAGGAGAATATTTGGTGTGTCATCTGGAAGGAAAGTAGATAAGGAGACTTGGTGGTGGAATGAGGAAGTGCAGGAGTGTGTACAAAGGAAGAGATTAGCTAAGAAGAAGTGGGACATTGAGAAAACCGAAGAGAGTAAACAGGAGTACAGGGAGACACAGCGTAAGGCAAAGGTAGCAGTGTCAAAGGCCAAACAGAGTGCGTTTGATGACTTGTATGCTCGGCTGGAAAGTAAGGAGGGAGAAAATGATTTATACAGGTTGGCACAGCAGAGAAATAGAGATGGGAAGGACGTGCAGCAAGTTAGATTGATAAAGGACAGAGAGGGAAATGTATTGACTGATGACAGAAGTGTGCTGGGAAGATGGAAAGAGTACTTTGAAGAGCTGATGAATGAGGAAAATGAGAGAGAAAAAGAGTAGAAGAGGTGACTGTTGAGGACCAGGAAGTAGCAAAGATTAGTAAGGGTGAAGTGAGGAGGGCATTGAAGAGGATGAAGAATGGAAAGGCAGTTGGTCCTGATGACATACCGGTGGAGGTATGGAAGTGTCTAGGAGAGGTAGCAGTAGATTTTCTGACAAGAACATTTAACAAGGTCTTAGAGAGTGAGAGGATGCCAGAGGAATGGAGGAGAAGTGTGCTGGTGCCCATTTTTAAGAACAAGGGAGACGTGCAGAGTTGTGGCAACTACAGAGGGATAAAGTTGATGAGCCATACGATGAAGTTATGGGAAAGAATAGTGGAAGCTAGACTAAGGGCAGAAGTCAGCATTTGTGAACAACAGTTTGGTTTCATGCCCAGAAAGAGCACCACAGATGCAGTGTTTGCCTTGAGGATGTTAATGGAGAAGTACAGAGAAGGTCAGACGGAGCTGCATTGTGCCTTTGTGGATCTGGAGAAAGCATATGACAGGGTGCCGAGAGAAGAACTGTGGTATTGCATGAGGAAGTCTGGAGTGGCAGAGAAGTATGTTAGAGTGGTGCAGGACATGTATGAGAGATGTAAGACAGTGGTGAGGTGTGCTGTCGGTGTGACAGAAGAGTTCAAGGTGGAGGTGGGACTGCATCAAGGGTCAGCTCTCAGCCCCTTCTTGTTCGCTATGGTGATGGACAGGCTGACAGACGAGGTTAGACAAGATTCCCCATGGACTATGATGTTTGCAGATGACATTGTAATCTGTAGTGAGAGCAGAGAACAAGTGCAGGAAAATCTAGAGAGGTGGAGGTATGCCCTGGAAAGGAGGGGAATGAAGATTAGCCTCAGTAAGACAGAGTACATGTGCATGAATGCCAAGGACCAAAGAGGAACGGTGAGATTACAGGGAGCAGAGATAAGAAAGGTGGAGGATTTTAAGTACTTAGGCTCAACAATCCAGAGCAATGGCGAGTGTGGAAAAGAGGTCAAGAAGCGTGTGCAGGCAGGTTGGAATGGTTGGAGAAAAGTGTCCGGTGTGATGTGTGATAGGAGGGTATCGGCAAAAATGAAAGGAAAAGTGTACAAAACGGTGTTGAGGCCAACGATGCTGTATGGGTTAGAAACAGTGGCCCTGGGGAAAAGACAGGAGGCAGAGTTGGAGGTAGCAGAGATGAAAATGTTGAGGTTCTCTTTGGGAGTAACGAGGATGGATAGGATTAGGAATGAGTACGTCAGAGGGACAGCACATGTAAGACGTTTTGGAGACAAAGTCAGAGAGGCTAGATTGAGATGGTTTGGACATGTACAGAGGAGGGATAGTGAGTATATTGGTAATAGGATGCTGAGGCTGGAACTACCAGGCAAAAGGCCTAGAGGAAGACCAAAGAGACGATTCATGGATGTGGTAAAGGAGGACATGAAGGTCGTTGGTGTAAGAGAAGAAGATGCAAAGGATAGGGTGAGATGGAGGCAGATGATTCGCTGTGGCGACCCCTGAAGGGAAAAGCCGAAAGGAAAAGAAGAAGAAGAAGAAGAAGAAGTCTGAGTTTGATAAGAAGGGTGTGCTTGTTTTTCTGTTAAGGAAATAAACCAGTTCATATCATTTAAAATACTTTTTAAAATGCAATAATCTTGTGCTTTTTATCCACTTGCAGACCTCGCATAATTCCGATTCACCATTGCACTGTGTTTAATCTCACCTCACTCACCTTTCTTTCAGGATTTGCTACGGCACGGTCACTCGTGACTCTGCGAGACTTTGATGACATCACAGCTGGATTGGAGTGTCTCATGTGCCATGGCGGAGCAGATTAGTCTTAACTCTCTACTCCGAACAGAACCATTTAACAGACCACTTCTCCTCACACTTCATCAATATTTCAGCGACTCAATCTATATTCATCACGAAACATGCTCAGTCTGACCGGCTGTGCCCTTGTGATTTTATTTATTCATCTTATTTATTTATTTCCTCCAACCATCATGGCATACCGACAAGCTGCAATTATTCCCCGCCATTAGAGGAACCTTAAAGCAGTGCAGAATGAGAGATGCCTTCGGGCCACATCACGGGCTGTGATACAAAGTGACAGGCAGAAGTGGAGCGGCCATTCGAGTGAAGTGGGATGCTCTAAATCTGTCACTATGCTTCCTGACAGATATGTTTAAAAAGCTGGTGCTAGGTAGGATAGGTTTAATCAACAGGATTTACAGCTTTTGCGTTTTCGTGGTGAATCTTCCTTTCCTGGTATATTCCACTGCAGATATTTTGTGTTATTTTGCTATTAACTGGCAAAAAACAACAAATTCATTTTCCTTTATGCAATCATACAATCAGTCAGGGGGCAGTGGTGGCCTAGTGGTAAGGATCACTGATCCTAAGGTTGGTGGTTCAAGCCCCACTTACCACGGGTTGTCACTGACCCCCCCAGTGCAGGTAACTGGATTATCAAAGGCCGACCATGTCTCTCACTGTCTATGGTGTGAGGTTCATGTAAAAGAACCATTGTTGACTTGTGACATGAGTAGGCTGCAAAGCCGTCAGCGTGTTTCCGCCCTGCGATGGCCTGGCGAGCTGTCTGGGGTGTTCTCTCGCCTTTCCCGGAGTCGGCTGGGATGGGCGACCCTAATTAGAATTAAGTGGTTACAGAAAATGAACTGATCTGAACAATCAGTAAAGTACTAAAGGGGTATGAGCAACCAGTGGCCGTGTAAAGTCAGTGAAAGTCAGTGAAACGAATAAGGGCAGGAAACATTTTCTCAGGTGATGTGAAAGTGCAGCGTTAAACTGAGCTGAACTTTCGGTGACACAATTTAAGTGTTTTTCAAACAAAGGGAAAAGATACTGTTGATTGACAGATGCCACCAAACACTAAGTGTAAGGGGTTACCTAGGCAAATTCTAATGGCAAAGTAATTCGCTTGTTGCTCAGTAGTGAAGCAGTAAATTGCATAAATTGTGTATTCCCCATAAAAAAACGGGCCTTACCCATCTATCTTAAACTTTCCCTAAAGTGAAGTTCCTGGGCTGCACACTCGTTAACTATGCACTGCTGTGCGACCACACGCCTCCTGTTTTTCATGATTTCAGAGGCACGGAAACTGGTGACATTTTTTAAAAGAGCACTCATCAGTATATCCCCATCTGCTTTCCCAGAATGGCCCAATTGTAAGCAGCTGCGCTTCGTTTTTAACCTTTCGTCTGAAATCTGGGGAAAAAAAATAACTCGAGTGCAACCAAGCATAAAAACGGTTCGAGCCAAAACAGTATTAATTGTAAGTTCATGCCATGCCCATATCATGTGATAATGTTCTGGCTTACATAAGTTGTTCTGGTGGCAGGGAAACACGGTGGTGCAGAGGTTAGCACTTCTGTCTCACAGCAAGAGGATCCTTGGTTTGAGCCCTGTGTCCTATGGGGTGATTCTGTGACGAGCCGACATGGACCTGTTGTTCAGAGGGTGCCCTTCCTTAACCCAGAGTTTACTGGGATGGGCTACAGCCACCCTGTCACCCTTTCATACATTCATTCATTTTTAAATCTGCTTAATCCTAATTAGGGTCACAAGGAGGCTGGTGTCCATCTCAGCTGACTCTGGATGAGGGCAGCGTACACTCTGGACAGTTCATCAGATCATTGCATGGCCAACATACACACACACACACACACACACACACACACACACACACACACACACACACACACACACACACACACACACACACACAAAAAAAACACTGTTCAATCAAACTCACACTCACACCTAAGGGCAATTTGTAGCAGTCAACAGCCTACTATTCATGTTTTTGGACTGTTGGAGGAAACCAGAAACTCAGGCCTGCTCGTTGGACAAGCTAACCACTGCACCACCAAGGTGCCCACACTATGGCCCAAATAAAGGATAAAGCAATTCTGGAAAGTGAAATGATTAGAATGAAAGAACAAAATAGCATCAGCGTACCTTGGGTACATCAGTACATCAGAGGGACAGCACATGTTAGATGTTTTGGAGACAAAGTCAGAGAGGCTAGATTGAGATGGTTTGGACATGTACAGAGGAGGGATAGTGAGTATATTGGGAGTAGGATGCTGAGGTTGGAACTACCAGGCAGAAGTCCTAGAGGAAGACCAAAGAGAAGATTTATGGATGTGGTGAAGGAGGACATGAAGGTAGTTGGAGTAAGAGAAGAAGATACAGAGGATAGGGTGAGATGGAGGCAGATGTTTCGCTGTGGCAACTTCTGAAAGGAACAGCCAAAAGGAAAAGAAGAAGAACTAGTTGAAAAAAAAATAAAATGTATTAACACTTTCACATGTAACACACAATTTGGAACTGCCAATTATCCTAATGTGCATGTGTTTGGATTGTGTGAGGAAACTGGACTACCCACAGGAAACCCATGGAACCCACAGGCAGAGCATCCAAACTTCACACAGAAATGCCAAAGCCTTGGACCTGAACCCAGGAACTTCTTGCTGACCACTACAATACCATGCCTCGCTTAAGATCAAAGATCTCTGCTTTAAATACTTAATTTTTTAGAAATATTCTACATTAAGTCTTTAAAGCAGAGACCTTCGATCTAAAGCGGGATAGTTTAAGAATATTTTTTAGAATATTGTTTAGAAAGAAGAGAAATGTTAACTGTTTAAAGAATCCCCGAGGAATGGTTAAAGGAAGATAATGTGAAGAAGCATTGCACTGATTTTAAATCATGGAGCAATAATATGTTGATTGGTAGATGTGGACTTGCTGTTCCCTTGATTAATCCAATTCTATATGAACTTGCTGAGGATAAATTGGGTAAAATCGGTTGAAAAGATACTTGAATCAACATGATGTGTAATAGATGGTGAAAATCTGAAGAAGGCTGAATTAAGCTGATTCTAGGTCACCCTGAATGTGCGGTAGATGGTAAATCTGTGTTTTTTTGTGTCTAAAATCTTTATGCTGCTCGTTACAGCCCTGGCGTTTACATTGCCTTTGCTTACACACATTTGCTTCAGGCATCACTTCTGCATTAGTACTGACTAAAGTAAAGCCAAAAAAGGAATGTGCTACAGTTAAAATTAGTTGTTTTTTTACTTTTTTAACTGTGTGTGAGTATGTGTAGTAATTTATTGCCGTGTGTTCAGTGTGAAACGACTTGAGACACATTGCTAACATGAAAAACCCACAAGTATCTTATTATTAGCATTTTTGCTAATAAGTGAGTACTGTATAGGTTCATTCTTGCATCCATGATGCACTGGGCCAGTTTATTGGTTTCGGTGGCAGTGTATATTTCTCCCTGAGAGGGCTTCAGACCCCCTGCAGTACCTGTTCTCGAGGATAAACATCCGTTCATGCTCACATTCACACCTAAGGGCAATTTAGAATAACCAATTAGCCTAATGTGCATGTCTTTGGACTGAAGGAGGAAACAAGCAAATTCCATACAGAGACGACTGCTGGCGGGAGGGGTCAAGCATATCTTTTCATAATTGACTTGCTTATTTCAAGTCAGTAGAAGCTTAACCACAGTGTAATATTCACTGTGATTTTGCTAAATGCACACAAATGCTGTAAGCTTCTTTATCCATAAATGCCTGAGAACCATTACTGGACCCTTGAACAGCTGCTCTCAACTACTTAATCTTGTGCATGAATAGGATTTACTTTCACTTCAATTCACTCAGATAAACTCACTGCCAAATAAGTCTGGCCAAGTTAAATGTGAATAGTGAACCTTACGAAACTTTGCATGAATATGGTGCTGTGGATTCATTCTCTGGAACGTGGCTTTATTTCAGGTATGTAGCGTTTAAAGGTCTAAAGAGTGGTGTAACACTTTTTTTGATATACAGTGGTACCTCACTTTACAAAATTAATCAGTTCCAGTGCCTTTTTCGTAACCTGCATTTTTCGTAAATTGAACTACATTTTACACGTGAAACATGTGATTTGTTCCAAGGCTCCCAATACTACCCCCTAAACTCTTTAAAAATGATAAAAGCATACCTTTTAAGACCTCCTTCTGCTTCAATATTGTACCGATGGTAGATGGGTTTGGCCATATTCCTTTGTGATATCACTTGAGCCCATTTCTTCTTCTCACTCGTACCGGAAATCACACGAACCTGTGTGTTTGTGCATGTGCATGTGTGTGCGCGCGTGTCTTGACCATGTCTTCTTAGCAGAGTTATAATCTTACAAATGATTCTGGAAGGTTAAAAGCCTGAGTCAATAAATAAAGCATGAAACAACAGTAACTCTGTCCTTTACACGAAAAGCATCATGGTAGATTCAGCTCCATAATAGCCAATGCGAGGGAGCTGCGTCATCCCTCTTAGCCAATGGGAGGCCAGTGGGGCGGGATGTTTGAACGTCATTGATGAGAGAGCAGCTCGTGCATTGTTTGAATGTTTGAATGGTACGTTTTAATGTTTGAATGGCGCTTTTGAATTTTTAAGATGCTGCTTTCTGAACGTGAACTTGTTTCATATCCAGAGACAAAAAATTTTAGGAAAATGCGTTTCGTAACCTGCATTTTTCGTTTGGTGATACTTTTGTAAAGTGAGGTACCACTGTACTGTGAAATTATTTTCCCTGCATTAAACCTGTCCAAAGTGAACACACACACACACACACACACACACACACACACACACACACACACACACACACACACACACACACACACACGCACGCACGCATACACACACACACACACACACACACACACACACACACACACACACACACACACACACACACACACACACACAGTTGGAGCAGTGGGCTACCACACACATTTGGGGCACCCGTAGGGCAGTTGGGGTTAGGTGCTTTAATCAATGGCTCTTCAGCCATTCATGTGGAAGTAAGGGAGGTGCTGCCATGCTCGGGAATCGAACCAGTGTTCAGTCCCAAAACATTAAACAGGAGGCTACAGCTACCCCTGTGCCCCTTTGTAGGTTAGATATCCACCACAACAGTTACACCACCAACAATAATGATA
>CM045736.1:29146395-29163895 GCA_024760905.1 Plotosus lineatus
CGAGGCTCCTTGTTGTCCCTTAACCCCCATTCAATTTCCTTAAGCACCATGCCTTGCCCCAACCGCAGAAGTCGACTAAATTAGCAGATCGATAAGCTATCTGAAACTCTTCAGGGGGTATTGAGAAGCCATGTTCTCTTCTCCAGTTGCTCTTCCTAACGAATTGGATGTTGTTGCCGTTGTAATGTGCTGTGTCATGGGGTTCTTGTTACAAATGTCCTGTTGGACCACTGGGCACTTCAGGGATGTGTGATTTCACATACACACCCATACATATGAAAATATGATCTCATTTCATTTCAGTCTGGTTTACTGCATGGCAAGTGTTTCATTGTTGAATGCAGAATGTTAACCTTTTTTGGGCAAGCTGAAATAAAGTCTGAAAAATAACTTGACATTCAATAAAATCTTTAAGAAAAAGAAAGAATCCTCCAGAACCATTAATGATTTTCAATAATCAGCGACATGGTAAGATTATATTTGATAAAAAATATTACGTTGTGGAAATGTTATCTGTATTTTATTTGTTATGACCTGAAACTCGATCACTTATTTGCAGAACTGCTTAATCCTACTGGGGTCACTAGGAGCTTTGGTATATTTCATCCAGCACTAGGAGAAGGCAGGGTACACCCTGAATGGCTCAACAGACCATGTAAGGACAAGATACCACTCACACTCACACTTAGTAACAATTTGGACAAGACAGTCAGTCTAAATTGGATGTTTTTAGACTGTGGGAGAAGACCAGAGTACCCAGATGAAATCTACCCAAGCATGGCGAGAACATGCAAACTCCACTCCAATATGCCTTTGCCAAGCCCTGGACTTAAACCAAGGCTCTTGTTGCTGTGAAGTGAACGTGCCAACTACTGCCGCTGTGCCGCCCCAAAATGCAACAATGTGAGATTAATTATGTGGGGAGTCATCTTCTTCTTTTTTCTTTTCTTTTCGGCTGTTCCCTTCAGGGGTCGCCACAGCGAATCATCTGCCTCCATCTCACCCTCTCCTCTGCATCTTCTTCTCTTACACCAACTACCTTCATGTCCTCCTTCACCACATTCATAAATCTTCTCTTTGGTCTTCCTCTCGGCCTTCTGCTTGGTAGTTCCAACCTCAGCATCCTACTTCCAGTATACTCACTATTCCTCCTCTGTACATGTCCAAACCATCTCAATCTAGCCTCTCTGACTTTGTCTTCAAAACCTGTTACATGTGCTGTCCCTCTGATGTGCTCATTCCTGATCCTATCCATCCTCGTTACTCCCAGAGAGAACCTCAACATTTTCATCTCTGCTACCTCCAGCTCTGCCTCCTGTCTTTTCCCCAGGGCCACTGTTTCTAAACCATACAACATCGCTGGCCCCAACACTGTCTTGTACACTTTTCCTTTCATTCTTACTGATACCTTCCTCACACATCACACCGGACACTTTTCTCCAACCATTCCCACCAGCCTGCACGCGCGTCTTCACCTCTTTTACACATTCTCCATTGCTCTGGATTGTTGAGCCTAAGTACTTAAAATCCTCCATCTTAGTTATCTCTGCTCCCTGTAACCTCACCGTTCCGCTCGGGTCCTAAGACCATAAAACAACACGATGATGCAAAATATCCAGTAATTGAGAAAATTTAAGATAAATAAATATTAAAAAGACAAATACAATTTTAAAATTTACAAATGTATAATCATGTGAATTAAAAATAAATGTGTATTTTAAAAAAATAATAAAAACATGATTACATGTAATTTCAAATTCTTTTTCTCACATCAACTTGTTTCGGGTCAGATGTTGAATAGCTCTCCTAAAAGCTTGATGTCCATGTAGTGTCATGGAGATAAAAAATAAAAACAAAACAATATTCTTCAATTCATTTTAACTGATAGATTAAAAATTCACATTAGCCTGAAAACGCTTTCTTGAGCAATAGAGACAAAAGAATGTAGGTTTTGAGCTGAACATCTCAACCATAGTTCAAACCAATGCTTTCTTTAAAATATATATTTTTTACTATTATTATATTATTTTTGTTTCAGTAAGCTCTCTCTCTCTCTCTCCTGAAACACTGACATATGGGGCTTGTTTTTTTTTTTTTTTTTTTTTTTTAAACCATTACTGACCTTGCCCTGAGGCCAAAGTGGCATCCTCCCCACTCAAATGTCTTCTGTTTACACACATGTGCATGCTGTGCAAGTTTTCTCACTCCTCAAGCATTTCAGACAATAGAAGTTGTATGTTGGGAACAAAGGAACTACAGCAGTCATCCTTCAGGAGCACAAGCACATCTCCGTTTAATACAGCTTTGCTTCTTTTACCTCCTGCCTCAAGTTTCATAAATTCATTCAACTCTAATTAGGGTTGCATGGAGACTGGCACCCAGCTCAGCCAACTCTGGGCCAGGGCAGAGTACACTCTGGAGAGCTTGCCAGGCTGTCATAGGGCAGAAACACGCTGATGGCTATGCAGCTACTCTTGACGAGAGTCAACAATGATGCTTTTACAGCCACCCACAATAGACAGTGAGAGACATGGCCAGGCTTTGATAACCTAGTTAGCAGTACTGGGGGGACAGCAGTGACAACAATTGACAGTGGGGCTTGAACCCCCAACCTTGGGATCGGTAATCCAGCACCTTACCACCAGGCCACGACTGCCCGCCTCAAGTTTTATTACAGTAAATAATAAATGTAGGCAGTGTTTAAACACTGACCAGTGATATAAAATTACTCTATTTATTATTCATATATACTAAACAGGAATGTCACAATTTTACTGGTTCTCTACATAAGGAAAATATAGATGTTATCCCAGGTGGATAATACTCTAACTGAAATGAGTGACAAACACTCATGGTTTGGTATGGTCATTGATTTGGAAATCACAAAAATGTTAAAACATTAAATTCCAAAATATATTAAGAATGATATTTAATGTGGTCTTTGCATTTCTCATGGTAAAAAGCACTCTTTTAAACTTGTGGGGCGCGAGGGACTTATTCCATCTGAAGGATCATTAAGCAACATCCATCACACCTTCAGCAAATAAAGTGAAGTGTTTCTGTGTATTCATTATTTAATTTCCTGAACTGCTTGATCCTATGAGTGTAACTTAGAAGCTGAAGCCTATCTCAGCCAACTGTGGGAGAATACGGGCTACGCTCTGAACAGTTCAGCAGTCCATCTCAGTGCCAAAGCATGCAACAATTTACACTGACACTCACACCTAGGGGCAATTTGGAGCAGCCAATTAAGCTAATCTTAGGTCAAAGGACTCATTCATTCATTTTCTGAACTGCTTAATCCTAATTAGGGTTCTGGGGAGGCTGGCGCCCATATCAGCTGACTCCAGGTGAGGGTAGGGTATACTATGGACAGCTCGCCAATCCATTGAAAAGCCAACACTGACACAACATTCACACTTACACTCACACCTAGGGGCAATTTGGAAAAGCCAGCTAAACTAATCTTAGGTTAAAGGATTTTGGGAGAAAAGTGGAATACAGTGGAGCCTCGGTACTCGAACTTAATCTGTTCCAGACGGCTGTTCGGATTCCGATTTGTTCAAATTCCGAATCCGCTTTTCCCATTACAAATAATGTAAATCGTCTTAATCTGTTCCGTCATCTTTTGAAAAAAAGTTAATGGTGCCGTAGCTCATACTATAGGTCCACAAATTAAGTGAAAAAAAATTGAATACAGTACACTATGTTATGGTCTGTGTTGTGAGAGACTCTTTAACTTTTCTGTTGTTATAATTTTAGTGTGTTATGGTCTCTCTCAAAAGAGTTGTACGTTGAAATGTGCGTTGGAGAAGGGCATGGCTCTCACATGCCAGTGGAGTGCTAAACACACACACCTAATTCCATTTAAACACAGGCTATAAAGACGAGCAGCGCTCTTCCCGGTGCTAGAAGACTGTCCCTATCTAGCTCTCAGCTCTGTGCTCCACCAATTCCCGCTTTAGTTTGATTTCCATGTTTCTAGTGCTCTAGTGCCCGTGCTCTAGTGCCCATGCTCTAGTTCCTTCCCTGTGAACAATAAAGCACAACTGTTTTCACTGATGAATAATAATTGTAATAGAATTATATGTAATGAAATGTAATAGAGACGCGGAGAAACACGGAAATCAAACTAAAGCAAGATCTGGTGGAGCACAGAGCTAACAGCCAGAGAGATCACGGGCAAATCTCTCTGGCTCTCAGCTCTGTGCTCCACCAGTTCCCACTTTAGTTTGATTTCCGTGTTTGTAGTGCTCCAGTGCCCGTGCTCTAGTGCCTTCCCTGTGAACAATAAAGCGCAACCGTTTTCAGAGATGAAACAGGGAAATCATAGTCACTGTAATAGAGATGCGGAGAAACACAGAAATCAAACAAAAGCGGGAACTGGAGGAGCTGAGAGCTAGGTAGAGACAGTCTTCTAGCACTAGGAAGGGTGCTGCTAGTCTTTATAGCCCATGATTAAATGGAATTAGGTGTGTGTGTTCAGCACACAACTGGCATGTGAGAGCCATGCCCCTCTCCAATGCGGATTTCAATGCGCAACTCTTTTGAGAGCGAGACCATAACACACTAAAATTAAAACCACAGAAAAGTAAAAACATAAGAATTTTAACATTTGTGGTGGTGAGGAGTTGGCATATGTAAATGTTGGAGAGGAAGAAAAGCGGATTCCCTTCCATAAAAGTTTCAGGTAAATCAGCCAAAGGTTTTTTTTCTCTTGCTACCGCTTTGCATGGATGACACTTCTTCAGGATGGTCCTCTTTTCTTGAAGAACATTTCTAACATGGCTTGTTTCTGTCTTCTTTTCAAAACCTTACAGAAGTGGCTCATGGCCTCATTGTTAAAGGTGTTCACAGCACTGCTAGCGCTTTAGCTTAGCTTACATACATATATTCATACATATATAGATCCTCTTCAGCTTTGTTTAGGTGGTTATGCCTATAAGCCGATCTGTGGGTTTTCTGTTCGGTACTTTAAATTGTATTTGTTGCTGGAGGTAGTACATGGCATTAGTGATTAGATAGCTTGAGTGCTTTAGTGCTAGCTTTAGCTTTAGTGCTTATGATATGGACATAGTACTGTATCAACAACTTTTGGACTTCCCCAGGACAGCTTTAGTAGGGTGATACATAATAACAACTTCTGGACTGCCCCAGGACAGCTTTTAGAGTGATACATAATATCAACAGCTTCAAGACTTCCCCAGAACATACACAGTATCAACAACTTCCGGACTTCCGGAAGTCGCGCACTTTTCCTCCCTCTCAGTTTTTTCTCGTGCGTTTCTCGAGTTCAACTTCCGGTTTTTGTTTGGTTTCCCAGATGGAAGAACTCACAAATTTTTTGTTCAGATTCCGATTTGTTTGGACTCTAGAGCGTTCGAATTCCGAGGCTCCACTGTACTCAGAGGAAATCCACACAATGACAACAGATAAACTGCACACAGGAACACCCTAGCTGGGATATGCACCCAAAACCTTCTTGCTGTGAGATGAACATCCTAATCCCTTCAGCAATGTCCCACCATAGAATAAATATAATAAAAATAACTATAAACACAATGTTGTTCATTATTAAATCAGATATTGCAGTTGTTGTCAGTGAGCTGGTCAGGGTTTACTCTGCCTTCACCCAGAGTTGACTGAGATAGTCTCCAGCCTCCTTGAGACCCTAGTAGGATTATGTGGTTTTGCAAATTAATAATTGTTGGATATGTAATGCAGGAATAAAACACAGCATAAGCGTGTAATTTCAAGTCAGGTCGCATTATAACACCCTGTTATTGCTCATTCTGTTTATTTTCCTTTAATAAATAATCCCATTATTTTTTATTTGACATTGTTTAAGTCAGATTTAATATATTAAGCAGCTTTCTAATAGAGAATGGCGAGCTCACCTGCTAGCATGCAACCAGCACATGCCTACCGCAATCTTATGCATATATTTATTTTTATTTTAAGAATATAAAATCTTAGTAAAGGATTGTTTATATTTATGTAATGCTGGCTTTTAAATTTGAATTTGCAATTAAAAACCTTGTCATGTCTAAATTATAATTAATATTTCATTCCATATGCTATTAGAAATGCATCATTTATCGGAATAATGTTTTGTATATTGTTACGATATAAATTATTTCAGTTCAGGGATTGAGGTTCTATGAGCAGTAATGATTCTCGACCTTCAGGTTAGTTTTAATGATTGTTCTTATTCCTATTTATGAGTTTCAAATGTTCAGCTTTTTTCTCTGTCTGAAACTGTCAGGTTGGCAATAACAATGTCCGAAAAAGGTCACGAGGTAAAACTAATGGAGGGCTCTCAGTTCCAATGACCTCTATTTAATCATGCAGAACAAAATACCCCCCACCTTCCTGCATGCCCAATAGCCCCTTTTCAACAGATGTACTTGAACACACACAC
This sequence comes from Plotosus lineatus, assembly GCA_024760905.1. Taxonomy (NCBI): domain Eukaryota; kingdom Metazoa; phylum Chordata; class Actinopteri; order Siluriformes; family Plotosidae; genus Plotosus; species Plotosus lineatus. The sequence continues at coordinate 29,152,817 of CM045736.1, forward strand.
ACACACACACACACACACACACACACACACACACACACACACACACACACACACACACACACACACACACCACCCCAGACACTTCTTCTTGGCTCACAACTGTGATTACCAATGTCAAACTGAACTGAAGGAGGATCTCTGTCCACATTGCTAACTTATACTCACTGTGTATGTGTATATGTGTGAAGCATTTGGTTTAAGCTCATTGTGATGAATAGCAGTGATGTAGAATACGTTGTTTGCTCCGATATCGTAGACAAAATCAGTGCTGTCCATGTATTATCAAATGAACGATTTCTTGTTTCAGTTATTATTTACAAAACATTACTACCCTGAACAGCTTACCAGGCCAACATCACTACAGCCACTCGCACCTAGGAGCAATTTGGAACTGCCAATCTGTCTCTGTGCAGGTTTTTGGTCTGTGGGAAGAAACCGGAATAAGTGGACAAAATCCAAGCAAGCACAGAGCAAACATGCAAACTCTACACAGTAACACTCAAGAATTGAACCTGAGACTGTCTTGCATCGATGCAGCTGTACAAACCACTGCGCCACAACGCAGTCCCTTTGTATGCATCAATAAATTGTATTTTTGTCTCATTAGCTCATTTGTCTGAAATCCCCTTTCAGCACTTGTGTGTTAATTATATTTTAGTCCATATTCATTCATTCACTTTCTGTACCCACTTAATCCTAATTAGTCTCAAAGGGAGCCTGGTGCCCACCCCAGCCAAATCCAGAGTACACCATGGACAGCTCACCAGGCCATCAAAGGGCAGAAAGAAGCTGATAGCTTTGCAGCTACTCTTGTCGAAAGTCAGAAATTGTTCTTTTACAGCCTCACACAACAGATAGTGAGAGACATGGCCGGCCTTTGATAACCCAGCTAGCTGCACTGGGGGGACAGTGACAACCTGTTAAGAGTGGAGCTTGAACCCCCAACCTTAGGATCAGCGATCCAGCACCTTTACTACCAGGCCACCATTGCCCAACCGTTTTAAGCCATATTTATGCAGAAACACAGAAAAATGGTGGTGTGATGTTTTAGCCATTTGTGCTACATTAGCTCTTCTATGGGATTAGACCAGATGTACTAGCCTTCTCTTTCAGCGTGACATAGTGAGGCATTGGCTCCCATTGCATACTTTTGTTAGGTAATTGCCACTGCATACCAGGAATACCCCAAAATACCTGCCATTTTGGAGATGAATAAACCCAGTTGTTTTGCCCTCACAGTGTAGCCTTAGCCTGTAAAACGCAGCCTGTACCACTCCGTCATGATGAAGAAGGAACTGAGACTGGCTGACATGAGCTTTCTTCGTCTGGTGGCAGGGCTTTCCCTTAGAGATAAAGTGAGAAGCTCAGCCATCCGGGGAGAGCTCGGAGTAGAACCACTGCTCCTCCACATTGAGATGAGCCAGTTGAGATGACTCGGGCATCTGGTTTGAATGGCTCCCTGGTGTGGTGTTTTGCGCATGTCCAACTGGGAAGAGACCCTGGGGTTGACCTAGAACACGCTGGAGGGATTATGTCTCTCAGCTGGTCTGGTAACGCCTCGGTGTTCCCCCAGAAGAGCTGAAGGACGTGGCTGGGGAGAGGAATGTCTGGACTTCATTGCTTAGGCTGCTGCCCCCGCGACTCAAGCCCGGATTAAGTGGAAGAACATGAAGATGAAGAATATGAAGTATAGCCCCTATCAAAGTCACTCAGATCCTTATACTTGTTAATTTTTTCTGATTCCAACATATTAACTTCAACAACCAACTGTTTACCAACTGTTTACTTTCTACTTAGGAAATGTCATCTCTTGGCAGGCGCCACTGTATGCAACGGATAGCACCTTCCCTTTGAGTGTATTAGACCACTCCCAAATACCTATGAGCAGCAGTTCGAAAAGAGGTACTTCGCAGCATTGAATGTTACGGAGGGGCCATGTGCATGCTTACACCCCTCCCCTGGTTGGTGGTAGTCATGTGATAAATAAGGCAATACTAAGGGATGGGAATTGGTTATGACTAAATTAAGGGAGAAAATCGGGGGGGTGTCTGATCTTATTTACTTTAAATTTTAAATGTTATACCCTTCCTAGGTTTTTATATAATGTGCACCTGGAATTAGGTAAACTGTAATTGTCATGTATTGGGTCATAATCTTTATTCGAAATGTTTGTATTTTATTGTTTTGGCAATAAGAGTAGACAGTCACGATATATATGTGCAAGGACACCATATTTTCTGCAGTTTGCTCATTTCACACTCAATTTCTGTAATTCATAGAACTCCTAGAAGATGTGTAAATTTTATTTTATTTTATTTTACCTTTCCCCGATGTTGTAGGAGTACTGTATATATAATGGCTAGGTATTCTATACATTGTTAAGTTGCTCACTTTGCCAATAACAACAAACATATCCTTACTAAGATTTATAATATAATAAATTTCATTTCTAATATGACATACTTACTAGACAAGTAATAGCACTGAAAACTTAATTATTAAACATTTAACAATAACAGATGTTCAGCGCAACTACACAAATATTTCTAACACATCTGCTAGTTGACACTCAGTCCCAAGCTACACTGAAAACTTCAGTGTATTAAGCACACTGCATGTAGCTAGCTAATGTCATTAATATTTAATGCTAATGTTATCTGATGTTAGCCGCAATATTAGCTTTCTGCTGTGCTTAAGACATCTAATGTGTCAGAAATTATGAAATCAGCAAATATAGTAGAAATGCACTGTATTGTATATTTATACTTTAATGGAGCATCTGCAAAAAATTACAGTTAACCGTTGCTTTTTTGGGTGGCACAGTGGTTAACACAGATGACTCCAAGCAAGAAGGTTCTGGGTTATTTTCCTAGGTGTTTCTATGTGGTTGTTTGCATGTTCTCCCCCCCCCCCCCCCCCATGCTTGTGTAGGTTTCCTCTTCAAACTCTGGTTTTCTCCCACAGCAAAAAAGCACACACATTAAGCTTATTAGCCGTTTCAAATTGCATTTGGTGTGGATGTGAGTGTCAAGGTTTGTGTGTGTTTTTGGCCCTATTATGATGTGGCGAGCTGCCCAGGGTTTACCCTGCCTTTGCCCATGTCAGCAGAGATAGGGACCAGCCTTCCTGTGTCCTTAATAGCAGAATTCAGTGATTCAGGGGCGGCACGATGGCGTTAGCACATCCGCTTCACAGCAAGAAGGCCTGGGTTTGATTCCACGCCTGCGCGTTTCTGTGTGGAGTTTGGATGTTCTCCTCGTGCTTGTGTTTAACTTTCATTTAACATTCTCTATGATGCCATCTTTCTGCTTGTAAATGGTTCCGATGGTCGACGGATGGTCACTTTACAAGAAGCTGTGCCGAGTCACTTTACATGTAGCTTAAAACAGCCAATCAACGCTTACAATATGTCAGGTGCTCCAAACCGAAAGTAGTGCACTTGTTTGTGCTTGAGACAAGGTGCAGATTATATGGACTTCCGGTCTTTCAAGTGAGCAAAGGTGCAGTTGAATACTTGTTTAGTACTCAGCCTGCACTGATGTGAATCACCAGTTGAGCAGAGAGTTCTCTTTCTTTTCTGGATTCGGGTTTTCATTCATTTTACAACTCTCTTTGCTTAACTGAGTATGCATGGTAGATTGTGCTGATCCGAGCAGATAGTTATTTCATTTCTGTGTTTGAGACTTGCAACCATGTAGGCTTACGCTTCTGACCAACATGTGTTCTTAGGGTTACAAAAGTCCGCAAAACAGTGTAAACACAAAGATCACAGAGACGACATCTTAACACAAGGGTAAGACGCTATATAACTGATATATATATACATATATATATACAACAGATTGAACGTGGCCCTCCTTCTTCCCAGTTCTTGCCACGTTCAATCTGTTGTTTGTAAACAATGGGTGCAGTGTCGTTACGTCATTGCGTCATTACTTCAGCGTACTACGTAGGTATGTCTAAACTCAAAATTTGACTTTTTTTTTGGAAAAAAAAAACAAAAACGTAAAATCGAAAAATCGAAAAAATGAATGAATATTTCCACCACTGACTATGCTTACAATGCAACCTTCTTATAGAATTAACTGTTTTCTTTCCACAGTTATTTCTGTGGCTCAATAGTCATTGGTTGTAAGATTCATGGTTGGATTTTCAGCCATGATCACTAATATCTGTAATACTTTAGTAATAGTTTCAGGATTACTGTATATCATCCAAAAACCAACCTCGAATACATACCATCTTCTCTGAAGCCTCGCCTGATTTATGACTGGATAATTGTCTCTAATCAGTTAGCCCATGCCCTCCCTGGATCAGCTGTCAATCACACAGACAGCATGTCTGACTCTGAGGCTCATGGGTAATACAGACTGCCGTCACCATGCATTCACAAGCCAAGCCCTTCGAAACACGAGAGTCTCTTGTGGCTGGTGGGAGGCCACTTTAAGAGATGCTATCTCCAGCACCCAAACACCCCAGCGCATTCACTCACACACCCTTAGACACATGCAGCCACACTCATGCATGTTTATTCACACAGACGCTTTTGAATTCTGGAAATATTACACATTCTGCTAAGCTGGTTTTTTTTATAATTGAAAACTGTTCACCTTGTGATGGTGTAATATTTTCCAGTGTGTTTTTCTTCTTTCTAGTACTTCTGCTTTTCATAATGAATAAGTCTACAGGCACCTTTCAACTTTTTCTGTGTTGGTTGTGCTTGAAAGCCCCCAGCTGAAAAACCAGTGTTCATAACCCATAATTGAAAGCATGCCCATAATATCGTTCATCAATTTATCAATATTGGACAGTGATGAGTGAGTCTGAGGGTGGTAGGAATCTGTAGACACTGGTTGAGCAGCAGAGCGTGACGTATGAAACCTGAAACTGTCATTTATTTCTTGACTAACAGTGCAATCAATCAATGGGGCAGTATAAGGACACTGGTACAGCTCCTTCAGTCATCGATACCCATTGACTAGTACATATGGCATGTTTACGTTGTGGCCTCTTTGATCAGTCTCTGTTTCTAATGGATTTTGCTGGACCTTTCAGTCTCTGACCCAGTATGGGTGTGTTCGAGTGGTGCACAGGGCGGCGAGAGGCCGTAGGGTCATTTGAACCTTGTGGTTTTGCAGCAAAGTGCAGAGCGACAGAAGGTGTTCTCTCTGTTTTCAAACGTCGCCCTCTCGCAGAGACAGGAAGTCTGCTGTCCCCCCCTCACACATGCGTAGACACACACACACACTACACTGCCCCATTAACAGATCGTATGCATTAATGGGATGTGCTGCAGAGATAGATGGAAGCCTAGGAGAAATCCAATATGGAGGATCAGCGATGAGTCCTAGACCACAGCAGCAAAATCAAAATCTCTGTCTCGCACTGTCTAAACTGTCCGAAACTCAATCTGGCTAGTGTGTGTACATCGCAATGGTAATCTGGCTCTTTAGGACATAAATGGGCAAGGTTTCCATCTCCCATGCTTATAAAGCTAAAGGCCATTTGATCCAGTATCACGCAGCATTATTAAAATGAATATATTTATGATTGAATTCTAATGGTCATTAGCATAGGTAGATGAATGGTATAGGTTTAAACCAAACTTCAGCAACGTTAATGATAGACTAAAATGATACATCTAATGATAGTGTAATAAAAATGTGTGGCCTATGAGATGACAGTTCAGGGATGAAAGGCTCTATGACTCCAGTATGCGACCAGAATATCAGAAATACATCCATGCATTTATTTATTTGTCAAACTGCTTAATCATATTATGGTTGCAGAGAGGCAAGAGCCTATCTCAGCCCACTTTCGGAAAAGGTGGTGAGTACCCTGAACAGCTCATCATTCTCAATTCTGTATGCACAGTATGTACATGTATATGTCTTTGGACTGTGGAAGGATAATGGACTTCGTAGCGGAAACACATACAAGCACCAGAACAACAGGAAACCACCATGCTCACTTCACACACACGTGTTGAACCCAATACATTCTTACTGTGAGGAGGACTGCCAATAACTACGCCACCATGCCACCCCGATCTGTCGAAATGTTATTTTTATCTGAATTTTTTACTATTACATTTTTTTGAGAAAATTTAATGTTTTATGTAATAATACTACAGTATTTTATATAAGTATATAACCTTCCGAGATCCAAAAGTAATAAATTATCGTTCAGGCTTTTTAAAGATTCATTCATTCATTTTCTGAACCACTTAATCCTAATTAGGGTTGTGAGGAGGCTGGCGCCCATCTCAGCCGACTCCGGGCACGGGCGGGGTTCACCTAGGACAGCTCACCAGGCCAACGCAGGGCTGCATTTCAAAGATAAATTCCTTTTAATAATTGAATGAAGGGTAAAATCTGTAAAGGTTCATTCCATAAATCAAAATCTATAATGACCCTGCTCTTATGTACAGCTGCCACTATAGGTAGCGCTGATACCAAGAGTTATACATTTTATGTCCTGCATGTGTTGTGGTTGAATACATTTAAAATTCCCTCATGTGTATGAATAAGTGCCAGTATGAGAGTAATCTCAGGAGGAACATGCAAGGGTGTTGATTTTTGAATTTCATTGGCCTGAGGAAAGACACAGTCCAGGTGTCAGTTTATCACATGACCCTTAAGTGTGAACTATATGGAATAATGAAAACATGGATGATGATAAAAAATTATCATAGCTCTGTCATTTCTAATGATGTCTGGAAATGAATTCCTTCAGTCAACCCTCAGCAAACCTGACTTCAATAAACATATTATACAACTAAAAAGAATATACTACGAAGTATTAAAGTTCAGACCTATGTCATAATTTCTTACACACACACACACACACACACACACAAACACACACACACACACACACACACACACACACACACACACACACACACATATATATATATATATATATTTATATATTTAAACTACTCCATAGAAACACTGTTATTTAAATAGAAAACATCAGAAGTTTTGTTCCTTATTACAGCATGCAGTGTCAGCTGCTGACTGCATCATCAGATGATATTGTATGGTCAACTTGACAATGATGATGGTGAGGATGATGATTATATTATATTATTATTATTATTTACATTCCTTATGCATGAGAAATATTAATTGGAATTATTTCAATCAAGTTAGATTTTTATGCTGTTATTATACTGTTATTATGATGTTGTTATTCCTTTCTAACAACACACAGACACACACACACACACACACACACACACACACTCATACATATATATATATATATATATATATATATATGTGTGTGTGTGTGTGTGTGTGTGTGTGTGTGAGTGTGTGTGTGTGTGTGTGTGTCTGTGTGTTGTTAGAAAGGAATAACAGCAGCATAATAACAGTATAATAACAGCATAAAAATCTCTATATATAATGTATGTATGTACATATATATATATATATATATATATATATATATATATATATATATATATATATATATATATATATATATATATATATATATATATATATATATATATATATATATGCATTGTGCCTGATTGTAAGCAAGATATTGAGTTAGCACCTGAGAAATATTAATTTCATATACATGAAGTAATGGCAGAGTACTTCAGTAATAATATTGAATTTAGTAAAATCATAATAAGTGATGTACAGAAAGCTTTTGGCGATACAAAATATTTTAGATACACTTTTGTGACCCACACCTGTCAACACAATTAAATCCATTATAGTAAAATCTATGAAATAAATAAATCCTAATCATTCTTTACTGAAGCACAGCTTTGATATATTTTACTGATTGCCTTAATGGCCAAGTATTTCAGACTTATATTTAAAATGATTATAGTAGTTGTATTTCCATGTGCATGTAAACACGGTGAATAGTGAATACTTCCATAGTGTCTTCATTCTATGGTGGTCCTGATTTTTCATATACTGATGAGCATTATGGCAACACAGAGGTGTAGTGGTCAGCACGTCTGTCTTACAACCAGAAGGCCTGTGTTCGATTCCCACCTCGGGCATTTCTGTGTAGAGTCTGCATGCTCTCCCTGTGCTAGCGTGGGTTTCCTCCGGGTACTCCAGTTTCCTTCAAAAACGTGCACATACATGCCCAGCGGGTTAACTGGCTGTTCCAATTCATCCCTAGGTGTGAGTGGGAGTATGAATGGTTGTGTGAGTGTTGGCCCTGGAATGGCCTGGTGAGCTGTCCAGAGTGTATTCCTCCCTCATCCAGAGTTGGCTGAGATGGGAGCCAGCCTCCCCGCGACCCTAATTAGGATTACATGGCTCAGAAAATGGATGACTAGTGAACATTATAAGTCACTTTATCACAGAAATCTTTAATACTGATGAATGTATTATACATAAAGAATTATTACAATTTTTAACACATTTAAATATAATGAAGATATCCAGTATTATGCAAAAGTTTAGGCACATGCAAAGAAATGCTGTAGAAAGAGGATGCCTTATATTTATCTATAAACAATTTCATTCATTGTTTCTATAGAGCGACATGGTGGCATAGGGGTTAGCACGTCCTCCATAAAGAGCCTGTGTGTTCTCCCTGTTCTTGTATGGCTTTCCTCCCACATTCCAAAAACATACACATTACATTCATTTTTTGTTCCAAATTGACCCTATGTGTGAGTGGGAGCATGAATGGCTGTACAGGTGTTGGCCCTGTGATGGACTGGAGAGCTGTTCACAGTTCACACAGAGCTGGCTGACATAGGCTCGAACTCAAGAAGAATTAAGCAGTTTGGCTAATGAATGAATGAATTTTCCATTTTAAAAGTCGAGCAGATAAACAGTATGAAACAAAAGGTAAAGTTTGTTTTAATGTCAGGACGAGTCTCTGCAGGTTGATATGGTAACAAACTGTACGCTTTATGGAACATCTGGCAAAAACAGTCACAGATTTCCTGAAATTTTGAAATTCACGCTTACTTTTTTAATTTACATGAAAAATCCAACAGCCTTCATTACCTTTTTGTCGAAAATTGCTCTCTGACCTAATATTGTTTTCATTATTTGTAACATTTAATTTTGCACTGAAAATCTAAAATATTTGTGAACTGACTAATTAATGTAACATAAAAGTAATAAAACAAAATGTATAGCTGTAAATCTCATACTTAATGAAATAATGATTTGCCTCAAACCAACACACAGTAGGCATTTCTCTGCTTTCTTCTTCTTCTTCTTCTTCTTCTGGTTCATTGAGTAAAATCAATATTTCTTGTATATTCAGCTCTTTGGTACTTTTGACACTTGGCTGGTTTATTGCAGCTCATAAATGTCCCATTTGTGTCAAGCTTTTAAACTCGATTAAAGCACAACTTTTATGCTTTACACCTCTGAAACATTGCTCGGTTTATTCAGATATGTATATTTTATGTTTATTTTAGCTCTTCTCTGCTTAAATTCCTCGAAAGCACTTCTGCCCTCTGTCAAGCTCAAAGCTTCACCATTCTCATTTTCTCAAAGTCTTCTGTGTGTTTATTACACACTGCTGTAGGAATTCATTAAGATCACTGTACTGTAAACATTAGGACATTACAAATCAGTTTGAGTGACAGAAGATGCCTTCCTGATGCTCTTCATTTTGTCTGCACAGTTTGTCAGTTGAGGTGAATAAGAGCATCTGCTGTTTGTAAATGGAAACTTCACCTCGTGTTCTATATCCCATTACATAATTAAATATATTTGAATACTAATGGTGTCTAAATTAAAATTTCATATATTGTCAATATTCCTCTTTGTTCATTACAATGAGTCTCTGACTTCACAGTAACATTCTTCTGCAAAGCTTGGTCTGTTCCTTTGAAATTTATTATGGGTCTCGTGCAACTTATGACGCATTCATGAAGACTTACTAGTTTTATTGAATGATATTATACTACTGTATATTAACAAAGTACAGAGCCATGGAGTTCCAAATGAAGTTCGGTCCATACATGTGATGTTTTCTTTCTTAAACTGCATGAAATGTGTAAAGTGTGAGTTTAGATTTTTGATTGGGTTTTGGAAATAGTTCCTGATCTGTGAAGTTGGTCCCTATTTGACCTTCATGTTTTTGTTGTTGTTGTTTTTGACAGAAAAAAAGAGCATGCGGTTTACTATAAACACATAAAAACAAACCCCAGATTCCAAATAATTTCCATACAAAACCTTCAACTCATAACTGCTGCAAAAGAAGCTGCAAAGCCCTGGTGCTGTCTGCCTGAATTACTTCCACCAGAGCACTCATTCCTTTATATATACAGATATATATATATATATATATATATATATATATATATAGATATATATATATATATATATATATATATATATATATATAGATACACACACACACACACACACACACACACACACACACACACACACACACACACACACACACACACACATATATATATGGAGGGGGGAGAGAGAGGGGTGTTTCTGAGCGATTGCAACATTTGCTCTCAATCTCTGGCTCCATTCACACTGCTGGTGTATTACTGCTGCTATACTGATGCTGTTAAAGCCACTTGCAATGCTACAAAATCTTTTGCGTGTATTTTGGCTCATCTATAATCATTTGTTGAGATGTTATGAATCCAATTATAACCATCACTATTTTATGACAGTAAAATATTTTAAAATCCTAAATATTTTAAGTACAAACAATAAACTTCACCAAATCCATACTGTACTTTTAGGAGTACTAAGGCTTGTCACTGGCCCAGTACTGTTTAAGGAACGAATTATTGACTTTGATGCTATAACGTTGAACATATATACGTAGCTTCAGGTCCAATCATAGCTCTAACTGGGACATTATTGTAGACTGTAACTCAGGGGACAGAAATAAGGTCGTAGTATTTTTGATAGTATACTGCGTTCCTAAATGAAATTGCTTGAAATGTATACCTTAAGATTTAATTTTATTTCATTTACGATAATAAAAGTAATCCAGATTAAAATAGGACTGAAGCGATCCATATGAATCCAAACCCCATCCTCTGAAACAAGCTAGTGTCACATACAAGCAATACAGAGGAGTATCCCAGTGCTGCAT
>CM045736.1:29168895-29176395 GCA_024760905.1 Plotosus lineatus
TTTTGCATTTGGCTCATTTTCAATATTCAACATAAAAAAAATCACAATTTTGTGTGCATTATGTAGACGTAGCTTTGTCACCCTCAGTTCAGACAAAGGAAATTCACTTTGTTATTTCACCACAACGCATAATTTGCCGTCATTCCGCATCCCATAATACTCCACTCTGCGCGGGGTTAATATCGCACAATTCTCGACTGCATGTATTTCTAGATCTCTTTCAAATACATTCTGTTGTGTGTCGTTCAGTTGGCGGGACTGAAGCACCGGCTCTGAATCTCCGGACTGCGTGGGAAACTGATCTTCACTTTCTGCCGACACTTGAATGCTCGTTTATTTAACGCACTGTGGGGGGGAACGGGAACGTGCACGCGCCAGGAGCGCATCGCTTCCGGTTGCTCAGAGTAAACGTCAAGCAAATGTGCGGAATGATGAACTTGAGTGTTGAATCGATTTGAACTGGGATTCGAACTTCGTGTTCGTGAGAGCTGAGAGATGGAGCTGATGCAGACTGGATTTGATTCGAACATATTTATAACGAGATATAGCACGATATCAGTTTGCATTGCAAAAGGGAATAATAATAATAATAATAATAATAATAATAATAATAATTGTTATTATTATTATTATTATTATTATTATTTGTGTGGGGCCGGTGGAGTAGTGGTTAGGGTGCTGCACTCATGATCAGAAGGTTGTGTGTTCAAATCCCAGTTATGCCCCACTGTACTAAGACCCCTGGGCGAGGTCTTAACCACAACTGTGCCTCTCTGTTCACCCAGCAGTATAAATGGGAACCAGTAAAATATACTGGGAATGTAACGTGGACTTGCGTCCAATCCAGGGGGAGTTGAACTCCTTGTCGTCTCACGTCACAGAAACCGGGAACAAGCACCGGACTGATGGGCCACTAGGTTCGGGTGTAAAAAGCTACAACTACGATATCCGAATATCAGCTCGCATTGCACGAGATTCTTATTCGCAAACCTTTTACTTTACTCCCAAACTTTTTAAGGTTTCAGTGTCCTATGAATGATCATTCGCACAGATTAATCTCAGTACATCACGTGATAACGGTGTGTTTAATTACTTACATTCAGATCTGTCTAGAGCCTTGAGATTCAGGGAGCCCTTTCCAGGGCAAGGCGAGGATGAACCTTTTCGACACGTGTCCATCTTGGAATGTGTGTTGGACTCTTCATGGCTCACTTCCTGCACTGTCGTCGCCCTTCTGTCTCCATCACCGTCTCGGATGTGTTTGACAGGACAAGCAGGAGGTTCGGTGCGATCTGAGCCCAGCAAGTTCTCGATAAAAAAGGAAGATCCTCGTACTGATGTCGATGTGCGAGTCTCTGTGATTTTATCAGGCATCTTCTCGTTTTTCCTTATTTTCTTCTCTGTGTAAAATCTAACGGTATCCCAAGTTCATGTGTGTGTGTGTGTGTGTGTGTGTGTGTGTGTGTGTGTGTGTGTGTGTGTGTGTGTGTGTCTGTGTGTGTGTGTGTGTGTGTGTGTGTGTGTGTGTGAATCAGACACTCAGGCAAAAACTACCGAGGCTATTTCCTGATGATCTCCCGACTGGACCATGTCTCAGTGAGGGTAATCCTGGCAGAGATGTTCCGAACCGGGTCCCGTTTCCGGACGATCTCCCGGTAAATTGGACTCGTTCAGTGAAAAGGCTATTACTGTCGGTAAAATCCCTCCTCTGTGCTTGATAACGCCTGAGGGTCGGAGGATCCCCGCCAGTGAGCCATTTATCTGGGTCAATTAGGAAGCAAATCAGAAATACTTCCACAGACATCAACCGAGCCTGCGCGTGGAGCTCGATTCTGGCTGCGTATTGGCTGGTTGAGTTGTGACGTCTTGTAGGTATTATGCAAAAAAAGGAACTCCACTGCTGCCATAACCCGGGACTGCAAGCAAGTTGTATAAGAACACAACCCCCACCCCCACCCACCCCCACAACCCCCCACACCCCACCCCCACCCCTCACCCACTCACATCAACATCCAGTTGCTATTTTTAAAGGGAATGGATGTTCTATAATTTTATTACCAAATACTGTACATGCTTTGATTAAATATCCATTTAAAAAATTCCGATTGTTGTTTTAATTATATTGAAATAGAGGCGACTTGTGTTTTCTCTTCAGCTTTAAATGCACTGAAGGTGTTGGGTAATTTTACTGAGTAAACACATGATTATGATTTTTATTACTCCTGACCTGATGTCATGTGACATGTTCTGACAGTGCAGCATGTCAACAGAACTAAAGCATGATTAGCTGCTGGAACTGTCACTCATGTTAATATTACAGCACAGAAAAGTAATCAGTTTGTGTTTTAAGTTGAATTGATAAAAACTCTTTTCTCGATATCAAAGTGTTTCCTGTAAAAAGAGGCAGTAGATCATTTTTAAAAAAATTTATAAATCAAATTTCAGTTTTCTGCAGAATGTATTCACAGCAAAAGAGGAAAAATAAACTGAACTCAACTATCTACCTTCATCTTTCTTTTTGTTTTTATTTATCATGACATGAAAAAAATTAAGAATCTTTATGTGTAGATTACATTTTCATGGACTAGTATATTTTATAAAAAAGAACAAGTGAATGAATAAAAAAAATACACAAATAAATAAATAAATAAGCATACAAATAAATATTAGGTATAATTGTTTGTTGTCTGTAACAAAAAAAAATCAAATTCTAAAATTTGAAATTTTAAGTATTCTAATTTACACAATTAAAGTTGAGCATTGTAAACTGAACTTTTTTGGGAATGTGTTTACTTTTTATACCTAATATTTATTTGTATGCTTATGTTCTCTTTAAAACAGGAGAAACAGACCGGCTCAAGTTTTTCATTTCATCATGTTCAGTAAAAGATGACATGGAATTAAATGAACTTGAGATTTTTTTATAATACAGTAATCCCATCCTGCTGCTCAACAACTCACAATTTAATTGAAAGATATTAATTACTTAATTTAAACATTCAGAAATCAGACAGACTTCTGGAAAAGTTATTTTAATTTAATACGGGATTTATCTTACTGCAGCTTTAACTAATGAATTCAATGCAAAGTCGGAAATGAGACTGAGATCAAATGTTCTTTTTAATTTAATTTGTTAGTTGCTTCTTTCTGCTCATTTTATTTTAGAAAATTCCTATCTATCTATCTATCTATCTATCTATCTATCTATCTATCTATCTATCTGTCTGTCTGTCTGTCTGTCTGTCCGTCCGTCTGTCGATCTCATTTTATTTTTGGTTTATTATCATGTACTTTCGCTGAGTACATGTAAATTAAATGCAAATAAATTGTTTTGATTAGCAACGTCGCCACCTTTTTTAACCATCTATTATATATTTTTTAAACCATCCCTCTATTATATATTGTTTCCTGTGTAATGTGACATAGAGAATTGTAAAATTGAAACATCATTACGAAACAACACAAGTATATAATAATTAATAATAATAACACAGGATAAATAAAAAATGAGGCTGAATGAATACAGAGCTATTCAGTGTGCAAAGCGGCTTATAAAATCCCTTTTAAACCCCTGTCAGTCAGTGTAACCCCGCCCCCTACTTCACCCTCACCCCGCCCCCAATTTCATCTCTTACTGGAACAATCCTTTTCCTGACGACACACACACGCACACAGACGCGCGCGCGCACACACACACACACACACACACACACACTTTTTAAAGAAGTCTTCCCCTCAGGATCTCAGAGCAGGCAGGTGAAAGGTGAAAGGTGAAAGGTAGGACACGAGGTTTGTTCCCGTTACTCTAAAGCTCTTCCACTGTTTTCCTGTCGCATCAAATATTTCAGAAAACGATTTCTCACTATGTCCTACATGGCTGCACAGCCGTCACTGAATTTCTTCCCTGTGATGGCCTGACGAGCTGTCCAGGGTGTACTTTGCCCTCGCCCAGAGTCGGCTGAGATGGGCGCCAGCCTCCCCGCGACCCTAATTAGGATTAAGCGGTTCAGAAAATAAATGAATGAACATGACCTACATATGACTGTTATTTGAAGGTCCAGAGTGGACAGTGCTGCTCAGATACAGATGATAGAATCTACTCCACTGTGCTGCACATGCTGGTCTCACTCCGAGTGGTTCACGCTGACCTTTACATTACACTGTTTGTCTGATGAATTTAGAGTTATGTGTGAATGGTTTAGTGCATAAAATGAAAAAAAAAACAAAACAAAACCCAGACCTCAGTCATATGTGTGTGTGTGTGTGTGTGTGTGTGTGTGAGAGAGAGAGAGATGAATACAATTTTATATGTGCTGTATTTGTTTATACAGCAGAAGTTTTCTATTGGCTCTGAATTGTGGATGTGGGCCTACAGCTGTTTATACAGACTGGCCAACCAACATTTATAGCATTACATACATACATACATTTAACAGGCCTCTTCCTCTCTCCATCTCTCTCTTAACTCCATTCTTTTCATTCTATTCGATTCCCCTTTTCTCAAGGTACTGTATGTATAATTAGCATTTCTTGCTGCTGCTGTAGACCGATAAGATCCACGACTCCATCTTTTGGTGAAACTGATGTACTGCATATCAGTACAAATAAAAGTGCATTTTGAGTGGTGGTCTAGTGGTATAGGGCACTGGATCGCTGATCCAAAGGTTGGGGGTTCAAGTCCCACTCTCCACAAGGTTGTCACTGTCCCCCCCCCCAGTGCAGCTAACTGGGTTATCAAAGGTGGGCCATGTCTCTCACTGTCTATGGTGAGAGGCATGTAAAAGAACCATTGCTGACTTTCGTAGAGTAGGCTGCAAAGTCGTCAGCGTGTTTCTGTCCCTTGCTAAAAAGGTTTGTGACAGGAAGGGCATCCGACGTAAAAACCTCTGCCAAATCAAACGTGCGAATCAGATGACTCGCTGTGGCGACTCCCGAGTAAAAGGGAAAAAAAGCCGAAAGGAAGACAGACAGACAGACTTCATACAAACTGCACATAAACCCAGGAAAAGTTGCCTATGATTAAATTCCACACATGTCACCTGATGCTCCAGGTTGATTATGATGTTACTAAAAGGACATTTGGTTAGAGTTCAGTTCGACTTACTTCCATCTGCATGTGTTAATAACCCAAAGCCCACAGGACGCTCATATGCCTCAAGCTTACTCTACAGTAAAAATTAATACTCTATGCATGGGAACCTCTCTCTCTCTCTCACACACACACACACACACACACACACACACACACACACACACTTATCTCATTTTTATTATCTTAATAAACATCTTTGCTAATAGTTTGAAATGCAAGCAGGAAGAGGAGCCCTTATAGGTGACCACTGCATTGTTATTTCCTTCTTTAAATAAAGCACGTTGTTTTTCATTTGACAAAAAAAAGACAGTAAAATATGTCCAAAAGCTTTTTTTTGAGGTTGCCGCCATATGGAATTTGCCCAGAGCGTAAACCTAAAATGAATAAAATGTGCAATGTGCACAGTTTTTGTAATTTTTCTGACACGAAGAAAGTTAGGAGCTAATAGCACAGGCACTGGAACCTAACGGCTTCAAATGGATCCCAACCCGGATCAGTGTATTCTCAGTGTAGTAACCTGCTTTTCTTCATGGCTCACGTGTTTAATGAGAAACTAAGCTGTTTTCTGTTTGGTTTTCTTTATTTGGCTTCTTTCTATGTGAAGCATGAGCATATCTATTACCAAAGTCTCGATATGCAAACAGGAATCATTTATTTAAAAAAAAAAAAACTAACACTGAATGGAGACGGGACATGTGGGACAAAACAAGTACTTTGAATCACGTATGCTGTCTTTGTGATATCCGACCCTTATGATTTACTCAGAACTTAGTATGAACATATACATATACATCAACTTTATATTGAGTGATATCAAAACCGAGATTTGTATTTTTTATTTTTATATTTTTATTTGATTCAAGCATTTTTCTGAGTTTTCTAAAAGGATTGAAAAAGGTGTCGGAATACGGCGAAGTAGGATATTGAGAATTATTCAGTCCGAAACCAAAATATTTTTTGTGTAATTCAAAAAGAAGCCAAATTCTACAATTGCTTTATTATTCATTCAAAATATTTTCTCAATGAACAGATGCATTGCTATGGTGTGTGTGGCTATAATGCAATAATAATTCAACGTATCTGATGGCAACAATGCAATAAATTGATTATCTGACGGCAATACTGCAATAATCCAGCTCATAAAGAATAACAGGGATTATTTGATATCTCTTTAGCAATCAGAAATACGTATATCGAGTTTGACATAGTTCAAAGAAACACGTGAGTAAACAAACAAACAAGCAAGAAACCAAAACAAATGAATAAATAAATGAATGGATGAATAAATAAATAAATACAAAAGAGTCTTATAGTCCAATGAGATGGGCATCTACCGAATATGAGGAAACAATTGTTTACATATGTACTATACAGGAATATTATCAAACTCAAGCATGCAAAACCAAAAATCTTATGATCTATTTTTTCAGTAAGTCTTTCAATTGTTGAACCACTTAATCATTCTAGGGCCGCTGGGAGGCTGTAGCCTCCTCAGCCAGCTATGAATGAAGGCAGGGTCGCCACCACCATGAACTGTCAGTAATCCACCACAGATTGCATCGCGCTCAAACCTAAGGAGGATTTGGAACATCATTTAGCGTAATGTGTAACACAAGACCTTCTCGGATGTGTGCGGAGCAGTACGCCACCATGCTGAGCATCTTACTGAGCACTATGCCACCATGCTGCACTAGTATATTTTCTGGGAAGTTTTATATCATGATAAATGCAGGTTTATACTGATGGCCCATCTTTAAATGTTTTGTTTCACCAAAACACATTCGACATATCACCAAACACAACATGTGCTGCGACCTCCTTAATATCCCTGCTTCAGCTCAACCCATTCTGACCTTTACTAACCTCGATATGTACAGACTTCTTCTCCTGCTGTCTGCAGCTGCATTCAGTCACTGTGAAAATCACTGGTGAAAATATTAGCTGTGCTGCCAAACCTCCACAGTCAGTGTGCAGTTCTTCACTTTCTCCAGTTAGTGGTTATCCACTAAAGGACTGGGATTTGGTTTCATTCTCAATTACATACAATTTCAGGTCAGTTCAGTTTAATTATACCTTATTTTCAAAATCTGTAAACGCCAAGGGTGCAGATCTACAATTTAGCATTCTTCCAAAAAAAAAAAAAAAAAAATCTGGAAAAAGAGAAAAACTGAAATCTGTTCTGCATTACCTATTTTACACAACAACAACAACAACAACAACAACAATTTAATTGATGATACTTGATAATAATGTAATCTATATATTTTTTAATATTACAACAATTGCAGCAAAAACCATAATAAATTGTTAATGAGACAATATGCTTAAATAGTCTAATGTAAGCGATGTAAGAACAATAATTTTAGTTTTATCCATTCTAATATTCTATTATTTCCCAATTTTATGAT
>CM045736.1:29181395-29476395 GCA_024760905.1 Plotosus lineatus
GGTCCACCGGCATTTGCCGGCATTTTTGTGGGAGGTCCGGAAAAATCCAACCCAATACCAGCCCCGATGTCAGGCAGAAGGCCTTTTCAGTAAAATGAAACTGTGATAATATTAATGAATAAATAATGAACTTAGGCTCCTTACCAGAAGCTAGAGAAGATGCAGGGTGTTTGAGTGACATCCTAGTGCTTAAATAATCATTAAGAACACACGGAAAAACCCTGAATTCACAATTCAAGCAATCACATTGATGACATGTGTGCGAAAGAGAAAAAAAGGTGTACACATAATCTGCAACCAATCAGCAGGAGGGAAAAACAAAAGCTCTCAGCCATTGGCTAAATTTGAATCACGTGCTAGTAACTTCCGGTTTGGCACTAATCCGCGACTATAAGAATAATGTGCGAATCAGAGGATTCGCTGTGGCGACTCCCGAGAAAGGGAAAAAGCCGAATGGAAAAGAAGAAGAAGAAATAAAGTGCCATATGGACCTAGAAAAACAAAAACAAAAAGCAGATCTATGCAGATGTTCAGATGAAGCGCTCACTGAACAAGCTGAAGAGGAGTGTGAGTCACATGATTATGTGGAGTGTGAGGTTGATGATACGAGAAAAGGAAGCGACACAGATGATGATGAGGAACAGGACAGAAGTTAAAACTGGAAGAAAATATCTCAAATAAAGTGATTATGTAAAATGCTATCTCGAGACAACTTTGATAATTACTTGGTTACTGATTTCTGTGTTGAGTTTTGAGAGTATAATTCGACTCGAGATCGAGAGGCTCGATCTAGTTGTTGTTTTTGTTTGCATGGTTACTCTTTGTTCACTGAGTTTTTCATTTGATCAGCAGAATAATAAATAAAGAGTTGTATATGATAGAGAATTGGTTTACATGTCTGTTTCTTCTTCAGTCATAAGAGCTATTATACACCAAACATATAGAAGGTGAACAAGTGGATGAGAAATAAGAACAGATTATCACGTCATTAATCATTCCACAAAAAGTGGGGTCCACTAAAATTCTTTGGGGTCCTGCAGATTTTTTCTTCTGCCGGCCCTCCCGGTCCAGTGGACATTTTCTTAATTTCGTGCCCTGTGCAGTATTAATACAAATCTAAATATTTTGTACATTAGTGGATTTATGCAGTGCTTTGGTGTTAGTATTGATGATTGTATTTATTACAAAATAATAAAATAAAGTATACAGATGTAGGCATCCTTCACAATAAGATGATACATTATACATCACATGGGGAGAGAGAGCGAGAGAGTGTGAGAGAAAGTGATAGCGAGAAAGAGAGATTGAGAGAGTGTGTGTGTGAGAGTGTGAGTGAGAGAGTGAGCGTGATAGAGAGAGTGTGTGTGTGTGTGTGTGTGTGTGAGAGAGAGTGTGATAGTGAGAGTGATAGTGAGAGAGAGAGTGTGAGAGAGAGAGTGTGTGTGTGTGTGTGTGTGTGTGTGTGAGAGAGAGAGCGAGAGTAATAGTGAGAGAGAGAGTGAGAGAGAGAGAGAGAGAGAGAGAGAGAGTGTGTGTGTGTGTGAGAGAGAGTGTGTGTGAGAGAGAGGTTGAGAGAGTGTGTGAGAGAGTGATAGAGAGAGATTGAGAGAGAGAGAGTGTGTGTGTCTGAGAGAGAGAGTGAGAGAGAGTGTGTGTGTGTCTGTGAGAGAGAGAGCGAGAGAGAGAGAGAGAGAGAGAGAGAGAGAGAGTGTGTGTGTGTGTGTGTGTGTGAGAGAGAGAGAGAGAGAGAGAGAGAGAGAGAGAGAGAGAGATTTATTCTGTGTATTTTTGAGAACATGGGAATTAAATGTAATACGTATTGTTCTTTTTTAAATACAAAACTTTTTTAAAAAAGTAATATTTTATGTGTTTATAAGATAGGGATGAGATAACACTTTAAAAATGTCTATAAGGCGAATTTACTTTTAATAAAATAACTACTTTCAAATGTAAACTTGTAATATTACAGTTTTCATATTATATCTTTTATTTCTGAGACTCTTTCCAGATATGATTATATTTCTTATATTCCAACACCATTTGTTTCGTTTATGAATCTCGTTATTCATGAGGCAAAATAAGTGAAGGGTGCAAGGGGAAAACGAGTGATGTCACAAAATTGTTTTTTTTTTTTTTTTAGAAAACAGAAAAACAAACTTTGGAGACTCACTAACCTGAGTGAAGGTTCTTTTCTTCACTTTAATTTGTTTTCTTTGTACACAAAGACATTGACACCACTTGACTGAATGAAAATAAAATGAGTTTAAAAATAAAATTATTTCAAGATGATATCACTCATTTTCCTTTTGTACTTTTCAAATATCTTTTTTTTTTTCATTTCCCTGTTGTGATAAAGGACAGGTAACCTGAGGACAGCGTCCCAAACCATATCAAAGTACAATGGGAGGGGCTTGTTATGCGTCTGTACCATTAAATGAGTGATGACGGTAATGTAGAGTTGGATCCCGGACCTAATGGTAGACGAGTCTCTTTGATACTGCCTCATCCGACATAGATCCAAAATGTTCTTTGTCTATAACCTAAATCCACGCAAACATACAACGAAACAATAATAAACCGTGAGGATTTGACAAAGAGACAAAATTTCGACGATTTAAGTTCAACCCCGTGCACAATAAATGTTGTTGTGCTGTACGAGTGTGATGTAGCAGGTTTATTGAGATGACTTGTGACGATTATGATGCCCTGGTAGGGATGATAAACAATACATTTAGAAGGTGTTACATCACTCGTTTTTGCCCTTTGCACTCTTCAAGTAGATCAAGTCGCACAATTTTTTGATGTGTAGCTTATTTGCTTTTCACATGCTGGTGTATTTGGTTAATACGGACAGTAATCACATACTAGACCTTCAAGGGTAATCACATGGTAATTTGAACTACCGCTGAACTGTGGAGTGCGATTTAAAATAATTTATCGGAAGCACAAAATGATCAAGTTGAAATTTTGTAAGCGTAATTGAGGCTTATTTATTGTGATTCCTGGGTATAGAGAAAGAAATGCTGGATAATGAATGATACTGTACTGTACAGCTTTTAGGAAGGTTAACAGATCACTAGGGACAATTTTGTTTAAATCTCTAACATCAAAAATTGTATTGGTACTTCTGTGCTGTATGTTTTATTCCCTCTTATTTTCATGTTCTGTAAAATTGTAGCTGTAATTAGTGTTTTTTTTTTTCACACTTTTCAAGATGTTTTAAATGACAGTGCACATGTAATATTTCAATAAAGATGAATCCAATCTTGCTATCTATTTTTTGCTGAAACTAATATCTGAATAAAATCATATTCTACAATAAAAGTCTAATATTGATGTATGAAGTTATGCTGACGTTTTTAAAATTTGATCATAAGATATGTATTTAGTTAATATACAATAGTTTAAACTGCCAAAGCATCCTGAAGTATTGGCGATTCGATCTGTATTGACATGTAAATGAATAATATTTATATGAAATTTCAAGTGAGGTGCTCATTACACTGATTCTTGATTTATTTCCCCGTCAACTTGTGTATAATTGTAAACATGGATAATATTAAATACGCAGGACCGCATGTCATGTGACACATTTCTGTCTTTGCAGAGAGTCAGGTCATTTGGTTATAATTAAAGTTCTCATTATAGTTCCTGGTTCTGTTACTCTTGTGTTTGAATGAATCAGTACTTGCACCAGTACTGGATCTGAGAATTTTAGAAGCTTCATTATGTACTAAGTACTCATAAGGCTTTCATGTTGGATATCCTGGAATGAGATGTCAGGAAATGCCAGGATATCAGTATATATATATATATATATATATAATATATATTACAGTATTTATATCAGTGAACGATGGTATAACAATACAAGTGTACTTTGCAGCTTACTCTTTTTACGGAAGTCAGCAATGGTTCTTTTACATGCCTCTCACCATTGACAATGTGAGACATGGCCCACCTTTGATAACCCAGTTAGCTGCACTGGGGGGACAGTGACAACCCTGCGCCCTAACCACTAGACCGCCACTGCCCCAGCCAAGTAATGAATGTCTGTCTGTCTTCCTTTCGGCTTTTTCCTTTTTACTCGGGGGTCGCCACAACGAATCATCTGATTCACACGTTTGATTTGGCAGAGGTTTTTACATCGGATGCCCTTTCTGTCACAACCCTTTTCGCAAGGGACAGAAACACGCTGACGACTTTGCAGCTACTCTTTACGAAAGTCAGCAATGGTTCTTTTACATGCCTCTCACCATAGACAGTGAGAGACATGGCCCGCCTTTGATAACCCAGTTAGCTGCACTGGGGGGGACAGTGACAACCTTGTGGCGAGTGGGACTCAAACCCCCAACCTTTGGATCAGCGATCCAGCGCCCTATACCACTAGACCACCACTGCCCCCAGCCAGGTAATGAATATGAAGGTGAAAAGTAAATGTGATGCATGATTTCAAAAGTGGAAAAGATTTGTTTCAAATTAAATTTTAAGTAAAAGGTATAAACATGAAACAAATAAATACATAAAATGAATTGCAGTCTCTAAACATTAGTGAAGACTGTTTTTCTCCTTTTAACGAACCGATGTTATTATATACCAAAAACAATGACACTCCAATGTAAAACATTGATCAGTAGTACTGTATTCAAGTAGATTTTGCTTCTTCCATTGATTTGATTTCCTCATCATTCTGCATATTTAAGTAGAAAATAATCATATTGTATCTGATATTCAATTTGAATTATTTAAATCAATATTTTCCTCAAAAATACTGTATGAACTTGAGTTATCAGTTTGCTTTTGTTTCCCAAAACAAGATTTTGAAATATTGACTTTAACTCTCTTTACCATTTCGATCTTGAAGTCAGAATTTTCATTTCGATCAAACTTTACATTTCTGTAGACCGCTATCCAGCTGAGACATGTAGCTCATTAGTTAACTTCAGCAGCGTTTCCCCTCTGCTTTGGGGATTTGTGTGTGAGGGTATGGGTGAAGTATGGAAGGTGTCACATTTGATTTCCTTCCTGTGACCTTTGGTTTTTGTTTGGGGTCAACACACTCTTTCATTTTCACCCATGGAACCAGATACACTGTGGCCCCCCGGGACCAGTGATATACATCCTGCTCGAGAAATTGCACCACTGATGTATTCCAGTTAGAGCTGATTAAGATAAATGCAGTGACAATGACTTGAGTTATTTTGCCTGAGAAACGTGTAATATCTCTTACTAATGAGAGATTAGTGCAGGAAAGATTTTCAAGAAACAGGTTGATACAGTTTATATTTGATGGGTAAATGTTATTATTTTAGCCTTGACACACTTGTTGTGAAAATAAAATATTCATTCATTCAATCATTTTCTGAAACTGATTAATCCTGATTAGGGTCGCAGGGAGGCTGGCACCCATCTTTGATGACTCTGGGAGAGGGACGGGTACAACCCAGTCATCGCAGGGCATAAAATTACATAAAAGTAACAAACTTGGACTTCTTCTTTATTCTTTTCCATTCAGCTTTTCTCCTTTTTCAGGGTCGCCACAGCGGGTCATCTGATTTGCATGTTTTGATTTGGCATAGGTTTTTATGTCGGCTGGCCTTCCTGACACAACCCTTCAGCAAGGGACAGTAACACGCTGACAGCTTTGCAGCTACTCTTTACCAAAGTCAGCAATGCTTCTTTTACATGAACCTCTCACCATAGACTGCGAGAGACATGGCCCGCCTTTGATAACCCAGTTAGCTGTACTGGGGGGACAGTGACAAACCTTGTGGAGAGTGGGACGCGAACCCCCCGACCTTAGAATCAGCGATCCAGCGGCCTTTACCATCAGGCCACCACTGCCCACTTGGACATATTAATAAATTATATAATTTAATGTAAGTCTACTGGAGCTTGATAGATGGAATACAAATGCTAACTGGATAAGATAGACTATTATTTTTAATGCTATTATTTAATTGTTGGTTCATTCTTTTTCCTCTCATTTGTACACTTGCATTCACAGCCTGGGATAAATACACTGGTATACACTACTCAACATTCGTATGAGAGCAGAGGAAGGCCCCTACCTCCTGTCAGATCAGGTCGCCCAGCCTCATCACATCTACCGCCGCCGCCGCCTTTGCACACTGGACACACTTCTGTCCCTAGGAGCTTCGCTGATGAGTTTGAGTCCAAGTACTCCTTCCACCCTGTTGAGGATCTGCCGCCCCCTGAGGAGTACAGACAGTTTGCAAAATCCTATCCCAGTAAAAACAATAACACTATGAGACGAGGAGCTCCCCATGCACCACCTATTGGGAGCTGATCTGCACTCAACGAAGAAACTGGCTACACTTTTCCAATCTAATTATAAACATAACACTCTATTACTGTATACACATACACCCGCTGTATGCATAAGAGACCCGAAGCTGTCTAGCAGAATGCAAAATGAAACTTTACCTGACTAACTGAAATATTCTCAGGTGAAGAGAATTTAGGCCACATTTAATAGTAAGAATAATTACAGAACTAATAACTATATAGAACTAATGCTTTCTGATTGGCTTATTAGACTTTAATCCAGAGTGGATAATGCTTCACTCAATATGTCGAACAATCAATTTAAAAAGGTTTAAAAATGGTAATGTAAATCACAAAAAAAAAAAAAAAAAATTCTAATCTGCTTCCCCCCCCCATGTTGAATCCACCAAAACTTTGAACGTGTACAGTCAGCCCTCGAATAAATAATTTTCTTTTACTTTTAACACATTTCATACAAAATCGGCGTCCTTTTATTATTTTTAAAGGGTTTATAGGGTAGTCTTGAGAGCCTTTAATAACGATATTACACGCAATAACGAATCACGTGTTTTACATGTAAAATGCGCCTCTACTTACGAAAACTTCAGGCTACGAAAAAGGCTCTGGAACGGATTAATTTCGTAAGTAGAGGGCCGACAGTATTTAAAAAAAAAGTTGATACCTGTTGATGCTCTTATGCTTTACTAGTGAAGTAATAGTTAAAATATGTACATATAAAGATATTTTCTCTTTATATTGCCTTGCACCAAGACAGTTATTTGCTTCAGGCTCAGTGAATGAATGGAGAAGAAAGACAGAATTCCTTGAGTAGATGTACAAAAGCCGGGGGGGGGGGGGGGGCAGCTTGCAAACTACACACAGGAATTGCCGCTTGAGACCACACTGGGCTTGAACTCCGGACCGTTTTGCTGTGAAGTGGGAGCAGTGACCACTGTACCAGGAATATACTCCCAGTTTAAATTTCCCACAGCTCTATTATTATACAGAGATACAATGAAGCCTCACTCACTGTTACATTAGTATGTTATAACATGGGTTGCTTTCAAGTGCACATATAAATTGTATGACAATCACATCTGATTCCTTTGTGCTGTGGTAGACATTCTTTTGTTTTCTGAACCGCTTAGTCCTAATTAGGGTTGCGGGGAGGCTTGCACCCACCTCAGCAGACTCTGGGTGAGGGCGGGGTATACTCTGAACAGCTCGCCAGGCCATTGCAGTGCCAACATTCATACAACCATTCACACTCTCATTCACAACTAGGGGTGATTTGGAACAGCTAGTTAACCTACTCTACATATTCTTCAACTGTAGGAGGGAACCAGAGTACCCGGAGGAAACCCACGCAAGCACAGCGAGAACATGCAAACTCCACACAGTAACGCCCGAGCTGGGACTCGAACCGAGGCCTTCTTGCTGTGAAGCAGAAGTGCCATACAATGACATTAATATCCAATTAAAATGCATTAATATTAAAATTTTTATTTCTGTCCTGACCTGTGAGATGAGGTTAGGAATTTGGCTCGAACCAGACCAGTTTCACTCCAGACACCTCCCCAATCCTGCACTGCAAGTCAATACAGCTTGCATTACAGAACAACTTCCAGCAGAGGGAATCGCCGCACTTCTGATTAAACATTTCTGCTCCTTCTTTTCATAACTCCTAAGGCTCACATCATGTCAGATCTTCTCAGTGTGTCTCTTTATGCTTTCTCTGTTCTCTGTCTTTGTATGTGGAGTCAGTGTTGTGATTTAAAGATACTGTGAACAGTATAACAATTAATGCTTTGTGAATAAAAAGCCTTTGCAGCAAGCTGGGGTCACCTGACTATATTAAAAATATTATTACAGGCTGAGATTTTTTGTTGTTGTTGTTTATTGCAGTTCTGTGTAAACTACATTTCATTTTAATATTTGAGTTTCTGGATTAATACAGTTCTATATATTGAAATCTAAATCCAAATTTATGGAGGAAAAATCTACTTCTGATAAACTTATGTTACTTCATCCGATTAAGGTTTCATTGCCACAACACCAACCATACAGCAGTGAATGGCACTGTTACCAAATACATTTTTTTCAATTAGGATTCTATTCATAAAATATACACACACACATTAAATACCAAGAGAAGATTTTGGTGGAGCACAATGACTTATCCAGAAACACAGGTGTTCAAGGAAGTTTAATGATCAAATAAAATTCTCACAGCTTCATTTATTTGACTTTGGTTGTCATTTTGCAGGGTTATTATTAAAGTGGCTACAGCCTGTGCACTGTGTGCAGCTCGGCTCTCAACAGGGCATCAAATACATCATAAATATTTTATAAGGTAATTGATTAGTAATAAAAATAATGCTTCAGTGTGGCACTTGTGCTGTGGGTGTATTTCCTTTTTAACTCCACTATTGCTTATTTGCTGTTAAGGTATGATTGGGGATTGGGGTGGGTCAATGGGTTTCAGCATTACAATAATTTTTGCCTAGAGCATCAGAACAGCATTCACCAATCCTGCACTTATGAATAATTTAAAATTTGTCCATGATAGTCATGCTGGTACAGATGAAATGTACTGTGTTCAGACAGCACAGTCTTCTCTACTGATACTTCTATTGTTTGGTCCCTTCCCCCCCCACTCTATATTTGCCATCTCTTCTTTATGTCTGTTATTTGATATTTATCCTGGCCTCCATTAGTGTATTTTTTATTTTTATTTATTTCCATTTATAATGATAAAAGCCTGTATATATGTGGGAAAATTAAGCCTGGATTTAGAGATGGAAAGTTACAATTACTCAGGAAAAGAGTGTTACAGGTTTGGTATTAATAGAATCCAAACTTCATTGCTCCTGTCTGCTTGACCCTGCCGCCACTTGTCATGCTCTATGTATATCTATGTATGTATATCTTCAACTGTAATTCAGAAAAAAGTTGGCACAGTAAAATGCAAATAAAAAAGTAATTGCATTGGTACAAATGCAGTATCCAAGAAAGCCTAGACTTTAAGGAGCAAAAAAATGTGTTAAGGATCTACATTTTCTTAACAAATATATGACAACATTATTGAAATGTATACAAAAAAACTATGTTCCTCAAAGGTAAATAAGGAGGATTTTGTCTATTTTATGATATAATTTCATGAAATGGCTGAAAGAATCTGAAGAAATTTGGATAATAAATTTTAAGGGCACAAGCCTAAGTCGAGCATCTGTCATGTACAGATTCTCAGATGGCAATGAATCAAGAACCATCATTCATCTGTAAGCGATATGGACTTGGGATTACTTTGGTAAGTACAACGTTAAATCCAAAAGTGGCTGTTAAAACCTAATTAATTAAGAATCTTTGTCAACATGTCCGGAACAGACCATCACACACTGAAAACATATACGTACTGTGGTCAGCCGAGTCAGTCATCATGCATTCTGGGCCAAACATAAAAAGAACCATCCAGACTTTTACCAGCATCAAGTTCAAAATCCAAGGTCTGTTATAGTCCAGGGTTGTGTCAGTGCTCATGGCAACGCGAGCTCACACTTCTGTGGTAGCAGCATTAAAAAAGAGAAATGCATTAAGATTGGATCAACATATTTTCCAGGGACACCCATCGGTATTTCAACAAAACATTGCTGTACTATCTTCTACACATGTTTCAAGGCAAGACTGCAGAAGAAGAGGGTGTGGTCGTGGGATAAGCCTGCCTGGAAAAGAAACTAAACGTGGAGGTGTAAAATGTATAAGATGGTCACCTAGGCAACCGGAGCATGAAATGTCTGTGTGACAAATGAATTGCAAAATATGTGCTCAGCCATACTGACAAACATAAAGCATGAGTCGCCTTCCTGTGGGGTGTGGGGTGTGTGTGTGTGTGTGTGTGTGTGTGTGGGGGGGGGGGGGGGGGACACACACACACGACACCAAGCCATTCCCAGATCAGCCGAGAAAGATGGTCCCTCCAACGTGTTCTGAGTCAACCGCAGGGTCTCTTCCCTGTCAGACATCCCTGAATCACCACACCAGGATGCTCTAATCAGATGCCTCAGCCACTGGATCCTCTCTACTCAACTCCCCCTGGATCTGTGTTTGCACAGATACATTATTTTTATAATTAATCAGAAATTAATTAGTACACGGGGCAGTGGTGGTCTAGTGGTATAAGGTGCTGGATCGCTAATCCAAAGGTTGGGGGTTCGAGTCCCACTCTCCACAAGGTTGTCACTGCCCCCGCCCCCCAGTGCAGCTAACTGGGTTATCAAAGGCCGGCCATGTCTCCCACTGTCTATGGTGAGATTCATGTAAAAGAACCATTGCTGACTCTCGACAAGAGTAGGCTGCAAAGCCGTCAGCGTGTTTCCGCCCTATGATGGCCTGGCGAGCTGTCCAGGGTGTACTCTGCCCTCGCCCGGAGTTGGCTGGGATGGGCACCAGCCTCCCCGCGACCCTATTTAGGATGAAGCGGTTACAGAAAATCAACTGAACTGATGAATTAGTACTTCGATGTTACGAAATACATATATAGTATATAATATATAGTATTCTATAACACTAAAACTAATAATATAATACATACGAATAGAGAATAACTGAAATACATGCTTCAGAGCAGGCAATGACTGTGTAAACATTAACAGCAGGGATGTGGGAGCAACATTAAGATAATGTCCGAACTGAAAAATATAGCCGGGCTGAAAGACCACAAAATTCTTCCTACATTTCCGAGTTTGAATTGAGTTTTGGATTTGTCTGCCTGGTTTCATAAACACTTTTAATCTGCATACTGCAGCCCCACGTTTCTCTGCTACACTCTGTGTCTTGATGATAATAGTCCAGGCAAACAAGTTCAAGTTTGTGAAGGCATCATGATCAGTGATAGCCAAGGGTCAGGAAAACTGTAAACATTGACAAGAGGCGTGATCTGATATCAAACATCTTGGGATAATTTGACAAACAGGCAACAGTCAGGCGGTCTCTAACAAACAAAAATCAACAGTTCAGTAGCTTGGCAATAACAGACAAACAAGACTAAGTGTGAATGACATGGTGGCGTAGTGATTGGCCTCACTGAAAGAACGTTGTGGGTTCAAGACACAATCTTGGGTGTTTTTGGATGTAGCTTGCATATTTTGCGTGTTTTCTCTGGGTACTCTGGTACCGCCTACATTCCAAAGCACATTAGGCTAACTGGCAGTTCCATATTGTCCATAGGTGAGAGTGTGAACACTTGTACTTGTTGGCCCTGTGATTGTCTGGTGAACTGTTTAGGGCAGGGGTGGGCAATTATTTTGGCTCGGGGGCCATGTTGACTTTTAAAATTTGACAAATGGGCCTGGTCAGCAAGATGCAATAAGAAAAATGCATTTTTAAACAGTACATATCAAACATAAAAAGAAAAAAGTATTAAAATACTAACACACCCTTTAGTGGGAACAGTGTTGTTAGTTACCCATTTTTGCCAGTGCTTCGAAGTCTGGTGGTAATTCTGTTGTGATTCTCAGAACAAATTTGAGGTATTCATCACTCAACTGGCATCTGCGGGCTGCTTTGAGGGTGTTCATCACACTAAAAGTCTGTTCACTCACATATGTAGAGCCAAACAACAACAGCATCCTCTGTGCCATCTTCGGGATGTTTGGAAATTTGGCTGCACTTAATGAAGCATAAAACTCATCCAGTTTAAGGGAGTTGAACTTCTCCTTTAACATCATGTCATATTGGAGATCAATCAGTTCCAACTGCAACTCCTGAGCTACCGTTTCAGGCTCTTGTGAGAAGGGACCTGACACCAGCTGAAGTGCCCTGTCAATTTCTCCAAAATCACAAAACCAATGGCAGAATTCTTCATGCGGGTCCTCCAGTGCTTTCCTGGATTTGTTCACATGTTGCAGGGCCTCTTTTAACTTGGCCAGAGTGGGGGAAATAAGCGAATGACTTGTCTGACATTTTCTTTGAAAATAAAACTAGCCATGTTTTGAAGGCTCTGATGTTTCCTTGTATTTCACTCATAAACTGTTTTTCCCTTGTAGCTTCACATTCAGCTCGTTCATGTGGGCCAGTTTGTCCACAGTAAAAGCGAAATCACATCCAATCTGTGTCTTTCAGCTAAGGAACATTTTCAGTGTTCTCAATGAGGTCTATAAATGAAAGAATCTCCTGTTTGAGCTCCACACATTGACATACTTCCCCCAAACTGAACCAGCGGACATTAGAATGTAAAGCAAGTCCCTATGATCAGCGTCAGATTCTTCAAGAAAATGAATAAACTGACGATGGTGAAGTCCCCTCGCTCGAATAAACTTAACGAGTTTCACAACCGGCTTCACCACGTGGTTGAGCTGCACCACAGGTTTACACAGTGCTTCCAACTGAATTATGCATGTATTCTCACACTTAATTCTGGGGGGCAGTGGTGGCACTGGCTTGCTGATCCTAAGGTTGGGGGTTCGAGTCCCACTCTCCAGAAGGTTGTCACTGTCCCCCCAGTGCAGCGAACTGGGTTATCAAAGGCGATCTATGTCTCTCACTGTCTATAGTGAGAGGTTCATGTAAAAGAACCATTGCAAACTTTCGTAAAGAGTAGCTGCAAACCCGTCAGCATGTTTCTGTCCCTTGCTAAAAGGTTGTGTCAGAACGGGCATCTGACGTAAAAACCTAAGCCAAATCAAACATGCGGATCATTTGCTGTGGCGACCCCTGAAAAAGGGACAAAGCCGAAAGGAAATCTCATCTCTCACGTTTGATTCTGGGATGGTCTTAGCCCGCAAGCCCACGACCAACCTATCAGTGGTAGCCGGGTGTTCTTGCAGTGCGGCTGATGTATATGTTTAAAACCAAAATGGTTTCTTTGCAAATTAGACATACAACCTTTGATCGAACTTCAGTAAAAAGTATTTCAGTGTCCATTCCTTATGAACCACTCGGCACTCACTGTCGACTTTTCTCTGAAATTGCTGCAGATGGGCTCTGTGCAGTAGAATAGTGATAACCGGAAGTGGCCTGAGCGCCGCAAAATCAACTGACTGCGCCTAATGTGCCACTGGTGTTGCAATGTAGTCACTACAAGTCAGAGTCAAATGAATGCAATCGATCAATCATTCACATCAAACATTAATTCTGTACCAATCAATCTTCAGCGAGCCGGATTAAAAAGACCAATGGGTTGAATGTGGCCTGTGGGCCGTAGCTTGCCTACCCCTGGTTTAGGGTGTACTTCACCCAGTGTTGACTGCGATAGGCTCCGGCCTCTAGTAGGAGTAAACGATTCAGAAAATGAATGATGAGACAGATGAAGTCTAAGTGTGAGTGTGAACTCTAATATAGAGACAAGTGTGCTTCATCAATAGTTTGTAGAGCTGGAGAGCGTGGAGTCTTGTGTTAAGTACTGGGAACTTGTATGAATTGCTTGCAGCAATGGTAGTTAAGCCTCTGGATTAATGATTAATGAACTGAAGGTCAGGGGTTCAATACCCAGTACCACCCTTGAACAAGACCCTAAAGCTCCAGTTGCTCAGATGTTCAAGAATAAAATACAATAAAATAAAATAAAACAAAGAGTAAGTCGCTTTGAAAGGGTGTCTGCCAAGTGTCATGAATGTAAAATGGTTAGTAGAAGGGAAAATAGTGCTGGATTGTACATGACCAATTATGGAATGCTTATACTGGACAAAAATTAACTCCACATATACACTCACACCTAGGGGCGATCTAGAACAGCCAATTTGCCTAATGTGCATGTCTTTGGACTGTGGGAGGAAATTGGAGTACCCCAAGGACCTCCTGGCTAGGAGGACTACATGTTTGCCGCTGTGCCACCCTTTCTTAAAGTTAATAAGACAAAAACCTCCTGTATTTACAGAGAAAACAGAAAATGCATAGTCATCCATGATAACTGCTGCTGAGTTCTGATACTGGAGACTCCTTCACAAAATGGCAATGAACCATTCAATAGAAAATTTCACCATATGAATGATGATAATGAATGGTGACATTAAAATAGTGGACAGAGAGTAACATTGTACTGGAACTAAATGACCTTGCAGAACTATGACTGGGCTCAATGCTTTCACACCCTAAAGTCAGTAATGAGTTCACACATGCACTTTCAAATGCCAGAGTGACTTTAATTTTCCATAGTGACTTAAGGTGATTAATGCTCTTTCTCAGTAGGTTATAGGATTGCACTTAAACAAAGACCCAGAAATCCTGTGTGACGACAGGGCTTAATATATGGTGTGTTTGACATTTGTTCTAATGTTGGCATTTACCAGTACATAAGGTACTTGTATGTAATTTCACTTGTCATACAATCGCTGCATATTACTACAGTGATACCTCTGCTCACGAACATAATTGGTTCCTAGAAAGTGTGTGTGAGGCGAAAAGTTTGTCTTCCGAACATTTATTTCCCATAAGAAACCATTAAAATGAGAATAATCCGTTCCCAGGTCCCCATAAAACATAATTTTCTACTAAATAAGCCTTAAAACTACACAAAAATACACCTTATTTTATGTATAATAAATGTGCTATTGTATTGTAATTAAAGAAATAAACTGTACTGTATAATAAAGTCGTTTTATTTACCTTTGTGATGGTAGTTGATGGCTTGATGGAATGGAGTGGGAGGAGGAGGGAGGGAGGGACTTACTGTTTGGAAGGAGTGTTTGGAAACGCCTACTGTTTGGAAACACGCATAGCCACACACGCACCCTTAATAGCTTCCTTGTTCTTAAGGATGGTGATAGACTTAGCGTACTGGTACTGGGACGCTGAGTCACACAAACGCACACCTCGTTCGTGTTTTTCAATGATCTCCGCCTGTGGTGGGGTCTTTTTCGGTCCCATAATAGCAAAAGTACACTCAATATGGTCCAAAATGTCTATCAAACACAAACCACTTCGCATTCAAAGAAAGGGGTGCCAAGCTGTGACGCGGTGAGCGTGCGTCTGCTTCTCGTGGCCGCCACCGTGGCGCTGTTCGACCGCGTGGTTTGGTTCGTCCGCCGAAAAGTAGTTCGTCAGCCGAGACTATATTTTCGCGAATTTAAAGTTCTTGAGGCGAAAAGTTCGTGAGCTTAAGCGTTCGTCAGCCGAGGTTTGACTGTACTTTGAAGCAGTGGGATGTTTCTTTTTTGCATATGTGTCAATTACAATAAAAGTACAGCATTTCTAAAATCTGTTTTTTTTTTGTTCAAAAATAAGAAAGAATGTGTTGAGAGAGTCCATAGTGATAGAATTTTTATTGCCATTATTTTGGACACTTATCCTGTCAGTATTAAACTGGAGGTAGTAAAAGGTTTAGATTGTAAATGAACTGAGTGCTGTGTTTGTCGCTGCTGTTCTAAAAGATAACTGAGCTTGTTCCACTTCACCTGCTGGCAGAGGAAGATTGGCAAATGCAGTCCAAACATTCTGGTGTAGGTAGATATTTTGCACAGTGCGTACTCTGCTTTCCTCCCACTGTCTAAAGACATGTTCCAAATTGACTGTAGGTGTGCGTGTACATGGTTGTATATGTGTTGGCCCAAGGGCAGTGGTGGTCTAGCGGATAGGGTGCAGGATCGCTGATCCTAAGGTTGGGGGTTCGAGTCCCCACAGGACTGTCAATGTCCCCCTAGTTCAGCTAAGAGGGTTATCAAAGGCGGGCCATGTCTCTCACTGTCTATGGTGAGAGGCATGTAAAAGAACCATTGCTGACTTTCGTACAGAGTAGCCTGCAAAGCCGTCAGCGTGTTTCTGGGGACAAGTAGTAAACGTTCCTGCATCCCGGTTAATCTTCTCTGGAAGAGACAAATTGCTACACTACCCTAAGGGAATAAGATATGATGATGATGATGATGATGTGTTGACCCCGTGATGGACTGGTGAGCTGTTAAGAATGGACAACACCTTTGTGTGGAGTCAGTTGGAATATTCTTCAGCTTCCTCATGGCCCTAATAGATGGTTAAAGTAGCTCAGAAGATGAGATGAAATAAACCCTGAACCTAATCTAGTGCATCACGTGTCAGTTTATAAAGCTCGGAGGGTACTCAGGTCTGTGCCTTATAGTCTGTGACATTACATCATCTCTGTAGGGGGGGGGGTTGTCACTGGGTGAGGGGGTACAACACTTATTATACCTTGGGGTGGATTCATCATTTTAAATTTATTAGTGGATATCTTATTGCAAAACTACAGATGAAAGCATTCACAGAGTAGCCAAAAGCAAATTAATATGACGTATGATGTTTACTGAAGATAAATTAATAACTAAATGAATTTAAACAGTGTTTTGGCCTCCATTCAAGAACAAGATTAATACACTGCATACTGGAATATAAAGTGCAATTTTATAGTCTGGGGCATTTTATTCCATTCACTACCATCACAGCATTTTCATTAGTTTTATGATTTATAGAGTTTTGTGGGATGGAGACTGGGCGTGTTTGTATGCACACATTATAATGCTATTTGTGTAATGAGTATTAGATTTTTATGCCACATAAGAATAACACAGAAGAGTCTTCTTCTTCTTCTAATGGGTCACTGGTGGTCTAGTGGTATAGGGCGCTGGATCGCTGATCCTAAGGTTGGGGGTTTGAGTCCCACTCGCCACAAGGTTGTCACTGTCCCCCTCAGTGCAGCTAACTGGGTTATCAAAGGCCGGCCATGTCTCTCACTGTCTATGGTGAGAGGTTTATGTAAAAGAACCATTGCTGACCTTCGTAAAGAGTAGCTGGAAAGCCGTCAGCATGTTTCTGTCCCTTGCTACAGGGTTGTGTCAGGAAGGGCATCTGACGTAAAAACCCATGCCAAATCAAACGTGTGAATCATTCGCTGTGGCGACTCCTGGAAAAGGGAAAAAAAGCCGAAAGGAAATCTCTCAGTCTTCTTCTTCATCTCATTTATTTTCTTTTCTACTTATTATTATTATGAATGCTTGTATAGCGCATTATTCATACACACGTATGCTCAATGCGCATGAGAACATTGTGTTGTTCTATCCTTTTGATGCTGAGCACCAAGCAGGAAACAACAACTCCCAAATTTTAGCGTCTTATGGTATGTCGCAGCCGGATTTGAACTCTGACCTTCCGGAGGATAAAGCAGACTCTCTACCAACTGAACTAAATCCCCAGTGGGGATCCTAACTAGTGTTATGGGGAGGCTGGTGCCCATCTCAGCCAACTCTGGGCGAGGGCAGAGTACACCCTGGACAGCTCGCCAAACCACCACAGGGCAGAAACATGCTAATGGCTATATAGCTACTCTTGATGAAAGTCAGCAATGATTATTTTACATCTCCCACTATTGACAGTGACAGACATGGCTGGTCTTTGATAACCAAATTAACTGCACTGGGGGTCTTCTTCTTCTTCTTCTTCTTGTGAGTTTATTAATTGACTGATTGATTAATTAATTTAATGATAGCAGGTCTGGCATTCTTTATGAGCTAAGATTTCCAGGAACAGTAAATGTGTGTTTGCATCAGTACGTTTTCAAAAAGGAAATATTTATTTAATAATAATAGTGTCAGTACATTTTCTGCCACTGGTCTTCTGAACAGAGGCGTGTACACTTTCAAGTTTATAACAAGTCAAGCTGTGATTTTTACTGTTATTGTCTTCAAATACCTTCTAGTTGCTAAAATACAAGTTAGAAAAGAAAGTAACTTGTAGTAGACTAATGCACTCTGAGAGTACAAACCTCTGCCAGTGTGGAAAAAAAAAAGACAAAGTACACTGCATCCCAGTAGAGCCTACTGTAGTACCACACTTACAAAAGGAAAATGTTCAATTTCAAAATGTTAAAGAATCCTTTATAAATTTCTGTATCCAGAATTTGATTCGGATCATCTTTAAAATTTTTATGGACTCTTCTTTGCACAAAAGCTGCGACTCTGATAAGAAATCCACATGGAACCTTTTGCTAAATCCTGCTAACAAACACACAAACCTAATAAAAAACCACATCCTCCCTCACAGAGGTAACTCCAATATTGAAAGCAGAAAATTCTATGATGTGTTCATTCACATGTTCATTCTAAAATTATAATAATAATAAACATCTGTGGCAGACTGCGGTGGATATGAGTAGAATAAATCACTTGGATATTCTGACATTGGTAAATAATCATTGAGTGCTTCATACCGTCGTCTTAATCTTTGTATTATTTAATCTAACAGCAGGTCCCTTTGTGTTTCAGTTTTTACTTATTACATTTTGTTTGGGAAACAAAAACACACACAAAAAAAAAATAGAAGGATTCTGTACAGAGTATTATTTACGCACAAGAACTAGATTTAAATTTGACAGTAACATGCACAAATGCCCCCTGTGCAGCTAACTAGGTTATCAAAAGTCTCTCACTGTCTATGGTGTGAAAGAACTATTGGTGACTTTCAACAAGAGTAGCTGCAAAGCTGTCAGCGTGTTTCCACCCTGCGATGGCCTGGCGAGCTGTCCAGGGTGTACTCTGCCCTTGCCGAAGTCAGCTGGGATGGGCGCCAGCCTCCCCATGATCCTAATTAGGATTAAGTGGTTACAGAAAATGAACGATGAACATCCACAAATGCACACGATTCATCCAACTCATTTCAACAATTTATCCATTTAGGATGGTGCTGGGCTTTTGGTCGAGAGGTAGTGAGTTTAAATGCTGTCAGACCCCTGGGAAAGGGCTCAAATAAAAGTGTATCTCTGTACACACAAGAATTAAAATGGGTTGAAGTCAAAATGCTTCTAGCTTCATGCTATATACGCTAAGATAAGGTCCGGCCTAATGAGCCGGTTTGCTCTGGTAGGAAATTTTGAGCAACCTTAACATACTACTCATCCAATAAAGGGCAGGGAGAATATTACAATTTAAATATCACAGGAATTCAGCAACCATGGTTTTTGAATATTAATCTCATTATGTGCTTCCAAAGTCAATGGTGAAGAATACACTCTATTACACGCAGTCCTGGGAAAGAGTGTACGTTAAAATAGTCTGAAAAAATAGAGCCGGTCTCAGTTCTATCAAATTGACTGACTAGCATTTACTAAGTCAGTAATACACCACAAGTAACATGAACAAAATAACCCTGGGTTTTTTAATCATAGACATTGTGGACATTGTGCCCCGGTGTAACCCCAGGGTTAGTAAACCACATGATGACCATGTGCATTAAAACGTCTGGCTCAGATTTTTCCCAGAAAGTTGTTTATAGTTACATCTGAGCCACTACAATTTCGAAAACATGTGACTGCTATTATCTCTCAAACTTTTCAATCCTGCTAACTCTAGTCATGTGAGTTGACCCAGCTGAATACCAAGCTTTTAGAAGGACAAAAGGTGGAAAGGAAGTGATGAACACGCTGAAATTGATTGACTGAAATTATTTTACAGTCATGGCTGCCCACAAGGTTCACTGGTCAATTACACTGCAATTAATCCATATCAAAATGAAATGAATGGTTCAAAACCATAAATATTATATGAAATATACACATTTTGACAGAATATCTTCTTCCGTGTTACAGTTGATGATATATGGCGTATTGCAGATTGTTTTACAATCACGAGGAAGTGGCGGTCTAGTGGTATAGGGCACTGGATCGTTGATCCTAAAATTGGGGGTTCGAGTCCCACTGTCCTCAGGGTTGTCACTGTCCCCCCCAGTGTAGCTAACTGGGTTATCAAAGGCTGGCCATCTCTCTCACTGTCTATGGTGAGAGGTTCATGTGAAAGAACCATTGTTGACTTTCATAAAGAGTAGCTGCAAAGCCGTCAGCGTGTTTCTGTCCCTTGCTACAGGGTTGTGTCAGGAAGGGCATCCGACATAAAAATCTATGCCAAATCAAACATGCGAGTCATTCACTGTGGCAACGCCTGATAAAGGGAAAAAGCCGAAAGGAAATCTCTCATCTCACAGATTGTTTTACACTCATAACAGATATATTTATATGTATTAATAGGTATTTACATTAACACACAGGTAGACTACATCTTGTGTAGGCGATGTAATTTGAAGGAAGTCAGTGACTGCAAAGTCATAGTGGGTGAGAGTGTTGCCAAACAGCATAAGATGGTGGTGTGCAGGATGAATCTGATGGTGAGGAAGGTGAAGAAGGCAAAGGCAGAGCAGAAGACAAAGTGGTGGAAGTTGAAAAAGGAAGAGTGTCGTGTTGTCTTCAAGGAGGAGTTGAAACAGGCTTTGGGTGGCCAGGGAGTGCTTCCAAATGACTGGACAACCACAGCAAATGTGATCAGGGACACAGGTAGGAGAGTACTTGGTGTGTCCTCTGGAAGGAAAGTAGATAAGGAGACTTGGTGGTGGAATGAGGAAGTGCAGGAGTGTGTACAAAGGAAGAGGTTAGCTAAGAAGAAGTGGGACATTGAGAGGACCGAAGAGAGTAAACAGGAGTACAGGGAGACACAGCATAAGGCGAAAGTAGCAGTGGCTAAGGCCAAACAGAGGGCGTATGATGACTTGTACGATAGGTTGGACAGTAAAGAGGGAGAAAATGATCTATACAGATTGGCACAGCAGAGAAATAGAGATGGGAAGGACGTGCAGCAAGTTAGATTGATAAAGGACAGAGAGGGAAATGTATTGACTGATGACAGAAGTGTGCTGGGAAGATGGAAAGAGTACTTTGAAGAGCTGATGAATGAGGAAAATGAGAGAGAAAAAGAGTAGAAGAGGTGACCATTGAGGAGCAGGATGTAGCAAAGATCAGTAAGGGTGAAGTGAGAAGGGCATTGAAGAGGATGAAGAATGGAAAGGCAGTTGGTCCTGATGACATACCTGTGGAGGTATGGAAGTGTGTAGGAGAGGTAGCAGTAGATTTTCTGACAAGAACATTCAACAAGGTACTAGAGAGTGAGCAGATGCCGGAGGAGTGGAGGAGAAGTGTGCTGGTGCCCATTTTTAAGAACAAGGGCGACGTGCAGAGTTGCGGCAACTACAGAGGGATAAAGTTGATGAGCCATACGATGAAGTTATGGGAAAGAATAGTGGAAGCTAGACTAAGGGCAGAGGTCAGCATTTGTGAACAACAGTTTGGTTTCATGCCAAGAAAGAGCACCACAGATGCAATGTTTGCTTTGAGGATGTTAATAGAGAAGTACAGAGAAGGTCAGAGGGAGCTACATTGTGCCTTTGTGGATCTGGAGAAAGCATATGACAGGGTGCCAAGAGAAGAACTGTGGTATTGCATGAGGAAGTCTGGAGTGGCAGAGAAGTATGTTAGAGTGGTGCAGGACATGTATGAGAGATGTAAGACAATGGTGAGGTGTGCTGTCGGTGTGACCGACGAATTCAAGGTGGAGGTGGGACTGCATCAAGGGTCAGCTCTCAGCCCCTTCTTGTTTGCTATGGTGATGGACAGGCTGACAGAGGAGGTGAGACAAGAATCTCCATGGACTATGATGTTTGCAGATGACATTGTGATCTGTAGTGAGAGCAGAGAACAAGTGCAGGAAAATCTAGAGAGGTGAAGGTATGCCCTGGAAAGGAGAGGAATGAAGGTTAGCCTCAGAAAATCAGAATACATGTGTGTGAATGAGAAGGACCCAGGAGGAACGGTGATGTTACAGGGAGCAGAGATAACGAAGGTGGAGGATTTTAAGTACTTAGGCTCAACAATCCAGAGCAATGGAGAGTGTGGAAAAGAGGTGAAGAAGCGTGTGCAGGCAGGCTGGAATGGTCGGAGAAAAGTGTCCGGTGTGATGTGCGATAGGAGAGTGTCAGCAAGAATGAAGGGAAAAGTGTACAAGACGGTGGTGAGGCCAGCGATGTTGTATGGCTTAGAAACAGTGGCGCTGAGGAAAAGGCAGGAGGCAGAGCTGGAGGTAGCGGAGATGAAAATGTTGAGGTTCTCTCTGGGAGTAACGAGGATGGATAGGATCAGAAATGAGTATATCAGAGGGACAGCCCACATAAGATGTTTTGGAGACAAAGTCAGAGAGGCTAGATTGAGATGGTTTGGACATGTACAGAGGAGGGATAGTGAGTATATTGGCAGCAGGATGCTGAGGTTTGAACTACCAGGCAGAAGGCCTCGAGGAAGACCAAAGAAGAGATTTATGGATGTGGTGAAGGAAGACATGAAGGTCGTTGGAGTCAGAAAAGAAGATGCGGAGGACAGGGTGAGGTGGAGGCGGATGATTTGCTGTGGCGACCCCTGAAGGGAGCAGCCGAAAGTAAAAGAAGAAGAAGAAGAGGTATTTACATTAACATATAATAATTAATGGGGGCAGCTGGAGCCTAATGGGGGTTGCTGGTTTGATTCATGAACCGACAGGAAAATGTGGATGAGTGAGCAGTTATTATTATTTTTTTTTTCTCTCCAAATTTGTATTCATGGAGGACCTTCACTTCTTCCACATAAATAGCTGAAGTGCCCTTGAGCAAGGCACCTAACCCCCAACTGCTCTCCAGGCGCCCCCACTGGGTGTGAGGCAGCCCACTTCTACACATGTGTGTGTGTGTGTGTGTGTGTGTGTGTGTGTGTGTGTGTGTGCTCACTGTTTACGCGTGTGTGTGTGTGTGTGTGTTTGTGTGTGCTCACTGTTTACGTGTGTGTGTGTGTGTGTGTGTGTGTGTGCGCGTGTGCTCACTCTGGTGGGTTAAATGCAGAGGAAATAATTTCCCTTATGGGATTAATATAGTATATCAAAAATCAAAAAGTGATGTTAAAATATTTCATTAAAATTTAAATATTCAAAAATAAATAATTATGTTTATAAATATTTTACTTAGATTTATTTTCTTTCACTTATAGTTTTTATATTTTTACTTTATATTTTATTTAAATCTTACTTTCTGTGCAATATTTGGTTCTGATGTGCAATACTGAGGGGGCACTGAATCCGAGAATTTTATTGCCTGTAATGCTGTTCCATCTCCTGCAGACTTGAATCTTGAATCTTTTTCTCTTCTGTGAAGTGTCTCTGTAAGTAATAATTTATCCATCATCATTTTTATTATGCCTCTAAGATCTCTGATATAATGTATTGCTCATTGTGCTATTATTATTTTATGATATCCACACCCACTGGATATGAGCAATCGTGTGCTCTGATTGGCTACTCGACTACTATGATAGCAGTTCATACACAATACTGTACTCTACATAATTATTGGTACCCCTGGTTAATATGTGTTAAAAGCCTTAAAATAAATTACAATTTTATTGCAGAAGCTACTCTCACACTGAAACTTGTAGAAAAATGTAACCTTTAACTCAAGATAATTTTAAGGGAAAAATCCCCAACTAAGAAATAATTCTTTTTCATTAAATCACCAGTTCCACAATTATTGGCACATCTAACAATTCCTAGGAAATAAATTGAATTGAAGTATTTCTGGCTTTTCTACAGTAGTTTACAAAGTTGATCAGAGTATCTAGGTACACTTAATTAGAAATTCATCACTTCCTGTTTCCCTGGGTATAAATATGAGTGACACAGAGACCATTTCTCTTATTCACTTTTTAACATGGGAAAGACAAAGAAAAAAAACACTTACCTAAGGCAGATGTCTGTCAACCTTCACAAGTCAGACAATGGCTACAAGAAAATTGCCCCTCGCCTGCTCCCGCGCATATCTACTGTCAGAGGGATCATTAAGAAGTTTAAAACATCCAGAACAGTGGTGAACAAGCCTGGACGAGGACGCGAGGTTATTTTGCCACCACACACAGTGATGAGGATAGGACGACAAATAAAACGTTCTCTAAAGTTCATTGTTAAAAACTCTCAACAAATGGGAGCTTCTTGGAGTAACAAAGTCTCCAAAACAACCAGCAGACGCTAACTACACACCAACAAGCTGTTTGGGAAGCATGCACAGAAAAAATGTTTCTCATTCGCAATCATAAATTCAAGCATCTGGAGTCTGCTAAGAGGTACTGGGACTTCAACTGGGACGGTGTGCTTTGGTCAGAGGAGATCAAGATAGAGCTTTTTAGAAACAAACACCATCAAAAGATGAGTATGTGGAAAAGGACCTCATGCCCAGTGTGAAGTATGGGGGAGGATCCGTAATGCTGTGGTCTGTTTGCCTTTCAGAGGCCCTGGGAACCCTGTTAGAGTGCATGGAATCATAAGTGCTTTGAAATACCAGAACTTTTTCAATCAAAATCTAGTGGCCTCTCCCCAAAACCTGAAAATGAGTCTTCCCTGGGCCTTTCTTTTTGAGTATGAGGAGTTCGCATACATATTGGCCCCAGAGTCCTGACCTTAACCCTACTGAAAGTCTTTGGTGTGTCCTGGAGAAGACAGAGTGGACTGTTTTTGTAGAATACTGTACATGTTTTTGGACTGTTGGAGGAAACCAGAGTACCCAATGGCAAACAAATGTAAACACAGGAAGAACACTCCACACAGGAACACCTGACACTGGGAATCAAACACAGGTTTTTCTTGCTGCAAGGCGGACACACCAACAGACACACCACCATGCCACTCCCACCATCATTAATACAGTTATTTTTCCTGCATTATTCTTTGTGGAGAAACATGATATATAATGAAGAATTTATTGTTTGGTCAGTATTTATAGAGATGTTGAATGAAGCTTGTGGGACCTAAAGCTGGTGGGAGTGCCTGCATTTCTTATTTCCTTACAGCAGGGGGCCTCATTGTTCCTCATCTTATGATAGATCTAAGGGTTTAATTTTATATTTATATAAAATGGGCAGTGGTGGCCTGGTGGAAAGGTACCGGATTACTGATCCCATGGTTGGGGATTCAAGCCCCACTGTCAATAGCTGTCACTGCTGCTAATAAATGTGGCACACATGATTGACTTGCGATGACCTGGCGAGCTGTCCAGGGTGTACTCTGCCCTCACCCAGAGTTGGCTGAAATGGGTACTAGCCTCCCCGTGACCCATATTAGGATTAAGCAGTTCAGAAAATTAACATACAGTATATGAAAGATTTTTTGGTTTGTATTTTTTCTGTTTTGATTATTATATCCCAAGGATGAGTCCACCTGTATCACAACACACACACACACACACACACACACACACACACACACACACACACACACACACACACTATTCTTAGATTTCATGGTGCTTGGTTTTTATCAATATCACCTAATCCTTATCTTTTGTTCTGCTGGTGCAGCCTCTGC
This sequence comes from Plotosus lineatus, assembly GCA_024760905.1. NCBI lineage: Eukaryota > Metazoa > Chordata > Actinopteri > Siluriformes > Plotosidae > Plotosus > Plotosus lineatus. The sequence continues at coordinate 29,206,814 of CM045736.1, forward strand.
TAATTCATGAACTGGTGCATTTATCTATCCTTCTGAACCGTTCAGGTAGTTTCTTCGATGCATTTTCCACATTCCTAAACCATTTTTATTCATGCTGCCTTTTGCGTTATTGCTACATATCTTGCATTCTCCAAATCTCTATGGTCTGCTTGTTATTAAACTTTTACATGTTGCTTCTTTCCTTAATTAGTTCTCATGATCAAAAAAAAAAAAAACCTTAAAATTGAGATGAAACACCATTCTAAACATCATACTATGATCGATATCAGCGTTTTAGAGTTAATGATATGGCACATATGGTGGCAAGGCAGCATGGTAGCATAGTACTGCCCTCCCAAGCCAGACCGCAGTATCTGCAGTTTCATGAAACTGCAGATACTGCGGTCTGGCTTGGGAGGGCAGAGTACATCTGACTCACAAAAGAAGGTTGTGGGTTTGAGTCCTGGGCTCAAGTCTTCCTGTGCTTGTGTGGGTTTTTCCTCTGGGTATCTCCAGTTTCCTCCCACAGTCCTAAGACATGCACGCTAGGCTAACTGGCTGTTCCAAATTTCACCTAATTGTTAGTGTAAATGCTTGTGAATGTGGAAGCCCACAGGTCCAGATGTATAGCAGCAACCTTGTTGTAGGCTTACACCACCATATATCTTAGGTGAACATCTAAAATGTTTCATTGTAATGAACAGAAAGTAAAATTTGACTACTTACGAGAACTTCCAGGGTAAAAGATGCATCGACTCAACTGATAAACTGCTGCACTAACTTCCTCTGAGTGTATGTCCTATAACGGGCCCATTCACTTACCAGGAATATCAATTAAATTGTTTTGGTTTGTGAATTATGAGCTTTTATTTTGGTTGTTCTGTGGTTCCTTGGCTAATCCTGTTTTCTCACCAGCAGTGCAGGCTGTGGCTGAGGGGTGTGGCTGACCTACTTCTGGCTGAGTGGAGCAGCACACACCTGATCCCACTCCTCAACCAACTCACTATAAAGACCAGCTGCACCTTCAACTTGCTGCCAGAAGATTATTTCGTCTCACTTGGTTGCCTTGTGTTCTCACCTGGCTCCTGGTCTTTGCTCTGTGGTCAGCCAGACTTCCCAACCACAGTCTCCAGTGTTTGTTACCATTTATTTTCTGCAGCGCCTCCAGTGTTTGTTACTGTTATTCTCTTCGGTGTCTCCAGCGAGTTAATAAACCTTACCCGTTGTACTGTTCAGTCTCCTGCACTTCCTGGGTCCGGCTGAAAGTTCCACACAGTAACATAAATATGAAATATCTCTTGTAAATAAAATAAAATCAGCCATGATGTCTTTCTGAAACCATTTGTTTATTCCTATATTTGAGTATCAAAGACTCCTGCAACAGGCATGGAAAACATAGTGTTAATGTCATGTTGGGACAAACACACAGAACTATAAAAACAACAACACCAAAACAAGAAAAAAAAAACCAACAACAAAATAAAAAAAACCCCTACACACCAAAATCTGTGTCTGGGTACCAGTTTCCTTCCATAGTCTAAAGACCTGCACATTAGGCAACGTAGCCATTCCAAATTTCCCCTAGATAAGAGTGGGAATTGTTACAGGTGTTTTGGTCCTCTAATGGACTTACAAGCTATTCATAAAGCCTACCTTCATCCAGAGTCACCTGAGACCCTAATGGAGTTAGGTGGTTTGGCAAACCAATCTTCCAGTATAGCCTACACCAAGTTCCTGTTTAATTATAGACAGTTGGAGCACTGAACAAAAATCTAGAGAGGTAGAGGTATGCCCTGGAAAGGAGGGGAATGAAGGTTAGCCTCAGTAAGACAGAATACATGTGTGTGAACGACAAGGACCCAAGAGGAACGGTGAGGTTACAGGGAACAGAGATAAAGAAGGTGGAGGATTTTAAGTACTTGGGCTCAACAATCCAGAGCAATGGAGAGTGTGGAAAAGAGGTGAAGAAGCGTGTGCAGGCAGGTTGGAATGGTTGGGGAAAGTGTCCGGTGTGATGTGTGATAGGAAGGTATCGGCAAGAATGAAAGGAAAAGTGTACAAGATGGTGTTGAGGCCAGCGATGTATGGTTTAGAAACAGTGGCGTTGAGGCAGAGATGAAAATGTTGAGGTTCTCTTTGGGAGTAACGAGGATGGATAGGATCAGGAATGAGTACATCAGAGGGACAGCACATGTTAGATGTTTTGGAGACAAAGTCAGAGAGACTAGATTGAGATGGTTTGGACATGTACAGAGGAGGAATAGTGAGTATATTGGTAGTAGGATGCTGAGGTTGGAACTACCAGGCAGAAGACCGAGAGGAAGACCAAAGAGACGATTCATGGATGTGCTGAAGGCGGACATGAAGGTAGTTGGTGTAAGAGAAGAAGATGTACAGGATAGGGTGAGATGGAGGCAGATGATTCACTGTGGCGACCCCTGAAGGGAACAGCCGAAAGGAAAAGAAGAAGAGTTGGAGCACTGAACAAATATTGATGGTGTGATAGTTTTACACACACAGGTATATATTATATACATTAAATACAGCTCAAGTCTGTGGAAATTGGTCACCACACATTTTCTTTTTGTGCCGGCTGTGGAAGTGACCCGGCACCCATTTGGTCCAAAACCTACATTCCTATCCACTGATCCACGGCTACCTCAAACTTTAGTCTTGTCAGTCAACTTTTAATTCATCTACTAGTCTGTGTTTGTCAAATCCTTCAGTCTTATTTAAGGTAATACCATAAAAGTACTGTATTTATATCTGCCAAACTAAGACATCTAGAAGTGCCAGAGGTGATCTGTATTATGGATATTTATTCTTCTTTTCCTTTCGGCTGTTCCCTTCAGGGGTCGCCACAGCGAATCATCTGCCTCCATCTCATCGTGTCCTCTGCATCTTCTTCTCTTACACCAACTACCTTCATGCCCTCCTTCACCACATCCATAAATCTTCTCTTTGGTCTTCCTCTTGGCCTTCTGATTAGTATTTTTTATGGATATTTATGAATATAATTAAATATATAACAGAAATATAATTATTATATTCAGATTTATATTGTACTTATTAATATTTATTACAATTGCTATTTATTTGTTGATAACCTGCAGTCAGCCTCATATTTTAATTATTAAGGTCTGTCTGTCTTCCTTTCAGCTTTTTCCCTTTTACTCAGGAGTCGCCACAGCGAATCATCTGATTCGCACATTTGATTTGGCAGAGGTTTTTACATCGGATGCCCTTCCTGTCACAACCCTTTTTAGCAAGGGACAGAAACACGCTGACGGCTTTGCAGCTACTCTTTACGAAGGTCAGCAATGGTTCTTTTACATGAACCTCTCACCATAGACAGTGAGAGACTTGGCTCGCCTTTAATAAAGTTAGCTGCACTGGGGGAGGCGGGGGGTGACAACCTTGTGGAGAGTGGGACTCGAACCTTCAACCTTTTGGATCAGCGATCAGGCGCCCTATACCACTAGACCACAACTGCCCCATTTTAATTATTAAGGTATGGGTAGCAATATAATGTTTATAATATAACGAAGGAATATAATGTTTATGCAAAAATCCATTTAATTATTATAAATGAGACTAAGGTTTGCTGAAGAAGTTTCAGAAATTGGTTGACCTTATATTTTGAAGTATCACTTCTCTTCAGACTGTTTTTTCAGTAATGGATAATACACCCTATTTAATTCTATGTTCAAAAGCCAGTGTTCATTGTCTCTTAATTAACTTGCCTGGCTATTCCCAGATGTCTTATATGTGAGACGTCTTATGTGCAAAGGCAGGTCAAGGGCGGAGGCTGGTCTGACCATGGGGGGGGGTGGGGGGGTGGGGGGGGGGTGCACATCTTGGTTTACCGGAACTTGAGTCCTAGGGGCACGTGACACCAATTTGCAGTCACGTGACCCCAATACCTTCATGCGCCATCTTGTACAGTAAGTGTGATCCAGAACACACACACACACACACACACACACACATGATTCACTAAGCATGGCTTCAACAACAAAAGATAATGACAGCGAAAGCAAAATATGCGAGAATGTCGAAGGCAAAAGCAATGACACTATAATATCGTCAGACGTTGTCAATCATCTGACAGGTGACCAGAGGGCGAGGTGTCTGAGTAAAATAAAGCAACTCAGGATTGCTGATCCATATCTAATGCCGCAGTCAATGTTTAGGAATGTGTTAGAATGCAACCGTTCTTCCCTTCCTGCTTTTGCCTACTTGGATCTTTGTACATATCTTGTCTATGGCCCATCTCCATTTACTGGCAAAGAGTTAAAAGCTTACAAATCAATGGAAGCATACAAATATGTTGTTGCCGGATTTGTAAGCTGTATGCAACAATGGGAGCCAGAAACCGGGAAGAGAGACTACAGTACAGTACCGTACAGTACAGTACCACCTCATAACGGCTAAGGTGCGTGTTCTATCCCCAAATAGAGCTACACAAACAAGCGCTTATGCAATAATACATTAAAATTATCAGTGCTTAAAATGGTTTTATAAATTCACATATTTTATAGATCTTCTTTTACTTTCAGCTGCTCACTTCAGGGGTCGCCACAGCAAATCATCCGCCTCCATCTCACCCTGTCCTCTGCATCTTCTTTTCTGACTCCAACGACCTTCATGTCTTCCTTCACCACATCCATAAATCTCTTCTTTGGTCTTCCTCGAGGCCTTCTGCCTGGTAGTTCGAACCTCAGCATCCTACTGCCAATATACTCACTATCCCTTCTCTGTACATGTCCAAACCATCTCAATCTAGCCTCTCTGACTTTGTCTCCAAAACATTTTACATGGGCTGTCCCTCTGATATACTCATTTCTGATCCTATCCATCCTCGTTACTCCCAGAATGAACCTCAACATTTTCATCTCTGCTACCTCCAGCTCTGCCTCCTGCTTTTTCCTCAGCGCCACTGTTTCTAATCCATGCAACATCGCTGGCCTCACCACCGTCTTGTACACTTTTCCCTTCATTCTTGCTGACACTCTCCTATCGCACATCACACCGGACACTTTTCTCCAACCATTCCAGCCTGCCTGCACACGCTTCTTCACCTCTTTTCCACACTCTCCATTGCTCTGGATTGTTGAGCCTAAGTACTTAAAATCCTCCACCTTCGTTATCTCTGCTCCCTGTAACATCACCGTTCCTCCTGGGTCCTTCTCATTCACACACATGTATTCTGATTTTCTGAGGCTAACCTTCATTCCTCTCCTTTCCAGGGCATACCTTCACCTCTCTAGATTTTCCTGCACTTGTTCTCTGCTCTCACTACAGATCACAATGTCATCTGCAAACATCATAGTCCATGGAGATTCTTGTCTCACCTCCTCTGTCAGCCTGTCCATCACCACAGCAAACAAGAAGGGGCTGAGAGCTGACCCTTGATGCAGTCCCACCTCCACCTTGAATTCGTCGGTCACACCGACAGCACACCTCACCATTGTCTTACATCTCTCATACATGTCCTGCACCACTCTAACATACTTCTCTGCCACTCCAGACTTCCTCATGCAATACCATAGTTCTTCTCTTGGCACCCTGTCATATGCTTTTTCCAGATCCACAAAGGCACAATGTAGCTCCCTCTGACCTTCTCTGTACTTCTCTATTAACATCCTCAAAGCAAACATTGCATCTGTAGTGCTCTTTCTTGGCATGAAACCAAACTGTTGTTCACAAATGCTGACCTCTGCCCTTAGTCTAGCTTCCACTATTCTTTCCCATAACTTCATCGTATGGCTCATCAACTTTATCCCTCTGTAGTTGCCGCAACTCTGCACGTCTCCCTTGTTCTTAAAAATGGGCACCAGCACACTTCTCCTCCACTCCTCCGGCATCTGCTCACTCTCTAGGACCTTGTTGAATGTTCTTGTCAGAAAATCTACTGCTACCTCTCCTACACACTTCCATACCTCCACAGGTATGTCATCAGGACCAACTGCCTTTCCATTCTTCATCCTCTTCAATGCCCTTCTCACTTCACCCTTACTGATCTTTTCTACATCCTGCTCCTCAATGGTCACCTCTTCTACTCTTTTTTCTCTCTCATTTTCCTCATTCATCAGCTCTTCAAAGTACTCTTTCCATCTTCCCAGCACACTTCTGTCATCAGTCAATACATTTCCCTCTCTGTCCTTTATCAATCTAACTTGCTGCACGTCTCTATTTCTCTGCTGTGCCAATCTGTATAGATCATTTTCTCCCTCTTTACTGTCCAACCTATCATACAAGTCATCATACGCCCTCTGTTTGGCCTTAGCCACTGCTACTTTCGCCTTACGCTGTGTCTCCCTGTACTCCTGTTTACTCTCTTCGGTCCTCTCAATGTTCCACTTTTTCTTAGCTAACCTCTTCCTTTGTACACACTCCTGGACTTCCTCATTCCACCACCAAGTCTCCTTATCTACTTTCCTTCCAGAGGACACACCAAGTACTCTCCTACCTGTGTCCCTGATCACATTTGCTGTGGTTGTCCAGTCATTTGGAAGCACTTCCTGGCCACCCAAAGCCTGTTTCAACTCCTCTTTGAAGACAACACGACACTCTTCCTTTTTCAACTTCCACCACTTTGTCTTCTGCTCTGCCTTTGCCTTCTTCACCTTCCTCACCATCAGCGTCATCCTGCATACCACCATTCTATGCTGTTTGGCAACACTCTCACCCACTACTACTTTGCAGTCACTGACTTCCTTCAAATTACATCGCCTACACAAGATGTAGTCTACCTGTGTGCTCCTACCTCCACTTTTATAAGTCACCCTATGCTCCTGTTTCTTCTGGAAGAAAGTATTCACCACAGCCATTTCCATACTTTTTGCAAAATCTAACAACATCTGTCCTTCTGCGTTCCTGTCCTGGATACCAAACCTGCCCATCACTTCCTCGTCCCCTCTGTTGCCTGCACCAACATGTCCATTGAAGTCTACACCAATGACCACTCTTTCACCTCTGGGGGTACTCTGCATCACTTCATCTAAGTCACTCCAGAATCTCTCCTTCTCTTCTCGCTGACATCCTGCCTGTGGGGCATAAGCACTAACAACATTGAGCATTACACCTTCAATTTCTAACTTGAGACTCATCACTATGTCTGACACTCTTTTCACTTTTAGAACATTCCTGACAAACCCCTCCTTCAAGATGACTCCTACTCCATTTCTCTTCCCATCCACACCATTATAAAATAGCTTAAACCCTGCTCCTAAGCTTTTAGCTTTGCTACCTTTCCACCTGGTCTCCTGAACACACAGTATGTCCAGCTTCCTCCTCTGCATCATGTCAGCCAGCTCTCTACCTTTTCTTTGCATAGTTCCAACATTCAAAGTCCCCACTCTCAGTCCTACACTCATGCCTTTCCTCTTTTCTCTCTGCCTAAAGACACGCCTCCCACCTCTGCTTCTTCGACGTCTTCGACCAACAGTAGTCCAATTTCCATCAGCACCCTGTTGATTGACAGCACTGATAGCGGTCGTTGTTAACCTGGGCCTCGACCGATCCGGTATGGGGGCAAGACTTCTGATTTGCATCATAAAAGTTTGGCATTGGTTTTACGTCGGATGCCCTTCCTGACACAACCCTCTACATTTCTCCGGGCTTGGGACCGGCATGAGGGGGAGAGACACTGGTTAGTGCCCCCCCCACCTCATGACTGCATTACATATTTTACATATATATATATATATATATATATATATAATATATATATATATATATATAAGTTCTTCACTTCAAACTTCAGATATTTTTCTTTGTATAAACTACATTCTTTAGGCCGTGTATTGTTTGTCTGGTCTGAATTGAGCATTCATGCCTGCTGTGTATCAGTTGTCTTGCTCACATGAGCACTTGACTGGGTGGAGGTAATGAGGGAGGCTGTCATAAGACCCTTAGTCATCATGGATGCCCCCTATCTTCAACTCGGTCTCAATTTGTCAGTCTGATTTGCCCACTGTGTTTTTGAATTGATTTAGTGGACGTTTTTCATACAGTGAGTGTATGTTATGTCTGCTATTGCTTAATATTATTCGGGAAGCTGTCCAGAATCATCTTAAAATAAGCAATAACGCTGGATACACCATCATAGCTATCACAAATAATGACTGTAAAGCAAAAAAGGGTCTAGATTTCATGGATCTCAAGGCACTTAACTCTATTCTATTAAGTGCATCGTTATCCAATAACATTAACAAATTTTACACAAAACAACCCAGAGTTCCTCTGAATAGCTGTCACGTCATACCTATATTTGTCTCGTTTTTTTCTGGTTTTAGTAAACAACTTAATTGTTCCCTTCCTTAGCAGAAACACAGCCTACTTAAATTCCATTTCTCAGGTACTGGGCTGCATTCATTATCTCTGGGGATTAGTATAAAACTGAATTGTCAAGTGGAAGCGTTTGACATATGACAGATTGGAACCTGCTGGAGTACCTCCATTTGTCACACTTGTTGGCCTGTTGGCTTTATTTTTGAAGAGGACAAATAAATGCTAATGAAACCATTACTTTACTAGAGATAATAGTCATTTTTATTGACAGATGGAAAAGAAAATAAACTGACTACAGACATACGATGTGGCACCTTATAAGATGAGTTTAATTTGTTCAGGGAACCAGCACCCTAACCACTATGCCACCGGCCCCACCCAGGTTGCAGATGAAATTTCTTCACAGGAAATAATGGAATATATGAAAGGGTTTTCCGTTATTTCCTATGAGGAAATTTAATCTATGAGCTGGGTGGGGCCGGTGGCATAGTGGTAGACCCCTGGGGAAGGTCTTAACCACAAGTGTGCCTCTGTTCACCCAGCAGTATAAATGGGTAACAGTAAAAATATACTGGGAAGGTAACCTGCGATGGACTAGCGTCCCATCCAGGAGGAGTTTTATTCCTAGTTGCTTCACGCCCAGAAACCGGGGATAAGCACCGTCCTGATGAACCACTATGGCTCGGGTGTAAAAATCCCAAAGGACTTTACCTTACCTTTCATATATTCCAGCTCTCCAAAAATGTGCCCAATATAAAACATGACGAAGGCTTTTTACTCATTAATAATAAGCTATGTTTCAGTAAAATAAACACAATCAAATATTTTAAGTAAAAAGGAAAAATAAACCTGCAGTTTTGCTAAAAGATGGGATTAGTCTGGCATAGGTGACATGAGGAGAAGGAGAGCGAGGAGGATGGGGGGGGTCTTCCCTTTTTGTAAGGAGAGTTTGCTCTTTTAGGTGGCAGCGCACTTGTGCTGGCATCACTAGAATATGGTGGTATTGCATATCAATATTCTCCAATTCTACAGTTATTTTATCTTTGCATTTCATTTTCGCCACTGTCCTTCTTTCCAATATCATATTTCGTCACGATGGTAACACAATTGAATGTTGTAATCATCATCAAGAACATAATAAACTTGCAAGAAATACTTAGGCGACAAGAAACAGATGCTATTTGACTCATCCAGGATTCCACAGCCACTGAGATGATGATGATGATGATGATGATGATGATGATGATGATGATGATGATGCAGTATCATTACTTCCATGTTTTGTTTACTCATGCACGAAGCATCATGCTGTTATGAGACATTCCTCATCTTTCAGTGCAGGAAACACTCTGACGTGTCCCTCTTTAAGCAAGTTATTTGCATAAAAGGATACTAATCTTCTGAGGTGCCACTGTATTATGTGTCGTCACATCTAATACATCTTTCTGCCAAAATGTTCTCCTCTAGTCAAACATTTCAAGTTTCAAATACTAAAACAAAAACATTAACCAACATTAAATATGTCACCATCATCACTTCCAATGTTTGGTCAACCATTTTGGTAACTCTGACAGCCGATCAGTGGGCTTTAAATGGCTAGAAGTCATACGCACCATTTGACATCTGGTGATCACTATGAATTCCAGAGGTAACCCATGCAGCACTAGTTACAGCTGTTCCTTGTTTTAATCAGATCATGAAATAACAAACATTCCCCGTTCCCTGTTCACAGCAATTCAGGCACCATTGTTTGTTGTTGCCTAGCCTAACCCTCATGTTTGTTATCCTAGTTTTAACCCTGTCCACTTCCAGGGATGCGTTGCCTTATTTCGTCTGTTTGTTGTTTACCTGATCCTTGCTTGAATATTGACCTTGAACTTTCCTAATGAGCTATAGTCATGCTATGTCTCATCTGAATAGAAATCTGGTGATTAGTACTGTGCTTGTTGCTGAACCAGTTTATTTACTTACAGGTTATTTAAAAGCAGTTTGATCAACCGGGCAGTGGTGGCCTGGTGGTAAAGATGCTGGGTCACTGATCCTAAGGTTGGGAGTTCAAACCCCACTCTCCACGGGTTGTCACTGTACCCCCAGTGCGAATAACTGGGTTATCAAAGGTTGGCCATGTCTATCAGTGTCTATGGTGTGAGGCATGTAAAAAAAACATTGCTCACTTACAACAAGAGTAGCTGCAAAGCCATCAGTGTGTTTCTGCCCTGTGATGGCCTGCTGAGTTGTCCAGGGTGTACTCTGCCCTTGCCCGGAATTGGATTGGATGGGCGTCAGCCTCCCCGCGACCCTAATTAGGATTAAATGGTTACAGAAAATGAATTTGATCAACATCTTTCCTTGTCAATTAAGAAGATATTCTAACCATGACTGAACAATTGGCTGTGAGAATTGACATTTTGTGCTAGAAAGAAATCAGAATGTTGATGTAAATCCATATATATATATATATATATATATATATATATATATATATATATATATATATATATATATATATATATATATACGAGAGCCTGAGTGCTACAGGGAATTTATCATGTTATATAAAAAAAATGACATTTCATCGCAGAATACAATGAAAAATAACATGAGTAATTTAGCACACACAGAAGGTTATTTGTGTTAATCTGCTGCATATATGGAATGTGTGTTTTTTTGTTTTTTATACCTAATGTGAATGGACGCAGAAGAGTGAATATTCAAACCCTGAATGGAATTATTTTGGAATTTCATTCAAATAAACTAGACTTGTATTACCTAATTATACTTATTGCTTAACACTGTTGGCATTAGGCTTATAGTTGTTACCAGGACTGTGTGAATCTAGCACCTTTACACAAAAATATGTCAACAACAAGGTTCATCTTAGATCTGTTTATAACATGGTTTATGATGGAGTGGTACTCTGTCTCTGTCAAAATTAAATACGATACACTTCCCATTTCTAGCTCAAAGCAAATGAATGTGAACTTGAAACACTCATCATTAGTTTTGCATAGTCATAAAAAAGTGTCATTACAGTACTGAGTAGTGAGTTGTGTTATAAAGCACCGACACTATCGGAAGGTTCTACTGATCCCTGTCTGGAACTTTTATATTATTATTATTATTATTATTATTATTATACTGGTACCTCACCTTACAAAATCAATCTGTTCCAGAAGTGGTTTCGTAACCTGGTTTTTTCGTAAGTTGAGTAGCATTTTACATGTAAAAGGCCTGATTCGTTCCAAGGCCCCTAAATCTACTCCCTAAACCCTTTAAAATTATAAAAGTATACCTTTTAAGGCCTACTTCTGCTTCAATATAGTACCGATGGTAGACGGGTTTCGGCCATATCCCCTTGCGATATCACTCAACCGCATGCCACGAGCCCGCTTCTTCTTTTCACTCACACCGGAAATCACTTTCTTGGGGCCCATGATGAATGACGAAAAATAAAGCTGCACTGAGCACACTCAAAAAACTCACGAAACAACAGTAACTCTGTCCTTTACGCATGTTAGAACTCTGTGACGAACAATGGGTTGAAGGCGCTCGAAACGCATCATGGGTATTATGGAGATGCAGCTCACTCCTAGCCACTGGGAGGGTGCTGCATCTCCATGACTAAAAATGGGTCAAAGGCACACAAAAAGTATCATGGGTATTATGGAGATGCAGCTCCCTCCTAGCCAATGGGAGGCCAGCGAGGCGGGGTGTTGGGAGATAGCCAATGGGAGAGCAATTCACACATTGTTTGAATTTTTGAGATGGCACGTTTCGTAACGTGAATTTTTTTTGTATCCAGAGACAGAAATTTTAGGTAAATGCGCTTTGTAACTTGGATTTTTCATTTGTTGGGTCTTTCGCAAGGTGAGGTACCACTGAATTCTTCTGTTTCTTCTTTTTCTTCTTCTTCTTCTTATCATTATTATTATTATTTTTATGTTATTATTATTATTATTATTACTATTATTATTATTACAGTGGATGCTCTAGAGGTCGAACAAATTGGAATACAAACAAAAAATCCAGGATTTTTTCGTCCCAGAAATAAAATAAAAACCCTAAGTCAATCTCGAAAAACGCATAAGAAAAAACGAGACAGAGAGGGAGGAAAAGTGTACGACTTTCAGAAGACCAGAAGTTGTTGTTACTATCTAACACACTGATAAAGCTAGCACTGTTCTGGGGAAGTCCGGAAGTTGTTGATACTATGTATCACCCTGATAAAGCTAAAGCTAGCACTAAAGCACTAAAGCTAAGCTAAAGTGCTGCTAAAGCTAAGCTAAAGAGCTAGCAGTGCTGTGAACATCTTTAACGATCAGGTCATGAGCCATTTCCGTAAGGTTTTAAAAAAGAAGGCAGAAACAAGCCATGTTAGAAATCTTCTTCAAGAAAAGAAAGGAACATTCTGAAGTAGAGTCATCCATGCAAAGTGATAGCAAGAGAAAAAACACGTTTGGCTGATTCACCTGAAGCTGTTATGGAAGGGAATCCTCCTCTTCTCTTCCTCTCTAACATTTACGTATGTCAACTGCTGACGACCACAGAGGTTAAATTTCTTATCTTTATTGTTCTTATGCTTTAACTGCACTGTGGTTTTTATTTAATTTAGTGTGTTCTGGTCTCGTTTGTGAGAGACTCTGGTTTTGGTGGCTCAATTCTCTAGCTTACTGCGTGCTGTATGGGGCGTGGCTGCAACACACACACCTCATTCCCCTTAGCAATCACAGGACTTCTATAAACAGAAAATGGAAGAGCTTTATTATTCACAGGGAAGGCACTAGAGCACGGGGACATCGTAGTCACTGTTAAAGAAGCTGTGATTGCTAGGTGGACTCAAGTGTGTGTGTTTAGCAGTCCACCCACTTGTGGCAGCCACGCCCCCTACAACACGCAGAGAGACTGTTAAAACCACCAAAACCAGAGTCTCTCACAACACAGACCATAACATAGTATACTGTATTCAATAATTTTTTCACTTAATTTTCGGACCTATGGTATGAGTCACCGTACCATTAACTTCTGTTCAAAAGACGATGGAACGGATCAAGACCATTTACATTATTTGTAATGGGAGAAGCAGATTCGGAATTTGAACAAATCGGAACCCGAACAGCCGTCTAGAACGGATTATGTTCGAGTACCGAGGCTCCACTGTATTATTATTATCACTTAAGTCATACTACTACTACTACTACTACTACTACTACTACTTCTGATAATAATAATAATTTAATCAATATGGTTACACTCACATAAATACTGTAAAACAATGGAACACACTAGAGGCACAAAAATGTGTACATGGTTCTTTGTTTATTTCCATTCATGCAGTTAGTTTTTGTTTGAACCTGTCTGTGATTCATTCATTTTTCTCAATTCACATAAGCACAGAACATGCAAACTCTGAACAACTGGGAATCCAACCCAGCACCTTCTTGTTGTAACGCGGATGTATTAACCACTACGCCACCGTGCTGCGCAGTATCCTAACTTATACATGCAGTTATTATTGCTGAAAGAATGAACACAATAAAGACATAACACAGCCATTTCCCATTTCAACCACTTAACCTTATTTTTGTCTTGCAAGCTTCATAATGTATTTTACCTGCATATAAGTAGCTGTTTAGAATGCAGCCGTGAGGGAGGGGCACAAGCCAGTGTCTCTCCCTCATGCCGGAGTCACAACAAAAAATTTCTTTCTGGATCGGTCGAGGCCCGGGTTAACAACGACCGCCATCAGTGCTGTTAACCAACAGGGTGCTGGTGGAAATTGGACTACTGTTGCTCAAAGATGTCGAAGAAGGAGAGGCAGAAGGCGTGTCCGTAGGCAGAGAGAGAAGAGGAAATGCATGAGTCTAGGACTGAAAGTAGGGACTTTGAATGTTGGAACTATGACAAGAAAAGGTAGAGAGCTGGCTGACATGATGCAGAGGAGGTGGACATACTGTGCATTCAGGAGACCAGGTGGAAAAGTAGCAAGGCTGGAAGTTTAGGAGCAGAGTTTAAGCTGTTTTTTCATGGTGTGGATGTGAAGAGAAATGGAGTAGGAGTCATCTTGAAGGAGGAGTTTGTCAGGAATGTTCGAGAAGTGAAAAGAGTGTCAGACAGAGTGATGAGTCTCAAGTTCAAGGCGTGGTCGTCAATATCATTAGTGTTTATGCTCCACAGGCAGGATGTGACCTAAAAGAAAAGGAGAGATTCTGGAGTGAGTTAGATGAAGTGATGCAGAGTACCCCAGAGATGAAAGAGTGGTCATTGGGGCAGACTTCAATGGACATGTTGGTGCAGGAAGCAGAGGGGACGAGGAAGTGATGGGCAGGTTTGGTATCCAGGACAGGAACGCAGAAGGACAGATATTGACAGAGTTTGCAAAAAGGATGGAAATGGCCGTGGTGAATACTTTAATATTAAAAAGGCAGGTAAAAAGACAGGAGCATAGGGTGACTTATAAAAGTGGAGGTAGGCGCACACAGGTAGACTACATCTTGTGTACGCGATGTAATTTGAAGGAAGTCAGTGACTGCAAAGTAGTAGCGGGTAGGAGTGTTGCCAGACAGCATCGGATGGTGGTATGCAGGATGACGCTGATGGTGAGGAAGGTGAAGAAGGCAAAGGCAGAGCAGAAAACAAAGTGGTGGAAGCTGAAAAAGGAAGAGTGTCGTGTTGTCTTCAAGGAGGAGTTGAAACAGGCTTTGGGTGGTCAGAAAGTGCTTCCAGATGACTGGGCAACTACAGCTAATGTGATCAGGGAGACAGGTAGGAGAATACCTGGTATGTCATCTGGAAGGAGAGGAGATAAGGAGACTTGGTGGTGGAATGAGGAAGTGCAGGAGTGTGTACAAAGGAAGAGGATAGCTAAGAAGAAGTGTGACATTGAGATAACCGAAGAGAGTAAACAGGAGTACAGGGAGACACAACGTAAGGCGAAGGTAGCGGTGTCAAAGGCCAAACAGAGGGCGTATGATAACTTGTATGCTCGGTTGGAAAGTAAAGAGGGAGAAAATGATTTATACAGGTTGGAACAGCAGAGAAACAGAGATGGGAAGGACATGCAGCAAGTCAGAGTGATTAAGGACAGAGAGGGAATTGTATTGACTGATGACAAAAGTGTGCTGGGAAGATGGAAAGAGTACTTTGAAGAGCTGATGAATGAGGAATATGAGAGAGAAAAAAGAGTAGAAGAGGTGACTGTTGAGGACCAGGAAATAGCAAAGATTAGTAAGGGTGACGTGAGGAGGGCATTGAAGAGGATGAAGAATGGAAAGGCAGTTGGTCCTCATGACATACCGGTGGAGGTATGGAAGTGTCTAGGAGAGGTAGCAGTAGATTTCCTGACAAGAACATTCAACAAGGTCTTAGAGAGTGAGAGGATGCAAGAGGAATGGAGGAGAAGTGTGATGGTGCCCATTTTTAAGAACAAGGGAGACAACAGTTTGGTTTCATGCCAAGAAAGAGCACCACAGATGCAGTGTTTGCCTTGAGGATGTTAATAGAGAAGGACAGAGAAGGTCAGAAGGAGCTGCATTGTGCCTTTGTGGATCTGGAGAAAGCATATGACAGGGTGCTGAGAGAGGAACTGTGATATTGCATGAGGAAGTCTGGAGTGGCAGAGAAGTATGTTAGAGTGGTGCAGGACATGTATGAGAGATGTAAGACAGTGGTGAGGTGTGTTGTCGGTGTGACAGAAGAGTTCAAGGTGGAGTTAGGACTGCATCAAGGGTCAGATCAGAGCCCCTTCTTGTTTGCTATGGTGATGGACAGGCTGACAGACGAGGTTAGACAAGATTCCCCATGGACTATGATGTTTGCAGATGACATTGTGATCTGTAGTGAGAGCAGAGAACAAGTGGAGGAAAATCTAGAGAGGTGGAGGTATGCCCTGGAAAGGAGAGGAATAAAGGTTAGCCTCAGTAAGACAGAATACATGAATGTATGAAGGACAAGGACCCAACAGGAACGGTGAGGTTACAGGGAGCAGAGATAACGAAGGTGAAGGATTTTAAGTACTTGGGCTCAACAATACAGAGCAATGGAGAGTGTGGAAAAGAGGTGAAGAAGCGTGTGCATGCAGGTGGGAATGGTTGGAGAAAAATGTCAGGTGTGATGTGTGATAGGAAGGTATCGGCAAGAATGAAAGGAAAGGTGTACAAGACGTTGTTGAGGCCAGCGATGTTGTATGGTTTAGAAACAGTGTCCCTGAGGAAAAGACAGGAGGCAGAGCTGGAGGTAGCAGAGATGAAAATGTTGAGGTTCTCTTTGGGAGTAACGAGGATGGATAGGATCAGGAATGAGTACATCAGAGGGACAGCACATGTAAGACGTTTTGGAGACAAAGTCAGAGAGGCTAGATTGAGATGGTTTGGACATGTACAGAGGAGGGATAGTGAATATATTGGTAGTAGGATGCTGAGGTTGGAACTACCAGGCAGAAGGCCTAGAGGACGACCAAAGAGACGATTCTTGGACGTGGTGAAGGAGGACATGAAGGCAGTTGGTGTAAGAGAAGACAATGCAGAGGATAGGATGAGATGGAGGCAGATAATTCTCTGTGGCGACCCCTGAAGGGAACAGCCGAAAGGAAAAGAAGAAGAAGAAGTAGCTGTTTAGAACATAGTATCTTCTCAGTATAAGAGCACTTATTACTCTTTGTGTATTTCTTTCTTTTGTTAGATTTTGCTTCAAATTGATTTGGAGAAAAGTATACTGAGGCTCACAATGTTAGTGTGCATTTCTTTTCACTGCAAAAGCACTGAAAATGAGTCAAGTTCAACCATTTTGGATGTCAGTCAGCTTCTGTGGGTGGTAAGCAGTCACAACAATGTCAGCTGTGTGTTTTCAGGGGTGAAGGAGTCAGAAGAAAGTTGAAATCAGGTTCATATGTTTACATTTGGTTCTGTTTAGATAACAATCCAAAGCATCTTACAGTCGAGGAAAAATCTAGAACTGTGACGGCTTTCAATAATTTTTTCTGTACCAGATATGTGATAATAATTTACTTTATCGATCAATTTCTGCATTTCAAAGATGTTATGCCTTATTATACCCTACGTTTGCTCAGGAGTCTCGGTGCCTTCTGGTAGACATTTCTTTTTACTTTTAAATAAAGTTTACAAGAACAAACTTGGAGCTTATTTCATTTATATCTCAGAACATCTACAACCTTCCTTGATTGCTGCTGGAAGCAGAGCATCCACAGTGAATTCAGACATGTTTTCCAGTGTGAAACCGAAGAACTAAGCTGTAGTGGAGTTTACACAAACATGAATGAATGAATTTACGTTTCAGAGAAATGAATACAACTCAAGATATTGTAATGATTTCTGCATCTCTATCTAATATAACAACAAACGGCCTCATGTTTGCACAACATTACTGTCAACGCAAGGGATATAATATAAAGTAACTTCCAGTAAAACTGCGGAACCCGTGAACTCTTTAATATTTCAGCCAGTGATTCACAGACACAAAGAAATAATCCTTATTTAATGCTTTAGAGAATTAATTTTACTGAAGATTTGAGCTCTCTCTCTCTCTCTCTCTCTCTCTCTCTGTCTCTCTCTCTCTCTCAAACACACTCACACACATACACACACACACACACACACACACACACACACACACAGACAGAGATCAAAACCTAAACTGTATATCATATGATGTTATGAATGAATCTAGAAACCATTACCCACTCTCAAAGTATTTTTAATGAAAGAAATATAATTAATTATAAGGAAAATCTAGTATGTGTTTAATACCAAACTCTATGTTATAAAAGAATGTTTATGTATTGGTTAGTGTAATGCACTCCGCATTCCTATGATATCGAGGAATATTGGAACAAGTGAACAGGCACAGTAAAGTTTTCAGGTTCAACAAATTTGGAGTTTCTTGATTAATTATGTTGCAACAAAAAGCAGCAGCTTTATATTTACTTTAAGAGAGACTGGTGAGGAAATGACTGCAGCTGGGATAGATACAATAAGAATTTATTTATTTTTAGTTTAATTTAATTGATTTATTTTTTGTCATTATTAGCACAGGGGAAATTTTAGTTCTGCATTTAACCCAACCAAAGGGAGCACACACCTTTGGAGCAGTGGGTTGCCACACATATCAGGGTGCCAGAGAGCAGTTGAGGGTTCGGTGCCTTGAAGGTGCAGAAAGAGGAAGGTGCTGTTCATGATAGTCACATACCATAAATATCTCCCTAAGCAGCAGCAGCATGGGGACAACATGCCAGCCACTATGCCACCATCCTGCCCTGCTGTTCAATTCCATTACATTTTATTTGTTTTGTCCTTTGTACAATTGACATTGATTTAAATCAGCTTTACAAAGTAAACTCATTCGGGCAAAAATTTAAACATGTAAATTCAAATAATTTTTTCTGTATGTGTACATCCTATGCATCCCCAATGAGCCAACCTGTGATGATAAAGGCCAAGAAAAATTCCCTAAGATAACACAACAAGGCTATGACTGTGCTGGGTTGCCAAAGTAACGTCCCTGTACGGTTACCATAGTGACTGAGACCAATCAGAAAACCACAAAATCTGAAGAACATCAGTAGAACAAATGACACCAAGTATGAGAATCCCCTTTACGAGCTTGATTACCTGAGATGCTTTTTATATTCACTCACTCATTACTCCTACCAGAAGTTCCCGACCTTGGTCCTGGAGGATGCCCTGCCTTGCACATTTGGGTGTTTTCCTGGTTGTCTTCACACCTGATTTAACTAAATAGCTAATTAGTAGCTTGAAGTGGTTGTGATTTAACATCGAATATACTAAGATCTGCAGGGCAGTGGGTCCGCCAGGATCCAACAACCTCTAATATAATCTCCATACCCATTATCCATCAGAGTGGCAGGGGATGCTGACTTCTCTCTCTCTCTCTCTCTCTCTCTCTCTCTCTCTCTCTAAAAAAAAACAAAACTGTGTTTGAGAAGAAGGGAAGGCAGAGGTGTTCTGCCTGTGGTGATGGGTCCCTTCATTGCTTGTTGTTCCTCTGATGTTCTAATCTGATGTTTTCCTGTTGTGTGCTGATAGGAATAAAATGCACTCCGCTCCTGAGAGGTGTGAAGGGGCTTACTGGGATCTGTCTCTGCCACTGTGCCAGACTGTCTCTCCAGCAGAGTGCCCAATGTCTTCTTTTCACTGAAAAGAAATTATCAATTTGTGATGCAAAATATTATTTCTTTCTCAGCTTGCAATGAAAGGACTGATAAAAAGAAACCTTTCAGGGAAATTATTGCCATTTAGGTCCTGTACATGCTTCCCCCTCCCCCACCTTAAATTAATCATACAATATTATTATATTCTAATATAATACAATTAAACGTTTGTATGTATACGACCCAAAATGGTTTTCTGATTCCTTTCAGGGAATTTAAAGCAGCTGGACTTTTTTTTCATATATTTGTAGAAATTGTACATTTGGATATTGAGACAATAATTTTGTTAAAAAATTAATTGTGTTTTTGACATTTTTTGTAACACATATGCACACAGACAATCACATGCTTTTTCGACCTTTAATGCACCACAGATAGTATATTTATTTATTAAACTATAAAAGTAACACATCCTTTTTTAACCTATTAAAATGTTATTTAGATGATGACTAACTGAGACATACTGTATATTCATAGTTATATTTCAAAAATGGTGTCGCTAAGCCTCTGGGAGAAACTATAGTATTGAGTCAATATCAACACGGAAAATACAATAAATTAAAAAAAAAACAAGAAAAAACATGGAAGTAGACTTTTGTTTAAAGGTGCCCATTAACTTCCTTGCTTATTATTATTATTATATTAAAAATTTTCCGACAGTGCTCCCTCACGTTCTGCAGTCCTTCCACAAACGTTCCGTCTTTTCTGCAAACGTTCCATGATCGTTCCTTTTATTCCGCAAGTCTTCCGTGAACATTCCGCGAACATTCCTCCTTCTTCCAGGTGGTCAAAGTGGCCACAGAATCTCCATGGAATACTCAAGGAAGGTTTGCGGAATACATGTGGAACGTTTGCCAAATGGCTGCGGATAACACGGAAGACTTGCGGAACCCTCAAGAAAGTCACCTCCACTATAAATATTAAATTACTCCAGTTAATTTTTTCTGTTTTCCTGTTCATGTAATAAAGTTTTGAAGTTATAATCACTGTAGTTTGGACTTGTATGCATGGTTTTTAGTCTGGAATAATTTATTGAGGTGCACATAAAAGGAACGTATTGACATTATTCATATTAAACATATTAACACATGTTAAATTTTAAATTAATTGTAAATTATAAACATATTACACATTAGAAACATATGGTAAATGACAAACATATGTTACATTTTAAATTTATTGTACATTATAAATATATTATATGTTATAAACATATACATTAGACCCTTGACTATTCGCGGTTTTGCACTCACGGTTTGAGTATTCGTGCACTGCCAAGCAAGTGACATGTCACTCAAATTCAGCCAATGGCTGTCCTCCTTCCTGCTGATTGGTTGAGATGATGTAACGCCCTTTTTTCCTCATTTGTGCACAAGTTTTCAATGAGCCTTTTTTTAGTGTGTTTTAATTACCAGTTAAGCTGTATGATGCCACTCAAACACTGTGTGTCTTCTCTGACTAAGCGCTAGAAAAGTTTCCTCTGAAGTGGCTGAAGAGAAATAATCATCTGAAAGCACTCTAGTATTAAAGTCTTTTTCAATCATTATTCCAGTACAGTACCTAAGTTAATGTTTAGAATGTTTGTGAATGGGATTTTATGTACTGTGGTGTAGCATGTTTATCGTTTTGTTTTGTTTAATCAATTTATTACATTTCATGTTCTTTTGTGTTCTTTTTGTTATGGTCTGTGTTTTGGGGGACTTTGATTTTGATGGCTGTGTTCTCTAACTCTAACTGTCCGCTCTGGCTGAAGGGCGTGGCTGAGCTGCTCCGTGGCTCACACCTGAATTTCATTCTCATCTACTCTCAATAAACAAAAGCACGCTTCACCTCTGTGCTAGAGAATTAACTCCCACATTTTTGCAGGTTTTCAAACAGAGCTTGTGAGAGGAAGCACGGCTTATCCGGACTTCTGATCTTTTAAGTGTGCAAGATCAAGTTCTGTGTGTCACCTGCAACAAACGCCTCACATTCAAAGCAGAAAGACTTAAGAAGCATGCTTTAATTGAGGTGAGCATGCGGTTTGTGTTCATAGGGAGTAAATGAGATTACTTAATTCAAGTAATATTTCACAATATTTCTTCTGTAATCATCTGAAGAGAGGATGGTTTCACCACCCCTTGAAACAGATCTGTAGTGAAAGTGAAGTTTTAAATGGAAAGTCTTTGTTCTGTCCTTTTATTTTTACTTATATTTGCTGTACGAAAAAGTATTGAGCACTCTCTTATGGAAGAATCTACTCAGAAAATTCTCTCTCTCTCTCTCTCTCTCTCTCTCTCTCTCTCTCTCTCTCTCTATATATATATATATATATATATATATATATATATATATATATGGGGGGGCCGGTGGTGTAGTGGTTAGAGTGCTGGGCTCATGATCGGGAGGTTGTGAGTTCGAATCCCACTGAGATCCCCACTGTGCTAAGACCCCTGGGCAAGGTCTCAACCACAAGTGTGCCTCTGTTCACCCAGCAGTATAAATGGGTACCAGTAAAAAATATACTGGGAAGGTAACCTGCGATGGACTAGCGTCGCATCCAGGAGGAGTTGAGCTCCTGTTCGCTTCACGCTACGGAAACCGGGGATAAGCACCGGCCTGATGAGCCACTAGTCTCGGGTGTAAAAACCCAACAGACTTACCTATATATATATATAGATAGATAGATATAAAGTATGCAGTATAATGTTTAAATATTTTATTAATAAATATCACAGTACAAAATTAAAAGATTTTTCTTAATCATTACTATATTTTACTACATTAATACTGTATTAATGCGTAAGACCGTCTATATAATGTGCTTAATAAGTATATTTTAGATTTAGTATATACAGATGGAACCTTTAATTGAATAATATCAGCCATTTGCTTTTTGTTTCCTCTAAAAAGATATTAAGTATTAATTCACAGAGCATTCTGTGCACGGAACATTTGTGGCACCGCCCACTTCCGTGGATAAAAATGCTTTGTGGTTGAATGCAGAGCTTTTGAGACGGGGCGCAGCTCATCCAGACCTCCTCAAATTAGCTGCAATGAGTACTCTCAAAAAAAACTCAACAATCAACAGTACATCTCTCCTTTACGCGTGTGTCAAACAAGCTTATGGATACAGTACTATGGAGATTCAGCTCTCTCCTGGCCAATGGAAGGCCAGCGGGGCGGAATGTTGGGACAGCCAATGAGAGAGCAACTCGCGCATTGTTTGAATTTTTGAATGGTGCGTTTGAATTTTTGAATGGTGCGTTTGAATTTTTGAATGGTGCGTTTGAATTTTTGAATGGCGCGTTTGGCACTTTTCGTAAGAAGAGTTTGTTTCTTATACAGAGGGTGAAAATTTAGGAAAATGTTTTTCGTAACCTGGATTTTTCATATTCAGAGGTTTTCGTAAGTAGAGGGCCGACTGTATAAGTAAATATTTCAGCGTTAATAAGATTCTCTGAGTGAATAACACAAAAGTTATAAATATTGGACATTTACCGTAATCGTCGTAATATAAATATTTTGGAAAATAATTTGCTGTGTTCTCTTGGTAAATGTCCAACAACCTATGAACCATTAGAAACTGCTACAGCAAAACTATGGGATGCTCTGAATGAATGGAGCGATGAGCCAGACATGGGCCTATCAGAAAGTGATGACGAGTATTTTTCACCTGATTCTCCTGCTCATGAACTTCATAAATTTAAAGATGTTCTTGGACATGTGCTTTTGCTTATGTTCGAGTTGATTGGGTCAATGTGCCAAGTGCTAAAGTTGACATTTGTGTTGATTGGCTCGATTTTATTTCCTGGAAAATGTTTAAAGGAACAGCACCGAGAGGGAAGAGTAAGGGGGCCTTTTTTAAAATTTGTTCTGTTTTCTGCTTATTTTCAGCTTTCATGTAAGTAATTTGGTTGCTACCGAAAAATAAATAACACAAATACCAGTAAAATATTTTAATAAGTGCCCACCCACTCCAATTTTTTTAAGCGCCCTGGGCACTTATCACGTTGAATATGGTATAACTAAATACCTTAATGATGAAGATATTAATGAGTGCTCATTAATATTAATTAATACAGATGCTCCCCAACTTACGTTTTTGTTCGGTGCCGGACAGCCGAACATAAGTTGAAAAAAACCGTAAGTTGTTACTGTATATTCCAGTGACGTATGACATTCATACTGTACTATACGTCCACAAATAACATTACCGTATCTCATAAAATACCCCTAAATCAATTATTATAAACATAACATTGTAAAATAATATCAAATATATCACATATCAACATTAATTTCAAGTAAATTAAATTCAAGCAAAATAATTTCAAATAGATAAATTTTAATCAAATTCACTCATCAAATATCAAATATAACCTTTAACATTCTCTGTGATGCGATCATCCTGCTTGTAAATGGTTCCGATTGTCGACGGATGGTCACTTTACATGAAGCTGAGCCGAGTCACTTTACATGAAGCTTAAAACAGCCAATCAATGCTTACAATATGTTATGCCTTCCTCTGAAAGGAGTCCACTTGCTTGTGCTTGAGACAAAGCACGGGTTGTCCGGACTTCCTGTCTGTCAAGTGAGCAAGGGCGCCATTGAATACTTCTTTAGTACTCAGCCTGCACTGATGTGAATCACCAGCAGAGCGGAGAGTTCTCTTTCTTTTCTGGATTTGGGTTTTAATTCATTTTACAAGTCTCTTTGCTTAACTGAGTATGCATGGTAGATTGTGCCAATCTGAGCAGAAAGTTAATTCAGTCTTGGAAAACCGGAAATTCTGGCATATGCCAGAAAACTTGCACCCATGCTAGTAGGCTTACGCTTCTGATCATCCATATTTGCTTAGGGTTACAAAAGTCCACAAAACAGTGCAAACACAAAGATCACAGAGACGACGTCTTAACAAAAGGGTAACATGCGGTGAACTGGGAAGAATTAGGGGTACATTCAGTCTGTCGTTTGTAAACAATGAATGCAGCATCATTGCGTCATTGCGTCATTATGTCAGCATACAACATAGGTACGTCTCTTACTACAGAGAGCACACTAAACTAAAAATTTGACTTTTTTTTTTTTTGAAAAAAAAACTCCCCCGTAAAATCGAAAAAACGAATGAACGTAAGTCGGGGAGTAAGTCGGTGAGCATCTACACTGAGTGCGAGAGTAAGGCTTAAGTGACTACTGACATGACTGTGAGTATGAATGGATGTTTGTCCTGGAGAACAGGTTCTGCAGGGGACATGCGAGTGTCCCTGCAACGGAGATCACGAAAGTGGCCCAATGTATCGGTGTGGGATGGGAAGTGACATCTGGGTTGGGTCTTTCCACTGTGAATCACAGCAACACATGTATAAGGAAGAGGGCAGATGTTCATTTCTTACTGATATTCTGCTCTGAGACACAGCCTGAACAGCACTTCAACAACAGTAGTTAGGCTTCATGTGTCTAGGAAGAAGCATATGTTGGCCTTCACCCACTTCACCCACTCCATAACTCCACTACAATAAGTTAATCAGGCAGCTGTTATACGATGAGGAAAACTGGATGGATTGCGTGAGATGGGGCGCACACACACACAGAAACACACACACAGACACACACACAGACACACACACAGACACACACACACACACACACCATCAGACAGTAAAATTGAGAAATGAGAAAAAGAATTGTTGGGAATTGGGGAAAAGATGATTGAGTGAACACTATTTAAAGTTGAAAACTAGATATTATATTATAGTTTAGATTTTTTTAACATGCTACACACATCTGGTATACCATCATAACTTTCAGTGAATATCTATATAATTTATGGGTTGCTAATCATATCTTTTTTTCTGAGCAGGCGAAGTTATTACCAGGAAACAAAAACAACATAGCCTAACTATGCCGGTCAGCTAAATCTATCTGTGTCACTACATGACTTGTCTTCTTATACTCCTCTGCATAGTGACTTTAAATTATACTGAAAAATAGCATGGAAACAAAAGAAGAATCCTTTCTCTATGCATATCTTGTGTTTACTGCGGTGAAATTACTAGGACTTGGTCAATGTGTGCATTCCATACTATATTACCACTTTCACGCTGTATTATTTATAATAATTTGTTCAGGATGGGGTTGTTGCTCTTCATCAAACAGTCTACACTGACCCTGGAAAGGGAATCAGTCAGTGTTTCATCTTTGGAGAGACATGAAAGAACAGATAAGGTCATGGAAGACGAACCTGTCATGAGCAGCTCGGGGGAACCGGACAGCAGCTCCCTGAAATGTGCATTAATGAGGCAGAATGTTCGGAGTACATTTTTAACTTATTCAAACATAAATATTTTTGAACATTCTTGTTACATTTAAAAATAAAATACTTTGGGGGCGGCACAGTCAATAGCATGTTTTTTCCAGGTGGTCTGGTTTCTTCCTACAGTCCAAAGGCATGTTCATTGGGCTAATTGACCATTCCAAATTACCCCTATGTGTGGATGTTGCTGTGTTGGCTCTACAGTGGTCTGGCAAGCTGTTCAAGGTGTTCCCCAGCTCCAGCCTCTCTGTGATCATTTAGTTTTATTAAGCACTTTGGCTAATGAGTGATTGGTGAGTAAGTGAATATTTTTTGCTAAGCCAAGTTCCAGCTTTGTTATACTAAACTATTGGCTTTGACATTGTCAGTCACTTCCGACAGAATACATGTGTGTGAATGACAAGGACCCAAGAGGAACGGTGAGGTTACAGGGAGCAGAGATAAAAAAGGTGGAGGATTTTAAGTACTTAAGCTCAACAATCCAGAGCAATGGAGAGTGTATAAAAGAGGTGAAGAAGCATGTGCAGGCAGGTTGGAATGGTTGGAGAAAAGTGTCCGGTGTGATGTGTGATAGGAAGGTATCAGCAAGAATGAAAGGAAAAGTGTACAAGACAGTGATGAGGCCAGCGATGTTGTATGGTTTAGAAACAGTGGCCCTGGGAAAAAGACAGAAGGCAGAGTTGGAGGTAGTAGAGATGAAAATGTTGAGGTTCTCTTTGGGAGTAACGAGGATGGATATGATCAGGAAAGAGCACATCCGAGGGACAGCACATGTGAGATGTTTTTGAGACAAAGTCAGAGCGGCTCGATTGAGATGGTTTGGACATGTACAGAGGAGGGATAGTGAGTATATTGATAGTAGGATGCTGAAGTTGGAACTACCAGGCAGAAGGCCTAGAGGACGACCAAAGAGAAGATTTATGGATGTGGTGAAGGAGGACTTGAAGGTAGTTGGAGTAAGAGCAGAAGATGCAGAGGACAGGGTGAGATGGAGGCAGGTCATTTGCTGTGGTGACCCCTGAAGGGAACATCCGAAAGGAAAAGAAGAAGAAGATTGTCAGTCACTTCCTGTTTTGGCAGGCTTTCAATATGTTTCTTTGTTGAAGTCAGTGATTATACTCTCATGCTTCTCTCTCTCTCTCTGTTCTGAAAAAAAAAATCCATTGGGCTACACAGCCATGGGTCTTCAGAAAAAAAAAAAAAAAAAAGAAAAACCAAAAAAGTCACTTGAAAAAAAAAAAATTAACTTAAGAAGCCCTTGTCACATATACGTGTGCAGCATCAAACATTTTCTCTTGTTAGGAAGCCGGAGTCAGAATGTAGGGTCAACATTATTTTGCTTGAACTTCTGTCCTGCTGATCGTTAGACCAAATCAACTGTGTGTGTGTGTGTGTGTGTGTGTGTGTGTGTGTGTGTGTGTGTGTGTGTGTGTGTGTGTGAGAGAAAGAGAGAGAGAGAGAGAGTATGTGTATGTTAGAGAGCGAGAGAGATAGAGAGTGTGTCTGTGTGTGTGTGTGTTAGAGAGAGAGAGAGTGTGTGTTTGTTTGTATGTTAGAGACAGAGAGAGAGCGAGAGAGAGAGAGAGAGAGAGAGAGAGAGAGAGAGAGATGCATCATGTTTAAATGCACTGATTTCTTCATGAGAAATGTGAGTTTTCAGCAGAATGAAAGCAGCTTTTTTGAGATGGAGATGCATTTGACAACGATTAAGGTTGTGCACGTCCTCAAAAGCTCATGTGTGTAGGAGTATGAGTGAGGTTGTTCATGTTTGCTGAATCTTAAAACATTTAATAGGCTGATGAATACAACCCCAGTTTCTGAACTTTCCATTATGACTCCAGGAACACTCGGATTGTTACTTTCTGTAAATAAATACACCAATCAGCAATAACATCAACACCACCTGACTGGTCTGCAGTTAGGCCAACCCATACACAGAGATCTACAGGCACTTCTGTTCTGGCTACCACAGTCAACATGAACAATTCCCGCAGTCTTTGCTGTAGTAGACCTTCTAAGGCAGTGGTCGGGAACCCTGAAGTATGTATATATATATATATATATATATTATACTGAATACAACTAAATTGGAAAAGAAGACCAACAATTTGAGAGTATAATAAGACTGAATTTATTTTAATCAACATTATCATAATGAAGTTATTTATTAATAAGAAAAGCACTTCTTACTATTAATGCGACTTTTGGTGCTGCCTGGTTTTGCTGATGGCTTTGTAGTCTGGTTGATACGTGTTGAGGATCAGCTGCATGTAGGCGTTTAAGCTTCCATCTATTACACGTGACTGCAGGTTGGTCTTGAAGTTTTTAAGGTGAGAAGGACTGCTTGTGTACGCATGTAGAGCCAAACATGGTCAATACGACAGGACTCACAGCGTTTGTGATAGGAAGTGTGTCCCAAGTTTTGGAAATCAGCTGGTCTGCGGGTTGAAGTTTTTCCATGTCTGTCCAGTTGTGTTTTGCTTGCCAATTGTGCTTGGCTTCGTGCAAATGAGCTGATCAAAAATGAGGGAAATTTAACTCTTTCCTCAAAAACAATACACGCAGTCTGTGGCTGTTGTTATAATCCAATAAAATTAGAGTTTCAAAGTATCGGACCCGCCCCCATACTAGCCTACGGAAAGGATTGGCTCTCCGCTGTGCGCCACAGTGACATGTGACATTGAAAATAGATGTATAGATTTAAATGCGTGAGATTTATTCATCTTTTTTGTTTTATTTGATTGTTTTTTTTGTATTTTTATTTAAATGACAGTGAAATTATGTATTCATTATTCTGTTAAGAAAGGCCACCTGATTTATCTGAGAACCAGCTACAGTCATCAAAAGAGCCACATCTGGCTCGCGAGCCATAGGTTCCCGACCCCTGTTCAAAGGGATCAGGCCAGAGGTATGGACACATCACTGTGCCTTTTGCAGTCATAACAACTCTTGCCAGGCCATTGGTTGTCCTACCTTGGACCACGTTGAGTGTGTATTTACTCCTGCATACCAGCAAAACCTCAAAATACCAGCTGATTTGAAGATGAGTATATCCAGTCGTACAGCCATGACAGGGCGGACATTGTCAAAGTATCTCGACTTCTTATACTTGGTCATATCCCCTTCTTCTAACACATCAGCTTCTAGAACTGTCTGTTCACTTTCTATCTAATACATTCCACTGCGTGACAACTACTGCTGCATTAAATAATTATAATCAATGTTATTCATGTCACCTGTAAGTGTTCATAATGTTTAATGTTACAGCTGCTCATTTTGTATTGGCGGACCAATTAATGAGTCTAAATTATCACATGTTATAGATTACAGTATGAAGTAATTGAGTTAAAACTCTAATGCCCTCACCCAGAGTCAGCTGAGATAGGCACTAGCCTGCCCATGACCCTAATGAGGATTAAGTGGTTCAGAAAATGAATGAATGAAATTGCCCATAGGTGTGGATGGGTGTGAATAGTGAATTGTTGCTGCTGTTGGTGTGTGTGTGTGTGTGTGTGTGTGTGTGTGTTTGTTGCCCTACAATGGTCCGATGAGCTATTAAAGGTGTACCCCATCTTTGTCTACTGTTGGCTGAGATAGGCACAAGCCCACCCACCTGATTCTAGTATGATTGAGCAGGAGTCAGGGAGTGAGTAAATTAGAACTGATATAAAATGAAACATAAAACTGTAAACAAACTCATGTCTCCTGCTGGTGTAGAACTAGCCCATAAATTCAAAATGTACCGAGGCACTTAATCCTCATTAAACATAACAATCTAACATTTTATTTAACTTTTTATGGCTGGAACCATCAAATTAAAAGCCAAACCACAAACAGCACATAAGTAATGAATTTCATGAGATTCTCTCATTTATCATAACAATCACATTACAGGTTTCAGATATTTTTTTATATTGCAGTGCCATATCAAAATCAATGCAGATGATTTCATCAGGAATATGTGTCACCTCACCCATATACATACAGTACTGTCAAACATCATAACTGACATAATTCCATAAAATGTCAGACTCGAATAAGCCAGAAATGTGAAGTGACAGGTTTGATTAGTGGGCGGACTCCAGAAGACGTTTCAACCTAACTTATCCTTCGCCAATCACTACAGTGATGAAAGCATGTGGCTAAAAATACATTTCAAAATTCAGACTCGGAATTGTGACCATAACCGAGGAATATAGTATTTTGAAATGGCTGTATATGCTGTGATGGTTAGGTGAACATACAGTGCATACTTAACTATAAACAACAGTCTGGTGTCTTGTGTGATTATGTATTTCTTGTTATATACTGCAGCAAAAGGGTCATCATTCATTTTATGGATCGTTTAATCCTAATTAGGGTCGTGGGGGCGATGGTGCCCATCTCAGCTGACTTTGGGTGAGTGCAGAGTACAACCAGGTCATCGCAGAGCTGTAGGAAAGATACACTGGAATATTTGGGTGGAATTTTTAAAGTGGTAAGTGCAGCTAGTGTGTATTATTTTTACTTTTTTTTTTAATTAAAATGCCTTAAGTGTTCTGTGGTTGCCTCTTTGTCAATATCCTGAATATTTATTCTGAGCAAAGTCTTTCTTTCTTTCTTTTTAAATATTAAATCCATTAACCCCTTAACCAACCATTTTTTTGACAAAAACGTTCCTTTTTCAGACCAATTTTTTTTAAGTTCTTTACTTTATGCTGAATACGAAATTCAAGTCTATTTTCAATTTTTCAGCCAGTATGGTATACACATCATAGATTTTATGCAGTTTTGGGTTGGGGTGTGTTTCTTCATCATATGTTTCATTATTCACAAAATGGAGATACTGTTTGATCTTGTTGTAATGCTTCAGAGACATTAGTTTGCGAAATATTGGCCTTTCAAGTAATTCATCACTAGACCAATTCATTTCCTGATCGGGCATTTTCACAATCCCCCCTAGCATTTTGAGAGCAAAAAACACTTCAAGTTCAGCCTCAGTCACATGTTTCCACGACGAATCATCAGATGCAGTTTGATCTCCAAAACGATTAGTTTCTGTCAACACTAAATCAATAATTCTCTTGTCTATAAACAAATTGAAAAAATCCAAAGGAGTCATTGTTGTTGGATCGGCATCAAGAGAAATTCCTGCATTTTCTTGAAATGGGAAGCGTGGTGGAGGTGGGGGGATATTGGTGGGGGAGTCTTGCAAGCGATACCAATTTCTTGCGTCAATCAGTTCATCATCTTCACTTTCGCTTGAATATTCATTTTCTGATGAGCTGGCACTCTCATCAGACGTATCCAAGCCTCTCAGAGAAGCTGTTCAGTATCACTGTTGTCATCACTGTTATCCATTGGGATAAGGGATGCCGAGAAATTTCAAGGAAATCGTAAAATACGAGGCCGAGAGTACCGATTCTAAAGAGCGCGACACTCCCCCTTTGACTCTTTGCGGGTTACTGAGTCGAAAACGTTTCGCCGCTTACCTCTTGTCTAACGTTGCCTTGAGATGCCATAGTTCATTTTTTTGAGGCGTATGATGATGAGTAGTGTACGATAACATCCTCAGGCATCAATAGAAATGACGAGTAAAGCCGCTTCCCTCTGGTTTTGAAAGCGTAAGTTTTGGCGAGTTAACTCGTCAATGACTGGAAAATACAATTTGGGTGATTGCGAGTATACTCGTCTCTGCCGGGTAAGGGGTTAAAGACTCATTGAAAAAGTCCTTTCTTTTCTTACTTTCTTTCTTTTTGACTGACCGACCGACCCGCCCGCTCGCCCGCCTGCCTGCCCGTCTGCCTGCCTGCCTGAAAAAAGCCCAACGAATCACAGGGACTCCACTTCCTACGATTGAGGATGTCCACAAGTAGAGATGTCTTCGCTGGGCACTCACCATTCTTAGAGATTTCAGTCATCCTGTTACCAGACTCTTTCAACTTCTCCCCTCCAGAAGGTGCTTCGGGAGCCTTCAGAAAAAACCCAGCAGGTTTAGGAACAGCTTTTTCCCCACAGCTGTCACTTTACTGAACTTTCCCTTCCCATCTGCACTATACCATAGCAGTGCCATTCGAACCATCCATGCACATGTACATGCTTCCAGTGTTTTTGTCTATTCACAGTGCTTTTCATCAACTACTGTGTACTGTATACATCCATAGTGCACTGTAGACATGTATACAGATATATTTATATATATATATATATATATATATATATATATATATATATATATATATATTGTCCACATTGCATCTGTATATCTGTACATTTATATATATACACACACACACAGCACATCTGTGTAGTTGTCCATGCTGTATCTGCATATTTGCATATTACATAATGCATACTGTATATTTATTATGCCTGCATACTTGCTCTTCTGTATAGTAATATAGAACATTTGCATATTACTCCTATGTATATTAATGCTAATTTGTTCTCACCTTTACTGCCCATATCTGTACATAACCTATTTATGCATAAGCTGTACTATTCCCACCTATTACGCTGCTTTTATCTGTACATAACTGCTTCTAACTCTACATACTGCACATTCAGCATATATTGTATTTGCTGTTCTCTGCACTTCTGATTGGATGCTAAGCTGTATTTTGTTACTTTGTATTTATACATTTGTAATGATATTAAAGTTGAATCTGTCTGTCTGTCTGCCTGTCTAGCTAGCCAGCTAGCTTAGCTTCAGAATTTTTCAAGCATTTCAATTGTAATTGTTTTTGCTTGACCTTGGTATTCTTTTGGGAAATGAGTTTTTTTTTTTAAGTGCATTCATCATTTTTAAAAGTTTATAAATCAAATGCTGATTTGCAATTATATTATATATTGTGTTTAAATTTGTTCCTGTTTTATTGATTTGGCTCATGATTTAAGGGACAGTGTGTTCTATATACATAGGTTAAAAAAAAACTGAAGTCCTCTGGGCTTTTTACACCCAGGCCTACTGACTCATCAGGCCGGTGCTTATCCCTGGTTTCCGTAGCGTCAAGCGACCAAAAGTTCAACTCCTCCTGGATGGAACTCTAGTCCATCGAAGGCTACCTTCCCAATATATATTTTACTGGTACCCATTTATACTACTGGGTGAACAGCGGCACACTTGTGGTTAAGACCTTGCCCAGGGGTCTTAGCACAGTGGGGGTCTAGCTGGGATTTGAACACACAACCTCCCAATCATGAGCACAGCACCCTAACCACTACGCCACCAGCTCCACCACAATTTTTTTTAAAGTGCATTCATCATTTTTAAAGGTTTATAAATCAGATGCTGATTTGCAATGATATCATATATTGTGTTTAAATTTGTTCCTGTTTTCTTGTTTTGGCTCATGCTTTAGAGGGGCAGTGTGTTCTATATACATAAACGCACATAATTCATCATGCTGGCACACACTAAAATAAGGCTTTTAACCAATATGGTCTCACAGTAGTGAAAATTCAGGAGCAAAATAGAGAGCCATGTGGTACAAAACATTTTTTTGTACTGCCCTGTAGTAACATAACAGACATTTAATAACACAACACAGCTATAACTGGGTTCATCGCTTAATAACAACACAGCTTTAACTGCACATGCTAGCCATTAAAAAAAAAAAAAGCAGTATGAACTGTGCTAAGCTCCTATTTCAAAACTCTCGTTGCACTTTCAGTAACAGTCTTTTCATAACATACTTTACTGTTAAGGTAATTGTGCATTTTGTTGACCTCATAGTGTGGCATGATGGCACAGTGGTTAACATGTCCACCTCACAGCAAGGTTATCCAGGGTTTGAATCCCAGGCTCAGCCATTTCTGTGTGGAGGTTGCATGTTCCATTTGTGCTTGCCTGAGTTTCCTCCTGGTATTCAAGTTTTCCTCAGTCAAAAGATACACAATAGACTTGTAGCAAATTGTCCCTTGTTGTGAATGTGAGTGGGGATGGTTTTGTGTGTGTGTGTGTCTGTGTGTGTGTGTGTGTGTGTGTGGGAAGGGGGGGGGGTGTAAGTGTGTTGGCCCTGTGATGGTCTGGAGATGTTTGTTGCTCAGTGTTGGTTGAGTTTTGCTTCTGCCTGCCCACAACACTGATAGGATAAAACGGTTTGGTAAATAAGTGAGAGAGTGAAAGGTGCTATAGATACATGCAAATCAAACACATCTCTGATGTTCGGAAATAACTAAAGTCAGACTCTTATATCTAAAGTCATACTCTTCCGATCACAGGCCATTTAAAAAATAATAATAATAAAAAAATAAATGTCACCGCAGTTACTATGGAAACAGATCAGAAGCAATGAGTGGATATAAAAATTCAAAATGTGTTATTTCCAGCTTTATCGTCTATTTTCTCCATGTGAAGCACAAGAACTCAGCTGGACTACACAATTATATTTATTAGTCATTAATTACCACTAATAATATTGTATTGAAAGCTGAACAAAAACAATTAAGAGTATTTTATTTATGTAGTTATAGGGCATGTCTCTCACTGTCTATGGTGAGAGGTTCATGTAAAAGAACCATTGCTGACTTTTGTAAAGAGGAGCTGCATAGCCGGCAGTGTGTTTCTGCCCCTTGCTAAAAGGTTGTGTCAGGAAGGGCATCCAACGTAAAAACCTATGCCAAATCAAAACGTGCGAATCAGAGGATTCACTGTGGAGACCCCCGAAAAAGGGAAAAGCTGGAAGGAAAAGTAGTAGTAGAAGAAGAAGAAGAAGAATATGTAATTTATGCTTAATAAATCAGCAGTTATTTTTACTGCAATAACAATAAAGCATATACATCCATATAAAATGCTATAATGCGTAGGGAAGATTGCTTCTCAAAGACATTTAAATACATCAGCACAATATAACTCACTAAATAAATAAATACGTTTTTAATGACGATGCTTGAATTTCACCTAAAGTGTAGTGGGTCATGCTGCCCTCAACATTCTGACACATTCATTTTATGCAACCAACTGTGCTGTGTATGAGTAGGCTTTAACACACACACACACACACACACACACACACACACACACACACACACACACTGGGGGTGGAGAATAAAAACTCCTAGTACTGCCTGTCCTCAGCCATTAACCATGCTTTGTCAACAGTGACTAATTGTCTTAAATATACAATATGTCCTAATGCTAGATCAGAAAATTGAGCAGCTGTTGGGTGTCAACTATTTAGTAGTTACGTTGTTAAACAGGAAGCACAGGACACAATGACGAAGAGTAGAATTAATTACACAGAGACATGCATTTACAGGAAAACAGTCAGCAATGAGATGAAGTGATGCAGCTCAACACTGCAGTTAATGTCACTGTCAAATGTGTTCTATTTGTTGTGCGGTGTAGAACTTGTTTTAGTCCAAATTTTGCCAATTTTTCTGAATGAATTTATTACGAATATCACAGTTTTATTTCTGTCTTATCTTCTGAATGCTATTTTTGATTATCTTTGATTATGTGGTTCATCAACCATACTTTATTACATATCATTACTATATACACACAAGCTAGATTCCAAAAAAGTTGGGACACGATACAAATTGTGAATTAAAACTGAATTTCAATATTTTATTCTGAATAGAATATAGATGACAGGGTCAAAAGTTTAAACAGAGAAAATGTATCATTTTAAGGGAAAAGTAAGTTGATTTTAAATTTCATGGTGTCAACAAATCTCAAAAAAGTTGGGAGAGGTCGCAATAAGAGGCTGGAAAATTCAATTGCACTTATAACAAACAGCTGGAAGACCAATTACCACTAATGAGGTCCATTGGCAACATGGCTGAGTAGAAAAAGAGCTTTTCAGAGTGGCAGTGTCTCTCAGAAGTGAAGATGGGTAGAGGATCACCAATTCCCCCAATGTTGCGCAGAAAGATAGTGAAGCAATATCAGAAAGATGTTTCCCAGTAAAAAATTGCAAAGAGTTTGAAGTTATCATCATCTACAGTGCATAATGTCATCCAAAGATTGAGAGAATCTGGAACAATCTCTGTCCGTAAGGGTCAAGGCCGAAAAACTATACTGGATGCCCGTGATCTTCGGGCCTTTAAACGGCACTGCACCACGAACAGGAACACTATTGTAAAGGAAACCACAGAATGGCCTCAGCAATACTTCCAGAAACCATTGTTGGTGAACACAATCCACTGTGCCATCCGCCGCTGCCATCTTAAACTCTAAAGTACAAAGAAGAAGCCATTTCTAAACAGGACCCAGAAGCGCAGGTGCTTTTTCTGGACCAGGGGTCATTTAAAATGGAGTGTGGCAAAGTGGAAAACTGTTCTGTGGTCATACGAATCAAGATTCGCAGTTCCTTATGGAAAATGGACTCCATGCCATCTGGACGAAAGAGGACAAGGACAATCCAAGTTGTTATCGGTGCTCAGCTCAGAAACCTGCATCTGTGCTGGTATGGGGTTGTATGAATGCGTGTAGCATGGGCAGCTTGCACATCTGGAAAGGCACTGTCAATGCAGAAAGGTATATTCAGGTTCGAGATCAACATCTGCTCCCATCCCGACGTCACCTCTTTCAGTGAAGAACTTGTATTTTTCAACATGATAATGCAAGACCACATGCAGCATTAATTACAACATCATAGTTGCATAGGAAAAGGATCTGGGTATTGAAATGGCCATCCTGCTGTCCAGATCTTTCACCTATAAGAAACATTTGGCGCATCATAAAGAGGAAGGTGAAACAAAGAAGGCCCAAGACAGTTGAACAGTTGGAGGCCTGTGTTAGACAAGAATGGGACAGCATTCCTATTTTGAAACTTGAGAAACTTGTCTCCTCGATCCCCAGACGTTTGCAGACTGTTGTAAGAAGAAGAGGGGATATCGCACAGTGGTGAAAATGACCTAGTCCCAAGTTTTTTGAGATCTGCTGATACCAAGAAACTTAAAATTAACATACTTTTTGGAATGCAGTTTGCATTTATACGCATAAGCAGCACAGTGGTGTGGTTAGCACGTCCGCCTCACAGCAGGAAGTGCCTGGGTTTGATTCGCAGATAGGTTGGGTTTCTGTGTTGAGTTTGTTCTCCCTGTACTTGTGTGGGTTTTCTCTTGGTACTCCTGTTCCCTCACACTCCATAAAAACACATACAGTAGGTGAATTGACTGTTCCAAATTGCTCCTAGCTATGAAAGGTTGTATAAATCTCGGCCTTTTGATTGCCTGGTGAGCCATCTAAGGTGCACCTTGCCCTTTCCCAGAATCGAATGAGGTGGACTATTAAGTGGCTCAGAAAATGAATACACACACACACACACACACACACACACACACACACACACACACAGGCGAGATGAATTTTACTGACTAATCCACAAGATAGAACTTAAAGGTGACTACTCAATACAGTGACATCCAGCAAGCTATTTCAGTGTATGTACAAAAGCATACTAAAATATTTTACTCATTAAATATTTAAGCACCTGACAGACACAGTTGACCTCCAAGTGCACACGCAATCGGGTGTAGAGCAGCTGAGTTTCTTTCCCTTTTAAAGTTTAAAGGCATCAGTTCCTTTCCCTATTCATCTATTTTACATCTTGTTTGTCTGTTTATAATAACAATAACAAGACCCCAGAGGAACAAGTTCATGATTACTTTGGCAGTGCAACACAGTTCCATAGAAGGTGGCAAAATGCAAGATAAAGTATTATGAAAAGAACAAAGGCTTGTGCTTTCAAGATAAACAATAAAACTAGTGTGCTGCATTTAACTCCCTCTCCCCCTCCCCGTCTCTTTCTGTATTTTGTATATGAATGCAAAACCACACTTACGTACATATATTGGATCATGAATTTTCGATACAACAAACCCCAGTATATTAAGTCAGGTCACAACTATTCCTTCGCCATCATCCTCAACACCTCAGGACTGTGTGCCAGTTCCTCTACTTCCTCCTATGTATGTATGGATCATATATATATATATATATATATATATATATATATATATATATATATATATATATATATATATATATATATATATATATATATATATATATATATATATATATATATATATATATATATATACACACACACACACACACACGCACACACACACACGGGGCAGTGGTGGTCTAGTGGTATAGGGCACTGAATCGCTGATCCAAAAGTTGGGGGTTCGAGTCCCACTCTCCACAAGGTAGTCACTGTCCTCCCCAGTGCAGCTAACTGGGTTATCAAAGGCCGGCCATGTCTCTCACTGTCTATGGTGTGAGGCATGTAAAAGAACCATTGCTGACTTTTGACAAGAGTAGGCTGCAAAGCCGTCAGCGTGTTTCCGCCCTACGATGGCCTGGCGAGCTGTCCAGGGTGTACTCTGCCCTCGCACGAAGTTGGCTGGGATGGGCGCCACAACCCTAATTAGGATTAAGCAGTTACAGAAAATGAACTGAACACACACACACACACACACATATATATATATATATATATAGAGGATTTTCTGAGTAGATCCTTCCGTAGTAGAGTGCTCAATACTTTTTGGTAGAGCAAATAAACAAAAATAAAAGGACAGGACAAAGACTTTCTATTGAAACTCCATTTATCACTACAGATCTGTTTCGAGGGGTGGTGAAACCATCCTCTCTCTTCAGGTGATTATCCTTCTATAATCACCTGAAGAGAGAGGATGGTTTCACCACCCCTCGAAACAGATCTGTAGTGATAAATGGAGTTTCAATAGAAAGTCTTTGTCCTGTCCTTTTATTTTTGTTTTGTATATATATATATATATATATATATATATATATATATATATATATATATATATATATATATTGCTCATTGTGCTCTCTGTGTAATGACAATAAAGTTGAATCTAATCTAATCTAATATTCATCTATACACCTACACACAGATTACATCTGACATGATTTACTGCTGCACGGTCCCAGGCTGGTTAGGATGTCCACCTCACAGCAAGAAGGTCCAGCAAGGGTGCTCCAGTGTGGAGTTTGCATCCTCTCCAATGTTTGTTTGAGTTTCCATCAGGTACTGTTCCAAAGTGCCCCAGCTTTTAATGGTGTATCCTACTTTTGCCCAGAGTGAGCTGAAATAGTTTCTAGACTTCCAGTAGGATTAAGAGGTTTGGAATATTAATCAATAAATGAATGAAAAAATATAACTTACAGATTGTTTACTCTTCGCATCCTCTGTGCTTGTGCTGAGCTAATGGCAACACCACAACAATGACTATGTAATCATTCTGTGCTCTTGTTTTGTTTTGAAATGATCTTGTAACCAGGAGTAACCAGAATCTTAAGTCATCATGGACGACTCCATTTTACTTCAAAGAAATAACCTGTTTTTCATATTTAATTGACATATCCGATAAATGGGAAGATTTATAATGTTAATATATATGATGCAAAAAGATAAAGAAAAATAAACTAAACATTTTTATAGTTTACTTGTTTTGACTATGATGAAGACATGTCAAATGAGCCTTGCACTCTGAACAAGTAAGAGTATTTGTTGTGTTCTCATTCAGTGTTTAGTATATAGATGAAAACGTAAGTAAACGACACTTTGGGTTTTAGTATCAACTGCACTTAAAGACAAATGTATCCCAAGGGATCGTGACCAACTGTGAGTGCCTATTATTTCAGTTCAATCATTATCCACTAGGAAAAATGTTATAATAATAATAATAATAATGATGATGATGATAATAATAATAATAATAATAACAATTATTATTATTATTATTATTATTATTATTATTATTATTATTATTATTATTATTATTATTAGTAGTAGTAGTAGTAGTAGTAGTAGTAGTAGTAGGTAGAAGTATTGTTACGGAGGCATCAGACCAATATGCTGTGTGATATATATTAACATTAATATCCTAGTCATGGGAATTTCGTGTTGTTTCTAGGAGTTGAGTTAAAACCTGACGCATTGATAAATATCACATTACTACCTTGTTCTTGCCCTGCTGTCCAGGGTGTACCTGAAGTCGGCTGAGATGGGCACCATATTTTCTAATTAGGATTAAGCAGTTCAGAAAATGAATAAATGAATACTTTCTTCTCCATCTCTCTTTCTTTTGCTTTCAGTCTGCATCGCTCTCTCTCTCTCTCTCTCTCTCTCTCTCTCTCTCTCTCTCTCTCTCTCTGTCTCTCTGTGTAAGTGTGTGTGCTCTAAATATTTTATAGCCATCATTCTGATTTTTTTTAGGACTTTTATGTTTAAAATCCCCAACTGTTTCTCTGAGTGACCTTGAAACTTACCTGTTTTATTCATCCTTTAACACTCGATGTGCAAGGTAACTTAAGAGCACATTATAACAAAAAAATATTTGTGTAAGCCAACATTGAGATCTATCGCTATTTGTATATGCAACACAAGTTTCTTCTCACTGTTCACCATCTGTTTTCTTCAGCATCATATCGGTTTAGCAGGGCTCACAAACATCTCTTACTGTGTGGAACCTGGGCACATGTATTCTGAGTAGAAATTCAAAGTCAGTGTTCTCTTTTTGAAGAAGAAGAAGAAGAAGAAGAAGAAGAAGAAGAAGAAGACTGTCAGGAAGTCAATCTGTAAATTAAGGCAAGAAACAGAAATACAAGATTAAATAGGATTTAAGGAATAAAATAGCTTTAATGTGTCAAAATGTTTGTTGATGAAGATTATGGCAGCTGTCAGCATCTTCATCTCTCTGAATTCTGGCAATAAATCCTTAATGAAAATGGATTTGACAAGAAAAGAATTATAATACTGTAATACCATCACTGCCGCATTAAAGGATTTTAAACACTATGGTAAAGTCAGCAATGGTTCTTTTACACCTCTCACCATAGACAGTGAGCGCCAGTTAGCTGCACTGAAACAGTAGTAACAACCTGTTGATAGTGGTGCTTGAACCCCAAACCTTGTGATCAGCAATTTAGCACCTTACTACCAGGCCACCACTCCCCCCAATAACATTTATATTACAACATTACAACATATTAATGTTTGGAGTTGGTATTATTTACCTCAATTGAACTAAATAGAATTGAGGGCAGTGGTGGTCTGGTGGTAAAGGGCACTGGATCGCTGATCCTAAGGTTGGGGGTTCGAGTCCCACTCTCCACAAGGTTGTCACTCAGTGCAGCTAACTGGGTTATTAAAGGCGGGCCATGTCTCTCACTGTCTATGGTGAGCAGTTCATGTAAAAAAAAAAACATTGCTGACTTTCGTAAAGAGTAGCTGCAAAGCCATCAGCGTGTTTCTGTCCCTTGCTAAAAGGGTTGTGTCAGGAAGGGCATCCGACATAAAAGCCTATGG
Source organism: Plotosus lineatus (assembly GCA_024760905.1). Classification (NCBI taxonomy): domain Eukaryota; kingdom Metazoa; phylum Chordata; class Actinopteri; order Siluriformes; family Plotosidae; genus Plotosus; species Plotosus lineatus. Next base: position 29,247,843 of record CM045736.1, read on the forward strand.
ACCAAATCAAACGTGCGAATCATTCGCTGTGGCGACCCCTGTAAAAGAAAAAAAGCCGAAAGGAAATCTCATGAACTAAGTAGAATCCTAATCAGTAACCCAACATCTTACCACCTGGCCAAGACTGCATCCCGTATTGTGTTGCCCTTGAGTGGCAGCAGCTCCAGTTATACTTCTGACACAAGAAATGTGATAATTAAATACGAGGGTTAAATTTCTTGCTCATGGGCCCAACACTGAGAGTGTGGTGATGCTTTGGCCTGAACCCCAGACCTTCAAATCACTAATCCACCGTCTTAAGCACTGAACCATCACTTCCTTGTACTTCATTCTTCTAAAGCCTGATTTTAAATACTGAACCAATTTAAATAATTCAACATATTTTAAGGCAAATATATCTACTGCCATCAGTATCAATCCTCAGAAGATAACTCACAACTCCAATCTTACATCATTACAACCTCCTCGTTACAGGAACGTCCCATTCCATGTTGATATTCTCTTGCACCCAGACACACAGTTTCAAGAAAAATGAAACGAATACACAAACATCATCTACATTTTATTAGACCATATAAATTATAAAAATAGAAAAAAAAGAAGCAAATCAATGTGCACACTTGATGATTAATGTGTTGCACACGCATGAGCACAAGAGACAACGTCTCCTACAAAGAGACAACCTAAATCTGCCGGATCACAAAGATTCATTCCTTTCTGTTTTAATTATACCTGTGAGAGTTCATCAGGAAATGGATTAGCAAGGAGCAGATGCAGTGTGCACCCCTGCTGCCTGACGTAATGCCTGTACTGGTTCTGACACTCCTGCGACCCACCTGTTGCTTCTGACTCACTCTCTGCATGACTCTGGATATTAGTTTACGCCCAAGACTCACCTGCGCTTCATTATTTACAGTCCTCAGAAATGTAGGCTCTTGAAGTGAGCATTGCTACCAAGCCAGATATTAACTCTTTTCTTTAGTGTGGATGGCATGGCATCTATTTTTACCAAAAATTATTTTATATTTTGATTCCTTTGGTCACAGAACAGTCTTCACTTGCCTCAGTCCATTGCAAGTAAGAGGTGGCCCAGATAAGACGGCAGTATTTCTAGGTCATGTTCACATATGGCTTCTTCTTTTTGCATTATTGAGCTTTAATCTGCACTTGTGGCTTGAACAGCAAACTATGTTTACAGATAAATGTTCCAAAGCCTATGCAGTGGTTTCGCTGATGGAATCATGTGGCCTCACAGAGATGTCTCCATTTCTTTTGAATATATTATGGACTTAGAGATATTCAAAGTTTTTGCAATTTTACTTGAGAAACAATTCTAGATACAGTTTTTGCAGACTCGAGAACCTCTGCCCAGATGCACTATTTATACCCAATAATGTTACAGCTTTTTCCCATTAATCAAATTATTTGCAATATATTCCTCCAGCTATTTATTTTTAGCACCTTTTCCAGCCTTTTTTTTTTTTTTAACCCCATCCCAACTTTTTGAGATGACTTGCTGGAATCAAATTTAGAATGAGCTAATATTCTCTATTAAATAGTACAATGTCCATTAACATATATTTTATTTTCAGTTTGGAATAAAATATAAGTTTTAAGATTTGTAAATATTGTTTCATACTTGCATTTTCAAAAGCACCACAACTTTTTTGAAATTCGGTTGCATAAAAACTGACAAACATCATTTCAAAGCAGTTATTATATTGAATCACACTGAATTGAATTACAGTGATACCTCATCTTACGAAAGTCTCACCAAACAAAAAATTCAGGTTACAAAAAGCATTTTCCTAAAATTTTTGTCTCAGGATACAAAACAAGTTCACGTTACGAAAGCGTCATCTTAAAAATTCAAAGGCGCCATTCAAACTTTCAATCTCTCCCATCAATGACGTTCAAACATTCCGCCCCGCTGGCCTCCCATTGGCTAACAACTGAGCTGTCATTCATGTCGCCTTCACTCAAGCGCCATCTTGGACAGGTCCACCTGACACCATCTTGGACAGGGATCCCATTGCCGAGGAGAAATAACGCATCTACCTCTTATTGCCTATTATAGAGCTGAATCCACCATGATGCTTTTCGTGTAAAGGACAGAGTTACTGTTTTATGCTTTATTTTTTGACAAAGGCTTTTAACCTTCCATAAACATTTGTAACATTATAACTCTGCTAAGAGGACATGGTCAACATGCACGTGCGCACACACACACACACACACACGTGTGTGATTTCCGGTGCGAGTGAAGAGAAGAAATGGGCTCGAGTGATATTTTAAAAGAATATGGTCATACCCGTCTACCATCGGTACGATGTTGAAGCAGGAGGAGGTCTTAAAGGTATGCTTTCATAATTTTGAAAGTTTTTAGGGGGTAGTATTGGGAGCCTTGGAACGAATCACACGTTTTACATGTAAAATGCAGTTCAACTTACGAAAAATGCAGGTTATGAAAAAAGCTCTGGAACGGATTAATTTCGTATGGTGAGGTACCACTGTAACTGAGTCAAGGGGCAGGGTGGTGACATAGTTCTTAGTATGTATGCCTGACAGCAAGAAGGTCTTGTGGAGTTTGCTTGTTCTTCTCATACCTGCATATGTTTCCTGTGGTTACCCTGGTTACCTCCTACAGCCCAAAGTGAAATGACATGCACATTAGTCTACATAATTGATTGCTCCAAACTGACTCTAGGTGCGAATATGAGTGTCACAGGTTGTGTGTGTGTGTGTGTGTGTGTGTTGCCCTGGGATACCCCACCTTTGCCCAGTGTTGGGTGAGATAGACCAGCCTCCCTGCAACCCTAGTAGGATTGAACAGTTCGACAGATGAGTCAGTGAGAGAAATCAAGTGACTTTCTATGTACATTGGATTGAAATGTCATTTCTCCAGGAACACGAGGAAGCACACACAATACACAAAACAACATAAAATGTAACTACATAAAATTAAAAGACAAGTTCTGGACATTGAATACACAGATTGGAACAATAAACACACTGAACATGAACTGAGAAGTATTCAGTAGTGCAGCAGTGTATGCAGCAGCACCGAGTATGGTTCATAAATATAGACCATGAAATTTGTCCTGTTCTCTCCTCTGAATTTAGACAACATTACATCCACAATACTTAACTAATAGCACGGTAAACATACACATGCACTTCCCACATGAAGAAATCATATTTAAAGCTAATGCTGTTCACCTTAATGCTGTACCCAACCTAAATTATAAATAGGATAATAAATTATTAATACCATATAAAACCCATACCTAAATCAAATTCGTCCAGTTGTTCTGCCCTGTGTTCTAAATGGTGTTCTGAGAGAAATGTCATGTTTATGTAACTGGGTTGGGGTTCGGGTGCTGGATTGCTGATCCTAGGGTTGGGGGTTCGAGTTCCACTCTCCATAAGGTTGTCACTGTCCCCCCAGTGCAGCTAACTGGGTTATCAAAGGCCGGCCATGTCTCTCACTGTCTATGGTGAGATTCATGTAAAAGAACCATTGCTGACTTTTGTCAAGAGAAGCTGCATAGCCATCAGCAAGTTTCTGCCCTGCGAGTGGCCTGGTCAGCTGTCCAGGGTGTCCTCTGCCCACACCCGGAGTTGGCTGAGATGAGCGCCAGCATCCCTGTAAATCTAAAGAAGCAGTTCAGAAAATTGAGTGAATCATAATCATTTTGATTCATATGATTCACTCATAATGGAGTTTGGATGTTTTTCCCATGCTTGTGTCTCTTTCCTCTATAAAATTATGTTTCCTCCCATAGTTGAAAGACATGCACATTAGACTTATTGCCTGTTCTAACTTGTCTGTTCCAAAAATGGTGACGATGAGGTTGATAATGATGATGATCATCATCATCATCATCATCATTATCATCATTACAGTGGTGGCCTGGTAGTGGGGGGCTTGATTACTGATCCCAAGGTCGGAGGTTTAAGCCCCACTATCAACGGGTTGTCACTGCTGCCTCCCCAATGTAGTTAACTGGGTTATCAAAGACTGGCAATGTTTCTCATGTAAAAGACACATGTAAAAGAACCATTGCTGTTGCTTGTAAAGATTTGGCTGCTGTATTGATGTCATTGTTTCTGCTCTGTGATGGTCTGGCGAAACTGTACAGTATGTATCCTGCCCTCGCCCAGACTCATCTAGAGGCATCAGCCTCTACACAACCCTATTTAAGATTAAATGGTTCAGAAAATAAATGAATGAATAAAATGAATGAATAAATAAAGTAAAGGTCGTCGGTGCTTGTAGTGGGGGTAACCCCCGAACTCGGTGGTGGACACCTGCGGTGAAGGGGGCCGTCCATCTGAAAAAGGAGGTCTATTGGGCCTTTGGCCTGTGGGAATCCTGAGGCAGCAGACAGGTACCAGCACGCCAAAGGTGCTGCAGACAAGCTGTCCTTGATGCAAAATCTTGGGAGTGGGAAGAATTCGGTGAAGGCCTGGAGAGTGATTATCGGTTGGCCTCAGAAAGGTTCTGGACCACCATCCGACGCCTCAGGGAAGCAGTTCTCCGCAAATACTGTTTACAGTGGAAGTGGGGAGCTGCACACCTCGACTGTGGATGTCGTCGGGAGGCGGAAGGAATACTGTGAGGACCTCCTCAATCCCACCAACACGTCCTCTGTGGAGGAGGAAGACCCTGGGGTTCTGGGCGGGGGTCTGCCCATCACTGGAGCTGAGGTCACTGACGTAGTCAAGAAGCTCCTCAGTGGTTGAGCTCTGGGGGTGGATAAGATCTGCCCAGAATATTTCAGGGATCTGAAAGCTGTAGGATTGTCTTGGTTGATACGTCTCTGCAACATCATGTGGTCATCAAGGGCCGTACCTCTGGATTGGCAAACTGGGGTGGTAGTCCCCATTTTTAAAAATGGGAACTTAAGGGTGTGTTCTAATTATCATGGAATCACACTCCTCAGCCTACACTTGAAAGACTTTGAAGACTACTGAAGAGGAGGATCCGACCAATAGTTGAACCTCGGATTCAAGAGGAACAATGTGTTTTTTGTTCTAGCCATGGCACTCTTGACCAACTCTATACTCTCCACAGGATCTTGGAGGAGGCATGGGAGTTTGCCCAATCTGTTCACATATGTTTTTGTGGATTTGGAGAAGGCTATCCTGTGGGACGTGCTCTGGGAGTACAGCATTCTGGACCCACTGCTACAGGCCATCCTATTGCTGTATCACCGGAGCCAGAGTTTGGTCTGCATTGGGAACAAAAGGTTGAATTTGTTTCCAGTGAGAGTTGAAGTCTGCCAAGGCTGTCCTTTGTCACTGATTCTGGTCATAATTTTTATGGACATAATTTCTAGATACAGCCAAGGTGTTGAGGGGTTCTTGTTTGGTAGCCATTGGATCTCATCTCTGCTTTTTGCGGATGACATTTCCTTTTGGCTTCATCAAGCCGGGACCTCCACCTCTCATTAGAGTGATTTGCAGTCAAGTGGACGTAATGAAAATCACCGCCTCTAAGTTCGCGGCCATGGTTCTCAGTCAGACAAGGGTGGGATAGACCCTCCAAGTCGGGAATGATGTCTTCCCTCAAGTGGACGACTTCAAATATTTTGGTATCTTGTTCACAAGTGAGGGAAGGATGGAGCAGGAGATCGATAGACAAATCACTGCATCATCTGCGGTAAAGTGGAGCCTGTACCAGTCTCTTGTGGTAAAGAAAGAGCTGAGCCACAAGGCAAAGCTCTCAATTTACCAATTGATGTACGTTCCAACCCGCACCTATGGTCACGAGCTTTGGGTAGTGACCGAAAGAACAAGATCACGGATACAAGCAGCTAAAATGAGCTTCCTTCACTGGGTGGCGGGGCTCTCCCTTAGAGATAGGGTGAGAAGCTCAACCATCTGGGGAGGAGCTCGGAGTAGAGCTGCTGCTCCTCTGCATTGAGAGGGGCCGGTTGAGGAGACTAAGGCATGTAGTCAGGATGCCTCCTGATCGCCTCCCTGGTGTGGTGTTTTGGGCATGTCCAACCGGGAAGAGACGCTGGGGTTAACCTAGAACATGCTGGAGGGACTATGTCTCTCGGCTTGTTTGGGAATGCCTCAGTGTCCCCTCGGAAGACCTGAAGTAGCTGCGGAGAGGGACATCTGGACCTCATTGCTTAGGCTGCTGCCCCCATGACGCGGTCTCAGAATAAGCGGAAGAAGATGAGATGAAATGCGATGAGTTTGTATCACCAGCACAACCACCCCCCCCCAAAAACCCCCCAAAAAACACCAAACCACCAGGCCATCATTGCCATGAGTTTAACTTATTTATTAAATTTGCTTTACATAGTACTGATATTGTCATAAGGCAGTTGCTCTGGCAAAAATAGTCTAAACCCCTTCATTGGGTCACATAATTAATTTGGTTATAGATTTGTGGTGTGTATTATTGTGCAACTGTTACAGACAGAGGCCTGGCAGCGTAAACACACTCACCCTGCCAGGTGAGTTTGTAAGCAGTCACAGCAGCTGAGAGGAGGTTTCAATCTCATTAATTTTACTGAATCCTCTTTTATAAGCCATGGAAGTTCAAAACTGCCACTGAGCTCAAGTTCACAGGCTCAAGAACACTAAGCATCTCACTGTGTATTAAAAATAATAGCTTAAATGTCCTATTTTATTACCAAACCATTGGTTCAGGAATATAGATGGACACACACACACACACACACACACACACACACACACATACACACACACACACACACACACACACACACACACACACACACACACACACACACACACACAGAGAGACATACACTTTTCAGAATTTTTTTTATTTATTTTAGAACAGATTGTTCAGGGGCTATCTGGGCACTCAAAGTAATTAAGATGAAAGAGGGATTTCTTGGCACAAGGATTCCTTTTCTGTTTCTATTTTCTCCTGATGAATTGGTGAATTAATCAGAAGAAACTCAGCATGTTTGTTCTAATAATTTCATTAACATAAACTTAAATAATGCAGCCGTGAGGGGGGCACAAACAAGAGCCCACCCTCATGCCGGTCCCAAGCCCAGATAAATGCAGATGGTTGCGACAGGAAGGGCATCCGGCGTAAAAATTTTGCCAGAATACAAAATGCAAACCGTAAAGACAAATTTCATACCGAATCGGTCGAGGCCCGGGTTAACAACGACCGCCATTAGTGCAGTTAACCAACAGGGTGCTGGTGGAAATTGGACTACTGCTGGTCGAAGAAGGAGAGGCGGAAGGTGAATCCGTAGGCAGAGAGAGAGCAGGAAAAGCACGAGTTTAGGACTAAGAGTAGGGACTTTGAATATTGCAACGATGACAGGAAAAGGTAGAGAGCTGGCTGACATGATGCAGAGGAGGAAGGTGGACATACTGTGTGTTCAGGAGACCAGGTGGAAACGTAGCAAGGCTAAAAGCTTAGGAACGGGATTTAAGCTGTTTTTTCATGGTGTGGATGGGAAGAGAAATGGAGTAGGAGTCATTTTGAAGAAGGGGTTGGTCAGGAATGTTCTAGAAGTGAAAAGAGTGTCTGGCAGAGTGATGAGTCTCAAGTTAGAAATTGAAGGTGTGATGTTCAATGTTGTTAGTGCTTATGCCTCACAGGCAGGATGTGATCTAGAAGAGAAGGAGAGATTCTGGAGTGAAATGAAGTGATGCAGCGTACCCCCAGAGGTGAAAGAGTGGTCATTGGTGCAGACTTCAATGTACATGTTCATGCAGGCAACAGAGGGGACGAGGAAAAGATGGGCAGGTTTGGTATCCAGGACAGGAACACAGAAGGACAGATATTGGTAGATTTTGTAAAAAGGAAGGAAATGGCTGTGGTGAATACTTTCTTCCAGAAGAGAGAGGAGCATAGGGTAACTTATAAAAGTGGAGGTAGGAGCACACAGGTAGACTACATCTTGTGTAGGCGATGTAATTTGAAGGAAGTCAGTGACTGCAAAGTAGTAGCGGGTGAGCGTGTTGCCAAACAGCATAGGATGGTGGTGTGCAGGATGATGCTGATAGTAAGAAAGGTGAAGATAGCAACGCCAGAGCAGAATCAGACCAGCGGAGGAAGCTAAAAAAGGAAGAGTGTCGTGTTGTCTTCAAGGAGGAGTTGAAACAGGTTTTTGGTGGTCAGGAAGTGCTTCCAGATGACTGGACAACTACAGCTAATGTGATCAGGAAGACAGGTAGGAGAGTACTTGGCGTGTTCCCTGGAAGGACAGTAGATAAGGAGACTTGGTGGTGGAATGAGGAAGTGGAGGAGTGTGTATAAAGGAAGAGGTTAGCTAAGGAGACATGGGACATAGAGAGGAATGAAGAGAGTAAACAGAAATACAGTGAGACACAGCGTAAGGCGAAGATTGCGGTGTCAAAGGCCAAACTGAGGGCGTATGATGACTTGTATGATAGGTTGGACAGTAAGGAGGGAGAAAATGATTTATACAGGTTGGCACAGCAGAGAAATAGAGACAGGAAGGACGTGCAGCAAGTTAGAGTGATTAAGGACAGAGTGGGAAACGTGTTAACTGATAACAGAAGTGTGCAGGGAAGATGGAAAGAGTACTTTGAAGAGTTAATGAATGAGGAAAATGAGAGAGAAAAAAGAGTAGAAGAGGTGACTGTTGAGGACCAGGAAGTAGCAAAGATTAGTAAGGGTGACGTGAGGAGGGCATTGAAGAGGATGAAGAATGGAAAGGCAGTTGGTCCTGATGATATACCGGTGGAGGTATGGAAGTGTCTAGGAGAGGTAGCAGTAGATTTTCTGACAAGAACATTCAACAAAGTCTTAGAGAGTGAGAGGATGCCGGAGGAATGGAGGAGAAGTGTGCTTGTGCCCATTTTTAAGAACAAGGGTGATGTGCAGAGTTGTGGCAACTACAGAGGGATAATGAAATTATGGGAAAGAATAGTGGAAGCTAGACTAAGGGCAGAGGTCAGCATTTGTGAACAACAGTTTGGTTTCATGCCAAGAAAGACGATCACAGATGCAGTGTTTGCCTTGAGGATGTTAATGGAGAAGTACAGAGAAGGTCAGAGGGAGCTGCATTGTGCTTTTGTGAATCTGGAGAAAGCATATGACAGGGTGCCGAGAGAGGAACTGTGGTATTGCATGAGGAAGTCTGGAGTGGCAGAGAAGTATGTTAGAGTGGTGCAGGATATGTATGAGAGATGTAAGACAGTGGTGAGGTGTGCTGTTGGTGTGACAGAAGAATTCAAGGTGGAGGTGGGACTGTATCAAGGGTCAGCTCTGAACCCCTTCTTGTTTGCTATGGTGATGGACAGGCTGACAGATGAGGTTAGACAAGAATCTCCATGGACTATGATGTTTGCAAATGACATTGTGATCTGTAGTGAGAGCAGAGAACAAGTGCAGGAAAATCTAGAGGTGGAGGTATGCCTTGGAAAGGAGAGGAATGAAGGTTAGCCTCAGTAAAACTGAATACATGTGTGTGAGCGACAAGGACGCAAGAGGAACGGTGAGGTTACAGGGAGTAGAGATAAAGAAGGTGGAGGATTTTAAGTACTTAGGCTCAACAATCCAGAGCAATGGAGAGTGTGGAAAAGAGGTGAAGAAGCGTGTGCAGGCAGGTTGGAATGGTTGGAGAAAAGTTTCCGGTGTGATGTGTGATAGTAAAGTATCGGCAAGAATGAAAGGAAAAGTGTACAAGACAGTGGTGAGGCCACCGATGTTGTATGGTTTAGAAGCAGTGCCCTGGGGAAAAGACAGGAGGCAGAGCTGGAGGTAGCAGAGATGAAAATGTTGAGGTTCTCTTTGAGAGTAACAAGGATGGATAGGGTCAGGAATGAGTACATCAGAGGGACAGCACATGTTAGAGGTTTTGGAGACAAAGTCAGAGAGGCTAGATTGAGATGGTTTGGACATGTAGAGAGGAGGGATAGTGAATATATTGGTAGTAGGATGCTGAGGTTGGAACTACCAGGCAGAAGGCCGAGAGGAAGACCAAAGAGAAGATTTATGGATGTGGTGAAGGAGGACATGAAGGTAGTTGGAGTAAGAGGAGAAGATATAGAGGATAGGGTGAGATGGAGGCGGATGGTTTCTTGTGGTGACCCCTGAAGGGAGAAGCCGAAAGGAAAAGAAGAAGATTAACATAAACTTAAATCATACTGAATCTTCAGTATGATTTAATTAAAAAAAAAACAATCTATTAATAATAATATTGCGCTTATTGTTAATAAAATCATTACTGAGCAGGGGTTTCGTGTAATGTGTCTAATAGAAACGTGGATTGAATGCAATGAATAAATTACAATTATCACTGTAAATCCACATATTTTATTTATATATAAGCCTATACAGTGTATGTATATATATATATATATATATATATATATATATATATTTTTTTTTTTTAATTTTTATAGCATCAATTTTATTTTTACAGGATGCTACCTCAATGACAATGGCTACCCTGGGACCTATATAATAATGTATATTTACCTGATACAACGTGTTCGCTGCATATTCTACTGTATTCTGTAGGATTCTCGTCTTTCCTATTTACCACTGCGATCCACTTGGCTTTTCTCTCCGGGTCAGATGGAAAACGGTAAAATGACAGGTTTACTCCTCTGTCTATTTGCACAGCCAACAGCAATATGGAAGAAAAACAAAAGTCACGTGACCCTGTGACGTCACGTGCAAAACCTCAATACCCCAGCCTTGTCTACCAAGGAGGAGCATCACAATTATTTATTCTGATAATCTCAGAAGTATACGAAAATAAAGACATGAATTTAATAATTTAAGTGCAGTAATGACCTTATGAACTTTTTATTGTTAACATTGAAAATATCAGGCAAAATCTGATTCTCTAAACTTAAATACAGAAATGTCGATAACTAAAACAGTGAACAATAATATACAGTGATCAGATCTGCAACAAGAGTGCTTTTTGTTTCATTCAAAAGACAGAACTAAACTCAGTAATATCTTCATCAATCATAAACCTGTGTTGTGACTACCTACTATCAACTGAAAATTAACATGGTCTATCTGTCATTTGAATGAAATATGCACATCGACCTTGTTAATTCTTGGTTGACAATTGTTCTTTAAACAAATATTATCAGAAGTGATCAACCTTTTATTAAATGTAGTTAATGTTTCCTTTATCACTGGTTATGTACTTAAATCTTTTAAACTTCTTCTTCTTCTTCTTCTTTTACTTTCGGCTGCTCCCTTCAGGGGTCGCCACAGCAAATCATCCGCCTCCACCTCACCCTGTCCTCCGCATCTTTTCTGACTCCAATGACCTTCATGTCTTCCTTCACCACATCCATAAATCTCTTCTTCGGTCTTCCTCGAGGCCTTCTGCCTGGTAGTTCCAACCTCAGCATCCTACTGCCAATATACTCACTATCCCTCCTCTGTACATGTCCAAACCATCTCAATCTAGCCTCTCTGACTTTGTCTCCAAAACATCTTACGTGGGCTGTCCCTCTGATATACTCATTTCTGATCCTATCCATCCTCGTTACTCCCAGGGAGAACCTCAACATTTTCATCTCCGCTACCTCCAGCTCTGCCTCCTGCCTTTTCCTCAGCGCCACTGTTTCTAAGCCATACAACATCGCTGGCCTCACCACCATCTTGTACACTTTTCCCTTCATTCTTGCTGACACTCTCCTATCGCACATCACACCGGATACTTTTCTCCAACCATTCCAGCCTGCCTGCACACGCTTCTTCACCTCTTTTCCACACTCTCCATTGCTCTGGATTGTTGAGCCTAAGTACTTAAAATCCTCCACCTTCGTTATCTCTGCTCCCTGTAACATCACTGTTCCTCCTGGGTCCTTCTCATTCACACACATGTATTCTGATTTTCTGAGGCTAACCTTCATTCCTCTCCTTTCCAGGGCATACCTCCACCTCTCTAGATTTTCCTGCACTTGTTCTCTGCTCTCACTACAGATCACGATGTCATCTGCAAACATCATAGTCCATGGAGATTCTTGTCTCACCTCGTCTGTCAGCCTGTCCATCACCATAGCAAACAAGAAGGGGCTCAGAGCTGACCCTTGATGCAGTCCCACCTCCACCTTGAATTCGTCGGTCAAACTAGCAGGTATTAAACCTCAGATAAAAAAAAACTGATCTCGACACATACCAGTTGTTCAACTATAGACTGATATCAAACCTCCCTTTTTTCACTAAGATCTTAGATAAAGCTGTCGTGCAACAGTTATGTTCATATCTTTGTAGGAATAATATTCACGAAATGTATCAGTCAGGATTTAGGCCTCACCATTGCATAGAGACAGCACCAGCGACACTATTCATCATAAGATTCTCTTAGTCAGATTAGAAAATGTTGTTAGAATTATGGGAATGACCCTCTCTGTTAATAAGTTTTAAATCTTATTTAACTGACCGTTATCATTTTGTTTATGTAAATGATGATTTCTCTGAACGTTCTTATATTAAGTTTGGTGTTCCACAAGGTTCTGTCCTAAGACTATTGCTGATCTCGCTATACATACTTCCTTTGGGTAATATAATTCATGATCATGGTATTAAGCACCATGCTCTCCACAAACCTTATTAGGATTAAGCAGTTCAGAAAATGAATGAATGAATCATGGTATTCACTTTCATTGTCATGCAGATGATACACAGTTATATATTTCAGTATAGCCAGATGAGAGACATTAGCTTAATAAAGTTGAGAAATGTGTAAAAGGCATTAGACATTGGGTGCTTACGAACATCCTCTTACTAAACTCTGATAAGAGAAAAGTACTTGTACTCAGATCTCAGGCAGCTAGAAATAAGGTTTCTGATTATGTAGTAAATTTGGATGGGTTTCATCCTCATCATGTGCAGCAGTAAAGGACCTTGGAGTGATTATTGATGCTGGTCTTTCATTTGAAGCTCATGTAGATAATATCACTCGGTGGCATTTCATCTCACGAATATTGACAAAATAAGAAATATGATGTCACTGCATGATGCGTAAAAACCTTATTCATGCTTTTGTTACTTCAAGATTATTGTAATGCGTTACTGTCTGGATGTTCTAGTGGAAGCTCTCATAGACCCTTCAGTCATAGAGTCAATCTGGTAAACTGTGATGTAGGGCTGCTGTCACTTCTTCATTCTACATGCTCACCCAGGTCTGTTGACAGTGGGGTGGCTGATTCTCGAACTTCACAGGATATTCTCATGTCTACCATCCTTCTGGTACTTTGTCTTTTAGTTATGCTGCTGTAGCCAGTCATGCCGGATTTCCTGCTTGCACTCAGCAATAATAAATTCTTCTACACTATTGAGTATACCTAACAACCTCTCTCTCTCTCTTAGGATGTGTGTGTGTGTGTGTGTGTGTGTGTGTATGTGTGTGTGTGTGTGTTTTTTACTGAGCTAAACGTGCTGTTTCTGGGATGCCTGTGATCCCAATCATTCTAGTTTCTGAATCCTATGGTGTGCTGATGCTGGCTGGAGTTCTCATCTCATCTTTTAAGACCCACCCTTCTGATAAAGATCTATATGGACTTAGATGTGCACTCAGACTGTGAAGATGCCCTTCACTGCTGGTGATATAAATTCTTTCCCACAATTATGTAGGACTGACAACTGTGGTATAACCAAACAGAGTACATTTTGGACTGTAATGAAGTTTCTCTTATATGATTTACATCTTTATGGTTTCACCCAGATGAGAATGGGCCTGGTTCCTACTAAGGTTTCATTCTGGCATCAACTGAGGGAGTTTTTCCTTGCCACCGTTTCCACGGGCAACACTCATTATGGATTTTTAGGGGTTGCAGAAAATGCATACACTCTTATACTTTTTAAACTCTTTTTACAGTATGAACTAGTTTTACTGTGTAAAGCTGCTTTGTGACAATGTCAATTGTAAAAACTCTAAACAAATAAAGCTGAATTTAATTAAAAACAGTGGCAAGATGAATGGATGGATAAATTTATACCTGAATGAATGAACAGAAATATGCATACATCGCTTTGCTTATAAACTTTTGTGGATATATGCTTGGAAAGGGCAGTGATGGCCTGGTGGTAAGGTGCTGGATCACTGATCCGAAGGTCGGGGGTTCAAACCTCAACAGGTTGTCACTGCTGTCCCCCCAGTGCAGCTAACTGGGTTATCAAAGGCTGGCCATGTCTGTCACTGTCTATGGTGTGAGGCATGTAACTGAACCATTGCTGACTTTTGACAAGAGCAGGCTGCATAGTCATCGGCATTTTTCTGCCCTGCGATGGCCTGGTGAGCTGTCCAGGGTGTACTCTGCCCTTGCCCACAGTCGGCTGAGACGGGTGCCAGCCTCCCCGACCCTAATTAGGATTAAACAGTTCAGAGAATGAATGAATTCTTGGAAGGATTGTGAAATGAATGGATTATTGCATTCACAGTTGACTCTTAAATATTATGTTATTGATGTTTAGATGAATAATTGATGAATTATGTAATGGGTGTTGGCATGAATGGATGCGAGAGTCTTAAATGAATGGATGGATGCTGGAATAGATTCTTGTGATGGAGCTAGATTCTTAGATGGCTGAATGAATGGATGTACAGGTGTAGGAATAGATGCTGCAACTGAAAAATCTTCGATGGCTGCACATATAGATACATGTAAGAATGGGTGGATGGATGGATGGATGGATTATTGATTCAATCTTTTATTGTATATGTTGATGGATGGATGCTTGAGTGGTACTTGCATTGCAGAGATGTATTCATGGTTAAATGGAATGGCTTGGATCGAAGGATGGTTGTTTAAATGGATATGTGGGGTGATTACATTATTGGATGGATGGGCAGACGAACAGACAGCAGATGGATGGATTATTTGCTAAAAGGAATTTTTTTTCAGATTTCTTTAGAACCAATATGAGACATTACATTGCTCATAGTCTTAGGTGGATGGATAAAATCATAGATTTTTATAAACGAATGAATAAATAAATGGATGTGTGCATGGATGGACTCTGATCGATGGATATGGACAGAAGCTTGAGTGGATGGATGGATATTTACTAAATGGATTTGATTTTACTCAGAACATACAGTATGTATGGCTGCTTTCATTGCTAATAGTCTTGGGTGGATGGATGATATAATAGTGATTTTTATGGATATACGCTTAAAAGCAGGATTTATTTACTTATACTTTTATTGACCATAAAATTTTAGATTTGTGTATAATTTACCCATTTTATTTAAATTTAGCTACCTACTATGCATTCTCAGCACCACACCTATTAAGACTATTTTTAACTAGTCACGATGGAAAATTTCTCTGGTCATACCTCATGTCAACATGTATTTAACACTGTGTGAGAAAAATAAATCATCAAGTAAAAAGGAAAAAAATTCTCCTCTGAACACATTGACGGTGATAGGGATCTTGAAATTTATCACACTGTGAAGGCAAATGTCATTGAAATGGTTAAGCGGGGGTTAATGATATGGACTTGATTATCTTAACGACTACAAGATTAATGTAAGTGCTGTTTTGTCGCGGTTATTGTTATTGCCAGAGATCTCCGGTAACGTGATTTCTGGAACTAATTTTTTTTTTACCGTTGCGTACAAACTTTAAACTTATGTTCACTTAAACTTATGTAACTATTAACTTGTGTTCAGAATTTCAGGTGGAGAGAAGAAAAATAAGATTGCAAGTAGACTATTTAATAAATTATACTGAAAGAATGAAAGGAAGAGTGAGATTATTTTTGGTCTAAGGTAGCTCAGCAAGTTCGCAAAGCGAGCACGTGCAAGGTCTTTTTCACCTGCTGATTTTTATGTCCTATGAATTGATAGAGAGATGGATGGGTTGATGGATAGATACATGGATGGATGGATGGATGGATGGATGGATGGATGGATGGATGGATGGATGGATGCTTATACTCATAATAGCAACAATGCCTGGATGCCTTATGAATCTGATGACTTGATGTACACAGGGATTATTGGATGGTAGATGGAATGTGTTATGATGTGGATGCAGGACTGTATACATGAATTAATGAGTCCTATATGTTCAGATAAAACAATGCTTGAGGTTGTAGATGTACAGATGATGGATTAATGTACAGATAATGGGGTTTCTAAAGATAATGAATGAGATGATGGCTTCATGTATGGATATAAGATGGATGTATAGATAATAAATGAAAGGAAGGCTGTCCAGATGAGAGGCAGTGGTGGCCCAGTAGTAATGTGCAGGATTATCAATCCCAAGGTTGGAGGTTCAATCTCCACTGTCAACAGGTGTCACTGCTGTCTCCCCAGTGGATCTAATGGCATTGCCAAAGGCCAGTCCTGTCTGTCACTGTGTATAGTGGGAGGTTCATGTAAAAGAACCATCGCTGACCTTCATTAAAAGTAACTGCATAATTGTAAGAATGTTTCTACCATGCAATGGCCTGGGTGTACTTTGTCCTTGTCCCGAGTCGGCTGAGATGGGCACCAGCCTCCCCGTGAACCTAATTAGGATTAAACAGTTCAGAAATTGAATGAATGAATGTACAGATGATGGACTAATGTATGAATATAGGATGGATGTACAGATCATAGATAGATGAATATGTTGGTGACAGATTAGCATATAGATAATGGATCTTTGGCTGGATGGCTGGATGGAAGTTTTTGAAGAGGTGCTTGCATTCATAGTTTCATGCATTGATGAAGGAAGGAAGGTTGGTTGACTGAATTAATGACGCAGAGACAATAATCTTAGAAATCCTCCACCTTCATTATCTCTGCTCCCTGTAACATCACCGTTCCTCCTGGGTCCTTCTCATTCACACACATGTATTCTGATTTTCTGAGGCTAACGTTCATTCCTCTCCTTTCCAGGGCATACCTCCACCTCTCTAGATTTTCCTGCACTTGTTCTCTGCTCTCACTACAGATCACGATGTCATCTGCAAACATCATAGTCCATGGAGATTCTTGTCTCACCTCGTCTGTCAGCCTGTCCATCACCATAGCAAACAAGAAGGGGCTCAGAGCTGACCCTTGATGCAGTCCCACCTCCACCTTGAATTCGTCGGTCACACCGACAGCACACCTCACCGCTGTCTTACATCTCTCATACATGTCCTGCACCACTCTAACATACTTCTCTGCCACTCCAGACTTCCTCATGCAATACCACAGTTCTTCTCTTGGCACCCTGTCATATGCTTTTTCCAGATCCACAAAGGCACAATGTAGCTCCCTCTGACCTTCTCTGTACTTCTCTATTAACAGCCTCAAAGCAAACATTGCATCTGTGGTGCTCTTTCTTGGCATGAAACCAAACTGTTGTTCACAAATGCTGACCTCTGCCCTTAGTCTAGCTTCCACTATTCTTTCCCATAACTTAATCGTATGGCTCATCAACTTTATCCCTCTGTAGTTGCCGCAACTCTGCACGTCTCCCTTGTTCTTAAAAATGGGCACCAGCATACTTGTCCTCCACTCCTCCGGCATCTGCTCACTCTCTAGTACCTTGTTGAATGTTCTTGTCAGAAAATCTACTGCTACCTCTCCTACACACTTCCATACCTCCACAGGTATATCATCAGGACCAACTGCCTTTCCATTATTCATCCTCTTCAATGCCCTTCTCACTTCACCCTTACTGATCTTTGCTACATCCTGCTCCTCAATGGTCACCTCTTCTACTCTTTTTTCTCTCTCATTTTCCTCATTCATCAGCTCTTCAAAGTACTCTTTCCATCTTCCCAGCACACCTCTGTCATCAGTCAATACATTTCCCTCTCTGTCCTTTATCAATGTAACTTGCTGCACGTCCTTCCCATCTCTATTTCTCTGCTGTGCCAACCTGTATAGATCATTTTCTCCCTCTTTACTATCCAACCTATCATACAAGTCATCATACGCCCTCTGTTTGGCCTTAGCCACTGCTACTTTTACCTTACGCTGTGTCTCCCTATACTCCTGTTTACTCTCTTCGGTCCTCTCAATGTCCCACTTCTTCTTAGCTAACCTTTTCCTTTGTACACACTCCTGCACTTCCTCATTCCACCACCAAGTCTCCTTATCTACTTTCCTTCCAGAGGACACACCAAGTACTCTCCTACCTGTGTCCCTGATCACATTTGCTGTGGTTGTCCAGTCATTTGGAAGCACTTCCTGGCCACCCAAAGCCATTTTCAACTCCTCCTTGAAGACAACACGACACTCTTCCTTTTTCAGCTTCCACCACTTTGTCTTCTGCTCTGCCTTTGCCTTTTTCACCTTTCTCACCATCAGAGTCATCCTGCACACCACCATCCTATGCTGTTTGGCAACACTCTCACCCACTATGACTTTGCAGTCACTGACTTCCTTCAAATTACATCGCCTACACAAGATGTACTCTACCTGTGTGCTCCTACCTCCGCTTTTATAAGTCACCCTATGCTCCTGTTTCTTCTGGAAGAAATTATTCACCACAGACATTTCTATCCTTTTTGCAAAATCTATCAACATCTGTCCTTCTGCGTTCCTGTCCTGGATACCAAACCTGCCCATCACTTCCTCGTCCCCTCTGTTGCCTGTACCAACATGTCCATTGAAGTCTGCACCAATGACCACTCTTTCACCTCTGGGGGTACTCTGCATCACTTCATCTAAGTCACTCTAGAATATCTCCTTCTCTTCTGGCTCACATCCTGCCTGTGGGGCATAAGCACTAACAACATTGAGCATTACACCTTCAATTTCTAACTTGAGACTCATCACTCTGTCTGACACTCTTTTCACTTTTAGAACATTCCTGACAAACCCCTCCTTCAAGATGACTCCTACTCCATTTCTCTTCCCATCCACACCGTGATAAAATAGCTTAAACCCTGCTCTTAAGCTTTTAGCTTTGCTACCTTTCCACCTGGTCTCCTGAACACACAGTATGTCCACTTTCCTCCTCTGCATCATGTCAGCCAGCTCTCTACCTTTTCTTTGCATAGTTCCAACATTCAAAGTCCCCACTCTCAGTCCTAGACTCATGCCTTTCCTTTTCTCTCTCTGCCTACGGACACGCCTCCCACCTCTCCTTCTTCGACGTCTTCGACCAACAGTAGTCCAATTTCCATCAGCACCCTGTTGATTGACAACACTGATGGCGGTCGTTGTTAACCCGGGCCTCGACCGATCCGGTATGGGGTAATACTTCTGATTTGCATCATAAATGTTTGGCATTGGTTTTACGTCGGATGCCCTTCCTGACACAACCCTCTGCATTTCTCCGGGCTTGGGACCGGCATGAGGGAGAGAGACACTGGTTTGTGCCCCCCCCACCTCATGGCTGCATTGGTTGTGTCTATTCAGTCAGGTGAGTTAATCAGCACAGGTGCTCATACTGGGGAAGCCATATGGTGTTTGACCGTGCCATAGTGTTTAAAACACCGCAGGTCATAGTGTTGTTTCTTCATGAACTGTGAATATGAAAAGTGTTATTGTTCGTTGTTCAGTTCGGTAAAACGCTCTCTTTTAACCAGGAGTTGTTTGTAATAACCTGGCAAAACCGAAAAGTAAGTTTGGACATTTTGCTGTGTTTGTGCACTTATATCTGCATCTACACACGTGCACATGTACACACGTACAAGCCCTTCAGACACTTCACCAATAGTGACAAAAGTAAGCTGTAATCACCAAACTAATCATTTGTAGCCTTGTGCTACTTAATGTAGTTTTGGACTTCAAGTACTGTGATCAAAAATAAACAACAACAAACATTTCAGTGGCTCCTTATGTTCTAGGTGGTTTATCTGTGCTGGTCCGATGACTAATGTGCATCTCCTCCCAACACTCCCCCAGACATTGTTTTGTGAATTCAAAACATTATTGTTAACCCCCGCCTGTGCTTGTGTTGATCCTGTCATCAGCTGCACTCTCTTTTTCACCACATTGTCATTTTTGTGAAGATCTTTCAGATAATATCTGGCAAATCTTTCCTCACGACATCAATACACACACACACACACACACACACACACACACACACACACACACACACACACACACACACACACACACACACACACACACTCACTTCTTTGTCATTGTTTCATTCTGCATTAATAATTCAGAAGCATCTTTAAATAAACCAGCTTTTCTATGTATTTGGCTTTTGTTACTGAGAAACTAAAGTTATTTTTGTGTTTTGGTTTAGGTTAGATCTGCTTTAGCTTACCTGGTCTCCTGATGGAAAAATCGTGCCTTTATAGATCAGAAACAGTCCAGTAATTACAAAACATGCACAGTCATCAAGTAGCTGCAGGAGGGCTAATTTTTTCCTCCATCACCCTCATTCAAATATACCTCTGATGTTTTTCTGCTATTTCTCACTGAGTTTCACTCTCAATGTTTGCAGTAACTCCAATATAAGGGTTGGAGTCCACCAAGGCTGTCCTTTGTCACCGATTCTGTTCATAATTTTTATGGACAGAATTTCTAGGTGCAGCCAAGGCATTGATGGGTTGTAGTTGATGGCCATCAGATCTCATCTCTGCTTCTTGTGAATTATGTTGTCCTTTTGGCTTCATCAAACCAGGACCTCCAGCTCTCATTGGAACGATTTGCAATTGAGTATGAAGTGCCCGGGATGAGAATCAGCACCTCCAAGTCTGAGGCTATGGTTCTCAACCGGTAAAGGGTTTAATGCACCCTCCAGGTTGGGAATAAGGTCCTGTGCCAGGTGGAGGAGTTCAAGTAGCTCTGGGTCTTGTTCACCAGTGAAGGAAGGATGGAACGGGAGATCGACAGGGGGATTGCAGATGCCTCTGCCGTCATGGTGGAGGCAGCTCAGGCACTCAACAAAGCTGTCAATTTACCAGTCGATCTCCATTTCGACCCTCACCTACGGTCAGGCAGTTTGGGTAGTGACCGAAAGAACTGGATTGCGGATACAAGCGGTTGAAATAAGTTTCCTTCACGGAGTGGCGAGGCTCTCCCTTAGAGATAACCGAGAACACGCTGGAGGGTTAACCCCTTAACCAACCATTTTTTTGACAAAAAACGTTCCTTTTTCAGACCAATTTTTTTTAAGTTCTTTACTTTATGCTGAATACGAAATTCAAGTCTATTTTTAATTTTTCATCTATTTTTGCATGCAACTGTAATTTGAAATTACCCCTTTCGGCAGAGACGAGATAACTCGCCTTTTTTTTTTTTTTTTAGCACATTTTTATTTATTTTTTTGTCACCAAAAATTAATGTAATGAAGAATACACGATTGATTATTCAAGTTTGCTCTTTATTCAAAAAAGAAAAAGAAAAAGAAAAGAAAAGAAAAAGAAAAGAAATTACAATCAAAAGAAATTACAGTCTTATGTGTGATATTTATCAAAAAAGGGAACCACAAATAAAGGTACAAGACACATCTTACACGATTGATTATTCAACTTTGCTCTTTATTCAAAAAAAAAAAAAAGAAAAGAAATTACAATCAAAAGAAATTACAGTCAGTGTGTGAGATATTTATCAAAACATGGAACCACACATAAAGGTACAAGGCACATCTTACACATATACCGTGACTCCTTCCTAATTGGTTTCCCTCTATGGTCACGTTTCTGACTGCATACAACACATCTTTTTGTTGGATTTGCCTTTTTCTCTGTTGGCAGGATTTCCTTGGGAAAATGTCCAGGTGTATTCCGTGTACTTACTGCACCTGCTGATGGTCTACCTGGGGATCTCCGTGGTGGCAGTTCTGATCCATACTTTGTGATGATGTCACGTATGATTTGTAGACGAAATTTGAGATGTGTGAGGCATTATGTGCAATTTCTTGCATCAATCAGTTCATCATCTTCACTTTCGCTTGAATATTCATTTTCTGAATAAAAATAAAGAGCTGGCACTCTCATCAGACGTATCCAAGCCTCTAAGAGAAGCTTCAGTATCGCTGTTGTCATCACTGTTATCCATTGGGATAAGGGATGCCGAGAAATTTCAAGGAAATCGTAAAATACGAGGCCGAGAGTACGGATTCTAAAGAGCGCGACACTCCCCCTTTGACTCTTTGCGGGTTACTGAGTCGAAAACGTTTCGCCGCTTACCTCTTGTCTAACGTTGCCTTGAGATGCCATAGTTAATTTTTTTGAGGCGTATGATGATGAGTAGTGTACGATAACATCCTCAGGCATCAATAGAAATGACGAGTAAAGCCGCTTCCCTCTGGTTTTGAAAGCGTAAGTTTTGGCGAGTTAACTCGTCAATGACTGGAAAATACAATTTGGGTGATTGCGAGTATACTCGTCTCTGCCGGGTAAGGGGTTAATTTGTCTCACAAAAGATCTGGGAACGCCTCTGTGTGTCCCCCCCCCATCCCCCAGAAGAGCTGGAGGAAGTGGCTGGGGAGAGAGACATCTGGTCCTCATTACTTAGGCTGCTGGCCTCGTGACCCCGGATTAAGCAGAAAAAGAAGAAGAAGAAGAAGAAGAAGAAGATGATGATGACGATGATGTTTGCAGGGAGCTACTGTATCACCTTACAGTAAACAAATTTAATTCAGGATGGCATTAGTTTTAATGTAGATTATCTTTCTTCTTGATGATACACATATTTCTCTGATGAGCTCATTTTCCCATGCAACTCTTTCTCACATGTAATTAAGTCTAAATTGTAGTGCACATTGATGACTGCTATTCTGTCAGAAAACCCGGATATGTGCCCCAGGGGCTAATTGAAACCGTGTGAGGTTCCTTGAGTTTGGAACATTGCCCGTAACCTCTCTTTCTGAGAGCAAAGGAAGTTATTATTGCAGTCCAGCTAACAACACCTTAATTAACAGGGAAGGATATTGTTGTGTTGATATAGAGACAACTGTATGTGGACTGTGTAGAAGTAATAATACTTAGGCTTCTTTATTTCATCTGCAACCTGGACACAGTGACGCTTTTGAGGGAAGATCTTGAGAGCTCTTCCCATCTTTTGGTTTAAAGCCTTATTCACATGTAGAGAATCAAGTTTAAAAAACATTGATATTTATGATTGCTTCAGTGTGATGATACAAAAGGGTACAAAGCAAATTTCACAAAAAGAAGGGGAAAAAAAGAAAAGAAAATCATTCCACTCTACACCCATCACCCAAAATTAAGTTGTTTTTTTTTTGTTGTTGTTGTTGTTTTTTGTTTTGTTTTCATTCAGCCAGACTGCCAGATGCAGTGAGACTAAGAGCAGGTAAAATGCATCCTGATGATGAAAAAGTGCCTTAAAGTGAGTGGTTACAATTAAAGAGAAATAAAGAAATAATCAGCCCTTGTGCTCATTTAGTACAGCTTCTGTGCAGAAATTACAGACGAGGTAAAGCATGTTGTGAAGTTTTTTTTTTTTCAATAATAAATTATTTAAACTTTCATACACTCTTTAAAGATTCAAGCCAGGCTCTTAAAGCAACTTCACCTGAACTGACTTGGCTTGCTCTGTTGACATCGACAAATTAAATTTGAATATTCTGTGTGATAAAGTGGATTAAATGCATGAGTATTGATTGTTCTGGGGTGACAGTATACACAGGGAAAGAAAAAAGAAAGTCTGGTTAAAAATCTATAAACAGATGGGATTTTAATCTAAACACCAAGGTTCCAATATCTGGTCACTATCATGCTAACTCTTTGCTTCACCAATACAGTTGACACCTGAAAGCTACGTTTTTCTACTTTACAGTTGGGATTCCTTTGCTTCTAATAGCAGTTACTTTCATTTCTCAAGGGTTTAATTTAGTGGAACTTTTTCATAGGCAATGCCGGATCATCCAAGGTGTATGTTAATCCTGAAAAAGTCCATACAGAACCTGATTAATGATTTAATTTGTTCACATTTCTAGATATTGGGATCATAATGAAATGAACATCATGATTTGTAAAAATCAAGCTTTGCACAAAGTAGTGGTAGCCCCCCATAAAAAAAAAAAAAAAAAAAAACCAAAAAACCCCACAAAACCAAACACACAGAAGAAAAACCTACTTGGTTTATAAACAATTGCCAGCCATTTTATTGACCTTGAACTTGACCTTCAGTGACCTTTTCATAAACTTGTTTTAGTGTTTGGTCCCTAGTTCATTTCCTGTAACCGCTTAATCCTAATTAGGGTTGCGGGGAGGCTGGCGCCCATCCCAGCCAACGCCGGGTGAGGCCAGAGAGCACCCTGTACAGCTCGCCAGGCCATCACAGGGCGGAAGCATGCTGACGGCTTTGCAGCCTACTCTTGTAAAAAGTCAACAATGGTTCTTTTACATGCCTCACACCATAGACAGTGAGAGACATGGCCGGCCTTTGATAACCCAGTTAGCTGCACTCGGGGGGACAGTGGCAACCTTGTGAAAAGTGGGACTCGAACTTCCGAACTTAGGATCAGTGATCCAGCGCCCTATACCACTAGGCCACCACTGCCCTCTGGTCCCAAGTTGCTATCTTGAATGTTTTACAATGATACGTCAAGCAGTTCTTGATACACAGGCATGTATGTGTTACATCTGGAGAATATGTTTCAGACCCAAAATACAGGAGACCATGTAAGAAGATTTTTTTTAATATTTTGCACTGGGAAAATCTAAATCACTGGAAAACTTATTCATGGGAAACTGGTCGAGCACGAAGCAGGATACCAGGAGTCAGAGAGATCGCAGAGAAACGGAATCACAAGGAAGGACAATCTTCTGACACTGGCGGGAAGTGTGCCGCTCTTATTTATAGCTCGCTGATTGCTGAATGGAAACAGGTGTACTCTCTGGACCTCGCCTGCAGGTAACAGCCACGCCCCTCACCAGTGCCTACAATGAATGGAGAGAGAGCTAATGCCACCAGCCAACACAGACCATAACAGTATGACTATGTTAGATAGTTAGATAGCTAGATCGATCGATAGATAGGTAGGTAGGTAGGTCAGTGGGTGGGTGAGTGGGTACAAATTGACACAAGTGGAAATAATGCCAGCGACACTATTGCCAGTGATAGTTTCTGGTCTTACAATCTCTCTTACAATGTGCTCTCTCTCTCTCTCTTTTTTTTAAAGAAAGGTATTGTATTCTGTTGCTCTTCATGTTTTTGCCGTTTAATGGTTTGGGGTGATACTGAGGGTTTGCCAGTGTCGGCTGAGATAGGCTGCAGACTCTCTGCAATAGTAAGAGGCTTAATTGGCCCGGGAAATGAATGGGTGAAATTGGCAATTTGTTGCAGTGTAAGAGGAATAAATTATTATTATTATTTTATTATTATAAGCTTTTATTTAATAATTGATTTTTAAGTAGCCACTCTGCTTCATGTCAGTTGCTACATTTTCATTTTCCTGAAACAACACGCCCTGTTTTATTTTATCCCTCACTTAAGATATCAGTAAGGAAACTATTCATTCATTTTCTAAACCGCTTAATCCTAATTAGGGTTGTGGGAAGGCTGGTGAGCATCTCATCCAACTCTGACTGAGGACAGAATACACCATGGACAGCTTTTCAGGCCATTGCAGGGCAGAAACACGCTGACGGCTATGCAGCCTGCTCTTGTCGGAAGTCAGCAATGGTTCTTATACAGCCTCTCACTATAGGCAGTGACAGACATGGCTGGCCTTTGATAACTCAGTTAGCTGCACTAGGGAGATGGCAGTGACAACCGTTGACAGTGGGGCTTGAACCCCCAACCTTAGGATTGGTAATCCACCACCTTACCTCTGGGACACCACTGCCCCATTTTCTGATCAACTTAATCCTAATTAGGGCCATGGGGGGCTGGTGCCCATCTCAGCCAACTCTGGGTGAGGGCAGGGTACACCGCTCCTCATGCTATCTCAAGAAATAAAAAAGCAATAAATAAATAATTTTTAAAATCCAAATGTTCTAATACATGTTTCTAAAATTCCTGCTATGCTCACACTGCATCCCCTGGGCAGATTTTCAGTTCTCTCGGTTGTAAATGTCATTCCCTGTAGCCCACCCACGGTGCATTCTCCATGGCAGTGTTGCCCTAACATGCCAGAATTTTATAGCAATCTTTGCCAGTTCTTGCTGACATCTTGGTTATGCCAGGTGTCACACAGTGTTCTTTAGAACTGTTCCAGTTTTTTTTTTTCTCAGAAATGTTTGTTGGTTTGCCTTCTGTTGTGAATTGTGGACTTTCTGCAGGAGCTATGTGGTCTTTTTATTTTACAATTCTGTGTGTATGTGTGTGTGTGTGTGTGTGTGTGTGTGTGTGTGTGTGAGTGGGTGTATATGTGTGTATGTGTGTGTGTGTGTGTGTGTGTGTGTGTGTGTGTGTGTGTGTGTGAGTGGGTGTATATGTGTGCATGTGTGTGGGGTGTATATGTGTGTGTGAGTGTGTGTGTGTGTGTGTGTGTGTGTGTGTGAGAGAGAGAGAGAGAGAGAGAGAGAGAGAGAGAGAGAGAGAGAGAGAGAGAGAGAGTGGGTGTATGTGTGCATGTGTGTGGGTGTGTGTGTGTGTGTGTGTGTGTGTGTGTGTGTGTGTGAGAGAGAGTGGGTGTATGTGTGCATGTTTGTGTGGGGTGTGTGTGTGTGTGTGTGTGTGTGTGTGTGTGTGTGTGTGTGTGAGAGAGAGTGGGTGTATGTGTGCATGTTTGTGTGGGTGTGTGTGTGTGTGTGTGTGTGTGTGTGTGTGTGTGTGTGTGTGTGTGTGTGTGTGTGTGTGTGTGTGTGAGAGAGAGTGGGTGTATGTGTGCATGTTTGTGTGGGGTGTGTGTGTGTGTGTGTGTGTGTGTGTGTGTGTGTGTGTGTGTGTGTGTGTGTGTGTGAGAGTTAATGGACTGTAAACTAGAGGTACATATATTTTTCTTTGTTTCTTTTGTCTCCCTCGGCCTGCAACATATTAAAATAAACCCTTTTTTTATTAATTCATTTATATTCAGCAACTATGATTTCCTAATATAGTTGGATGGTTGGATTTAATTTTGATACTTGTATAAAAAAGTTTAATGCAATTCACCTTTTATTTGTGTTTGTTAGTTGAAAAAAGAGGCGGCATAGAAGTATGTGTATGGCACGTCTGCCTCACAGCAAAAAGTCCAAGGTTAGATTTCTCGCTTGGATGTTTCTTATGATACAAAGTTACATGTTCTCCTCGTGCTTGCCTTGGATTGCTTTAGGTTCTCCGCTTTGCTCTCACAGTCCAAAGATATACACATTGAGCAAATTGGCTGTTCCAAATTACCACTGGATGTGGATATCAGTATGAATGTTTGGGTGTGAGTGCTGGCCCTGCAATGGCTGAGTGTACCATGTTCAGGTAGATATAGCAATTCACGCTGCACCCTGCCCTCGCCCAGTGTCGACTGACATAGGCACCAACCTCCCTGTAACCCTAATAGGATTAAGTGGCTCAGAAAATGAATGAATAAATGAATTGAAAAAAGAAAATTTGAGCCAAATACTTTAATAAAAAATGAAGCAGAACTCTCAGTAGTTCGTATGAATTAAGTTCAGCCTTTATATAAGAGAAGCGTTCTTCCAGGCTTTGTTATAGCATCACTTTTCACAGTTGAAATTTTAGGTTTCATTATGTCACATTAGGTTCCATATGATTTGTTATTGTTCTCCAAAACTGTCCTTGGAGGAAACTGTGCCATTCAACGAGTGCGCCTCACTCACTTTGGCAAACATCTAAATGCTATTAAGGTTCCGAGAAGGAAGGAGCCTATCTCAGCTGGCATGGGTTGAAGGTGGGGTGCACCCTGAAGAGCTCACGACAAACATACAGACAGACATTCACCCTCACATCCTCACGTAGGGGCAATTTGGAGCAGCCAGTTATCCTAATGTGCATGTCTTAGGACTTAGGGAGGAAATTTGAATATCATTAAGAAAAACTCACAAACTACAGAAATAGCTCAAACCCAGGATTATAACCGAGGCTCTTCTTGCCACTGTGTGGCCTGTGGACAATTCATGAAACAATTAATCTTCATCTCTGTTTACTTACATTCAGTTTGGCCATTTTATCATTCGCAGATAATCTCCACACTTACTTTAATTGAATGTTTGGGATGATGACCTTGATGATATGTGAAATCACAACTGGAAATAATTTGCAGAGAAACTTATGAAGTTATGAATTATTTTAGAGGGGTCCAAAAGTCTGAAAACAAAGTAGAAAAAAATCTAGGTTTTTTTATTATTATTATTTTTTTTTAGGTAACCGAAAATAAATATGAGGCTTTAAAATGTTTGTTTTTTAAAGAAAAGCAGTCGAACATCTTGAATATTTAAAATTTAAGATTCAAAACAAATATCTATTTTAATATAAGCTAATCTACAATATTAACCATCTGACCAACTTTGTACAAAAGTGAAGCTGTTCTTCATATGTAATCTCTGATATTGAAGCACACGCTCAAACAACATGCCAAAGGATTTTAATTAAAATTCATCACACATTTTCTCACAGATTTGTGGAACTCGAGCGCACGCTGCTATCAAAAAGAAGAGGCTATACCAAATACCTAAACCCTCTAGAATCCATGTAAATATTCAAACCGCAAACTAATGGAAACTGTTTACCTTGGCATGGAAATCTTCTGGCAATTTTTGTGACATTGTGGTCCTCGCTCTGATGGCGAGAAGCTTGCGCTGCATGAAGCGGTAACACCAAGAAAGTCATCACGCGAAGTCATTTCTATTCATCTCCTTGACAACTACCAGAACATGGAGACGCAACTGCACCATTGGCAATCC
The DNA here is from genome assembly GCA_024760905.1 of Plotosus lineatus. Lineage (NCBI taxonomy): Eukaryota > Metazoa > Chordata > Actinopteri > Siluriformes > Plotosidae > Plotosus > Plotosus lineatus. The sequence continues at coordinate 29,276,506 of CM045736.1, forward strand.
TTTCCCTGAGGCACGTTGCTCAAACCCCTATGTGTGAACCCGTTCCTCTAGCTTGGCCATCTAGCTTTTAGCCTGTGATAACCTCTTTTTTTGTTTTGTTTTCTTCTTTGCAGTAAAAATAATCTCTGTTTTTCTTCCCTCTTGTTGCCTTCTTGTAGTTGTGAGTGTAAAAATACACATGAAACTATGTTCATTATTATTATGACGAACATATGTAATAATTTCACTACCTGGACGTGGAGACGCGACTGCTCTGTTGATAAGCCTCTCCCTGCAGCACATTGCTCAAGCACCCATGTGTGAGCTCGTTCCTCTAGCTGTGGCCATCTAGCTTTTAGCCCGTGATTAGCTTTTTTTGTTTTCTTCATCGCAGTAATAGTTATCTCTGCTTTACTCCAGTCCCTCACAAGTTTCTCGTTCAGTCCAAACTTTCTTTCTGCTGCTCAATTACCATTTTCTGCTGCATATTTCACTACTTGCATCTTGTAATCAGACGAATAGGACTTTCTTTTTGACTTTCTTCAGTGGTGAATAAGCAGGTACTGGTACCCAAGCCTAGAGTGCCCTCTTTTGGTTGTGAGTGTAAAAATAACAAACATGTGAAATTATGTCTTATTGTTATGACAAACAGAAATATATGTAATCATTTCACATATAAGTCGCTCTAAAGTATAAGTCACACCTTCAGCCAAAGTATGAATAAAGTGCGACTTATAGTCTGGAAAATATGGTAATTAAGTTCTTGTTAGTAATATATTTTTTATGAAGACTGTGGTGTTTGTTAGGTGCGTAGTGAATAGCATGTCCATATATTAGTGGGAAAGTCCTGTGCTCAATTCCCAGGCTTGGAAAGGGTGTTTCTGTGTGGAATTTGCATAGGTTTCCCCTGGGTACCGAAGTGCCCCTAGGTGTGAGTGTGAATGCTGATGTGTATTTTTGCCTTGTGATGGGACCTTGTACTTTACCTTCGACGAGAGTCAGCTAAAATAGGCTTTGATATCCCTGCGACCCTAGTAGGATAAATTGGGTTAAAATGAATGAAGGAATGAAAGAATGCTGTGTTGAATTAGAGGGGAATGCAAATAGAACCATTTTGGTTGGATGGATCATACATGTGGCTTCTGCTATATACAGACTGGTTCCAATTATCTGGCACCTTCGGGATGAAGCATGTGCCAGAAAATCAATTTTGCTGATGTATCAGGATCTTCACACAAATACGTGTAAATTAAATTAAAATTAAATCTAGAGTAAAAGAATAAAGAAATGGCAAACAATATTACCAAAAATAGCAGAAGACAAAAAAACAAAAAACAAAAAACAAGCCTGTGCTACCTGTGCTGTAGTTTTGTTTCGGTTGGCTGCCGCTAGAGCGTAAACACAGGTCATACAAACGTAAATAAAGGCCAGTGTTATTATGTTTTGGCTGGCTGCTGCTAGAACGCAACCGCGCAAAGTTTAAATATGCAGTCTTGTATGATTTTTTCTGTTTGTGCATTTTTTCTGGATAAAATGTGCTGTTATGCCAATAAGCTAACATGCTAAAAAAGAAAAGAAAAGAAAATATTGCTCTACTGCATTGTCCCACATGTCTCACTAGCTAAAGTACTCTCAGGTTTACATCAAAGTGAACTCAGTAGCAGTCTCTTTCCAAAAATTGCTTGCGACTGAACCAGTCGAAGTAAATAAGTTTGATGAAAGTAGCGCACAACAAGGTAAATGTAGCTGCATTAAAACTAATGATGGAGGAAAAATAATCAGCGTACTGGTAATATTACTTATGACTGATTATTAAGTGGACAGTGGCGTAGTGCTTTACATGTTCGCTTCAGTGCATCAAGGTCCGGGGTCTGAGTCCTAGGCTCAGCTCGAGCGTTTCTGTTTGGAGTTTGCATGGTGGCCAATACAGGAGAGTCTGATTAATATGTGCATGTCAGGGTCCAATGCACCTTAAGGCATATTAAATAAGAATGCATTTTAGCTAATATTTTATTTATTTTAGCTAATATGTGGGTGGGAATTGATGAAAACATAATGTTGTCAGATTGCTCTAATTTGGTCAATTTCTGACAAAATATTGGTCGATTTCATTAAAGAATTGTTCATCCCCATGCTACAAATTTGGCTTCCAATGAGGGAGCGCATATTAAGCAGAAATGCGTTTAAAAGACGCACAAATTAACAAGATTCTACTGTGCTAGCATGCGTTTTCACCAGGTACTCTGTTTTCATCCCATTGTCCAAAGACATGCAGATTAGGCTAATTGGCTGTTCAAATTGCCCCAAGTTGTGAGGCTGAGTGTGAATGATTAGGTGTGTGTGTGTGTTGGCCTGCAATGGTCTAGTGAACAGTTCAGAGTGTACACTGGCTTCTGCCTTCTTTCAGTGTTGGCTGGAATAGGCTCCATCCTCCCTGCAACCCTACTCCCAGTCAGCTAGCAGTTCAGTGAGAATGATTATTTTGTTATTCTGTGTGTGTTTTGAAGTTAGTTGTGCAGATTTAATCCCCAACCGTCATATTTATGTGTGCATTAGTGTTCCTGTGTTCATTATCCTTCCAAAAAAACTTTGGCACGGTCTTGGTTGCTATCCATGTGCCAAACACACATGCTGCCTGGAGTCCAGGAGAATCGCTCCCAGACTGTTTCAAAAAACAGATTCACAATATTTGTGGCAGAAGCATGTTTCTAATAGAAGGGTAATTTTGTGAAGATGGTGGATTTAATGAGTGCATCGTTCAGGAGTGTGGTTAGAAATATCCATCTGCTGTGATATTCATTCAAATCAACCCAACTCACACTGAAAACTGTGTGCTTGTAATACAATAAAAATTCTCACACTAATTTGATTCGATTTCATATTTATATTTAGTGGTAGGAATGTGCAGCCTGTGAACACAACTTACACCGAATTAATGTTCAGCACTTAGCACTATCTTAGTCTTAATTTGTTGATTTTTCTGAAATATTTGATTACTCGAGGCTATATTCTGCATCAGCTGTCTGACTCATGACAACTTATTTCTGTTGTTTTTGTTTGTGAGTACTGGACAGTAAATTTGGAGTATTATAATAATTTCTACTGTTATTTCTGGGTGTCACTCGGGAGAGGACTGGTTCCTTTTGTATGTGGTTTCGCTCAAGCTTTTACAAGTACTGTATTATAAATAAATTAATCTTGATATACATTCCTCACTACTTCGCGTTTCAATTCATGCGGCTTCAGTGCATCGCGTATTTTTTTATTTTTTAATATTCATCGAATTAAAAAAATAAGGAAATTCAGGAAGAATCGGAGAAAAAGTTAAGGAAAATGCAAAACAAGACCAATTGTGAATAAAAAAACCCCAAACAAATAAAAACAAACAAACAAACAAAAAACCAACATGAACCTCCCCATCAAAACTACTTACATTTTTATGTGAGGTGTGCAGCTGAGTGCGTGCACGCACATCTGTGTGTGCACACGCGTCTGTATGTGTGTATTTATATTATTTACATCCTATGCATTATTTTTTATTTTTGAATGTTTTATTTTTATTATAAGCATTTATAGCGTTGAATATGTTTTTATTGATATCATATACATATATACATGTACGTATACGTCAGTCAGGTAGGGTTGATCCTTCTTCGCGGGGGGGATCTCAGTCCCAATTAACCGCGGAAAGTGATGGATCCCTGTATATTACTCCTTAGTGCTGATGGCAACCCAACAGTCTACACTTTTTAAATGACAGCACTGGCTCTTTTCCATGCCTTTAACAGACGGTCAGATAGCTCAGTTCAGATTAGTAAACGAGCAGTCCACCACCAGGCCAACAGTTCCCCAATCCCCTTCTATAAACAAGTAATTATATAATGAATTAATATTGATATATGTGTATAAGGTTTGAGAGTTCCTATGAAAAACATATTAAGTAAAGGACATTATATGGGGGCTCCACTTTTAGGAAGTGTCTAAAGCTATATTTTATAAATTACAACAGTTATAGAACTTACCTATGAATAGCATTTCCCAATAACCCCAAAAGGCTTAAGGACGGGGGATTTGTATTCCAATATATGTTACAAGAGTCCAGCTAAAGGCGTACTTAATTTCTGTAAATGGTGACCCATGAATGTAAATGGTGACCCATGGTGTATTGAATACACCAGAATATGTCTGAACTGCATTATTTATTATCTTAACCATGATACAGCATCCGCGTTTATCACTCACAAATAATTTTGCCAATCTAGTGACAATCAATATTCATTCATTTACTAATTTATTTGCTTAATGCTTTTAGGATCCTGGGGGGGCCCTCTGGGTGAAGTCAGGGTGCACCCTGAATAATCTACCAGTCCAGTGTAGGGCCAACATGCTCACAGACAACACATACACAGTTGCACTAGTTGGAACAAACAAGTTCGAACAGGCAATAAGCTTAATGTTCATGTCTTTGGACTGTGGGAGGAAACCTGAGTTTCCAGAGAAAACCCACACAAGCATGAGAGAAAGATGCAAACTCCACACAGAAACGCCCTTGATAATGATAATGACAACAACGATGATGATGATGTTGATGATGATGATGATGATGATTATTATTATTATTATTATTATTATTATTATTTGGATTTCGGTTTGATTCACAGCTCGGCTGTTTCTGTGTGGACTTTGCTTGTTCTCCTCTCTCATGTTTTCGAAGGTTTCCTCCGGGTACTCTGGTTTGCTCTCATTTTCTGTAACCGCTTAATCCTTATTAGGGTCGCGGGTAGGCTGGCGCCCATCCCAGCCGACTCCAAGCAAGGGCAAAGTACACCCTGGACAGCTTGCCAGGCCATCAGAGGGCGGAAACACACTGACGGCTTTGCAGCTACTCTTGTCAAAAGTCAGCAATGATTCTTTAACGTGCCTCACACCATTGACAGTGAGAGAAATGGGCGGCGTTTGATAACCCAGTTAGCTGCACTGGGGTGACAACCTTGTGGAGAGTGGGACTCAAACCCCCAACCTTAGGATCAGCGATCCAGCGCCCTACACCACTAGGCCACCACTGCCCTGGTTTGCTCTCACAGTCCAAAAACATGCACAGTAGGTTAATTGGCTGTTATAAGTCTCCCATAGCTGTGAATGGTTATGAGATTGTTGGCGCTGCGATGGCCTGGCGAACTGTCCACGGCGTACCCTGCCCTCGCCCAGAGTCACCTGAGATGGGCGCCAGCCTCCCCGTGACCCTAATTAGGATTAAGTGGTTCAGAAAATGAATGATGAAAAAAAAAAAGCAAAAGAATCGACTTTGATGTTCCACTACATGTTAATCAGTAATTTTGATTTGAAGTTTAATTGCTTATATAACGGATGCTTCAAGATTTTCTTTATGTATTAAGCTCTATTTCAAAATAATATATGTTTTTTTATACCCTTAATGCCTTGATCATATGTTATCATCGTAAACTAGGTAGAGTAGAAGAGTAAAAATTAAATGAAATATTTCTGAGTCATCTGAAAAAATGGCTATTAATCATTTCATAATTGCATATTGAGTGTCAAGTACATTTATTACTGTGTGGTGTTTTACTGATGGTGATTCCCCACTGGAGGACTTAAGAGGCCCAGTGTACAGCACTGACATTGTAAATGCGTGACACAGCGATGCACGACTCCCTGGAACTGAGTGCTGTTCCTGACTAATGAGATGGAGAAATTAACAGAGGGAGAGGATCATTGCCAGAAAACTGGTTGCAACATGCCTAATGTGCTGAAAGAGAGAGAGAGAGAGAGAGAGAGAGAGAGAGAGAGAGAGAGCGCAACCACACATCTCACTTACATGAACTGCCTGTGATTGTGATCTGTTAAACTCTCATCCTATTATCTGATTATAGTAGCAAAGACCTTCTTGTGAAGTGTTTTCAGATCCTTTCATTTGTGAAATGTTTATTGACTTTTTTATGTTTTCTATATTTTCTTTATTGACTTTTTTATGTTCGCATTAAGCAATCAAATATTACTCGTGTTCAGTTCTGCTTTATGCTTTTGATTTCTCTTTCACAGTGTTTTACACAAGGAAGGTTATTATTTCAGTGTGTTGGCAAAATTTCTCTATCTTTTGACCTTTGACCTTTCCTGATATGGAGTATGATACTGAGCCACTGCTACAGCATGGCCAAAAAAAAAAAAAAAAAAATCAATGCTGTGTTGGTGTGTTCATTTTACGTCCTTATTTCATACCGTCAGTGTACCGCCTCCAGTCAATTCCACAAATGTGTGGGTTTATGTGTGTGTGTGTGTGTGTGTGTGTGTGTGTGTGTGTGTGTGTGTGTGTGTGTGTGTGTTTGAGTGAGATAGAGAGAGAGAGAGAGAGAGAGAGAGAGAGAGAGAGAGAGAGAGAGAGAGAGAGAATACGTGCTACAGGGATCTTTAGGAAGCAGTTAATACCCAAATGCCAAGTCTTCAACCTTTTCCTTTAACTACTTTTTCTTCTATCAAATATGTGTGTATATATATATATATATATATATATATATATATATATATATATATATATATCGTTCATTCATTTTCTGAACCGCTTAATCCTAATTAGGATTGCAGCGAGACTGGTGCTCGTCTCAGCTGACTCTGGGCAAGGGCGGAGTACAGCCTAGACACCTCGCCAGGCCATCGCAGCGCCAACACTCACACAACCATTGATATACACACACACACACACACACACACACACACACACACACACACACACACACACACACACACACACACACACACACACACACACCTCAGTGAAAGGCCGTTCATTTGGTACCTGGGCTTTCAATCAGGACTTCACAGACTTAATCCACCTCTTCCTACCACCACTCTCACATCGCAATTACACAATCCATCAATAATATACAAAAATACATAACGTTGCAGAGAGAGAGAAGCATTTCTGCTAGTAATTCCAAGCATTACGTAACTTTTACCGCTGGATGATGCGGGTAAATTGGTGCTCCACCAAAAGTAAAAAGGCTAAACCTTACCTCCACTTCCTCCTCCTCTCCTTATGATGTCTAGCTTTACTGGAAAAGTTGGCCTTGAAAAAAGATTTTTACGAATGTCCAACACCAAGTCAATTTATCCTCCTCTCTCATCCATTATGGATATAAAAATCCGAACTCAGATGTATCGCAGTTCTTCGAGAATAAGGCTACTGTAGTGTGCACTGCTGTAATGTTTAATGAAGGCTACGTATAAGTTTCTGATTCAATAACTATTCAGATAGGATTGAAGTGTAAGCTATAATTTCATATTTCTGAGCACAACAGTGTGCCCTTCAGTTTATGAACCCTTCAATAGCTGAGCCATGCACATTATAAAATAAAATGTCTGTAAGAATATTCATAAACCAACACGTGCATGAAGTGAGAAATAAAAACAAATACGGCACATGTTCACATTCCAGCAGCACTGCTGAACAAGCTTCTCTGGACCATAAAACCTGACTGTTAATGTACAACAAGGAGTTTTCAAAAGTAAAGAGCAACATGACTGACAGGTGAATATTGATGCCTCCTGTTCCCCTACGTCATTCGATTTGTTTCTTGACAGCTGCAGTAATGTGCCCAGCAGTTATTTCCAATAATTACTCCAGCTTAAAATCCCTCTGACCCTCAATTAATATTTGTGCACTGGGCACAGCTAATAACTGTAGAACTCATTCATTCACTCTTTATTAAACCATCTACTTTTGCTAGGTTTTCAGGAAGGCAGGAACCAAGTTCCACTGATACAAGACAAAGGCTTGGAACACCCTGAACAGTACACAGAAGTTCACAAATAAGGCTAACAAATAAACAACCATTCACACTCACAACTGGGGCAATTTGGAACCGCCAATTACAGTAATGTGGATGTGTTTTAAACCGTGTTAGAAAATGCACACAAACACGGGGAGAACATGCAAACTCCCCACAGAAACAACTCAAGCCAAGCCCAGAGCTCAAACGCAGCGCCTTCTTGCTTCTATGACACATATGTGCTAACCACAATGTCGCCATGTTGCCCTAGTAAATGTAGAACTTTAGATAAAATTCAGGAACATCATCTGTCATATACGTACAGTTTGTTAAACTAGGACTGCAGCTAATGAAAAACGGAACTGGAGACACAAGTGTTCTCCCCTTTAAATAATGTCAACACACCTGAACTAGCGTTAAAAAAGTGTACACAACAGAATAAATGGGCGGGGCATGCATTTTCCTCTTTCTCTTGCTTCCATTTTAAGGAATTTTGCATCAAAAATGCTCGGAATATACATACATACTGTCTCAAATACTGTACCTGTGTTTTTTACCCTACTCCCAGCATTCGTTCATTCATTCATTTTCTGAACCATTTAATCTTAATTAGGGTTGTGGGAGGCTGGTGCCCATTTCAGCTGACTGTGGGCGAGGGCGGACAACACCCTGGACAGCTCGCCAGGCCATCGCAGGACAGAAACACGCCGATGGCTATGCAACTTACTCTTGTCGAAAGTCAGCAATGGTTCTTTTACATGAACCGCTCACCATAGACAGTGAGAGACATGGCCGGCCTTTGATAGCCCAGTTAGCTGCACTGGGGGGACAAAGACAACTCATTGAATGTGGGGCTTGAACCCCCAATCTTGCAATCAGTGATCCAGCATCTTACCATTAGGCCACCACTGCCATACTCCCACCATTTTGAATCCAATTTATGAAGGTGTTGGCATGTATTAGAGATGATGCACAATGTAGTGGATGGTACGTCCACCTCACAGCAAGGAGGTTCTGGGTTCTATTCTCCAGCACAGCCATTTCTGTGTAGAGTGTTCTTGTTCTCCCCATGTTTATGTTGGTTTCCTCTGAGTACTCTGATTTCCTCCTACAGACCAAATACATGCACATTAGGTTTGAGGATGTACGCTGCCTTCGTGTCATGTCAACTGAGTTAGGCACAAGCCTCCTTCTGGTCCTTGTAGCATTGCGCTGTTCAGCAAATGAGCGAGAGATGATGTGCATTGGAAGTAAACTGTGCAGATTGGAGGCCTGGCGTCCTGGTAGCCTTGTGGTGGGGTTGAGTATTGAGTACAAGGAGGAAATTTGGAGACCTGGGAAATGGAAGCAACTGACCGTGTTCTTCATTGTTTCTTCTAGGCTCATGAAGGAGTAGCTCCCTGGCCTCTTTGTCATTGCTTATGAGGCTAGTAGTTGTATGGCTGTATGGCACAGTATGGCTGTAACGTCATGTTTGAACAGAGAGTGCAGCCCTGGGTCAGTGTTGAGGACCATAGAGGACGGGCTTTTATTACTTTATCTTTAGTAATTGAAGTCTGCCTTTTCATATTTATAATCTAGCTGCAGATGGGTGTCCCCAGGCTTGAATATATTCAGGACAGGACTCGCAATCATTACAGAGTAATGCTCAGTGTATTTTATGCCTGACTTACAAAGTATTTCAATGTGATTTATGATTCAAATCTTTAATGATAGTCTGCCTCCTGTTTTCTCAATTTTATGAATTTATCTCATCTGCGTGTTGTTGCTGATTGCATATATATCACTTCTGCATATTGTGACTTGCTATTACCTTATGCTTTCAAATATATGCTTATTGTTTTGAATGAAAAGCATAACGTTTGGCATAATTGCTACTGTGTACTTTGTACTGTTCTGGACACTGTTCGTGTTTTCTTTCTGCTAAGTGAATTTCTGTGAATTTATTCTTATGCACCATACCACAGCAAACTGGACATAAGCCAGAATAATTCAGTTTGTCATCAGATACCAAGTATTGAAATGCCCATGATGCTCCTGTGCAATCAGAACATCATAAAAATAAAGGAAAGTGTTTAAAGTTCAAAATGAACTTATAAAATGCAATAAAACAAGAAAGAGGTTTAGTCAACCACTCAGTTCTGAGTAAATGGCAGCAGTCGTTTTCCCACCAAAGCTGAAATGAACAGACATAAGCTGAGAAGAGATCATTATGAAGATCGTGTTTAAATGCTGAGAGTGAATTTTACGTTCTGGTTCATTTAGAAGATGGGGATCTTTCACACGAAGTAAAGCCTTTCACACCCTTTTTCACATCACTTCTCATTTTATTAAAACACCCATTCTTCAGGACCGTCATTTTTAGAATCAATTTATACTATGTACTGTATCCATCTCACCCTGTGATGTCCTCGCGAGCTGTATATATATATATATATATATATATATATATATGCCCTCCCATGGACCCACCACCCGTGGGAGGAGTTTTAAGGGTCGGGTGCAGTGTGAGTTGGGTGGCAGCCAAAGGCATGGGTTCTGTCGGACCGATCCTCGGCTACTTACTCTGACCCTCGGGACATGGAATGTCACCTCTCTGGTGGGAAAGGAGCCTGATTTGGTGCGTGAGGTGGAGAGATACCGACTAGATATAGTCGGGCTCACCTCAACGCATAGCTTGGGCTCTGGAACCCTCCATCTCGAAAGAGGCTGGACCTTCTTCTATTCTGGAGTTGCTCATGGGGAGAGGCGGTGAGCCGGTGTGGGTATTCTTGTTGCCCCCTGTCTCGGTGCCCAAATGTTGGGGTTCTCCCCGATTGACGAAAGGGCAGCTTCCCACCGTCTTCGGGTGGGGGGATGGGTCCTGACTGTTATTTGTGCTTATGCACCAAATGACAGTTCAGAGTACCCACCCTTTTTGGAGTCTTTTGGGGGGTGTTGGAAAACGCTCCCTCGGGAGACTCGCTCGTTGTCTTGGGAGACTTCAACGCCCATGCGGGCAACGATAGTGTGACTTGGAAGGGTGTGATCAGTAGGTACGGCCTCTCCAGTCTGAATCCGAATAGTGTTTCGTTGGACTTCTGTGCTCATCAGAGTTTTTCTATCACGAACACCATGTTCGAACATAAGGGTGTCCATAAGTGCACTTGGCACCAGGACACCCTAGGTCGCAGTTCGATGATTGACTTTGTAGTCATGTCATCGGACTTGCGACCATATGTTCTGGACACTCGGGTGAAGAGAGGAGCTGAGCTGTCTACCGATCACTACCTGGTGGTGAGTTGGCTTCGGTGGTGTGGAAGGTTGCCTTCCAGACCTGGCAGGCCCAAGCGTGTAATCAGGGTCTGCTGGGAACGTTTGGCGGAGTCCCCTGTCCGAGAGGCCTTTAACTCTCACCTCCGGCAGAGCTACAACCACGTTCCGGTGGAGGCGGGGGACATGGAATCAGAATGGGCCATGTTTCGTGCCTCCATTGCTGAGGCGGCAGCCCATAGCTGTGGCCGTAAGGTTGTCGGTGCTTGTCGTGGCGGTAATCCCAAAACCCGGTGGTGGACACCTGCAGTGAAGGGGGCCGTCCAGCTGAAGAAGAAGGCCTATTGGGTTTTATTCGCCTGTGGGACTCCTGAGGCAGCAAACGGGTACCGGCAGGCCAAACGTGCTGCAGTCGAGGCTGTCGCAGATGCAAAATCTCGGGCGTGGGAGGAGTTCGGTGAGGGCACGGAGAGTGATTATCGGTTGGTCTCAAAAAGGTTCTGGGCCACCATCCGACGCCTCAGGAGGGGGAAGCAGTTCTTCACAAACACTGTTTACAGTGGAGGTGGGGAGCTGCTTACCTTGATTGGGGATGTTGTCGAGAGGTGGAGGGAATACTTTGAGGACCTCCTTAATCCCACCAACATGCCCTCCATGGAAGAGGAAGACCCTGGGGGTTCGGGTGAGGGTCCGCCCATCACTGGAGTGGAGGTCACTGAGGTTGTCAAAAAGCTCCTCGGTGGTCGAGCTCCAGGGTTGGACGAGAGCCGCCCGGAATATCTCAGGGCTCTGGATGTTGTAGGACTGTCTTGGTTGACACGTCTCTGCAACATCGCGTGGTCATCAGGGGCTGTACCTCTGGATTGGCAAACTGGGGTGGTGGTCCCAATTTTTAAGAAGGGGGACCGGAGGGTGTGTTCCAATTATCGGGGAATTACACTCCTCAGCCTACCTGGGAAAGTCTATGCAGGGGTACTAAAGAGGAGGATCCGACCGATAGTCGAACCTCGGATTCAGGACGAACAATGTGGTTTTCGTCCTGGCCGCAGCACTCTTGACCAACTCTATACGCGCCACAGGATTCTAGAGGGGGCATGGGAGTTTGCCCAATCTGTCCACATGTGCTTTGTGGATTTGGAGAAGGCTTTCGACCGTGTCCCTCGAAGGATCTTGTGGGGCGTGCTCCGAGAGTACGGCGTTCCGGATCCGTTGGTACGAGCTATTCGGTCGCTGTATCACCGGAGCCAGAGTTTGGTTCGTATTGGTAACAGCAGGTCGGATTCGTTTCCAGTGGGAGTTGGAGTCCACCAAGGCTGTCCTTTGTCACCGATTCTGTTCATAATTTATATGGACAGAATTTCTAGGCGCAGTCGAGGCGATGAGGGGTTCTGGTTTGGTGGCCATCGGATATCGTCTCTGCTTTTTGCGGATGATGTTGTCCTTTTGGCTTCATCAAGTCGGGCCCTCCAGCTCTCATTGGAGCGATTCGCAGCTGAGTGCGAAGCAGCCGGGATGAAGATTAGTACCTCCAAGTCCGAGGACATGGTTCTCAGTCGGACAATGGTGGAATGCACCCTCCGGGTCGGGAATGAGGTCCTGCCCCAAGTGGAGGAGTTTAAGTATCTTGGGGTCTTGTTTACGAGTGAGGGAAGGATAGAGCGAGAGATCGACAGACGGATCGCTGTAGCCTCTGCTGTTTACCGGTGCCTGTACCGGTCCGTCGTGGTGAAGAAGGAGCTGAGCCACAAGGCGAAGCTCTCAATTTACCAGTCGATCTACGTTCCAACCCTCACCTATGGTCACGAGCTTTGGGTAATGACCGAAAGAACAAGATCACGGATACAAGTGGCTGAAATGAGCTTCCTTCGCCGGGTGGCGGGGTTCTCCCTTAGAGATAAGGTGAGAAGCTCCGCCATTCGTGGAGAGCTCGGAGTAGATCCGCTGCTCCTGCGCATTGAGAGGGGCCAGTTGAGGTGGCTCGGGCATCTGGTCAGAATGCCCCCGGACGCCTCCCTGGTGTGGTGTTTCGGGCATGTCCAACCGGGAAGAGACCCCGGGGTCGACCAAGAACACGCTGGAGGGACTATGGAAGTGGCTCGGGAGAGGGACGTCTGGACCTCCTTGCTAAGGTTGCTGCCCCCGCAACCCGACCCTGGACTAAGCGGAAGAAGATGATGATGATGATATATATATATATATATATATATATATATATATATATATATATATTTATATGCTCTTATTCAGAGAAATGCAGCCATGAGGTGGGGGGGGGGCACTAACCAGTGTCTCTCCCCCTCATGCCGGTCCCAAGCCTGGAGAAATGCAGAGGGTTGTGTCAGGAAGGGCATCCGACGTAAAACCAATGCCAAACATTTATGATGGAAATCAGAAGTATTTCCCCCATACCGGATCGGTCGAAGCCCGGGTGAACAACGACCGCCATCAGTGCTGTCAATCAACAGGGTGCTGATGGAAATTGGACTATTGTTGGTCGAAGACGTCGATGGAGAGGTGGGAGGCGTGTCCGTAGGCATGAGGAAAGGCATGAGTCTAGGACTGAGAGTGGGGACTTTGAATGTTGGAACTATGCAAAGAAAAGGTAGAGAGCTGGCTGACATGATGCAGAGGAGGAAGGTGGACATACTGTGTGTTCAGGAGACCAGGTGGAAAGGTAGCAAAGCTAAAAGCTTAGGAGCAGGGTTTAAGCTATTTTATCACGGTGTGGATGGGAAGAGAAATGGAGTAGGAGTCATCTTGAAGGAGGAGTTTGTCAGGAATGTTCTAAAAGTGAAAAGAGTGTCAGACAGAGTGATGAGTCTCAAGTTAGAAATTGAAGGTGTAATGCTCAATGTTCTTAGTGCTTATGCCCCACAGGCAGGATGTGAGCTAGAAGAGAAGGAGAGATTCTGGAGTGACTTAGATGAAGTGATGCAGAGTACCGCCAGAGGTGAAAGAGTGGTCATTGGTGCAGACTTCAATGGACATGTTGGTACAGGCAACAGAGGGGACAAGGAAGTGATAGGCAGGTTTGGTATCCAGGACAGGAACGCAGAAGGACAGATGTTGATAGATTTTGCAAAACGGATGGAAATGGCTGTGGTGAATACTTTCTTCCAGGAGAAACAGGAGCATAGGGTGACTTATAAAAGCGGAGGTAGGAGCACACAGGTAGACTACATCTTGTGTAGGCGATGTAATTTGAAGGAAGTCAGTGACTGCAAAGTCATAGTGGGTGAGAGTGTTGCCAAACAGCATAGGATGGTGGTGTGCAGGATGACTCTGATGGTGAGAAAGGTGAAAAAGGCAAAGGCAGAGCAGAAGACAAAGTGGTGGAAGCTGAAAAAGGAAGAGTGTCGTGTTGTCTTCAAGGAGGAGTTGAAACAGGCTTTGGGTGGCCAGGAAGTGCTTCCAAATGACTGGACAACCACAGCAAATGTGATCAGGGACACAGGTAGGAGAGTACTTGGTGGGTCCTCTGGAAGGAAAGTAGATAAGGAGACTTGGTGGTGGAATGAGGAAGTGCAGGAGTGTGTACAAAGGAAAAGGTTAGCTAAGAAGAAGTGGGACATTGAGAGGACCGAAGAGAGTAAACAGGAGTACAGGGAGACACAGCATAAAGCGAAAGTAGCAGTGGCTAAGGCCAAACAGAGGGCGTATGATGACTTGTATGATAGGGTGGATAGTAAAGAGGGAGAAAATGATCTATACAGGTTGGCACAGCAGAGAAATAGAGATGGGAAGGACATGCAGCAAGTTAGATTGATAAAGGACAGAGAGGGAAATGTATTGACTGATGACAGAAGTGTGCTGGGAAGATGGAAAGAGTACTTTGAAGAGCTGATGAATGAGGAAAATGAGAGAGAAAAAAGAGTAGAAGAGGTGACCACTGAGGAGCAGGACGTAGCAAAGATCAGTAAGGGTGAAGTGAGAAGGGCATTGAAGAGGATGAAGAATGGAAAGGCAGTTGGTCCTGATGATATACCTGTGGAGGTATGGAAGTTTCTAGGAGAGGTAGCAGTAGATTTTCTGACAAGAACATTCAACAAGGTACTAGAGGGTGAGCAGATGCCGGAGGAGTGGAGGAGAAGTGTGCTGGTGCCCATTTTTAAGAACAAGGGAGACGTGCAGAGTTGCAGCAACTACAGAGGGATAAAGTTGATGAGCCATACGATGAAGTTATGGGAAAGAATAGTGGAAGCTAGACTAAGGGCAGAGGTCAGCATTTGTGAACAACAGTTTGGTTTCATGCCAAGAAAGAACACCACAGATGCAATGTTTGCTTTGAGGATGTTAATAGAGAAGTACAGAGAAGGTCAGAGGGAGCTACATTGTGCCTTTGTGGATCTGGAAAAAGCATATGACAGGGTGCCAAGAGAAGAACTGTGGTATTGCATGAGGAAGTCTGGAGTGGCAGAGAAGTATGTTAGAGTGGTGCAGGACATGTATGAGAGATGTAAGACAGCGGTGAGGTGTGCTGTCGGTGTGACCGACGAATTCAAGGTGGAGGTGGGACTGCATCAAGGGTCAGCTCTGAGCCCCTTCTTGTTTGCTATGGTGATGGACAGGCTGACAGACGAGGTGAGACAAGAATCTCCATTTACTATGATGTTTGCAGATGACATCGTGATCTGTCGTGAGAGCAGAGAACAAGTGCAGGAAAATCTAGAGAGGTGGAGGTATGCCCTGGAAAGGAGAGGAATGAACGTTAGCCTCAGAAAATCAGAATACATGTGTGTGAATGAGAAGGACCCAGGAGGAACGGTGATGTTACAGGGAGCAGAGATAACGAAGGTGGAGGATTTTAAGTACTTAGGCTCAACAATCCAGAGCAATGGAGAGTGTGGAAAAGAGGTGAAGAAGCGTGTGCAGGCAGGCTGGAATGGTTGGAGAAAAGTGTCCAGTGTGATGTGCAATAGGAAAGTGTCAGCAAGAATGAAGGGAAAAGTGTACAAGACGGTGGTGAGGCCAGCGATGTTGTATGGATTAGAAACAATGGCACTGAGGAAAAGGCAGGAGGCAGAGCTGGAGGTAGCGGAGATGAAAATGTTGAGGTTCTCTCTGGGAGTAACGAGGATGGATAGGATCAGAAATGAGTATATCAGAGGGACAGCCCATGTAAGATGTTTTGGAGACAAAGTCAGAGAGGCTAGATTGAGATGGTTTGGACATGTACAGGGGAGGGATAGTGAGTATATTGACAGTAGGATGCTGAGGTTGGAACTACCAGGCAGAAGGCCTCGAGGAAGACCAAAGAAGAGATTTATGGATGTGGTGAAGGAAGACATGAAGGTCGTTGGAGTCAGAAAAGAAGATGCGGAGGACAGGGTGAGGTGGAGGCGGATGATTTGCTGTGGCGACCCCTGAAGGGAGCAGCCGAAAGTAAAAGAAGAAGAAGATGCTCTTATTCAGAGAGACTTACAGAAGTGCTTTAAAGTCTCTGTCAGTGAATATATTATACTGGTTTGTTAGAACACAGACTAAGTACACAGTCAATCAAACTCAGTCAGTAGGTTTTGTTTTTATTTGTTGTTTGTTTTTTGTGATTGTATACAACATAGTGCTTTATCTAAGTACTGCTGAAAATGGTAAGTTTTCAGCCGTTGTTTGAAGATATCCAGTGACTCAGCTGTCCGGCTGTCCAGGGAAAGTTCATTCCACCATTTTGGAGCTAGAACAGAGGAGACTTTAGTTTCATTTTCCCCTTGTCCCTTGGTGGAGGGCGGATCAGTCTTGCAGTGCTAGATGATCTGAGAGAACATGATGCAGTGCAAGGTGTGATAAGTGCTTTGAGGTATGAAGGTGCAGATCCATTTGTGGCTTTGGGGGTATGCAGTAATGTTTTAAATTGAATGCGAGCAGCTACAGGAAGCCGGTGGAGAAATCATAGCTGTGATGGAATGTGGGAAAATTTGTTAAGGTTGAAAACACGCCTTGCGGCTGCATTGCGTATCATATCAGAGGTCGAATGGTGCTCAGAGGTAGACCTGCCAGGAGTGAGTTGCAGTAATCTAGTCTTGAGATGACAAGAGATTGAACACGTATCTGAGTGGCCTTCCTAGAAAGAAATGCACGCTAATCAGTCACCTATCGAAAGCAGCTGAATAATGGTATCATTGACATTAGTAAATACTATGCACAAATGGTGGGATCTGATTGGTTCATTATATCATTATTGAATTTGAGTGGATAATGACGTGGAGCTAACGGCATCTGTATAGCTTACATGTGATGGACATGCACAGTTTGTCAAGGTCACTTAGAGTAGGCAGTGCCATCATTGTCACACATTAAAATGAATGAATATATTAGCATTTTATATACTAAAATACCTTTATGTGGCTTGGTTCACTTAAGTTTCCATGTACAATGTACTCTACTCTGAATAAGTAAGTAATTTACATGCTGCACTTAGCAGCACTTAGCTTGACATGAAGTATAGGGCTTACCTGACCTGCCTTTGTTAATGAGTACAATATGTTAATATTAACGATACAAGCTTACTTTAGTTTCCTTTTCATGTAGTATTTAATTAAGGTGAATTAAAGTGCTTGCACCTGTTTGGAGACCACTTTTGTCCAAGATGATTTAATAAATATGCAAACTATGCAAAATAGTAAAATCTTTTTTTGTTGTTGTTGTTATTATTGTTAAGTATAGAAGGTTCTCACATCTTTCAAATGATCCAACCTAGACTTTAAACTCATAAAAGAAACATCGGAGTTATTCTGCTGCCTCATTTTTTTTTCAGCAGTATTCCATGATTACCACTGGGTCTGCTACTGTAAAAACTGCATGTTCTTCTTCTGATAGTATCAGTGGAATTTCTTGGCTATGGAAGAATACATAAAGATCTACTGCACTCAGGTGTAGTGCTGCATAACTCAAGTACACAAACCTGAACCAACCGTATTGCTTTGACACTGCACTGTGCATTCGACTTGAACGCGCCTTGGGTGAAAGGGTTTTCCAGCCTGCCTTCTTTCGTTACCTTCTGAGCAAGTTCCAATGAATTGTGGGCCACTGATAATAAGTGCTATGGTTGTGAATAAAGCTTTGTGTGTGTGTGGTTGTGTGTGTGAGCAGAACAGGATTTTTTTTTCAGGTTCTGGTCTGTATGAGTGAGTCTCACACATTACTTCTTGTCACTTCAGGCTGCTGTGTTCAGCTGCTCGTACAGACGTACTGATGGGTGAAGGAAATGATTTACACCATTAAGCTATTTATCTGAGCATTTGTTTCTGTGTATCCTTGTCTACCCTTCATTATCAAAGCATATGAGGAAGGTATTTGAATATAAGTTAAAGAGTATATCATAATATATTGAAATGTATAGAAAACCAGGTGGGCAGCGGTGGCCTAATGGTATAGGGCGCTGGATTGTTGATCTTAAGGTTGAGGATTCGAGTCTCACTCTCCACAAGGTTGTCACTGTCCCCCCCAGTGCAGCTAACTGTGTTATCAAAGGCCTGCCATGTCATTCACTGTGAGAGGTTCATGTAAAAGAACCATTTCTGACTTTTGACAAGAGTAGCTGCAAATCCATCAGCGTGTTTCCGCCCTGTGATGGCCTGGTGAGCTGTCCAGGGTGTCCTCTGCCCTCGCCTGGAATCAGCTGAGATGGGCACCAGCCTCCCCGCGATCCTAATTAGGATTAAGCGGTTACAGAAAAATGTAGAAAACCATGACATAGCGTTGTTATGATACAGAGTGACCCAATTAAAAGATCAATGAAAAAAGATAAAGATGTTAAAGACAATCAAATTATATTTTGCACATATAAAAAAAATTCATCATGTTTTAAAGATGACATCCTCTAAACAGTCGCTGCCGTGCTGGAAGATGATTTCTGAAGGCTTAACGGGCCATGTTTGATGGAACAGCAGCTATCTCTTATTGAATAGCAACTTTAAGGGCTTCAAGAGTTTGGGCTCCATGAGTACATGCTCGTGATTTAGGTGAATAACAATTAAACGTTCAAAAATAATGCATAAGATGTAAATAAAATATAAATACCGCACACATACAGACGTGCGCACACAGATAAAAATGTAAGTCGTTTTGATGGGGGGTTTGGGGGTTTTTGTTTGTTTTGTTTATTTTGAGTTTTTTGAATAATTGGCCTTGTTTTCCTTAACTTTCCCCCTGTTCTTCCTTAATTTCCTTATGTTTTAATTTGATGAATATTTTTTCTAAAAAACGCGATGCATTGAAGCTGCATGAATTGAAGCGCGAAGTAGCGAGGGATGACTGTATAGTCCCGGCTGGGCTACATCAAATACCCTGCAGAGCCTCTGCAATTTAATGTTCCCCAGCTGAGGATTCACCACAAAATTGGAAAATTCTTTGCAGATCCATTAGAAATTGTTCACGCATGCTTCGCCAAGCTTCTGTGATTCTAGTTATAAACCCTTTCTGATTTGTGTCGCTAACCATAATAAAAGTGGGCGCAGGACATACATAATGCACTCACTCATTTGCTGAACCGCTTAATCCTACTAGGCTCATGAGGAGGCTGTGCCTATGTAAGCCTACATGAGGTGAAAAGCTCACCAGACTGTCACAAGACCAACATACAAACAACTATACACACTTACACTTAGGGTCAACAATTTACCCCAATGTCCATAAGAGGTAGTACAAAAGGCCCTTGGTTTTTGCTTGGTTTCAGCCTCTCCCGTGAATGAAGATAATCCATGAGTTCTGTACCCGGAAGTAAAACCCCATGTATCATATTACTCTATATATGTGTATGTATATAACCCCATGTATCATACTATGTATATGAGATTCCCTTTCGGCTTTTTCCCTTCATCAGGGGTCGCCACATGATTCCCACGTTTGATTTGGCATAGGTTTTTATGTCGGATGCCCTTCCTGACACAACCCTTTAGCAAGGAACAGAAACACGCTGACGGCTTTGCAGCCTACCTATATATATATATATATACATATATATATTGACTATTCATGGTTTTGCACTCACGGTTTGCATATTCGCGGACTTCCAAGCAACTGTCACGTCATTCAAATTCAGATAATGGCTGTCCTCATTCCTGCTGATTGGTTGAGATGATGTAATGTCCCTTTTTCCTCATTCGCGCACAAGTTGTCAATGAGCCCTTTTTAGTGTGTTTTAATTACCAGTTAAGCTCTATGATGCCACTCAAACGCCGGCTAAGCACCAGAAAAGGTAATGACGTTGGATATCTGTTCTGAAGAAATAAGACTTTCTCCTGAAGAAATGACAGTTTCCTCTGAAGTGCCTGAAGAGGAATAACCAACTGAACTTTTGGAAAACACTCCACTATTAAAGTCTTTTTCAATTATTATTCCAGTATAATACCTAAGTTAATGTTTAGAATGTTTGTGATTTTATGTACTGTGGTGCATGCAGCATGTTTATCCTTTTGTTTTGTTTATCCAATTTATTACATTTCATGTTCTTTTATGTTGTTTTTATTATTGTCTTTGTTTTTGGGGGCCTTTGATTTAGGTGGCTGTGCCTCTAACTAACTGTTTTCTCTCCGTGGCCTGAATTCACTATTCTCATCTACTCTCAATAAACACAAGCACACTCACCTCTGCGACAGAGAATTAACTTATCACGTCACCGCTTCTTTTGTACTCTAACTCTCTAACTCTAAAACTCTGTTTTCTACCCGCTCCGACTGAGGGGTGTGGCTGAGCTACTTGTACTGAATGCAGTCTTCATCTACTCCCTATAAACACAAATCGCACGCTCACCTCAATTGAACTGCGCTGCTTAAGTTCTTCACCTTTTAATAATAAATGCACTCTGCCATCTCATGCTGCCTCGGAAATGCACCTCACAAATAGTAATGCAATATATCCCTCTAGTGGGCATTTTTGAAAACTACAGTGCTGTATGTTTCAAGAAAACTACATTAAAAAGCATTCTTATATATATATATATATATATATATATATATATATATATATATATATATATATATATATATATATATATATATATATATATATATATATCCCCAGTGCAGTTAACTGGGTTATCAAAGGCAGGCCATGTCTCTCACTGTCTATGACGAGAGACATGTAAAAGAACCATTGTTGACTTTCGTAAAGAGTAGGCTGCAAAGCCGTCAGCGTGTTTCTGCTCCTTGCAAAAGGTTGTGACAGGAAGGGCATCCGACATAAAAAAAAAAAAACCCAAATCAAATGTGCAAATCAGATGATCACTGTGGCGACTCCAGAGAAAGGGAAAAAGCTGAAAGGAAAAGAGGAATATATAGAAGGGAAAAGCCGAAAGGAAAAGAAGATATATATATATATATATAAAGTATATAAAGGTGTTCTTTTATATATATTGTACATTATCAATATCATGTTTAAACTCCTGGTTCCTCTCAAGCACAGCACAGAAGATCTGATCAGATTTACAGAGAGTTTCACTCTTATCCAGTTCATTATAATACTGGACCGGTGTAACGTAGCAGCCATGGCTCCCTTCTGCTGGAGCCTAGTATTAAGTGTACCTCAGGATAATGTTTAATCATATTTCATACTTATATATATGATATTTTTTCTGGAGATTTTATTCCATTTATATTACTATTTGTTCTTCAATTTCATTTCACTTTCACTTTCACTTTCGACCTCGGACAGACCTGTTCTTGTCGCCGGATGTTTGCAAAACGAATGTTGGTAAGTTGGGGAGCATGTATATTTTATTTTTTAATGTTCAATTGTTATTATAAGCATTTATAATATTGAATATGTATTTATTGATATTATAGACACATATAATACGTATAGTACGTCAGTGGGAGGGGGGTGTGTGTGTGTGGGGGGGTGATCCTACATTACAGATTTCAATGGTCGCGTGGGGATCTCGGTCCCAATTAACCGCAGAAAGTGAGGGATCCCTGTGAACACTAACTGAATACTATAATCGTTCTTTAAACATACAGCATTGTAGTTTTCAAAAATGGCCACTAGGGGGCGGTATTGCATTATAAATTTAGTTTGCATCGTATTTTATCAGGGGTCAGTAACCAACCCCTCAATTGCAAAAGGAAAATGCCGCTTATTTACTCACATTGGAAGCACTTCAGGCTTCCAGAGAGTTAAACCAGCTTTCAGTTGAATGATGGGAGAATCTGCTGAAGGCAGAGTCCTGCAACGGTTGAGTACCCTTTCAAAAATGCTCCTTTCGGCTTGGAAATTACACAGATGAAAATTAACAGTCATGGGTGTGGGCAGATGTTTATTTAGTGTGGGCGGGGTGATTTTGTGTATGTGCTTTTGAGTTGATGTGTTGGTGGATTTCCAAATTCTTGTGCTCATGGGACGGAGTGCCCTCACCATCAGCGAGCAGCAGAGCAGCGAGCGAGAAAGATTTTTACGTCGCTGGGGTTTGTAATCCAGGAACAGAAATCACAGCTGAAGTAAAAGCCGATGGATGAGATTTGTGACGCGCTTCACCAAAAATAGGCGCTTGTCGCAAGCGACACACGTAGCTTGTGAGACGAAGTGCGGCTTATCCTTGCTTTGTAGGATAGATATGCTTTTTCTGAATAAAAATACAAGAAGGACTCAAACACATTCCTTCATTTTCTGAACTGCTTAATCCTAATTATGGTCGCGGCCAGGCTGGCAATTTTTTTTATCTAAATGTTTTTGTTGCAAGCAGAATTGTAATTTAATTTCCTCTGCAGTTGTTTAAATCAATGCAACTTGTTGTTTTATATTAACATGAAGGAAAAATCTGAAAAACATTATATGCAGTGTCATTTGATTTTAAATCTCAAAAAAGGATTTGTGGCTCCCAATCTGTTCCTTAATGTGGAAAACGGGTCCAAATGGCTAATTGAATGGCAAAGGTTGCTGACCCCTCAACTAGAAGTATCCAGAATACAAAGGCAGGTTCCATTCTGATGATGACCTTGTTTCATACAACATTCACTTTCTTAGAACTTCCTTTCTGAATCATATCAAGCAGTTCTACTTTTTCATGCAGCGTCATTACCTTTTTCTGCCAATTCAGTGCTTTACCAGAAGCCTGAGGAGGTGCGCAGCGTTTGGGTGGCATGATGGAGCTTAACTATAATTAAAAACAAACTCACTGAGAAGGCACAGGCACAAAGTGTGCGCAAATGAGGAAAAAGGGGCGTTACATCATCTCAACCAATCAGCAGGCGGGAGAACAGCCATTGGCTGAATTTGAATCACGCGATGCGAATATGCAAAGCCACAAGTGCAAAACCACAACAAGTCAAGGGCCTACTGTATCTGAGGATTTTTTTTGTTTGAATTTTTTAATCCTCTGCGAAAACTGCTAAGTTTCTTCACATAAATTTCTTTGTAGTGCATGTAGTTTAATTTTACGAATCTTTCGCAAGCCCAGCCTGAATCTCCTACGGAGCTTCAGGACCTCTCCCTGCAGAGGCACTGTTGAGGACATATGCTTGGTAAACCAAGGTTTACACTGGGGCACGATGTCCTCAATCTCCACAAATTGGGAGAATCATGAGAAGCGTGTTGGGGGGATGGGGGGTTTGAATCGTGATGATCTTGATGGAAATGGTGGATCAGAGATAATTGCACTTGATCATGGCAAAAGCTTTGCCTGTCCAAAATTTTGGCACAGTTCTTACAATGTATCACGATTTGACATGGGAATTATAGTAGAGTATAGTAGAGCATAACAGACCTGAACAGAGGGTAATAGACCTTGATGCCCTATCATGGGGGATCTTCTTTTGACTGTGCACATGCCTCCTTGAAGCTTGCTTCAAGCGTGCTCATACATCGTGGTGCTCTGCACTCTTTTGACTCACAGAGATCGTGGACACCGTGGCCACAGTATAAAACCAGGGTGGGTTGCAGTACTATGTGTGTGGTATTTTCACTAAATATACCAGATGTTTATTCTCTTTGAACAAGATGGTAGACGGGCAGAGGACAAATAAACACAGAGCCTCTGAGGCTAGAAATAAATAAATACAAGAATTTAATTTTCCAGTTATGAGAAAAGAGAGCTTTTACAATTGGACTACTGTTGGTCGAAGACGTCAAAGAAGGAGAGGCCGGAGGCGTGTCCGTAGGCAGACAGAAGAGGAAAGGCATGAGTCTAGGACTGAAAGTAGGGACTTTGAATGTTGGAACTATGACAGGAAAAGGTAGAGAGCTGGCTGACATGATGCAGAGGAGGAAGGTGGACACACTGTGTATTCAGGAGACCAGGTGGAAAGGTAGCAAGGCTAGAAGCTTAGGAGCAGGGTTTAAGCTGTTTCATCATGGTGTGGATGGGAAGAGAAATGGAGTAGGAGTCATCTTGAAGGAGGAGTTTGTCAGGAATGTTCCTGAAGTGAAAACAGTGTCAGATAGAGTGATGAGTCTCAAGTTAGAAATTGAAGGTGTGATGTTCAATGTTGTTAGTGCTTATGCCCCACAACAGGATGTGAGCTAGAAGAGAAGGAGAGATTCTGGAGTGAGTTAGATGAAGTGATGCAGAGTACTCCCAGAGGTGAAAGAGTGGTCATTGGGGCAGACTTCAATGGACATGTTGGTGCAGGAAACAGAGGGGATGAAGAAGTGATGGGCAGGTTTGGTATCCAGGACAGGAATGCAGAAGGACAGATGTTGGTAGATTTTGTAAAACGGATGGAAATGGCTGTGGTAAATACTTTCTTCCAGAAGAGACAGGAGCATAGGGTGACTTATAAAAGCGAAGGTAGGAGCACACAGGTCAACTACATCTTGTGCAGACGATGTAATTTGAAGGAAGTCAGTCAGTGACTGCAAAGTCGTAGCAGGTGAGAGTGTTGCCAAACAGCATAGGCTGGATGGATGGTGGTGTGCAGGATGATGCTGATGATGAGGAAGGCGAAGAAGGCAAAGGCAGAGCAGAAGAAAAGGTGGTGGAAGCTGAAAAAGGAAGTGTCGTGTTGTCTTTAAGGAGGAGTTGAAAATGGCTTTGGGTGGTCAGGAAGTGCTTCCAGATAACTGGACAACTACAGCT
The DNA here is from genome assembly GCA_024760905.1 of Plotosus lineatus. Taxonomy (NCBI): domain Eukaryota; kingdom Metazoa; phylum Chordata; class Actinopteri; order Siluriformes; family Plotosidae; genus Plotosus; species Plotosus lineatus. Next base: position 29,301,526 of record CM045736.1, read on the forward strand.
AATGTGATCAGGGAGACAGGTAGGAGAATACTTGATGTGTCATCTGGAAGGAGAGAAGATAAGGAGACTTGGTGGTGGAATGAGGAAGTGCAAGAGTGTGTACAAAGGAAGAGGTTAGCTAAGAATAAGTGGGACATAGAGAGGACTGAAGAAAGTAAACAGGAGTACAGGGAGACACGGCGTAAGGTGAAGGTAGCAATGTCAAAGGCCAAACAGAGGGAATATGATGACTTGTATACTCAATTGGAAAGTAAAGAGGGAGAAAATTATTTATACAGATTGGCACAGCAGAGAAATAGAGATGGGAAAGATGTACAGCAAGTTAGAGTGACTAAGGACAGAGAGGGAAATGTATTGACTGATGACAGACGTGTGCTGGGAAGATGGAAAGAGTACTTTGAAGAGCTGATGAATGAGGAAAATGAGAGAGAAAAAAGAGTAGAAGAGGTGAAAGTCGAGGACCAGTAAGTAGCAAAGACTAGGAAGGCTGAAGTGAGGAGGGCATTGAAGAGGATGAAGAATGGAAAGGCAGTTGGTCCTGATGACATACCGGTGGAGGTATGGAAGTGTCTAGGAGAGGAAGCAGTAGATTTCCTGACAAGAACATTCAACAAGGTCTTAGAAAGTGAGAGGATGCCAGCGGAATGGAGGAGAAGTGTGCTTGTCCCCATTTTTAAGAACAAGGGTGATGTGCAGAGTTGTGGCAACTACAGAGGGATAATGAAGTTATGGGAAAGAATAGTGGAAGCTAGACTAAGGGCAGAGGTCAGCATTTGTGAACAACAGTTTGGTTTCATGCCATGAAAGAGTACCACAGATGCAGTGTTTGCCTTGAGGATGTTAATAGAGAAGTACAGAGAAGGTCGGAAGGAGCTGCATTGTGCCTTTGTGGATCTGGAGAAAGCATAATACAGGGTGCCGAGAGAAGAACTATGGTATTGTATGAGGAAGTCTGGAGTGACAGAGAAGTATGTTAGAGTGGTGCTGGACATATATGAGAGATGTAAGACAGTGGTGAGGTGTGCTGTCGGTGTGACAGAAGAGTTCAAGGTGGAGGTGGGACTGCATCAAGGGTCAGCTCTGAGCCCCTTCTTATTTGTTTTGGTGATGGATAGGCTGACAGACGAGGTTAGACAAGATTCCCCATGGACTATGATGTTTGCAGATGACATTGTGGTCTGCAGTGAGAGCAGAGAACAATTGCAGGAAAATCTAGAGAGGTGGAGCTTTGCCCTGGAAAGGAGGGGAATGAAGGTTAGCCTCAGTAAGACAGAATACATGAATGTATGAATGAGAAGGACCCAAGAGGAACGGTGAGGTTACAGGGAGCAGAGATAAGGAAGATGGAGGATTTTAAGTGCTTAGGCTCAACAATCCAGAGCAATGGAGAGTGTGGAAAAGAGGTGAAGAAGCGTGTGCAGGCTGGTTGGAATGATTGGAGAAAAGTGTCTGGTGTGATGTGTCCCATCTGCTGTGGAAGGTATCGGCAGGAATACCTTACAAGGTAAATTGTACAAGACGGTGTTGAGGCCAGCGATGTATGGTTTAGAAACAGTGGCCCTGCGGAAAAGACAGGAGGCAGAGCTGGAGGTAGCAGAGATAAAAATGTTGAGGTTCTCTTTGGGAGTAACGAGAATGAATAGGATCAGGAATGAGCATGTCAGAGGGACAGCACATGTAAGACGTTTTGGAGACAAAATCAGAGAGGCTAGATTGAGATGGTTTGGACATGTACAGAGGAGGGATAGTGAGTATATTGGTAGTAGGATGCTGAGGTTGGAACTACCAGGCAGAAGGCTGAGAGGAAGTCCAAAGAGACGATTCATAGACGTGGTGAAGGAGGACATGAAGGCTGTTGTTGTAAGAGAAGAAGATGCAGAGGATAGGGTGAAATGGAGGCAGATGATTCGCTGTGGCGACCCCTGAAGGGAACAGCCGAAAGGAAAAGAAGAAGAAGAAGAAAGAGAACTGTTACAAAATGCTGATGGCCACAACAGGAAAGGTCAGTTAGCCATCAATACTCAATTTGCCTTCTATTATCTGACTCAATACTGTACCTGTATAGTGCCCTATCTAATAAACATATGCATTTATCACATAACAAATGAGCGCAGTTAGAATTTATGGAAACGTGTTGACTGAGTAATGCACAGTGTGTTCCAGGGAACAAACAGTCCATTTTCACTGACTTTACATAAAGACGAATGTGAGACAGATGGATGAGATGCTGTTCATCTCTAAGGGGTGAAAGTTCAGCAGGCTCAGGTTAAAAATCTGCATTATGTCTATTCCTGATGACGTATGTCATATGTCCTGCTTTCTTCGTGCTTGATAAGATCACTCAAGTGAGTGGAAAGTGTCTCTTGATTGCATTCAGCGTGCTCGTTTACACTTTGGTCCTCAAAGAAGAATAATATGATATCATAATGACGAGGGGTAAAAGGACAAAATCCTGATAGGAAAGGTGAAGGCTAAGCGTGCAATGTGATGGTTTTAATCACGTTTTAACTGTGTAATGGAGTGTTTGAAGTGATAATAGCGATCTTTAATCTTTGAAACATGAGATTGTTTACAGGGATGAATTACAGTGATTACAGGGCTGCTGGTATAAATAAATTAAATCTTCTTGTCTTTCAAAGATTTATAAAAAGCAGACATTTGGTGGAAGCGGTAAAACACCACCAAAATTCGATCTCTATTTGGGTTGATATGTTACAGGCTACGTCTTTGACTCACCCATAGCGTCATCAACATTTACTGGCAAAGTGCAACTGAAATACAATACAGTACTGGGCTTAATGAATATGGAAAGTTATACATAGTTTAAAGTGGAAATTACACAAAAGGCAAAAGCACAGAAAAAAAAGTGCAACCATTGATTATAATTTAATATTCTTCTATTCCTAATTGTCAAATATCTTCTCATGGTCATCGAGCAGTCCATTCTGTGTTCACAAAATATTCTGGTGTTGTGACACAGTCCTGACTCGATATGTTGTAAAAGCAAACCACACAACACTATTCTATCCAAGCAGCAACTTACAGAATTTCTGCTTATGCACATGACAAATACCTCGGTCCTGTTGCTGATTGGATGGCAGTGGATTGAAGGAAAGGATCGTTATTAGTGCCAGGTCAATGCACGTTCGCAAATTTGGGGACAGAGCTTGTGATGACACACTAACGAGAGGTGTAATTGTTTGGCTGGTAAGCTTTGACAAATAAGAATAATTCATTTTAAAACGATATTTACTGGCAGTGGTGGCCTTGTGGTAACGGTGCTGGATCACTGATCCTAAGTTCGGGGGTTCGAGTCCAACTCTGCACAAGGTTGTCACTATCCCCCCAGTGCAGCTACCTGGGTTATCAAAGGCGGGCCATGTCTCTCACTGTGAATGGTGAGAGGCATGTAAAAGAACCATTGCTGACTTTCGTAAAGAGTAGGCTGCAAAGCTGTCAGCGTCTTTCTGTCCCTTGTTAAAGGGTTGTGACAGAAAGGGCATCCGACATAAAAACCTATGCCAAATCAAATGTGCGAATCAGATGATTCACTCTGGCGACTCCCGAGAAAGGGAAAAAAGCCGAAAAGAAAAGAAGAGATTGTACTGTATGTGTACTTTGGATCATTTGACATGAATAAAGATACAAGCATTGCATGTTCAAAGAGGACTGTTTCCTTTTCTGCTAGGTGAGTTAGATAATGTAATTAAAGGACAAGAATTCAAGTGTTGCTTGAGAATGCAGTCTTCGTGTTAAACAACTCTCATATCATGGATGGTTAAAGTGTAATGATTTTGCTTAACTTTATGAAACCTGCCGATTCAATGACAAGTGTGCTGACTCATTGCTCATGTCAATAATTTTAGTCCATTTTACCCACCAACAAAAATACATTATGTCATGATTTTTTAAGGAATTAAACAATGGATTAAAAGTATTTACTCCTACAGCTATTTCAATGTTTCTTAGCTCTTAAAGAGTCCTGGAAAACAAACAAGAAAAAAAAATCAGTTACAGTGGTACCTTGTCTAAAGAATTTAATCTGTTCTGAGGGAAAGCTCGTAAGCCGAAAAGCTCGTTAGATGAAACACTTATTTGCATAAGAAATAATAGAAAACCAGTGAATCCATTCCAACCCCCTGCCAAATTCATATAACCTGTCACAAACGCATATATTTGGCCTAATATATTAAAGATAAACATGTAAAAACATTCAATATTTAATAATAATACATGTGCATTAACATTAATAGTAATTAATAATAAATAATAATAAAACAGGGGTAGTGGTGGACTAGTGGTAAAAGGTGCTAGATCATTGATCCCAAGGTTAGGGGTTCAAGCCCCACTTTGCATGGGTTGCCCCTGCCCCCCCCCCCCCCCCAGTGCAGCTAACTGGGATAGCAAAGGGTGACCATGTCTCTCACTATCTATGGTGTCTTCTTCTTCTCCTCTTCTTCCTTTCCTTTCGGCTATTCCCTTTCAGGGGTCGCCACAGCGACCTCTCTTCATGGAAATTATATTAATGATTCACATGTTTGATTTGGCATAGGTTTTTACATCAGATGCCCTTCATGACACAACCCTTTAGCAAGGGGCAGAAACACACTGACGACCATGCAGCTACTCTTGTCGAAAGTCAGCAATGGTTCTTTTACATGTCTTTCACCATAGACATTGAGAGACATGGCCGGCCTTTGATAACCCAGTTAGCTGAACTGGGGGGACAGTTACAACCCTGTGGAGGGTGGGTCTCGAACCCCCAACCCTAGGATCAGCGATCCAGCACCTTTTACCAACTAGGCCACCACTGCCATGCTCACTGTCTATGGTGTGATTGCTGACTTTCGACAAGAGTAGGCTGCAAAGCTGTCAGCGTGTTTCCACCCTGCGATGGCCTGATGAGCTGTCCAGGGTGTACTCTGCCCTCGCCCGGAGTCGGCTAGGATGGGCACCAGCCTCCCCGCAACCCTAATCAGGATTAAGTGGTTACAGAAAATGAACAAATAATAAAACAAGAATAAACAATAAGTTAACTAACCCTTCCGAACATCGACTGCAGCGAAGATGTCACGTGGACAGGGGGAAGGTGGTGCATTACAGAGGAGGAGGAGGAGAATTTGTGCATTTGCACACTACCAGCGAGGAAAGGCTTGTGGTGAGCTGCCCCAAGGCCAGTGCTTCTCAAATAGTCGGGTGGTGTGATGCCATGAGGGGTGCATATGACACTGGGGAACATGCTTTTTTTTCCATACTTCTACTAGTATTAAGTGTACTTGCACATCCACTACAGTAGTTGGCAGTGGTGCTCTTATTGTTGCTCTATGGTGTAGGGAAAAATCACCAAGCAAACAATATGAAGTGGGTAAACACTATTTAGTCACATGCAAAGTTGTACCTTGCCTTCACCCAGTGTTGGCTGAGATAGGCTACAGCCTCCTTGATCCTTACTGGAATTAGAGTTTCAGCAAATGAGTTCTAGTACATGATAGAGAGATTGTGGATCGTAATGGTTACTCTTTTCGTCCACAAATTAATCAATGTATGATCCATTCAGCCCCTTTAATATGAGTAAAAGCTTTATAGAACATCGGAAGTAGTGAGAATGTTAGATTTTAATTCTTTGCTTGTTTATGATCTGCATCTTTGTCCATCTTTCTTTACAGACAATCATTCTGCTGCATTTAAAAAGTGTGTTTATCTGCTAGTTATCGGTGTGTTTATACTTGATGTATTAAAATAACTGCTGCACAATATGGACAAACACTATATGACACCAATCAGTCCGAACATTAACACCACCTTTACTGGTCTGCTGCTCGACAGCGCCATTTACAGCCGGCTACAATGCACTGGGTTCCGCTGCCTTTTTCTCATAAACAGAATATTTCGATTTAGGCTGCATTAAATCTTCTATGAGATCACACCAGACCAGTGTCCCTCATGACCTTGGTCACCCATGACACTCTTGCCAGCTCACCAGTTGTCCTTCCTTGGACCACCTTTGTTAGGTACTTACCACTGTATACCAGGAACACCCCACAAGACCTGTTCTTTTGGACATAGATGGACCCAGTTGTTTAGCCATAACAATGTAGTCCTTGTCAAAGTCTCTCAAGACCTTACACTTGCTCATTTTTCCTGATTTTCAACAACTGATTTTTTTCACTATCTGCCTAACACACCCCATGCCTTGGTAGGTACATTGTAAGGAGTTAATGCTATTCATGTTACCTCTAAATGATTGTTTTCATGTTATGACTAATCTGTTTATATTATGATAATCTGATGAGACATTCATTAATTCATTTTCTAAACAACTAATCCTAATTAGAGTCATGGGGAAGCTGGTGCCCATCTCAGCCAACTCTGGGTGAGGGCGGAGTACACACTGGATAGCTCGTCAGGCCATCTCAGAGCAGACACTCACACAACCTCTGATGACACATGTATTGTATATGTAGTAATTAACATATAGGAGTACAGTGACACAGCAGGTGGTGTTGGGTTCTTGGTGGGATCCCAAGCTTTCAATGAGATCAGTGTGAGATTTCTGTCCATGCTTTCTCTGTGTTCATGTAGGTTTCTTTCGGGTTCCCTGGTTTCCTCCCACTTCCTAAAACAAATAGGTAGGTGGACTGGCTATGATAAATAACCCCTACACATGAATGAGTGTGCCAATTGATGTGTATGGTGCCCTGAGGTGGACTGGGTTTATCTCCTCACAACCCACTCATCCTGGATCCATCACGACTTGAATAAAGTGCTTACTGAAGACAAATGATGGTTCATACTTAAATGTAGAGCTTTGTTCATTTACAACAAATAGTATCTTAAACAGCTGAGTTTGGCGAGTATAGTTACCACCAAGATCTCATCACGACTTTATTGCATATGAGGGTCAAAGAGAGGCTGGAGCCCATTCCAGACGAGTCCTGACGAAAGTAGGATACACCCAAAACACCTCGCCAGACTGTCGCAGGTCCAACACACACCCAAGCCTTCACACTTACACCTGGCACAATCGAGAATGTCCGGTTATCCTAACGTCAATGTCTTTGGACCATAGGAAGAAACCAGAGCTCCAAGAGGAAACCTATGCAAGCTGTCAAAAAAAAAAGAAATGCCCTCGGTGGTTACAAGGCTCAAACCCAGCGACCTTTTTGCTGTGAGGTGGAAGTGCCAACCACTGAGCCTCAACAAAACCAATATTTTATTTGTTAAAGGAACTTATGTTAAGCTTCAGCAATAAATGTACTGCAACTTTGCATTACCGATTTCTCAGCACAAAATACAAGTAGCAGTCAGACAAGAACCACAACGCTGTCACATTCTGCATTTATAGAGGTAAGTAGAAGTATAATTTATTTATTCAGATTCTTTCATTCATCAAATGTGCTTGCGGTGACCGGTTTGGCCAATTCAAAGATATCCCAAGAAGGCAGAGCAAGGAAAAAAGAAACCGCCCAGTGAATAGCGAGGGCAAAAGTTTTCATGACAGTGAAAAGAAATGTTCAGTAAAAATGGCTTTGCCCTTTGTCATGTATATTATACAGTGTCATCATATACATTGCCATAATACAATATGATACAACCGACAAGCGTGGGCACAGAATGGGGTCAGTTGTTCAGAAATTCATAAACAAATTCTGAAGAACAGTAATCTTATAAATACTTCTATATAATCATACACAGCTTTGTTTTAACAATATGAATATGTGTTCAGTATGGGTTTCATCTTATCGTATAGAGCATCAGCAGCAATCCAGTGTTTATTAAAAGCACATAAGTTGGCGGACAGTTTACGGTAACAGCACACAGTTTAAAGCACTGTTGGGTATTCTTTCCCCCAGAGGTGCCTTACAATATAGAGTACACATCTCATCTACCTTTCAATGATGTTCCTCTGTAGGGGCTGAGCCTCCACTATTCCAGATCCAACCTTTTTTTTCTGCTTAAAAAAAATACATTCCCAGAATTTACTTTGCATTTCCTCTCTTTTATATTACATCTCTTCAGTTAAAAAGGAAATGACCTTTCATGTTACAAAGCCCTCTAGTCCCAATGAGGAAAACCATATGTGCAAACTGATCATAAATATGTCTCTTGGTAATGCATGAGTGCCTGTGGCTGTAATTAGGGTTAGTCTGTTTCCGGAAACACAGTACAGTGTCGCTGCTTTTAGGCGGCGTTTTCTGAAGAACCTCGCTACTGTATGAACTGACAGACCACAGCTGCCAGCCTGACAGAGCTCAGTGCTTTAGACAAGACAACAGCTTGACATTAATATCTGTGTTGTGGAAAGATTGTCAAGGCATTAATGCAGTTGATGTTTGAAGAATGTTGCTGCCACGATTCAGTACAAGTATATTTATTGTAAACATCCATGGCTTTTCTGTCAGGTAAAATGGAGTTTGTGCCATTAAGAAAACCCATCCATCCTGCTCCTCTAAAAGGACCTCTTGAAGGACTTGCACAAGATCTTCTGGAAAGCTCGGCGGAAGTCCTGGTTAAAGATGGTGTAGATAACAGGGTTGAGGGAGCTGTTGCAGTAGCCAATCCAGAAGAAGAACTTGAAAAGAGGATCAGGGATCTCGCAAGGCTTCCGACAGATCCCGTACAGACTGTAGCTGAAGAAGAACGGAAACCAGCAAACCACAAACACGCCCATGACCACTGCCAGAACAAATGTGAAGCGCTTCTCGCGGGCTTGTGAGATCTTTTTCCTGGACATGGTGCTCCTTCTCTTCCTGCGGGAGGAAAACAAGTCTAGGGATTTGCTGCTCGCTCGGGACTTCCGACTTGAGTGCTTGGAGCTGGAACTGTTCTTGCGACTGGTACGGCGGTCTCTCCGGCCTGCTGCCGACTCGCGACGTGACCGCTTGGCCTTCTCATCAGAGGAGCTGCTGTCATCCAAGTCCACATCAGCTTCTTCATCAGGAGGTCTTTTATTAAGAGGCAGAGGAGGAGACGCACAATGACCATTCTGCCGGGCTGAGTCGTCTCGGCTCAGACTGTTGTCAAGGCGTGGTGCCTCCTCAGGTTCATGACGCTTCTCCGACATGCTCCTGGTACGCGTTTTGGCCACCTGGTAGATGCGCACATAGACAAGGATCATGATGAGACACGGTGCAAAGAATGAGCCAATACTGGAGTACAGGATGTACCACGTGTGGTCGTTAATCTGACACTGTGGCTCACGCTCATCACCTTCACTGCTCCGGTCCACGGAGATAAGTGGCGGGAAGGAGATCACAGCAGAGATCAGCCAAACCACTACGATCATTGCCTTCACTCTCCGTGGCGTGCGCTTCAGGTTGTATTCCACTGCTTGTGTTACTGACCAGTACCTGTCTAGGCTGATGGCACACAGGTGAACTATGGAGGATGTGCAGAAGAGGACGTCAAGTGCTAGATAGATATCACACCAGACTTGCCCAAAGAACCAGTAACCCATTAGTTCGTTTGCCAGAGAGAAAGGCATGATGAGAGTCGCCACTAGGATGTCTGCGGTGGCCAAAGACACCAAGAACAGATTCTGGGGTGGCTTGAGGGCTCTGCTTGTCAGCACCGCAATCACCACCAGGACATTTCCAACTATAGTAAACAAAATGATGAAGCCTACCAAACCTGCGAGTCCAATCACAGTGGTGAGAGTGTAGCTGGTCGTCGAATTCCCAGTCAGATTGGAAGAGTCCATTCCAGTGAAAAAATTCAAGTTATCCATTGTGAAGCAAAAGTCTTTTTGTTTGTTTGTTTGTTTGGTTGGTTGGTTGGTTGGTTGGTTATTTGTTTAGTTTTTTCGAGTTGCCCGGAAATCCTTGGATGTTTGTTTAAGCATGAAGGCGGCGCACCTCTGTACCCCCGACGTCCGTTGTGGCTCGTGCAGAAGCCGTTTTCTCCGCGGTCCTCCATTTCAATCTGTCCGTTACTTCCATCTCGTCCCTGTCTCCGCTTCTGGCTTCCTCGCAAAAATTATTACACCAGCTGATGCATCATCATCATCATCATCACCACCACCACCACCACCACCACCATCATCATCATCATCATTATTATTATTTGAAAGCAGCTACTCTCTGGATGGTAGAAAGATCACCGGACGGCGCTCCACGCGCGCGACTCGCCATCCACCGACTCTGCTCTCCTCTGCGTCCGTGCGCTCTCTCTCTCTCTCTCTCTCTCTCCGCCACACACTGAAGCGCCTCACCCGCCGCGCACCGTCCACGTGCTGCCCAGATTAACGTAGCCCCGCCTCTAAAAAAATCAAAAGGATATCTGGTATAATTTAATATTGGTCCTATGCCGCCTGATCGGCTGCGGGGTTTCGGTTGTCGCACCTGAGCCGATGGATTGTGCGCGCGGCTCCTTCACACCCACAACAGCACGTGCGGTCCTACTTGACGCTAGTTCTATTGTGCATCACTTTAATATCACGTGTTCGGTGCTGTCGGTGATTATTTGTTGCCCGGCTGAACTGACCTGTGGGAATGGACGCTATTGATGAAGGTGCGCTTTTGCGCTTTATAATCATCGGCGCGAGCTCAACACACGGCCGTTTCCCAACTTACAGAAACGAGCGCTTTGTACGCAGACTCCACTTCTTGCAGTTGTTTGCTCATCGTACTTAAGAGCACCTGAAAGCACGTGACATAGGCGCAGTTTATAACGCGTCCTTGTGGGGATGCTGTGCAGCGCGCTCGTGACAATGATCTCAGACCATAAGGACAAATTCATAGCGACCCGTCGTCGGGGTTTATATCACGTGGACAGTATCTGTTCACCCCAAAAAGTGCACTCGGACAACACATTCTGCAAAGTAATCAGTTCCTCCCCAAACCCACCACCCCCCAATTTTAATCTTATTCGGAACAACCTAATATTGATATTTCATTCTTATTTGTGTAATGATGAAACTATGACGTTTCCCTTGTGATTGCATGACTTTCTTCCAGGTTTTCTCCCTCAGTCCCAAAAACATCTACATTAGGCGAGTTGGCACTTCCCAATTGCCCCTTGGTGTGAGTGTGACTGCATGCCGGCCCTGCATTGATCTAGCAAGCTGTTCAGGGTGTATCCTGCCTCTGCCTGGAGTCACTTGTGGTAAGCTTCAGCCTCCCTATGACCCTAATAAAGAATAAAGTGGTTTGGATAATTAAGTTAAATTAAATAATGATGAATCAGTCTGTTAAACATAACTGCAACAAAAATATTATGGAATTTACCACAGAGTTTTCGGTACTGTACATTTATAGCAAATTATTAATTATTTTTTGTAATAAAATCATTCATTCGTCCATTTTCTAAGCTGCTTAATACTAAATAGCGTCACGGAAAGGCTGGCGCCTGTCTCAGCTGACTCTGGGCGAACCCCCTGAACAGCTTGCCAGACCAAGTACTCGCAAGAACAATGTAATATATATATGCGATTAAGGTAAAGGTAACGTCTGTTGGGCTTTTTACATCCGAGCCTAGTGGCTCATCAGGCCGGTGCTTATCCCCGGTTTCAGTAGCGTAAAGCAACCAGGAGTTCAACTCCTCCTGGATGGGATGCTAGTCCATCGCAAGTTACCTTTCCAGTATATTTTACTGGTACCCATTTATATTGCTGGGTGAACAGAGGCACACATGTGGCTAAGACCTTGCTAGGGGTCTTACCACAGTGGGGGTCTAACTGGGATTTGAACACACAACCTCCCGACCATGAGCGCAGAACCCTAACCACTACACCACCTGTATGCAATTTATCAGTGTTTATAACCAGTAAACTCATGGACCCATCTATGGCAGCTGTACATGAAAAATATTTGAACACAAAATCTTTTGACCTGTAACTTCAAGGTCAGGGAATTTGCATTAAAGATGCAAGGTTCACTGATCAGTAGAGGTGGGTTTAAGGAGACTACAAGTCAAAAATTATTTGTTGTCAGTGTCTTCTTCTGTCTTCATGACTTTGGCATTGAGAATCATGGATGCATGCAGCTGAGCTGTCCTCACGTCCTTTCGTCGCTTTCTTCCTCTACTTCTGCGTATCAAGAACCTTCTTCGGGATTGAGTAAAGTTTGTGAGTCCCAAATCCTGTTCTGTCTTACACATTCACATCCAGAGGAAATTTGCTGTATCCATTTAGCCGAAAGCACACGTGTTTAAACTGTATGTGGACACTCGAGTACCGGGAGGAAACCAATGCAAACATGTGAAAACGTGAATGTGCTGAGGATTAAACCCAGGACTGTCTTGCTGTAAATGATCACTATACAACCTTGCTGCTGAAAATTACTTGTATTTATAATATATAGAGAGTATTGGGGTTGAGATTAAAGTGAAGTGACATTCAATGACTATTCATAAATTATTCAGGTTGCGTGCTCCATAATTACATGCATGTGTTGGTACACATCATAATTAATCCTTATGAAATTATTAATTGGGACAGTGGTGGCCCAGTGGTAAAGTGCAGGGTTACGGATCCCAAGGTTGGGGGTTCAAGCCCTATTGTCAACGATTGTCACTACTGTCTCTTCAACCTCCCCCCGCCCCACCTCCCTGTGCAGCTAATTGGGTTATCAAAGGCCAGCCATGTCTCTCACTGTCTGTGGCTTTTGCCGAAAATGATTTGCACGTTTGATTTGGCAGAGGTTTTTACGTCAGATGCCCTTCCGGACACAACCCTTTAGCAAGGGACAGAAACACGGTGACGGCTTTCCAGCTACTCTTTACGAAAGTCAGCAATGGTTCTTTCATATGCCTCTCACCAAAGACAGTGAGAGACATGGCCCGCCTTTGATAACCCAGTTAGCTGCACTGGGGGGACAATGGCAACCTTGTGGAGAGTGGGACTCGAATCAATGTGTGATTATTTGTTTTTGACTTCATATTGCACTGTTTCCAAATACACTGCTCAAAGGAACTGTCTCTCCAGACCGGAACTAAATCCTAGATATTCTGACATGTGCAATCCTAACCTTCGCTGCCAACAAAGTAGCTGTCAGTAATCGCTCGAGGACTCTTATAATGATGAAGGTGATTTGTGTTAATTATTGGTGCTGGAATTTTCATTTGTAATTGAGGGCCATTAGTAACTCAGAGGCATAGCATTAACAATGAACTTAATTTAACATTAATTAACATTGAGTAATGTACCACTTCTGATTTATAAGGTGGGCTACATTACATTTAGCATGACTGAAGATCTCATCTCAGCTACAAAGAAGCTCATTCATTCATCCATCTTTTGAACCGCTTCATCCTGATTAGGGTCACGGAGAAGCTGGTGCACATCTCAGCCTACTCTGGGCGAGGACGAGTTCACCCAGGTCAGCGCAGGGAAGATACTCACACAACTATTCACACCCAGGGGAAGTTTAGAACAGCCAATTAACCTACTGTGCATGTTTTTGGACTGTGGGAGGAAACCGGAGTACTCAGAGGGAACCCACAGAAGCACAGGGAGAACATGGAATAAAACCCAGGCCTTCTTGCTGTGAGGTGCACGTGCTAACCATTACGCCACTGTGCCGCCCTACAATGAAGTATATATTTATTTATTTATTTATTGAATGGGTGCAGCTAACTGGGTTATCAAAGGCAGGCCATGTCTCTCCCTGTCTATGGTGATAGGTTCATGTAAAAGAACCATTGCCAACTTTCGTAAAGAGTAGGCCACAAAGCCGTCAGCGTGTTTCTGTCCGTTGCTAAAGGGTTGTGTCAGGAAGGGCATCCGAGGTAAAAACCTATGCTAAATCCAACGTGCGAATCATTCGCCATGGTGACCCCTGATAAAGGAAAAAAGCTGAAAGGAAATCATCATCAATACCTATGTAAAAATATGATGTCGGAGTCCCCCAGTGCAGCTAACTGGGTTATCAAAGGCTCTCACTGTCTATGGTGTGAGGCATGTAAAAGAACCATTGCTGACTTTCGACAAGAGTAGGCTGCAAAGCCGTCTGCGTGTTTCTGCCCTGTGATGGCCTGGCGAGCTGTCCAGGGTGTACTCTGCCCTCGCCCGGAGTTGGCTGGAATGGGCACCAGCCTCCCCGCGACCCTAATTAGGATGAAGCGGTTACAGAAAATGAACTGAACTGATGTCGGAGTATATCCAGAATAGCTCGTCAGACCATCACAGAGCCAACATTCATACACAATCATTCACACTGACACGCACATGTACAGATAATTTGGAACAGCCAATTAGTCTCATGTACATGTCTTTGGACTGTGGGAGGAAATTAGAATACTGGGAGAAAACCCATGTACGAATGGGGAGAACATGCAAACTCCACACAAAAACACCTGAGCCTGGGACTTGAACCCAGAACCTAGTTGCTGTGAGGCGGACGTGCTGAGCACTGTGCCACCAGTTAACTGCTCTAGAAAATTGCATTGAGCCTGGTCAAGGCTGCTGCTTAAATCTACAGCTTTTCACCCCCCCCCCGTCACTAGCGCATTGCACTCATACTGCATTCTGCTTTATATAGTCTCGGGTTATTTATTTGCATTATTAAATACTTTTGGTACATATTCTTATTCTATTTGAACTCTATCTCATAGAGGATAGCACTCCTGTCTCACAGCAAGAAGAGCCCAGGTTGCAGCTCAGTGTCTGGCAGCAACCTTCATGTGTGGAGAGTGCATCTTCTCTCCATGCCTGTGTTGGTGTCCTCCAAGTTCTCTGATTTTCTTCTGCAGTCCAAAGGCATTAGGTCTACTGGCTACTCTAAACTGCTCATATGTATAAAAGTGTGTGTGAGTGGTTTGTAGCCCTGCAATAGTTTGACAATCTGTTCAAGGTGTACTCACCTCCTGTCCAAAGTCAGCCGGGATTGGCTCAAGTTTCCCCAAAACCCCAAAACAAAACACGGCACATATTCGTTCATTCATTTTCTGAACCGCTTAATCCTTATTAGGATCACAGGGAGGCTGGTGCCCATCTCAGCTGACTGTTAGCCAGTGCAGAGTACACCCTGAACAGCTCGCCAGGTCATTACAGCTAATGAGTGAAATCTAGCCATGAGACTCTTTCTTAGAATATGGCAATATTTTTCTAATCAACCAATTTGGGATGTATATTGTGTTTGTGTAAACAAAATTGCATTCGCTCTTCTACTGACTAAGAGTGCATGGGCTGTGGATGACTCACATGTCCATCAGTGGTTTGTGGTTGGTGGTGTTTCCTCACTGTGTTATGATAGAATAAGGGAGGCAGTAGCACTGTGAGTACACAAGGGATGTAACTAAACAGGAACAAATTCGGGCTGAACAAATAATGTTCTCAACACAGTAACACACTAGACTCAAATAATAATAAGAAAAGGTAAACTAATAATTTTCTCTTTAGAAATCTTGTCCAAATTGTTCACATGGCAGCTGATTCAGACTAGAGATGTTGAAATAATAATCATATGGGATAATAATTCCCCCAGTGCAGCTAACTGGGTTATCAAAGGCCGGCCATGTCGCTCACTGTCCGTGGTGTGAGGTTCATGCAAAAGAACCATTGCTGACTTTCAACAAGAGTAGCTGCATAGCCGTCAGCATGTTCCTGTTCTGCGATGACCTGGCGAGCTGTCCAGGGTGTACTCTGCCATCGCCCTGACTCAGCTAAGATGAGCGCCAGCCTCCCCGCGTCCCTAATTAGGATTAATCAGTTCAGAAAATGAATGAATGAATGAATGAATGAATGGCTGGGACAATAATCAATGGGATGATAATAATAATATAATATGTTGGGACGTGACAAAAAAGGCACTTTTAGCACTTTTATGACTATAATATGGGCAGGAGTGGAACATTCTTTCATTCATTCATTTTCTGAATCACTTAATCCTAAGTAGGCTCATGGGTAGGCTGGCCAACTCTGGCCGACAGAGTACACCCTGGACAGCTTGCCAGCCCATTGCAGGGCAAAGACACACTGACGGCTCTGCAAGCTACTCTTTACAAAAGTCGGCCATTTTTCTTTTACACAAACCTCTTACCATAGACAGAGAGATATGGCCGGCCATTTATAACCCAGTTAGCTGCACTGGGGGGACAACAGGGACAACCTGTTGACAGTGGGGCTTAAACTCCTCTTTAATTAATTAATGATGGGGGAATGTCAACCACTCCATAAAGGCTTCTCTACCACACCCCTAAGACTTTCAGTGGGGTCAAGGTCAGGATTCTGGTGCCAGTTCATGTGTGAAAATGATTCCTCATGCTCCCTGAACCACTCTCACTATTCGACTCCACATTTTATATCTGTGCCATTAGAGAAGAAAAAGTCCTTTGGTGTGATGACCTGCACACTTAGCACATTCTGGTCATTGCTGAGCCTCGACCAGACCAACTGGAGCAACAACAGCATGGTGATTACACGCTGTAATCAAAGCTAATGGCAGCCCATCAGAATATTAAAATGTGCAACTTTTTCTTGAGGGCGGGCAGGGTATTAAACATAATTTTAAGGTTTTGGTTTTTTGCTAATTATTGTTAATACTATTATTATTTTCCTTCAGTGCTCTTGGTGCAAACCTTGAAAGATTTATTTTCAAATATAAATCAAGAAGGCTTCATCTAGTCCATCGATACAGGAAAAAACCATGAACTGTATAAATTCATCATCACAAGTGACCTTTTCGAGTTAGGCAGAGCCGTTAATGCTATAGCTATCTGCATGTGTTTAATGATGGATAAGCACACTGAAGTATTGAGGATGAGCACCCCTGCCCCTACATCATTAAAATGTTTCGTGATGCTTCGCTAAGCAAAGACTCACCTTTGCTTCACTGGAAAACATAAATGCCATTGAATTTGAAAAAAGGAAGCTGAAATAAGTGGCACTAATTCAGATTCATATTGAGACAGCCATGTGTAATGGTGCACACATGATAACTTCTCAAGTGCACTAAAACTTTCCAGGACTGTTCTTTAAAATTTTACACATGTCCCTTTAAAGGCACAGTCAACTAACATCAACTCCAAATTCTATTCACTCACTTTGCTGAACCACTAAATCCTATTAGGGTTGCGGGAAGGATGGCGCCTATCTCAGCTGACATTGGGTGAAGGCAAGATACACCCTGAACAACTCTTCCAGACCGTTGCAGGGTACATGCCCGAGGGGCAGTCTGGAACAGCCATTTAACCTAACGTGCATGTCATTGGACTGTGGGAGGGAAAACCAGAATAGTTAGAGGAAACCCATGCGAGCATTCTGTTTTGCTGTTTCCTGTCAAACCCAGAACTTTCTTGTTGTGAGTTGGACATGCTGACCACTGTGCCACTGTTTCGCCCAATATCAACTTTGTAGAATTAAAAATGTATATTACAAAAAAGCACAGAGATTATCATTAACTTTATTTTATCAGGTAAAACATTCACTTTTTACCTTTAATACTTTTAAAACTACCCTCATTACATTATATTTTTTTTAGTTTTTAATGGATATTTTCATATTAGAAACTCACTTGAAAGATCGGAAGTCTGGAGAAGCGAAATTGCCATGTATGGTGTGTGTGTGTGTGTGTGTGTGTGTGTGTGTTAGTGTGTGTGTGTGTGTGTGTGTTTTGGCCCTGTGATGGATTGGCAAGCTGTTTAGAGTGTACTCCTCCTTCACCCAGACTTTGCTGAGATGGGTCCCAAGCCCCCTATGAGCCAAGTCGGAGTAAATAATAAATAAATCCTTCAGATGTGGCCCCACCCCCTTATGATATTTTAAGATACACTGTAGATTGTGTGTGTGTGTGTGTGTGTGTGTGTGTGTGTGTGTGTGTGTGTGTGTGTGTGTGTGTGTGAGAGAGAGAGACAGAGCGAGAGAGAGAGAGAGAGAGAGAGAGAGAGAGAGAGAGAGAGAGATGTGCTAGGGTTGACCCCAGGGTCTGCTGTTCTTCTATAAGCTGATTTCTATTGAGCTTTCCTGGATTGTGATCATTAAGCTCCCCCTTGGGCCACACTTGTGTCCATCTAATTGTTGTGTGTGTGTGTGTGTGTGTGTGTGTGTGTGTGTGTGTGTGTGTGAGAGAGAGAGAAAGAGAGAGAGAGAGAGAGAGAGAGCAATTCATATAATTATCTTGAGGCTGGTGTTGCTCTTCTGTTCAACAAGGAATGATGTCACTCAGTCTTGTGCTTTGTGCTCTTTATCTGTTTATTCTCAAGTATCCCATGACAAGAGATGCAGTCCTGAAAACTTTACCTTTAATGAAAACATGATCTGTATGTCAACCTACTGTATATAAAATAAAAATCCCATTCAGATATTACAACCTGTATTGCAGATTATTTATCTATTAGAGTATTAAAATACAGCCAGAGGTAAGTAGATTTCATTCATTTGGAGACTTTTAGGAAGTATTATTATCTCAGTATATCTGTAATAAGTTTTAAACAAGTTTCATCTGATGTCAGATATAATTGAATTAGTAATTTATTTTAGCTTATTACAAGTTGTGTGAATCAAAAGAAAAAGTCTGAACTTTATACTTGTATCTTTCTTTATAGTCATAATCGCTACTTTAATTAGCACACAGCAGGCCCAGCAGGTTTATTAGGTTGGGCTTATTTCTTCATTTGTTTTCTCACTGGGCAAAGTGATAACATTATAACGCTATACACCTGAAAAACAATTCAACAAATAATAATAATAATAATAATAATAATAATAATAATAATAATGGGGCAGTGGTGGTCTAGTTGTATAGGGAACGGATCGCTGATCCAAAGATTGGGGGTTTGAGTCCCACTCTCCACAAAGTTGTCCCTGTTCCCACCAGTGCAGCTAAGTGGGTTATCAAAGGCTGGCCATGTCTCTCACTGTCTATGGTGTGAGGCATGTAAAAGAACCAATGCTGACTTCAATAAAGAGTAGCTGCAAAGCCGTCAGTGTGTTTCCACCCTGCGATGGCCTGGCGAGCTGTCCAGGGTGGACTCTGCCCTCGCCCAAAGTTGGCTGGGATGGGCACCAGCCTCCCCATGACCCAAATTAGGATTAAGCGATTACAGAAAATGAATAATAATAATAATAATAATAATAATAATAACAATAATAAATGTCTACATGAAACCATTTGCAGAAAGAGAAAATGTTTTCCAATATAAATAGCAATGCCTGTTTCACTGTCTATCTGAAGGAAAATCAGACAGACTTTCAAAGTGAATATCTGGTGTGTCAAGCATTTGCATCATTTTAAGACATACATCATCATACTCAGGTACACGCTGTACAGTTTTCGGAAATTAGATGCTAAATTTTAATGAGCATTTCTAAGAATTACCCACAGTCCTCCTGGAGACTTTGTCACACTGTTTCTGGAGATGACCTGCCAAACTTATTTTTACTTTTGTCAAATAAAACTTTGTGTGGGACCGGTGGTGTAGTGGACAGGGTGCTGGACTCATGATCACGAGGCCCCTGGGTCAGGTCCACTAGTGTGCCTCTGGAAATGGGTACCAATAAAGTAATACTTTGAAGATAACCTATGAAGGACTAGTGTCTGATCCAGGAGAAGTTCAATTCGTAGTTGCTAAATTTTAATTTATTCTGAATTAATTCCACAAGGGAAATTTTGACTTCTGGGTGGCTGGCGCCCATCTCAGCCAAGTCTGGGTGAGGGCGGGGTACACCCTGGACAGCCCACCAGGCCATTGCAGGCGAACACTCACACTTTGGGATGATTTGGATCAGCCAATTAACCTACTGTGCATGTTTTTGGACTGTGGAAGGAAACTGGAGTGCTCGGAGGAACTCCACATAGAACTGCCTGACCTGAGAATCGAACTAAGAACCTTCTTGAAGTGGACGTGCTAATAACCACACCAACACCACCGTGTTGCAGTTATTCATAAAATAAGCATCTAAAACAAATTTAAAATAAAAAAAATAAATAAGGTGCTTGGCTCCCAAACGGTGCATCGACAAGGTTCGCAACTATGAACCTGGAGGTCGGAAATGTGAATCCAGGTTGATGTGGCAGCCATCGATGACCAGCTGTCCATAGGAGCTAATTGGCTGAGATCTCACGGGAGGGAGGGTTGAAATACGTTCACTTTCTTATCACTCACAGCAATCAGCAGCCAATCATGGGTGTCTGTAAGCTCATCCGTTTGAGGGGCCAGATTGCGCTTTCCCTCCGAGTGTGTTAGGTCGCCTCAAAATACGCAGCAGTTTAATAAAAGGCAGGTAGCAGCGTCACATGTAACGAATGGGGTGTGTGCATGCTTTCACCCTGCCTGGTCGATGGTGGGCGTTTGATAGGAAAGGCAATACTTGATGGGTGGGAATTGGATACATCTCAAATTAGGGAAGAATATGGTTAACACAAATAAACAAATAAATAAATAAATAAATAATTAAGGTGGTCAAAAAAAAACGTAATAGTATATTTGTGAAATCTGTTTAATCTGTTAATGTATGTGTAGTCTGCGATGGCCAGGTTGTACTCCCGCCCTCGCCCAGAGTTGGCTGAGATGGGCACCAGCCTCCCCACAACCATAATTAGGATTAAGCAGTTCAGAAAATGAATGGATGGATGAATGAATGGATGGGTGGCTGTATAGTGAAGGGCTTAAAACAATAAAATGACTGAGGACACTTTGTGAAGGCATGACTCCAGGCTCCCCTCACAAATTACCTCAAGCACTTTCCTCAATTTTTCTCTCAGATTCATACATTCCCATCCTCAGTTACCCACAGTGAAAGGTGAGGCTGTGTAGCTTTTGGACATTGGATGTGACCATAAGTCAGACTTGAATAACAGCCTGACAGGACAAGTGCCTGGGTGAAATTAAAACCTGTCAGGTACATGATGAGAAATGAAGTTATACAATATACAGAATGTTTACTGTGCCCCAGCCATGGGAGCCTGGGAGTGCCATAAGAATGACAAAAAATGCCAAAAATGAAAGAAATCATCCCCATGTGAAGTTCTGCCCCAGGCATAATTCACCAGTTTGGCTCTAGGTACTGTACGTTATAGCTGAGCAAATGGAATTGTATTTGCAGCTGAAAGTGGATATTTATATGATACTGCTCAGTGTAGTAGGTACGGTATGTGTGTGACTGAAACTGACACAAATGTACTTTGTAGAATCTTGTAATCGTCAAAAAAAAAAAAAAAAAAGAAAGTGAAAAGATATACAGTACATTTTTACTTCCTATCTGATTTTCCACCCATGATGCTTTGGGCCATTGTTTTTATTTTCCTTTGCAATCTACATTTCTACCTAAGGAGTTAATTAGGATGTCTTTGGCTGCCTATAGCCACAAGCTTTGGGGAGTGAATGAAAGAACGAGATTCTGGGTACGATCAGGTGAAATGAGTTTCCTTTCAAAGGATGGCGGGGCTCTCCTTCAGAGATAGGATGAGAAGCTCAACCATCTGGAAGGAGCTCGGAGTTGGCCCACTGTTCCTCTACATAGAGAGGAGCCAGTTGAGGTGGCACAGGCATCTGATTAGAATGTCTCTCAAACGCCTCCCTGGTGTGGTGTTTTGGGTATTTATAACCAAGAAGAGGCCCTCGGGTCATCCCAGAACACACTGAAGGAACTATGACTCTCGGCCGGTTTGAGAACATGTCTGTGTTCCCAAGAAGAGCTGGATGGTCAGGGACATACATCACTGCTTAGGCTTAGCTCAAATGGAAGAATAAGATGATGATGATGATGATGATGATGATGATGATGATGGTTGCAGATCCTCTGCAGAACCTGTACTTTAGGACAAACATCCATGCACGTTCACATCAAGTGGCAATGTGAAACAGTGAGTTAGCCTCATGTTCATGTCTTTGGACTGTGGGAGGAAACCAGAGTATCCAGAGGAAGCCCATGGAAGCATGGCGAGAATGGAGCGTGCTAACCACGATACCACACTGGATAACCAAGTGTACTTTTGCATGGATTCCCTATACATCACCATTTCATTCAATTATGTACCATTCTTTTAAAAGGGAAATTACTCATGCTAAATTATGTTTTAATTTCTTGTGCCCGAGAGGATGTGAGTGAGGTCACCCACACACATACATCCTCATTTGGCTTCTTATGAGATAGGAGTTAATTAGGAAGACTTTTCTTAATTAATAACATGTCTGTATGATGGGAAAATAATATATTCAGACTTCTTATTCTACAAGATGATGAATTTCTGATAAATTAATCAAGAAAATCACAAGATTTGCACTAGGCAGCAATCTGAATAAAGGGATTTAATTTGCATATAAGGTTTCTGGCCCTGAATCAGACATTTTGCATATAAAGCTTTTTCTGCTTCCTTAATGGTTTCGTACATCATGAACAATTACTTATGCTTCTGAGAAATCACAGCAATCTAGGATGGGTCTGACCCTGGTCATGTTGTTTGGCAGTATGGTACCTGCATGTCCTCCCTGTGCTTGTATGGGTTTCTTCTGGGCACTGCAGTTTCTTCCCACAGTCCAAGAACATGCATAGCAGTCTGTTTGGTGACCCCCGAGAGTCAGTGTGCATGATTGTATGAACAGTAGGCCCCCACATGCACTAAAATAAGCTTCTTAAACACATTCTATAGACAGTCTTACTCATTAATACAGTAATAATGCAGTAAAAACTTTTTAATTTTGCACTGTAATAATATTCATTAATGAATAAAGCCCTTAGGCTCCCTTATCAGAAGCTAGCGAAGATGCAAGGCGTTTGAGTAACATCATAGGACTTGAATAATCATTAAAAAAACACACTAAAAAAAATTACTTTGCAATTCAAGCAATCGCGTTGATAACGTGTACTTGTAGGAGAAAAAAAAGGGATGTACAGTCATCCCTTGAATATCACGGATAATGTAGACCAGACCTGGCCGCAATATTTGAAAAACCGTGAAGTAGGAACGCCCCTCTCATTTCTATCATGTTGTCTCATTTCTGTACGTTTTCGCATCCATACAATATCAAGAAGTGTATATTAAACGTTATACAGTTATATGCATATGTAAATACTGTAATGTATTAATATTTAAATAGAATTTATATATAAATACTTTAAGTACTGTACTCACCTCTGACAATAGCTCTTCTCCGTGGTGCAGGACATTCACAAACACTACAAGATCACAAAATCACAAAAAAAATCCCGAATGTGCGAAGCAACAGCGCCACGCGTCTAAGCCAATCAGCTTGCGAGATTGAGTTGAGTGGGCGGTCCCTGCCTGAACTGGGGAGGAGGGGCACTTCAGTCTCTTGTTTATAAACAATGGACACAGCCTGCCTTGGATCCCTGCCTTCCGCTTGCTTACATGCAAGTTTCAGTGTGAATTTTGGATTTTTTATGAATATTTTATTTTATTTTTAATTAAAATACCGCGATGTACCAAGACCGCAATGCTCAAATCGCAAAGTGGCAAGGGATGACTGTACTCATAATCTGCAACCAATCAGATCTAAATTTGAATCACGTGCCAATTACCTCTTGGTTTGTCGCCAATCCACGAGTAAGCGGGGGCACGAGCGCCAAACCGCAAATGGTCAAGGGCCTACTGTATGTTGTCCCTGCAATGATCTGGCGAGCTGTTCATGGTCCACCCCACGTTTGTCTAGAGTCAGCACCACGTTTGTCTAGAGTCAGCTGAGATGGATGTCACCCTCCCTGTGACTCTAATTAGAATTATTCGTTTTTAGAAAATGAATAAACCAATGATTCCCTTGTTATAATAATTATAATAATGAATTATACTGTTCTTAGAACTGAAATCCATATCATGTCACCCAAAGAACAAATATTGGCTTTCAGATGTATTATTATTATTATTATTATTATTATTATTATTTGCATTTGATATTACTGGGTCTACACTGGGTCTCAGTTTAAATATCCTTCCCTGGCAGTGAATGTAAACCAGAAAGGTTGTTTTTGACTTCTAGCCAATTATATTAATAATTACAACAGGATTTATTGGTAAAGCTTAATCTATATCAAATTAAATAGGCATATTTCTTATACACAGTTGCACAGTGGTTAGCATGTCCAGCTCTGGGCTCAGGAACTTCATGTTCTTCCTGAGATGCCTGGGTTTGCTCTGAGTACTGCAGTTTCCTGGCACACTCCAAAGACAAGAAAATTAGTCTCACTGGCTGTTCTTAAATGCCCGTAGATATGGTTGTGGGTGTGTTGACTGGCTGTGGTCTGTTTGGCTGCTCAAGGCGTAGCCAGCTTTCGGCCAGTGTTATTTAAGATAGGCATAGCCTCCCCATGACCCTAGTAGTAGGATTAAGCAGAATATACAGCTTGAGAATAGTAAATAGTCTGTGTCTGTGTGTGTGTGTGTGTGTGTGTGTGTGTGTGTGTGTGTGTGTGGGGGGGGTATTATTTTACAATGAGAATTTACAATATGGAATGTTTTATTGGTGTATTTTTAAAAATAATGAATTTCTGTCAGTTTACACTCATCTCTTCCTATGCACAGACTTGAATATCTCTCTGTATCTGTCCACATGAGTAACGTTTCTCATTACACACACTAACTTCTTTCATTTTCCAGCTTCAACTGCTGGTGGTTAATGTCCTCCGCATGGTGGCATAGTTGCTAGCACGTCTGCCTCACAGCAGGAAGGTCCTGGGTTTGATTCCCAGCTTGGGTGTTTCTATGCGAAGTTTGCATGTTCTCCCTGTGCTTGTGTGGGTTTCCTGGGTGCTCTGATTTCCTCCCACAGTCTAAAAACATGCACAGTAGGGTAACTGGCTGCTCCAATCACACCTAAGTGTGAGTGTGAATGTGAATGGTTGTGTGAGTGTCAGCCCTGCGATTGCCTGGTGAGCTGTCCTGGGTGTACTCTGCTTTCGGCAGGAGTCGGCTGAGATGGGCACCAGCCTTCCTTAATTAATATTAAATCATTCAGTAAATGAATAATGTCCTCCAGCTTATCATTACAGAAGAACCTTGAGAAGGGACAACCTGTGAAATCTGTCACATTAGAAACTTCCTATATTTAAGTCCCAAGCGAAGATACATCTCTTTCACAAGCATTTGAACAAACAATGAACTTATATTTATTATAGAGTACGTCAGCTCACACGTACACGTACTGTACATCTATATTCTGCTGATATAATTATCACTGTAGCTAATGGGTGTTTATGTAGTTATAACTAAATCATATTAACCTCAATAAAGCCCGTTTCAGATAACCTGTATTACATTTCGAATGACTTTACCAGTGCTATGACAAAAAAGGAAGTGGCTTGCATCTGTTTTAGGTGCTTCACTGTATTTACATATGCAAGTTTGTGTTGTATGCTGAAGGCAAGGTCAACTTATACGTATGTTCTTATAAAAGTGATGTGATTTTTGCAAGAAAACATATGCTTGTATGATATTGTTAACTCTAACAGTGTCGTGAAAATGTCACACGTAACATATGCAATAAATTAAAGTCCCGTGGAAGTACACTAAGCCTATCATTGAACTACTGTAAGAAAACAATACGATTTTATATGCTTGTGTATAAGACTGGAGCCTAAAGTGGGATTACAACAATAATTTTTGCACAACACCTGAACATATTCGTCGCTGCATGTTGACATCACCTTAATTATTCATCATTTTTAAATCCAAGAGCCCAAATTTATAAAGTAAATAAATAAATAAATAAACAAAATCCTAACAACACATTACACTGAGACAAAGTTTTCAGACAACAGTGCTGTAAGAACTTAGTTGCAAGTTTACTGTGTAAGACCAGTTGAAGGGAAAAGCAAAGACTGTGGATGTGATTGTGAATGGCTGTCTATGTTTTGTCCCGTGATGGTATGATGCGCTATGTCTCAGTTGACATAAGATCCACTGTCCCAAATAGGATTAAAAGAAACACACTGATGGCTATGTAGCTACTTTTGACGAAAGTCAGCAATGATTCTTTTACACCTCTCACCATAGACACCATAGACTTTGATAAGCCAGGAAGCTGCATGGGCGGGCCAGGGGTCGGTAGTGTCCACCTGTTGATAGTGGTGCTCGAACCCCCAACCTTGCGATCAATAATCCAGCATCTTAACATCGGGCCACTACTGCCCAGTCTATCTATCTATCTAAGAATAAACACAAGGTTTAACAGTGTGGGATATTTCAATTATGGGTGGAATGTTTGATACACACACACACACACACACACACACACACACACACACACAAACACTTACACATTCACTCAGTGACTTCTATTTTGGCAGGGTTTAGGCTGTCTGTGTCTTCAGTGTGGTTTCTGATTCTGCCAAATGCTGTGAATAAAATATCTGAGTTGTAAGTAGTATCTATACTGGGGTGGCAGTAGTGAAAGTTTGAACAAGTGTAAAAACACATCATGTTTTTACTTTATTTTTTTCTGCTGTAATTAAAAATAGGACGCTTGCTTTCGGTGCCCTGCAGGCGAGCCCTTACAGAGTGCCCCCAACTCTTTTGTCTTCTTTTGGGAAGCTAAAAACCATTAACTACATTTCTTAAAATAAAGGCTCTTAGAGGAAAAGGCCATAGGAGTTCGGTATATAATATATTTATTAGATGATGTGTGTGTCTGAATGGTCTATTGACGCGCAAAGAGCTAGCTCTGCATGGAATGAAAGGGAACTAGTGTGTGAAAGCCTTGAATCTAGCCCCCCCCCCCGCCCCGCGGTGACACACGGAAACTGGGTACCTTGCAGCCCCAGGTTGAACTACGAGGACTCGGAGGTGGTCTACCCCGAGACATGAGGCATGCCCTCATGCCCATGAACAGACCCCCTGCTCTTGGGCAAATAACCCCTGTGCTCCCAGGATTGGTCTTCTGGCCAGGAGCTAAGGGTGAGGTATTCCTGACAGAAACCTCCTGGTACTGCTCACCACAAACAAGTCTACTCTGGCAGACTGGGTGGATGAAATCATCAGTCATCACTAGATTCAATGGTCAGGAAGGCAGAGTAGCAAGGTACTGCAGAGTGCTTAGAGCATGTCAGAGCACAACTGAAGGGCACGGTCATCTACTGCAGCCGATGTTGTCCCCAGATGTAACGATTCTTTGTGCCACTGGATCAGGATCTCGGAGGCCGAGAGAGTGGGATTGTCGCAGTACAATGGCTCTTCTACTGAAATAACCTTCACGCACAGGTCTAGGTTGTGCACACAAACAAGACCTAAAGCGATGGGGAATTGGTTGAAGCAACAGTTGGAGGTGAACACTGGCAGTTGTAGTCATAAACCTACATGTAGGTGGATTTGGACATTGGTTGTTCTTCTTTGAATCCGAGGCAGCAAAGAAGTCTGGCAGCATCCATAGCAACTGAGCAGCCCTCTTCAGGACAGCACTGTTCACCCAAGTATGGGGAGGGCCTAGAAAAGGTGGCCTGAAAATTGTCTGCCCTACCAAGTCTGTCCAGACCGCCACAACTGGCAGATCATCCCTCTAAGCAGTTGAAACAATAAAAAACAAAGAAAGAAGCTCATACTAGGGGCATGGAACGTCTGTACCTTAATGGACAGAGACAAATCTGACAGGCCACAAAGAACAGCCCTGGTTGCCAAGGAATTGTCTCACTATAACATAGACATCACTGTTTTTAGTGCAACAAGACTAGCGGATGAAGGATCTCTTGTTGAACCATCTAATGGCTACACTTTCTTCTGGAAAGGCAAACCAGAAAACGAAGACAGGATCCATGGAGTCGGCTTATCCATAAAATCATGTCTGTTGAAACAGCTCCCAGACCTTCCAGTTGGTATCAACGAAAGACCAATGAAACTTTGCTTGCCACTTAACCAAAAATGACACTTCACAATCATCAGTGCCAATGCACCAATGCGGATGAGCACAGAAGATTCCATAGAACAGTTCTATGCTGACCTCGAATCCCTGGCTTCACTCCTCTGCTTTCCTCAGACGGAACAACAATGATCAAGGACAAAACTGGCATCAACAACAGATGAAAAGAGCATTTCAGCCAATTTCTGGATCGCTCCTCCACAGTTGAGCATTGTGCACTTGACCAGGTAAAACAACAAGAACAACACAGTGAATTAGATCAATCACCCTCTATGGATGAAATCAAGAGAACCATTAAACAGATGAACTGCAGAAAAGCTCCTGGCAAGGATGGCATTCCTGCGAAAGTCTACAAAGCACTAGGTGGCATAGCCCTGGAAGCCTTCTGCAGTGTGCTAGTCAGCATCTGGGTAGAGGAAGAACTGCCTACAGACTTTTGCAATGCATCAAAAGTTGCCCTCTTCAAGAACAAGGGCTCAAGAGCAGACTGTGGAAATTACAGGGGCATATCTCTCTTCTCCACAGCTGGCAAAATACTGACCTGAGTGCTACTCAATGGACACATCACGACCATGGCTGAAAGAAATCTCCCAGAATCACAGTGCAGCTTTCACCCAAAACGCAGCACTGTAGACATGGTCTTTGCCTTCAGACAGGTCGAGGAAAAGTGTATGGAACAGAACATGAACCTATACTCGATATTTATAGACCTCACCAAGGCATTTGACACAGTCAACAGAGAAGCTCTCTGGACTATTCGCAGAAAGCTTGGCTGTTCTCCAAAATTCACTGCGTTAGTCAAACCGTTCCACCAGAATATGACTGGAGAAATACTCTCAAATGGTGAACCATCAGACTTCTTCGAAATCGCCAATGGAGTAAAGTAAGATTGTGTCCTGGCTCCTGTGCTGTTCAATCTCTTTTTTACTCAAGTACTCAACCATGCTATCATGACCTTGATCTTGGAATGTACATCAAATACCGGCTTGATGTGTTCGCCCTGAGGTGCCTAAATACAAAAACAAAGACACTTCACAGACCCATGAAGAGAACCCCGTGCAAACCATAATTGACAAATTTTCTGAAGTGGCCAAGCTATTTGGACTCACAATTAGTCTTCGAAAAACTGTAGTACAAAGCCAGCACAAAATACGACCCTCCAGCCACCATGCATCACTATCGATGGCACATAGTTGAAAAATGTCCAGACATTCAAGTACTTGGGCAGCACTATCTCCAGTGATGGTTCTCTTTATGGAGAAATTTCAGCCAGGATCCAGAAAGATAGTCAGGCACTAGGCAGACTTCACACCAAAGTCTTGAAGCATAAAAGCATTCGTCTCACCACAAAACTCAAGGTCTACAATGCTGTGGTTATAACGTCCTTATTCTATGGTTGCGAGACATGGACGGTATACTGAAGATGCATCAAAAACCTTGAGCAGTTTCGCCAACGCTTCCTCCACTCCATCATTAAGATATGCCCTGTGGGTGTAAACCAAAGTACCAGAAGGAAACCCACACACATGGGAGTAGAGCATGACAAGCTTGCACAGAAACACCCTCATCGGGCCTGAGCCTCGAACTTAGGACCTCTCACTGTGAGTTGGATGTGCATTCTTCATGGCTGTGTTAGTAAATACATTGGAGATTTGCCCAATCCATAATCTGCCTCCCACCCAAATTCAACTGAAACTGGGTTTAGATCACTTCCAACCCACAATGGATTACCAGATAACAGATGGATGGTTCAGAGCAAAATGAATCAGTTTAAAGACACACATGATTGTCTAATGTCACTGTTCAAACTAAGCAAAGAAGAGATATTGGGAAGATATACTGTAAAGGACCAGAATTTCATCCACGATGAGTTAAAATCGTAGTGTCTTCACACTAGAGAAAATGGGGAAAACTCCGGCCTGATGGTTCTCGGCTCGGGTATAAAAAGCCCAACAGACTTTGCATTTTATATTTACTTGTCTTTGTGTCTTCATGTATGGCCGAGAAGAAGCAACATTTTATGTGAAGGTTCACTGCAGCATTGTTTTTTTTTTTTTTTACTGCAGCACCTCTACTCTTCAAAGCTGAAAATCACAGGTCATGGGTGCAGTGTAGCAAGCTAACACATCTTTTAAGATCGTGAGTGTCAATTCCAGCCATGTGTTATGAGATTAGTTTTTTTTTTTCAATTTGCCAGATACCCCTGTGAGAGACACTGCTGCTTGGAACAGTCCAGTCATGGAGTAAGGATACATTGTTTGCTGTGAGCAATTTAGCCCTGACATGGTGAGTTTCACATACATTCTGACATGACAGTTTTAGATTTGTCATTTTAGTGGATGATGGTACAGTAGGAAAGATCATCTGGATTATTGTATACTTTTTGTTTCATTCATTTAATTTTCTTTTATAAATAATTATCTCTATCACACCTCCAATTCCACCAAAAAGTAAGATTAGGAATATCACTTCTCCTTAAATATTGGAATAGGCAAAAAATTGTGATTTAATGAGTGTGAATTTAGAGGTGTTAGGCATTGAGAATGCCATGGTGAAAATTTCTATTATTAAACATCAAGTGGTAAAAATTCAGAAAAGAGAAAAGTCTTCTGGGAGATACAGTACAGGATCATGAGCTTTGTATAATCATTTCTGTAACTGCTTAATCCTAATTAGGGTCACAGGGAGCCTGGCACCCACTCCAGCCAACTCAAAGCGAGGAGAGAGTACACCATGGACAGCTCGCCAGGCCATCCTAGGGTGGAAACATGCTTTGCAGCTACTCTTTTCGAAAGCCAGCAATGGATCATTTACATGCCTCTCACCATAGACACTGAGAGACATGGCCGGCTTTTGATAACCCAGTTAGCTGAACTGAGGGGGGAGAGTAACAATCCGTTAAGGATGGGGCTTGAACCCCCAAACTTAGGATCAGTGATCCAGCACCTTTTACCACCAAGACACCACTGCCCTATCTATATATATATATATATATATATATATATATATATATATATATATATATATATATATATATATATATATATATAGATAGATAGATAGAGAGAGAGAGAGAGAGAGAGAGAGAGAGAGAGAATTTTCTGAGTAGATCCTTCCGAAAGAGAGTGCTCAATACTTTTTCGTAGAGCAAATAAAAATAAAAATGAAAGGACAATTCAAAGACTTTCTATTGAAACTTCTTTTATCACTACAGATCTGTTTCGAGGGGTGGTGAAACCATCCTCTCTCTTCAGGTGATTACAGAAGAAATGTTTCACCACCCCTCGAAACAGATCTGTAGTCTGGGGGGGGGCACAAACCAGTGTCTCTCCCTCACGCCGGTCCCAAGCCCGGATAAATGCAGAAGGTTGCATCAGGAAGGGCATCCGGCGTAAAACAAATGCCAATTAACTATGCGAATCACAAGAATGAATGACATACCGGATCGGTCGAGGCCCGGGTTAACAACGACCGCCATCAGTGCTGTCAACCAACAGGGTGCTGATGGAAATTGGACTACTGTTGGTCGAAGACGTCGAAGAAGGAGAGGCGGGAGTACCCCCAGAGGTGAAAGAGTGGTCATTGGGGCAGACTTCAATGGACATGTTGGTGCAGGAAACAGAGGGGACGAGGAACTGATGGGCAGGTTTGGTATCCAGGACAGGAACGCAGAAGGACAGATGTCAAAGGCCAAATAGAGCGCGTATGATGACTTTTATGCTCGGTTGGAAAGTAAAGTGGGAGAAAATGATTTATACAGGTTGGCACAGCAGAGAAATAGAGATGGGAACGACGTGCAGCAAGTTAGATTGATAAAGGACAGAGAGGGAAATGTATTGACTGATGACAGAAGTGTGCTGGGAAGATGGAAAGAGTACTTTGAAGAGCTGATGAATGAGGAAAATGAGAGAGAAAAAAGAGTAGAAGAGGTGACTGTTGAGGACCAGGAAGTAGCAAAGATTAGTAAGGGTGACGTGAGGAGGGCATTGAAGAGGATGAAGAATGGAAAGGCAGTTGGTCCTGATGACATACCGGTGGAGGTATGGAAGTGTCTAGGAGAGGAAGCAGTAGATTTTCTGACAAGAACATTTAACAAGGTCTTAGAGAGTGAGAGGATGCCAGAGGAATGGAGGAGAAGAGTGCTGGTGCCCAATTTTAAGAACAAGGGAGACGTGCAGAGTTGTGGCAACTACAGAGGGATAAAGTTGATGAGCCATACGATGAAGTTATGGGAAAGAATAGTGGAAGCTAGACTAAGGGCAGAGGTCAGCATTTGTGAACAACAGTTTGGTTTCATGCCAAGAAAGAGCACCACAGATGCAGTGTTTTCCTTGAGGATGTCAGAGGGAGCTGCATTGTGCCTTTGTGGATCTGGAGAAAGCATATGACAGGGTGCCGAGAGAGGAACTGTGGTATTGCATGAGGAAGTCTGGAGTGGCAGAGAAGTATGTTAGAGTGGTGCAGGACATGTATGAGAGATGTAAGACAGTGGTGAGGTGTGCTGTCGGTGTGACAGAAGAGTTCAAGGTGGAGGTGGGACTGCATCAAGGGTCAGCTCTCAGCCCCTTCTTGTTTGCTATGGTGATGGACAGGCTGACAGACGAGGTTAGACAAGATTCCCCATGGACTATGATGTTTGCAGATGACATTGTGATCTGTAGTGAGAGCAGAGAACACGTGCAGGAAAATCTAGAGAGGTGGAGGTATGCCCTGGAAAGGAGGGGAATGAAGATTAGTCTCAGTAAGACAGAATACATGTGCATGAATGACAAGGACCCAAGAGGAACGGTGAGATTACAGGGAGCAGAGATAAGAAATGTGGAGAATTTTAAGTACTTAGGCTCAACAATCCAGAGCAATGGAGAGTGTGGAAAAGAGGTCAAGAAGCGTGTGCAGGCAGGTTGGAATGGTTGGACAAAAGTGTCCGGTGTGATGTGTGACAGGAGGGTATCGGCAAGAATGAAAGGAAAAGTGTACAAGACGGTGTTGAGGCCAACGATGTTGTATGGTTTAGAAACAGTGGCCCTGGGGAAAAGACAGGAGGCAGAGCTGGAGGTAGCAGAGATGAAAATGTTGACGTTCTCTTTGGGAGTAACGAGGATGGATAGGATTAGGAATGAGCACATCAGAGGGACAGCACATGTAAGACGTTTTGGAGACAAAGTCAGAGAGGCTAGATTGAGATGGTTTGGACATGTACAGAGAAGAGATAGTGAGTATATTGGTAATAGGATGCTGAGGCTGGAACTACCAGGCAGAAGGCCTAGAGGAAGACCAAAGAGACGATTCATGGATGTGGTGAAGGAGGACATGAAGGTCGTTGGTGTCAGAGAAGAAGATACAAAGGATAGGGTGAGATGGAGGCAGATGATTCGCTGTGGCGACCCCTGAAGGGAAAAGCCGAAAGGAAAAGAAGATTATATATATATATATATATATATATATATATATATATATATATATATATATATATATATATATATATATATATATATAAGGGGTACAACCCGCCCTTCAGCAAAAACACCAGCACCAACATCGGACACAGATTCCTTACACTAATAGACAAGCACTTCACCAAGGACCACAAACTCCGGAAAATTTTCAACCGCAACACCCTCAAGATCAGTTACAGCTGCATGAACAACACTCAACAAATAATAGACAATCACAACAAGCGCACTCTGGCTTTGCATGACAATGCCGACGACACTAACTCATCAAACAAAAAAACGCAATGCAACTGCCGACAGAAAAACGCCTGTCCACTCAACGGGAACTGTCTGCAATCATCAGTCATCTACCAGGCCACCGTCACACGTACAGACAATAATACAACAGAAACATACATCGGACTCACAGAAAACACTTTTAAAACCTGATACAGGAACCACATCGCATCCTTCCGCAACGAAAAAAGTAGAAAGTCCACCGAACTCAGCAAGCACATCTGGACACTCAAAGACATGAACATTGAACACCAGATCTCATGGAGAATTCTATCATCACACCCGACATACAATAGCTCAAACAAAAGATGCAATTTATGCCTCAGGGAGAAGTTCCTCGTTATATACAGACCCGAACTGTCTTCATTAAATAAAAGAAATGAACTCGTAACTTCACGCCGACACAGGAAAAAAATCATTATTATGCAACACACCCCCTTAAGTACACTAAGTATTTGATTGTATCTATCTGTAACTAAACATTATATATACTTGTGTACGTTTGTGTATTTGTATACGCACGTGAATGTACGTGTACATATATATGTATTTCGACAAGAGTAGGCTGCAAAGCCGTCAGCATGTTTCCGCCCTGCGATGGCCTGGCGAGCTGTCGCCCTGAGTTGGCTGGGATGGGCACCAGGTGGAAAGGTAGCAAGGCTAGAAGCTTATCAGCAGGGTTTAAGCTGTTTTATCATGGTGTGGATGGGAGGGGAAATGGAGTAGGAGTCATCTTGAAGGAGGGGTTTGTCAGGAATGTTCTAGAAGAGAAAAGAGTGTCAGACAGAATGATGAGTCTCAAGTTAGAAATTGAAGGTGTGATGTTCAATGCTGTTAGTGCTTATGCCCCACAGGCAGGATGTGAGCAAGAAGAGAAGGAGAGATTCTGGAGTGAGTTTGATGAAGTGGACATGTTGGTGTAGGCAACAGAGGGGATGAAGAAGTGATGGGCAGGTTTGGTATCCAGGACAGGAACGCAGAAGGACAGATGTTGATAGATTTTGCAAAAAGGATGGAAATGGCCATGGTGAATACTTTCTTCCAGAAGAGACAGGAGCATAGGGTGACTTATAAAAGCGGAGGTAGGAGCACACAGATAGACTACATCTTGTGTAGGTGATGTAATTTAAAGGAAGTCAGTGACTGCAAAGTAGTAGTGGGTGAGAGTGTTGCCAAACAGCATAGGATGGTGGTGTGCAGGATGATGCTGATGGTGAGGAAGGTGAAGAAGGCAAAGGCAGAGCAGAATACAAAGTGGTAGAAGCTGAAAAAGGAAAAGTGTCGGGTTGTCTTCAAGGAGGAGTTGAAACCGGCTTTGGGTAGTCAGGAAATGCTTCCAGATGACTGGACAACCACAGCTAATGTGATCAGCGAGACAGGTAGGAGAATACTTGGTGTGTCCTCTGGAAGGAGAGGAGATAAGGAGACTTGGTGGTGGAATGAGGAAGTGCAGGAGTGTGTACAAAGGAGGAGGTTAGCTAATAAGAAGTGGGACATTGAGAGGACCGAAGAGAGTAAATAGGAGTACAGGGAGACACAGTGTAAGGTGAAGGTAGCAGTGTCAAAGGCCAAACAGAGGGCGTATGATGACTTGTATGCTCGGTTGGAATGTAAAGTGGGAGAAAATTATTTATACAGGTTGGCACAGCAGAGAAATAGAGATGGGAAGGACATGCAGCAAGTTAGAGTGATTAAGGACAAAGAGGGAAATGTATTGACTGATGACAGAAGTGTGCTGGGAAGATAGAAAAGTACTTTGAAGAACTGATAAATCTAGAAAATGAGAAAGAAAAAAGAGTAGAAGAGGTAAAAGTCGAGCACCAGGAAGTAGCAAAGATTAGTAAGGGTGAAGTGAGGAGGGCATTGAAGAGGATGAAGAATGAAAAGGCAGTTGGTCCTGATGACATACCAGTGGAGGTATGGAAGTGTCTAGGAGAGGTAGCAGTAGATTTCCTGACAAAAACATTCAATAAGGTCTTGGAGGGTGAGAGGATGCCAGAGGAATGGAGAAGAAGAGTGATGGGGCCCATTTTTAAGAACAAGGGAGACGTGCAGAGTTCTGGCAACTACAGAGGGATAACGTTGATGAGCCATACGATGAAGTTATGGGAAAGAATAGTGGAAGCTAGACTAAGGGCAGAGGTCAGCATTTATGAACAACACTTTGGTTTCATGCCAGGAAAGAGCAACACAGATGCAGTGTTTGCCTTGTAGATGTTAATAGGGAAACACAGAGAAGGTCAGAGGGAGGTGCATTGTGCCTTTGTGGATCTGGAGAAAACATATGAAAGGGTGCCGAGAGAGCAACTGTGGTATTGCATGAGGAAGTCTGGAGTGGCAGAGAAGTATGTTAGAGTGGTGCAGGACATGTATAAGAGATGCAAGACATTGGTGAGATGTGCTGTTGGCGTGACAGAAGAGTTCAAGGTGGATGTAGGACTGCATCAAGGATCAGCTCTGAGCCCCTTCTTGTTTGCTATGGTGATGGACAGGCTGACAGACGAGGTTAAACAAGATTCCCCATGGACTATGATGTTTGCAAATGACATTGTGATGTGTAGTGAGAGCAGAGAACAAGTGCAGGAAAATTTAGAGAGGTGGAGGTATGCCCTGGGAAGGAAAGGAATGAAGGTTAGCCTCAGTAAGACAGAATACATGAGCATGAATGACAAGGACCCAAGAGGAACAGTGAGGTTACAGGGAGCAGAGATAAGGAAGGTGGAGAATTTTAAGTACTTAGGCTCAACAATCCAGAGCAGTGGAGAGTGTGGAAAAGAGGTGAAGAAGCGTGTGCAGGCAGGTTGGAATGGTTGGACAAAAGTGTCCGGTGTGATGTGTGATAGGAAGGTATTGGCAAGAATGAAAGGATAAGTGTACAAGACGGTGTTGAGGCCAGTGATGTTGTATGGTTTAGAAACAGTGGCCCTGGGGAAAAGACAGGAGGCAGAGCTGGAGGTAGCAGAGATGAAAATGTTGACGTTCTCTTTGGGAGTAACGAGGATGGATAGGATCAGGAATGAGCACATTGGAGGGACATCACATGTAAGTCGTTTTGGTGACAAAGTCAGAGAGGCTAGATTGAGATGGTTTGGACATGTACAGAGGAGGGATAGTGAGTATATTGGTAATAGAAGGCTGAGGTTGGAACTACCAGGCAGAAGGCCTGGAGGAAGACCAAAGAGACGATTCATGGATGTGGCGAAGGAGGACATGAAGGTAGTTGGTGTAAGAGAAGAAGATGCAAAGGATAGTGTGAGATGGAGGCAGATGATTCGCTGTGGCGACCCCTGAAGGGAAACACCGAAAGGAGAAGAAGAAGATTTATTACTTAAACTATTATTAACCATTTTTTATTAACGCACATACACACACACACAACACTGTCTCTCTATCTCGCTCTATTTCTCTCTCTCTCTCTCTCTCTCTCTCTCTCTCTCTCTCTCTCTCTCTCTCTCTCTCTCTCTCTCAGACACACACACACACACACACACACACACACACACACAAAACTCTCCCTCTCGCTGGTGTGTTTTGCCAAATGTGGCTCCGCCTACACACAGCGTGCAGCTGATGGAACAATTTTATTTAAATGTTTAAATTGACGGGCTGTTGTATTTAAAGTGGAATTACAGTACCCGTTTGAAAGATCAGAGGTCCTGATTCAATATTAACTGCTTCCTTGCGAGATCCGAGGTCTTGTCCCACGGAGCACTCTGTTTTCCTTCTGCTTCAGTATCGTTCCGAAATAATCGCCTTCATCACTGTATTTCTGCTTTTCTGTATTTCCGGTTCCATGATGGATAATGAAATATAACACTGATGATCAATCTCAAAGAGAACTCATGAGCCAACATTCCTGTTCAACTCTCCTCTCTCATGCGCGTGACAAACAGGAAGTATGGGTAGAGGAAGTATGAGTACAGTTCAGCTGCCTCCCTTGCCAATGGGAGGCCAGCGGGGCGGGATGTTGGGAGACAGCCAATGAGAGAGAAACTCACGCATTGTATGAATTTGTGAATGGCGTGTTTGAATTTTTGAATGGCGCGTTTGGCGCTTTTTGTAAAAAGAGGCTGTTTTCATAAAAAGAGGACGAAAATTTACGAAAATGTTTTTCGTAACCTGGATTTTTCATATTCATTTCATATTCAGAGGCTTTCGTAACTAGAGGGCCGACTGTAAATATATATGTGTATGTGTGTGTGTGTGTGTGTGTGTGTGTGTGTGTGTGTGTGTATGTATATATATATATATATATATATATATATATATATATATATATATATATATATATAAACGGTACTTAAGAGATTGGACACATTAAGTAAACTAATTAATAGGTGGAGAGTGTTTAACATGTTCGCCTCACATCAAGCGTGTGTGGGTTTCCTTCAGGTGGGTAATTGGCTGTACCAAACTGTCCCTAGG
This sequence comes from Plotosus lineatus, assembly GCA_024760905.1. Classification (NCBI taxonomy): domain Eukaryota; kingdom Metazoa; phylum Chordata; class Actinopteri; order Siluriformes; family Plotosidae; genus Plotosus; species Plotosus lineatus. The sequence goes on from CM045736.1 coordinate 29,339,418, forward strand.
TGTAAATAGTTCTGTGTGTGTGTGTGTTGTCCTGCATGGTCTGGCGAGCTGTTCAGGGTGTATTTCGCCTTCACCTGGTTTTAACTGTGATCGGTGCCTGTCTCTTTACAAGCCTAATATGGTAAAGCGGCATGAAAAATGAATTCATTAATTGGCCAGGCTGTTCCAATACTGTTAAAGGAAACCATCTTCTTCATTTTATTTTCCGCTGGTGTAAATATATCCTGTATCTAAAACAAACCAAACCTTTTTATTTACAACTAAAACAAATCCTCCATTCTCTGGTTGCTGCAGATATAATGTGGGCATAAAGAATTAAAACAGGCCATATAGTGTGTGTGTGTGTGTGTGTGTGTGTGTGTGTGTGTGTGTGTGTGTGTGTGTGTGTGTGTGAGTAACTGAGTGAGAGTGAGAAAGAGAGAGAGAGAGAGAGAGAGAGAGAGAGAGAGAGAGAGAGAGAGAGAGAGAGAGAGATGAGCCAACAGCCCATATGAACATGCATGCAGTTATGGTCCTGTGAGACACACAGTCTGGAGGGAAGGTTGAGATAAGGTGTTAATGAGCTTAGACAGTTAGCACTACAGATGGGAGAGAGAGAGAGAGAGAGAGAGAGAGAGAGAGAGAGAGAGAGGTGAGCAACAGAAATTGAGAGCATTCAGATGATGAAACTAAATGAGAGGAGGCAATATTTACTCTTCAAAATGTAGAGTTGTCTTCACTCCTGAGAAACACACAGGTATCTCCAGGTAAAACTGGGATACATATTGAATCAATTAAATTTGGTTTTATTTGTGAAGCACTTTTTTACAATCAACATTTCACTGTACAAAGCAGTTTTACACAGTAAAAGTAGGAGTTTACAAAACATAAAAGAGTTTATCCATTTTCTACAACCCCTAAACATCCCTATTGAATGTCACACACAGAGATGGTGGCAAGGAAAAACTCCCTGAATTGGAAGAAGGAAGAAACAGAGGAACCAGGTCTAAAAGGGAAACCCATCCTTATTTGGGTGGAACCATAAAAATACAAACCATATACGAGAAACTTCATTACAGTCCAAAATTTTATCTGACTGGTTTACAACTCCAATGCTTAAATACTTGTGGGAAAAGAGTAGATATCACCAGAAGTGAAAAGTCATCTTCACAGTCTGTTAAAGCACATCTGAGTATGTCAGTGATCTCAAATATTGGAGCGCAGTATGATGCCGGGGGGGATGTGTTACGACCCTGGGGAACATGCTTTTTTGAAATACTGTACGAGAATTTAGTGTAATTGCACATCGACTCCAGTAGTTGGAAATGGCGCTCCCATTGTCGCACTGTGGTGTAGCAGTTTTTCGCACGAGCAAAAGATATGAAGTGCAGTAAGCAAACCCCTCAACAAACAACCAGAAAAAATTCTAACAGGAACAAAGAGAACGAAGCGGGGTGGAGATATTAAAACATAATAAGTTAAATTAGTTTAAATAAGGATGTATTTTTTTTATTTTAGGCTCATTGGTGGACTTGAAATTGTTTCTGTTAAGATTAAAAAAACAATGTTAATGAAGTTTACTATAACGAAGTTGAACTATATTTCTTTCTTTTTTGTTTTTAACATTAATAAAGATACAAGGTTTTATATATATATACTCTGTCCTCTGCATCTTCTTCTCTAACGCCAACGATATTCATGTCTTCCTTCACCACATCCATGTATCTCTTCTTTGGTCTTCCTCTATGCCTTCTGCCTGGTGGTTCCAACCTCAGCATCCTACTACCAATATATTCACTATCCCTCCTCTGTACATGTCCAAACCATCTCAATCTAGCCTCTCTGACTTTGTCTCCAATACATCTTACATGTGCTCTCCCTCTGATGTACTCATTCCTGATCCTATCCATTCTCGTTACTCCCAAAGAGAAGCTCAACATTTTCATCTCTGCTACCTCCAGCTCTGCTTCCTGTCTTTTCCTCAGTGCCACTGTTTCTAAACAATACATCTCTGGCCTCATCACCGTCTTGTACACTTAAAGTACCCTCCTATTACACATCACATCGGACACTTTTCTCCACCCATTCCAACCTGTCTGCACACGCTTCTTCACCTCTTTTCCACACTCTCCATTGCTATGGATTGTTGAGCCTAAGTACTTAAAATCCTCCACCTTCCTTAGCTTTGCTCCCTGTAACCTCACCGTTCCTCTTGGGTCCTTCTCATTCACACACATGTATTCTGTCTTACTCAGGCTAACCTTCATTCCTCTCCTACCTCGGGCATACCTCCACCTCTCTAAATATTCCTCCACTTGTTCTCTGCTCTCACTACAGATCGCAATGTCATCTGCAAACATCATAGTCCATGGAGATTCTTGTCTAACCTCGTCTGTCAGCCTGTCCATCACCATAGCAAACAGGAAGGGGCTGGTCCTTGATGCAGTCCCACCTCCACCTTGAATTTGTCGGTTACGCCAACAGCACACCTCACCACTGTCTTACATCTCTCATACATGTCCTGCACCACTCTAACATAGTTCTCTGCCACTCAAGCCTTCCTCATGCAATACCAAAGTTCTTCTCTTTGGCATTCTGTCATATGCTTTTTCCAGATCCACAAAGGCACAGTGCAGCTCCGTCTGACCTTCTCTGTACTTCTCTATTAACATCCTCAAAGCAAACACTGCATCTGTGGTGCTCTTTCTTGGCACGAAACCAAACTGTTGTTCACAAATGCTGACCTCTGCCCTTAGTCTAACTTCCACTATTCTTTCCCAAAACTTCATCATATGGCTCATCAGCTTTATCCCTCTGTATTTGCCACAACTCTGCACATCTCCCTTGTTCTAAAAATGGGTACCATCACACTTCTCCTCCATTCCTCTGGCATCTGCTCACCCTCTAAGACCTTGTTTAATGTTCTTGTTAGAAAATCTATTGCTACCTCTCCTAGACACTTCCATACCTCCACAGGTATATCATCAGGACCAACTGCCTTTCCATTCTTCATCCTCTTCAATGCCTTCCTCACATCACCCTTTACTAATCTTTGCTACTTCCTGGTCCTCAACAGTCACCTCTTCTACTAATTTTTCTCTCTCATTTTCCTCATTCATCAGCTCTTCAAAGTACTCTTTCCATCTTACCAGCACACTTCTGTCATCAGTCAATACATTTCCCTCTCTGTCCTTTATCACTCTAACTTGCTGCATGTCCTTCCCATCTCTATCTCTCTGTTGTGCCAACCTGTGTAAATCATTTTCTCCCTCCTTACTATCCAACCTAGCAAACAAGTCATGATAGGCACTCTGTTTGGCCTTTGACGCCGCTACCTTTGCCTTACGCTGTGTCTCCCTGTACTCCTGTTTACTCTCTTCGGTCTTCTCAATGTCCCACTTCTTCTTATCTAACCTCCTCCTTTGTACACACTCCTGCACTTCCTCATTCCGCCACCAAGTCTCCTCTCCTTCCAGAGGACACACCAAGTATTCTCCTACCTGTCTCCCTGATCACATTAGCTGTGGTTGTCCAGTCATCTGGAAGCACTTCCTGACCACCCAAAGCCTGTTTCAACTCCTCCTTGAAGACAACCCAACACTCTTCCTTTTTCAGCTTCCACCACTTTGTCTTCTGCTCTGTCTTTGCCTTCTTCACCTTCTTCATTATCAGCGTCATCCTGCAGACTACTTTGCAGTCACTGACTTCCTTCAAATTGCATCGTCTACACAAGATGTAGTCTATCTGTGTGCTCCTACCTCCGCTTTTATAAGTCACCCTATGCTCCTGTCTCTTCTGGAAGAAAGTATTCACCATGGCCATTTACATCCTTTTTGCAAAATCTATCAACATCTGTCCTTCTGCGTTCCTGTCCTGGATACCAAACCTGCCCATTACTTCTTCATCCCCTCTGTTGCCTGCACCAACATGTCCATTGTAGTTGGCACCAATGACCACTCTTTCACCTCTGGGGGCATTCTGCATCACTTCATCTAACTCACTCCAGAATCTCTCCTTCTCTTCTAGCTCACATCCTGCCTGTGGGGCATAAGCACTAACAACATTGAACATCACGCCTTCAATTTCTCATTTGAGACTCATCACTCTGTCTGACACTCTTTTCACTTCGAGAGCATTCCTGATAAACCCCTCCTTTCAGATGACTCCTACTCCATTTCCCCTCCCATCAACACCATGATAAAACAGCTTAAACCCTGCTGATAAGCTTCTAGCTTTGCTACCTTTCCACCAGGTCTCCTGAACGCACAGTATGTCCACCTTCCTCCTCTGCATCATGTCAGCCAGCTCTCTACCTTTTCCTTGTCATAGTTCCAACATTCAAAGTCCCTACTTTCAGTCGTAGACTCATGCCTTTCGTCTTCTCTCTCCACCTACGTAATATTTGTGATTTGCATATCAAGTCTGGCATTTGTTTTACGTCAGATGCCCTTCCTGACACAACCCTCTGCATTTATCCGGGCTTGGGACCAGCGTGATGGAGAGACACTGGCTTGTGCCCCGGGCTGCATTTTATATATATATAAAAGAGAGAAAGAACCAGAAGGAAGGTAGACATGAGGGCACACTTTGACACGAATCAGCCACCCCACTGTCAATGGACCTGGGTGAGTATGTAGACTGAGTGAGCGACAACAGCCCCACATCACAGTTTACCAGAACTCTCTATCCCTGAGACACCCAGATCTGCACCTTTACCAAATAAAAGCCTGTTAAAAAATTATTGACTAAACAAGTAAGTTTTCAGTCTCATATTAAAAATAGAGACATGTGTGAGTCCTGGACATTAACTGGGAAGATATTCAATAACTGTAGGGCTTTGTCAGAGAAAGCTCCACCCCTGCAGTATTTTTCATTATTCAAGGTATCACTAAGCATTCTGCACCTTTTGATCTAGGGTGGTGTGCCAGATCATAAATGACAAGAAGTTTGCTCAGATAATGTGGATAATGAGACCATTAATTGCATTATAGGTTAAAAGTTGTGTTTTCTTTTTGATTGGAAATTTAACTGGGAGCCATTGTAGTGTAAATAAGATCAGGTGATATGTTTGTGTGCTCTGGTTCTAGAATGGACTCTCGTTGATGCATTCTGGACTAAATGGAGCTTGTTTATGCTCCCATTAGAACATCCAGACAGTAACGCATTACAATAATCTAATCATGAAGTAACAAAAGTATAAACAAGGTTTTTAGGCATTATGCAGTGACATCATACTTTTTATTTTATCAGTATTTCTAAGATGAAATCTATCCATCCATCCATCCATCCAACCATCCATCCATCCATCCATCCATCCATCCATCCATCCATCCATCCATCCATCCATCCATCCATCCATCTATCTATCTATCTATCTATCTATCTATCTATCCCGTAGTCTGAATGACCGTTTGGGGCACCACTATTGATCTGCCAACAAGCTCCCATCATCTTCTTTGGCTCTCGAACTCTCTCACTGCGTCGCTTAGTTTTAGACCTGTCCATTCTCGGATGTTGTCTTCCCATCTCTTGCTTTGTCTGTCTCTCCTCCTTCCTCCCTGCACTGTGCCTTTCAGGACTGTCTTGGAAAGCCCTGATGATCGTGTGACATATCCAAACCACTTGAGCTTGCGTTTTTTCACTGTAGTCAATAACTCTACATGGGGTCCGATGGCTTGCGTAATTCTATTCCGTACTACTTCAGTTGTGATGTGACCTTTTTAAGAGATGCCGAGGGGTCACCGAAAGTATTTCATTTCCATGGCCTGGATCCTTCTCTTGAGATCGGCTGTTAGTGTCCATGATTCACAGGCATACAGAAAAATGGACTTGACCAGGGAAGGCATCAGTCTAATTTTTGAGCTGATGGCAATGTTTCTGTCACTCCAGATGATTTTGAGTTTTGTAAATGCTGTGGTGGTCTGCGCAATCCTGGCCAGTATTTCGGGCTTGGATCCTTGGTCTGTGAAGCTTGCTCCTAGGTATTTGAAGCTTGTGACTACCTCAAGCTTCTCACTGCTGATTCTGATGTCAGTGTTGATGCCATTTGTGTTGTTTGTCATCAGCTTTTTAATCAGCTTTTATCTAAGATGGAAAGAAGGCTACTCATGTAATGTTATTTACATGAGCTTCAAATGAAAGACCAGCATCAATAATTACTCCAAGGTGCTTTACTGCTACTCATGACGAGACATGATTCATCCATTCATTTTCTGAACTGCTCAATCCTAGTGAGGGTCGTGGGGAGGCTGGCGTGCATCTCTGCCGACTCTGGGAAAGGGCAGAGTACACCCTGGGCAGATAGCCAGGCCATTGAACAGCAGAAACACACTGACGGCTATGCAGCTACTCTTGATGAAAGTCAACAATGGTTCTTTTACAGGCTTCTCACCATACACAGTGAGAGACTTGGCTACTTACTACATAATCAGAAACCTTATTTCTAGCTGCCTGAGATCCAAGTACAAGTACTTCTTTCTTATCAGAGTGTAATAAGATGTTTGTAAGCATCCAAGGTCTAATGTCCTTTAGACATTTTTCAACTTGTTGGCGTGTTTCTGTCCCTTGCTGAAGGGTTGTGACAGGAAGGGCATCCAACGTAAAAAAAAAATCTTTGCCAAATCAAATGTGCGAATCAGATGATTCGCTGTGGCGACTCCCGAGAAAGGGAAAAAGCCGAAAGAGAAGAAGATTAAGTTCATGTCTTTCATCTGGCTTTACTGAAATATGTAACTGTGTATCATCAGCATAACAGTAATTACCATGATTCGTTCATTCATTCATTTTCTGAACCAATTAATCCTAATTAAGGTTGCAGAAAGGATGGTGCCTAATACCACGATCACGGATGATATTGCCCAAAGGGAGTATGTATAGAGAGAAAAGCAATGGACCTAGGTCAGAACCTTGTGGAACACCAAACTTAACATAAAAGTAAAACAAGATTTAAACCAGAAGAGGTTCATTCCCTTAACTCCAACAACATTTTTTGATCTGTCAAAGAGAATCGTATGATCCATAGTGTCAAAGGCTGCACTAAGGTTAAGTAACACAAGCAGGGAGACACAGCCATGGTTGGAGGCCATCAGTAAGCCATTTACCACTCTAACGAGTGCTGTCTGTGCTATGATGAGGCCTAATCCTGACTGATACATTTTGTGAATGTTATTCCTACAAAGATAAGAACATAACAGCTGGGCTACAGCTTTTTCTAAGATCTTAGAGATAAAAGGAAGGTTGATATTGGTCTATAGTTGGACAGCTGATGAGTCGAAATCAGATTTTTTTGTTTAAATAAACATACCGGCACTGGACCAAGCACATAGGTTGATGATTGATGAGGAAATTACTGAGATTAATTCTGTTTTTGAATAAAGCAAAAAACACTCTTGTTGTGGATCTGCTCGTGGTATATTATTAGTCAGTGTTTTAGTTATTGACATTTCTGTCTTTAAGTTTAGGGAATCTTTCTTTTTTTTTTTTTTTGCCTGATATTTTCAATTTTAACATTAACAAGATCATAAAATCGAGCTTTTCTGTAATTTCTGTAGACTCTCCTTCTATTCTAATTGGACTACCATTAATTTTACTTGATGCCACTTTCATTCTAATTTGCGCGTGTTTTCTGTTTACGTCCGTTCATGTCCGTTCGTCCGTCTGTCTATCTATTATCATTCTGAGTGCCACACTTTATTTTCATTCTGTTAATTTCGAGACATTCAAAAACCACACATTAATAATAAACACTCAAAACTTTTGTGGAACTTGATTCCCTCAAAGGCCAGGACAGGTTTTTGAATTACCTGAATACATTGGGGTAATTACTCGCTCACGCTCCTATTTGTCATGCATTTTAATACCACTAGGGATGGGGTCAGCTGATACTGGATAAAGTCAGAGTACACCATGAAAGTCTTGATCACAGGGTCAACACACACACACACACACACACACACACACACACACACACACACACACACTTTCACCTCGGGGTAGCATAGAACACTCAAACTCGGAACTCGAACCCAGGACCATCTTGTTGTGAGGAAAATGTGCTAACCACCACGCCTCCATGAGGTTATCAGCTTTCACAAAGTATTTATTTGGTTTTACCATGCACACACACACACACACACACACGCACACACACACACACACACATACACACATTTCTGTATAGGACAACACCGTAACACTGGCCATGTTAGCTGGTGAGCTATGAAGTTAATTTCACGGCCTAGTTAAATGTAATCATACTTACACAAGCATGCAGACACACACACACACACACACACACACACACACACACACACACACAAACACACAAACACACACACAGAATTAAATGCAGTCTGTTTCATTAAGAGATTTCTACAAAATGCTGATGTCATGACTGTGAAGTTTAAGACTATATGTATGTGTGTGTGTGTGTGTGTGTGTGTGTGTGTGTGTGTGTGTGTGTGTGTGTGTGTGAGAAGGTGTCAAACGGTTCTAACTTATTAATTGGCCATACCGCTTAGTTGTACTGTAGGTGTGGGGAGTCTGTTGCCTTTCTCAGCTAACAGTGGGTCAAGGTGGGTACATTATGAATAACACACACAAAAACATTCACTCTTACACCTAGATGCAATTTGAAACAGCCAATTAGCCTAATGTGTAAGTCTTTGTACTGTACAGGGAAACTTGAATACCTGGATGAAACCCACACAAGCATGAGGAGAACATGCAAACCTCACCTAGAAAAACCAATTCCGAGAATCAAACCCAGAACCATCTTGCTGTGAGAGGGATATGCTAGCCACTGTGGCAACATGCCACCCCAGTCAAAATGTTATGAATAAATTAATGAGCAAACATCCCGTAGAGATGCAATCTATCCTTCTTCCATAAAAAGTGTAAAATAACTGAGTAGTAAACAGACACATGCCAATGTTTTACTCACTGTCATATGATTGGGTATTCCAAACTGGATGTGTCCCAAATTTATTGAGTACAAATATTATCACTAAAGTCTATTTATTTTACTATTTTGTCTATTTTATCTATTTTACTATTTTGAAAACACTTATACCGATGCTCCCCGACATACACTCATCCGTTTTACGTTTTTTCGCTTTTTTTTTTTTTTTTTTAATAATTATTTATTATTATTTCATGATCAGCCAGATCATGATGATTCCACCAAGTTCCTTCAAGATTGTCACAATTCCACCAACCCCCTCAAGATCACCACAATACAACCAAGTTCCCCCAAGTTCTCTGAAGATCACTACAACGACCCTCACACTCATTGCTATTCTCTCAAATCATGGACATTGTGCCCCAGTGTGAATCCAGGGTTATATAGTATATTACTTCCCAATCAAGATCAAAAATAATTTGGGAGATTAAGATAAGATTTATAATCCCGATTAGATTGTAAATGTTTGCAATGCACCGTTTTGTGTTTATTATGCTTTGTGCATGTGACTGGTTATTACAGACACGGTGTGCCCCTAACTGACTGTATTCAAGATGGATAAAGAGCTGCAGCCTTCTTCCTTTGGTTGTGGAATCTGCCATGAAATGTAAAATTTTACCTGCATCACTGGAACACTTTGAATTACATCAAGCTGATGGAGTATGCAAGCTTGCAATTTTACAGTTTGCTGAGGCCTTTTGGTGAGAAACCTAGGATAAGCTTTGAGCTTCATTCTCAAAATGACATCTTAGCAAGTTAAATTATCTTGAATGTAATCAAAATGATCCCGCATTTCCTATTTTTAGACTGGAACCAATTTATTTCAACATTTTTCAATACAGAATATCTGCTCAGGCAGCAAGATCATTTTGTGCTATTAAATAATTTGCTCGTCAGGTTCAGTGTTCATTTCTTGTATTTGAACTAATCCTTTTTGCAGAGTTCTTACAAAACTGAATTTATTTCTTTAAAATTATTAAGTTTAACATTCACATTTATGTGGAGTTGTTATTAGATGTATAAAATCCACATTACATACAAATATTTATGTATCTATTATATATTGAGTAGTATTTTATATACAGTATGAGGGGCAGTGGTGGTCTAGTGGTCAGGGCACAGGACATGTCTCTCACTGTCTATGGTGAGAGGTTCATATAAAAGAACCATTGCTGACTTTCGTACAGAGTAGCTGTAAAGCCGTCCGCGTGTTTCTGTCTCTTGCTAAAAGGGTTGTGACAGGAAGGGCATCCGACGTAAAAACCTCTGCCAAATCAAACGTGCGAATCAAATGATTCGTTGTGGCGACTCCCGAGGAAAAAAGGGAAAAAGCCGAAAGGAAGACAGACATTTTATATACTAGTCCTTCTCAAAAAATAGCAAATTGTGATAAAGTTCATTATTTTCTGTAATGTACTGATAAACATTCGACTTTCATATATTTTAGATTCATTGCACACCAACTGAAATATTTCAGGTCTTTTATTGTTTTAATACTGATGATTTTGGCATACAGCTCATGAAAATCTCAAAAAATTAGCATATAATGAAAAGGTAGTCTAAACGAGCTATTAACCGAATCATCTGAATCAACCAATTAACTCTAAACACCTGCAAAAGATTCCTGAGGCTTTTAAAAACTCCCAGCCTGGTTCATTACTCAAAACTGCAATCATGGATAAGACTGCCGACCTGACTGCTGTCCAGAAGGCCATCATTGACACCCTCAAGCAAGAGGGTAAGACACAGAAAGAAATCTCTGAGCGAATAGGCTGTTCCCAGAGTGCTGTATCAAGCCACCTCAGTGGGACGTCTGTGGGAAGGAAAAAGTGTGGCAGAAAACGTTGCATAACCAGAAGAGGTGACCGGACCCTGAGGAAGATTGTGGAGAAGGACCGATTCCAGACCTTGGGGGACCTGTGGAAGCAGTGGACTGGGCTACAGGTGCCGCATTCCCCAAGTCAAGCCACTTTTGAACCAGAAACAGCGGCAGAAGCGCCTGACCTGGGCTACAGAGAAGCAGCACTGGACTGTTGCTCAGTGGTCCAAAGTACTTCTTTCGGATGAAAGCAAATTTTGCATGTCATTCAGAAATCAAGGTGCCAGAGTCTGGAGGAAGACTGGGGAGAAGAAAATGCTAAAATGCCTGAAGTCCAGTGTCAAGTACCCACAGTCAGTGATGGTCTGGGGTGCCATGTCAGCTGCTGGTGTTGGTCCACTGTGTTTTATCAAGTGCAGGGTCAATGCAGCGAACTATCAGGAGATTTTGGAGCACTTCATGCTTCCATCTGCTGAAAAGCTTTATGGAGATGAAGATTTCACTTTTCAATATGACCTGGCACATGCTCACAGTGCCAAAACCACTGGGAAATGGTTTACTGACCATGGTATTACTGTGCTCAATTGGCCTGCCAACTCTCCTGACCTGAACCCCATAGAGAATCTGTGGGATATTGTGAAGAGAAAGTTGAGAGACACCAGACCCAACACTGTGGATGAGCTTAAGGCCGCTATCGAAGCATCCTGGGCCTCCATAACACCTCAGCAGTTCCACAGGCTGATTGCCTCCATGCCACGCCGCATTGAAGCAGTCATTTCTGCAAAAGGATTCCCGACCAAGTATTGAGTGCATAACTGAACATAATTATTTGAAGGTTGACTTTTTTGTATTAAAAGCACTTTTTTTTTTAATTGGTCGGATGAAATATGCTAATTTTTTGAGATATGGATTTTTGGTTTTTCTTTACTTTTTTGCCAAAATTATCAATATTAAAACAATAAAAGGCTTGAACTACTTCAGTTGTGTGTAATGAATCTAAAATATATGAAAGTCTAATGGTTATCAGTACATTACAGAAAATAATGAATTTTATCACAATATGCTAATTTTTTGAGAAGGACTAGTACAGTATGAACATAAGCAAAATATTTGTACCTCCCAAGTTTTTGTTAATCAGGGCTTAAATTAATTTTCCAAGAATGTTTAATTATACCACAGTTTAATTACTACAGAGACTGGAACCTATCCAACTCTGGGCAAAGGCAAGGTGTACATTGAACAGCTCAGCCAGATCTATTGCAGTATGATCTCTCACACACGCACACACAAACAACAAGTCATACTTACATTCACACCAGGAACAATTCGGAAACAGCTTTTTAAGCACGTGCATGGTGCATACCATTTGAGTGTGGGAATAATGGGATGTGTATTTGTTACGATCTAAAAAGACATAAGAATAATAATAGAAATTATATATATATATATATATATATATATATATATATATATATATATATATATATATATGTATATACACTAGTAGTAGTATACACATACACACACACACACACACACACACACACACACACTGCCCTCCATAATTATTGCCACCTCTGGTTAAGATGGGTAAAAAGCCTTGCAATAAATTCAATTTTTATTGCAGAAAGCTACTCACACTGAAAATAGTTTAAAAATGTAACCATCAGCGCAAGTGAATTTTAAGAGAAAAAAAAAAATCCCAGACTAAAATATTTTTCATAAAATCACCTATTCCACAATTATTGGCGAACCTAACAATATAAAAATAAATAGAACTGAAGTATTTATGTAATTTCTACAGTACTTTACAAAGTTGATCAGAGTATCTAGGAACATTTAATTAGTAATTCATCATTTCCTGTTTCCCTGGGGTATAAACACCTCACCTGCACGTGCACATATCTACTGTCAGAGGAATCAGTAAAAAGTTTAAAACAACCAGAGCAGTGGTAAACAAACCTGGGTGAGGACACAGTGTGGAGGATGGTAAGAGGAATAAAATGTTCTCCAAAGCTGACTGTTAAAGAATTGCAACAAATGGTGGCATCTTGGGGGTCACAAAGTCTCCAAAACAACCATCAGGTGCCATTTACATGCCAACAAGCTGTTTGGGAGGCCTGTATGGAAAAAAAAACAACAACAAAAAAAAACATTTCTCACTCACTATCATAAATGCAAACGTCTGGAGTTTGCTAATCACTACTGGGACTTCAACTGGGACCGTGTGCTTTGGTCAGATAAGACCAAGATAGAGCTTTTTGGCAACAAACACTCTAAATGAGTTAGGGGAACACAAAAGATGAATATACAGAAACACACCTCATGCCCACTATGAAGTATGGGGGAGGATTGGTGGTGCTGTGGGCCTATTTCTCTTCCAGAGGCCCTGGGAGCCTTGTTAGGGTACATGACATCATAAACAATTGAAATACCAGGACTTTTTAAATTAAAATCTGATGGCCTCTGCCCAAGCAGCTGAAGATGGATCATCACTGGGTCTTTCCACGAGAGAATGACCGTAAACACATGATCAAATCTACACAGAAATGGCTCACCAGACACAGAATCAAGCTCCTCCCATGGCCATCTCAGTCCCCAGATCTCAACCCCATTGAAACCCTGTGGAGTGAGCTGAAGAAGAGAGTACAGAGAAGAGGAACAGGTCACTGGATGATTGAAAGAGATTGTCCAAGAGCCCTCTTTCTGTATTCTCTCATCTTTTAAAACATTATTGGAGAAGATTAGGTGCTGTTTTGTTGATAAAATTGAATGTATAAAATATTAACATCAGGGGAGATAATAACTGTGGCACACATGATTTGATGCAAACGAATTATTTCTTAATGTGTGTTTTATTTCCCATTAAATAAATGTACCAGTACTTGAATTAAATGTTAGATTTTCCTCTTTTTTTCATTGTCTTCCAATATTATTTAGAAAAACAACCTGAATCTGTTTCAAGCTAAAGAAAACATTAATCAGTGGTGCCAATAGTTATGGGGGTATTGTGTGTGTGTGTGTGTGTGTGTGTGTGTGTGTGTGTGTGTATATATATATATATATATATATATATATATATATATATATATATATATATATATATATATATATATGTGTACACTGTTTACACACACCAAATATTGTAGGTTATTTGTTTATGGATGTAGGTATAATAACATGCTATTTACAGAAATCCCTAATAAATTAACATAGAAATGAAGGGGTTTTCTTAGTTTTTCACAGTGACACAGTGTATGTAATCCTATCCCTTGCAATCTCACAAGACATATATGTATCCTGTGTGAAGTAATTTGAAGAGTCCTTACTTTGCTTACTATAAACACAGAAAGTAGAGTAGGATACCCATGCAGAGACACCTACACTTTGTAAAAACACGAATGAAGGTGAATGTGTGGGAAGCAAGGCTGTAATAGAATAAATGATCAAGGACTTTCTTTACTACACCTGAACTGTGTGTGTGTGTGTGTGTGTGTGTGTGTGTGTGTGTGTGTGTGTGGTCTGCATGCTTGTGTAAGTACCATGAGCTGGCACCATGTTTTGCAGGAACATATGAACACACACACACACACACACACACACACACACACACACACACACACACCAATCCAAACCTAGAGGCAGTGTAGAATCCACCAATAGCATAATGAGCATGTCTTTGAAATGTGGGAGAAAGCCAGAATTTGCAGAAAAAACCTACACCAGCACCGAAGAACATGCAAACTCCACACAGAAACACGTGAGCTTGGGACTCAACCCCAGGACCTTTTTTCTGTTAGGCAGATATGTGTACCACTACACCACTGTGCCTTCCTTAACTAATTCATAACATTTCTAAATTATGTATTTGCGTGTGGATTTATGTGGGACATGCTGATGCAAACGGTACAGCTGATTACACATAGCAAATAACATGGTTTTCCAAGTAATTGTGTATAATGATGCTCATAAAAGATTAAGTAAGACATAATTACAATTCCTCCATATTTACCCACCCCATATGTCAAATAAAAGTGTTTTATAATTTATTTCATCCCTGTTTATTGGCTTTTTATTGACTACCAGCTGCTATAATAAGGGGCATGATTAACCAACTAGAATCCACTTTCCTTATTCCTGTGTGAAAGATACATTATCAATTTGGGGATATTGAGGTGACAAGTAAAATAGTTTACTATTTTCTTCAAGAGCAGAGAAAGAATGTGATGTCAACTTTAATAAGATACCGTCTGCAAAATGCTAACAATACATTGAGATTGGAAAAGGCAGCACTGGTTTTAAATAAGTAAATGAAAAATTCTGTGTGTCAACATCATTTATTGGTCCATGACTGCATCACA
Source organism: Plotosus lineatus (assembly GCA_024760905.1). Taxonomy (NCBI): domain Eukaryota; kingdom Metazoa; phylum Chordata; class Actinopteri; order Siluriformes; family Plotosidae; genus Plotosus; species Plotosus lineatus. The sequence continues at coordinate 29,354,536 of CM045736.1, forward strand.
TTTATTATTTTAATTTTATAGATCACTCCAAAATATTTTTACTTTGTGGAATAAATTTATCATTTGTTTTTTTGTTTTTTTGTAAACTGTACCACTTATACATCCATCAGGGTTATGGGGAAAGCTGAAGCCAATCCCAGCTGACTTCAGACAATAAACCGTGTACACTCTGAACTATTGCAGGACTTTATTTATACAGTACTGTGCAAAGGTTTTAGGCACATTTTTAGTATAAACTTTGCTACAGATTAATATTTTATAATTTGTATATTAGCAAATAAATATTAAAAAAAAGTTTAGCTTTTCAAACATTACTTTTCCAGCACGAAACAAAATGTTACACAAAAAAATGTTAGTACAATATGACAATAAATAAAGCAGCATATTATGTATAAGAGGCCATTTCTCAGACAAAAATATTAGGAAGGTTGCTGCGATTTACAAGTAAAAAATAAACAGCTGTGACAGTTAACATTTCTATGATACCTGTGGCTGGTTCTGTAAGAGACCCGGGAAATACTGCACTTGTAAAACTGAACAAACTGGACATGATGCAATTTTATTTTTAAACAAAAAGTCATCCCACCTAACATTGAAGTAGTTTCCTTTATTACTGGTTACAGGTATACCTCGACTTAAGTCATTTTGAGTTACATTGTTCTCTATTATACATCAGTTGAAAAATATGGAAAAATTGAACAAAGTAAAAATAAAGTTTACGTCATTATAATCATTTATTATATATGATATATTTTTTGTGTATTAAATATTATTTTATATATATATATGTATATATATATATATATATATATATATATATATATATATATATATATATATATATATATATATATACAGAGAGAGAGAGAGAGAGAGAGAGAGAGAGAGATATTATACAAGTAAATTTGGTGTAGCCTAACTTAGGCTAGCCTAGAGACAAGCAAATTTGATTTAAGTTGCTTTTCAACTTAAGTCGTCTCTCTCTTCTGGAACCAATTAACAATGTAAGCTGAGGTATACCTGCACTATGTTTTATAGAATTTTTATCTAGTGGTCTGTAATTTAATGTCATTATTTACATGTAGATATAAGGATATCTATATGTAGATACAAGGAGTCTTTGTTCTATATGATTTCTGTGGATGTGCTTAAAACATTTGCACAGTACTGATGGAATGATTTTGCTGTGCAGTAAGTAGTAAAATAGCCATCAAGAATTGATCTAATTACAGTTTCTGTTTGAGTTAAGAACTGCTTGAATTCTCTTGTGTACTCTGTTGTGCATTTCTCTCATGAAACTATGAACATGTCGAGAGGGTTTCTTCAGGCTTCTGTCAAGGTTACTTCTGATTTTTCTTTCTTTTTCATTTTTTTTATAAGAAATACAGTATATTACTTAAGTTAATTGCTTAGTAAAATGTATAAAACATTCTTTATGTCTGCGATCTATTTTCCTTTAAAAGGCTCATAGGGCCATTTATTTAAGCTCTAGATAAAAAAAAAAAAAAGAGAGAGAGAAAAATTCTACAGACTCCAGGAACCGCATCCACTTGCCTTTTAATGTGATATAGAAATGAACAAAATAATAAGTATATATAATAAATAAATAGATAAAATAATAATATATAAAGTTAACAACAAATTATTCTTTAGACGCATTATTTATATTTAAACTTAGCACTTTTGGCTTGGAATTCAGCACATTCCAGTATTTGACATGGCAAATCCAAAATGATCCTTTTCGGATACCATTTCTCCATTGGCTTGAATTTGTGCTTTTTGTTCATATTATATGGAAATTACATTGGGTTCATTGTTATCTGGATGACAGTGACAGAGTTTGTACCAAATAGACTGCAAATTGCAGTTATCCATAATTTCATTTAATTTGATTGGAACTGGACTGAAGAGAATCAGCCCCACAGCATGAAGCTACCAGCACCGCACTTCAGAATGGGTCTGGTTATTTTTATGAGAAGCAGTCTTATTTTTGCACTATACAGACACTCCCCAGCTTACATTCATCCGTTTTACATTTTTTTCGATTTTACGGGTTTTTTTGTTTTGTTTTTCCAAAAAAAAAAGTCAAATTTTGAATTTAAATGTATCTACGTAGTAGGCTGATGTGCACATATATATATATATATATATATATATATATATATATATATATATATATATATATATATATATATATATATATATATATATATATATATATATGGCGTGTTACCCTTGTGCTAAGGCATCGTCTCTGTGATCTTTGTGTTTACGCTGTTTTGCGAACTTTTGTAACTCTAAGCAAATATGGTTGGTCAGAAGTGTAAGCCTACTAGCATGGGTGCAAGTCTCATACACAGAGATGAATTAACTATCTGCCCAGATCAGCACAATCTACCATGCATACTCAGTTAAGCAAAGAGAGTTGTAATATGAATGAAAGAAGACCGCTCCTCTTTGCTGGAATTTATATCAGTGCAGGCTGTGTTCTAAACGAGTTCAACGGCACCCATGCGCACTTGAAAGACCGGAAGTCCGTATAACCCACAGCAAGTACACTACTTTTGCAAGTATACTACTTTCGGTATTGAACACCTCACATATTGTAAGTGTTGATTGGCTGTTTTAAGCTTCATGTAAAGTCTTCTTCTGTTCCTTTCGGCTGTTCCCTTCAGGCGTTGCTACAGCAAACCATCAGCCTCCATCTCGCCCTGTGCTCTGCATCTTCTTCTCTTACTCCAATGACCTTCATGTCTTCCTTTACCACATCCATAAATCTCTTCTTTGGTCTTTCTCTAGGCCTTCTGCCGGGTAGTTCCAACCTCAGCATCCTACTGCCAATACACTCATTATCCCTCCTCTGTCCATGTCCAAACCATCTCAATCTAGCCTAGCAGACTTTGTCTCCAAAACATCTTACATGGGCTGTCCCTCTGATGTACTCATTTCTGATCCTATCCCTCCTCGTTACTCCCAGAGAGAACCTCAGCATTTTCATCTCTGCTACCTCCAGCTCTGCTTCCTGTCTTTTCCTCAGCGCCACTGTTTCAAGGCCATACAACATGGCTGGTCTCACCACCATCTTGTACACTTTTCCTTTCATTCTTGCTGACACTCTCCTATCGCACATCACACCGGACACTTTTCTCCAACCATTCCAGCCTGCCTGCACACGTTTCTTCATCTCTTTTCCACACTCTCCATTGCTCTGGATTGTTGAGCCTAAGTACTTAAAATCCTCCACCTTCCTTATCTCTGCTCCCTGTAATCTCACCGTTCATCCTGGGTCCTTCTCATTCACACACATGTATTCTGATTTTCTGAGGCTAACCTTCATTCCTCTCCTTTCCAGGGCATACCTCCGCCTCTCTAGATTTTCCTCCACTTGTTCTCTGTTCTGACTACAGATCACAATGTCATCTGCAAACATTATAGTCCATGGAGATTCTTGCCTAACCTCGTCTGTCAGCCTGTCCATCACCATCACAAACAAGATGGGGCTCAGAGCTGATCCTTGATGCAGTCCCACCTCCACCTTGAATTCGTCGGTCACGCCAACAGCACATCTCACCACTGTCTTACATCTCTCATACATATCCTGCACCACTCTGACATACTTCTCTGCCACTCCAGACTTCCTCATGCAATACCATAGTTCTTCCCTTGGCACCCTGTCATATGCTTTTTCCAGATCCACAAAGGCACAGTGCAGCTCCTTCTGACCTTCTCTGTACTTCTCTATTAACATCCTCAAAGCAAACACTGCATCTGTGGTGCTCTTTCTTGGCATGAAACCAAACTGTTGTTCACAAATGCTGACCTCTGCCCTTAGTCTAGCTTCTACTATTCTTTCCCATAACTTCATTGTATGGCTCATCAACTTTATCCCTCTGCAGTTGCTGCAACTCTGCACGTCTCCCTTGTTCTTAAAAATGGGCACAAGCACACTTCTCCTCCATTCCTCCGGCATCTGTTCACTTTCTAAGACCTTGTTGAATATTCTTGTCAGAAAATCTACTGCTACCTCCACTAGACACTTCCATACCTCAACCAGTATGTCATCAGGACCAACTGCCTTTCCACTCTTCATCCTCTTCAATGCCCGCATCACTTCACCCTTACTAATCTTTGCTACTTCCTGGTCCTCAACGGTCACCCCTTCTACTCTTTTCTCTCTCTCATTTTCCTCATTCATCAGCTGTTCAAAGTACTCTTTCCATCTTCCCAGCACACTTCTGTCATCAGTCAATATATTTCCCTCTCTGTCCTTTATCACTCTAACTTGCTGCACGTCTTTCCCATCTCTATTTCTCTGTTGTGCTAGCCTGTATAAATCATTTTCTCCCTCCTTACTGATGAATAGTAATAGAATGTTTGTGCGTGAGATTTTATGTTCTATAGCATGTTTAACAAATGATACCAAAAGGATAAACTTTATGTTTCATGTCCTTTTACATTGAGCTTGGAGTGACGTCTTGGAGTGACGTCTCCAAGATGGCGCTGCCTAGAGGGTGACGTCACGGAGTTCTCAGAGTCAAATTGTTTCTTTGTTCGTTTTAATTTGTTTTATTTGTTGTTTTGTTTGTTCATGTTTTGCACTATGCTCGTCTATGACCGGTTGACCCTACTCCAGCTATGAGATCGGAGTCTTCGGGCAACTAAGCTAATAGGCTATGGTAGCTCCATGCTAGCCGCACCCTGGCTAACAATAAGCCCAGGCAGAGGAAACTGTTGTTTCTTCAGGAGAAAATCTTATTTCTTCAGAAGAGACATCCAATGTCATTACCTTTTTCTGGCAATTAGCCGGCGTTTGAGTGGCATCATAAAGCTTAACTGGTAATTAAAACACACTAAAAAAGTCTCATTGACAACTTGTGCGAGAATGAGGAAAAAGGGGTGTATACATAATCTCAACCAATCACCATTTGCCAGAATTACAGCCTTGTTTACCTTTTGACATTCTAGCTATACAATTGTTTATGTAAGATAAGGAAATTTTACTTCATGCTTTCTGAAGCACCTCCTTAAAGTTGGACTGATTCAATGGGTACTTCTCCCATACTATACTATCAAGCTGCTTCCACCATTACTCAATTATATGGTGAATGCACTGGCCACTTCATTATTAATACTAGCTGACCACTTCTTCTCTAAATAGTTCTTACATAGTTTGGAGCTGTGTTTTAAGAAACTAGGTCCACTCAAGCACCATGCGCAGGGTATGGCATGGCAATGCAAAATGGAGTGAGAACTTCCTTGTTCAAGATCCCTTTCACTGTGTACAAAACTCTCACTTGATCAGCACCAATGCACCCCCAGACCATGATGTTTCCTTTCAGCATGTGTAACGGATGGCATCATGCACACCTCCAGCATCTTTTCATTTGTTCTGTACCTTACAAATCTAATCCAACTTTGTAATCCAAACATCTAAAAATGTATCTGTCCATAGCATTTTTTCAATTTCTCAATGTCTAATATCAATGCTTGTTTTCATCATCCTAATTTTTTACTTTTATTCACTAGTCCCAGATATTGCTTTGTCTTTGCAATTCTACCTGGAACACCGGCACCCAGGAGTTGCCACTTCACTGTTAAAGTTGAGATTAGTGTTTTGCAGTAAATATTAATGTACCTAACATTTGAGGACCTGTTAGGCATCTGTTTCTCAAACTGAAGACTCTGATATGCTTATCCTCTTGCTCAGTTTTGCACTGAGATCTCAGACTTCTCTTTCTAAGCTATTTAGAGCCAGTTTGGACTGTTATGGGAAGGAAGTAGTACACATTGTTGTGGAAGATCTTCAGTGAGTTTTTTTGGCAGTTTCTGTCATGCTTTATTTCTCAGAACAAAAACAGACTAACAAATTTCAGAAGAATGTTCTTTTTTTCTGGCCATATTGAGTCAATAATCAAATACACAAATATGGATTCTCCAGATGCTCAACGTGCCAAAAGAAGGCCAATTGTGTAAATCTAAGATTCATTCATTCATTCATTTTCTGTAACTGAATAATCCTAATTAGGGTTACAGAGAGGCTGGCACCCATCCCAGCCAACTCCAGGCAAGGGCAGAGTACACCCAGGACATCTCACCAGGCCATCACAGGGTGGACACACGCTGACAGCTATGCAGCCTACTCTTGTCCAAAGTAAGCAATGGTTCTTTTTCATGCCTCACGTCATAGACAGTGAGAGAAATGGCTGGCCTTTGATAACCCAGTTAGCTACACTGCGGGGACAGTGACAACCCATGGAGAGTAGGGCTTGAACCCAAAGCTTAGGATCAGTGATCCAGCACCTTTACCACCAGGCTACCATTGTTTATCATTCATTTTCTGTAACTGCTTAATCCTAATTAAGTTCATGGGGAGGCTGGCACCCATCCCTTGCCGACTCCGAGCGAGGGCAGAGTACACCCTGGATGGCTCACCAGACCATTGCAGGACAGCTGGAGAGTGGGACTTGAACCCTCAACCTTAGGATCAGTGACCCAGCTCCTTTACCACCAAGCCACCACTGCCCTGTATAATTGTAAAAGTAAATTGTATTGCTTCTTTAATGAGCACAGCATTTGTCATCTTCATTGGTATAATTGCAAAATATTTTTACAATGATCTATTCGGCTTTTAACACAAACATGAATTAGCTAACACAACATGCCATTGGAAGACAAGTATGATAGTTGCTGATGGGCCTCTAAACAGCCATGTAGATATTCCATGAAAGATTTAGTGGTTTCCACCTATAATAATCATTTGCAACATTAACAGTGTCTAGCCTGTCTTTCTGGTCTGCTCTCTGTGTGCCCATAATGTGTGTAGCAGCCTACTGCTCCAAATGTGCGTGTTCACTGTCAATGTGTGTGTTCACTTTGGATGGGTTAAATGTAGAGGCAACAATTTCCCAGTATAGAATACAGTATAGAATAATCAAAATAACTTAAAAAGAAATACATACAGTGAAATAATTCCAAGAACTTCATAAAGCACGGAAGTTGAAGGTCTGTAAATGTGAGAGTAAACAGCATGCTTATCTCATACTAAAGACAATATTGGGACACGAATACTGACAAACAAGCAGCATCTGGAGGCAACTACAGTAAAGGCCTGGGGAAAATATGTCAAAGAAAGAGACTCAGAAGCTGATATCCATGGGTTCCAGACTTCAAGTGATCAATAACTGCAAAGGCTTTATCACCTTTGAGCCTAAGTGTGTATAAACATGGCTAAACAATAAAACTCTTATATATAGCTGAAAATGTTCAGTTAAATTACATATTTCATTTTGAATCCATTGTGGTACAAATACAAAGCGACTTATGCGTTTAAAGCAGTCAGTTGACCCAATGTATATGTCTTTGGACTGTGGGAGGAAACTAGCCTACCCAGAGGAAACCTGCACAAGCACAGGGGTGGGGATCATGTAAACCAGGGGTCGGGAACCTTTCTGACTAAGAGAGCCAAAAAGAAGAAATATTTTAAAATCTAATCCTCTGAGAGCCATATATATATATATATATATATATATATATATATATATATATATATATATATGTACACACACACACTAACTATATATACAGTATACTTACCCCTACTTACGAAGACCCCTGTGTACGAAATCCCCGGGTTACGTTTCCGTCCCCGGGATATGAAAACAACCCCCTATTACGAAAGGAAATTCAAACGCGCCAATCAAAATTTCACAGCGCGAGTTGCTCTCTCATTGGCTGTCTCTCAACATCCCGCCCCACTGGCCTTCCAGATAGAGACAGAAGGAAGCTTAATTCTTTAGTTTTTAGTTTAGTTTCTTAAGTTGTTTTAATTCAGTAAATATTTAATAAATGTGGGTACATTTCAGCTCATCTGGAATTCCGATCCCTCAAAGAATCAAGTTAAAGTTGAGTTTGTCAAGCAGGGAATGCGCTTTGAATTCACGTCTTGTGGGCATGGCCCGCAGCGTACGCGCGTGCGAGAGAGAGAGAGAGAGAGAGAGAGAGAGAGACAGGTGTGTGTGTGTGTGTGTATGTGTGTGTGTGTGTGTGTGTGTGTGTGTGTGTGTGTGTGTGTTAATAAAAAATGTTTAATAATGGTTTAATTAATAAATATGTTAATAAAATGGTTTAATATGTTAATAAAATATTTAAATTGTTTAATAAATAATTTTCTCTTACTTTTAACACATTTCATACAAAATTGGTCTACTTTTCTCACTTTTAAAGGATTTATGGGGTTATCCCATCCAAAGACTGGAGCCTTGGAACGAATTAGGTGTTTCATATGCAAGATGTGACCCCTACTTACGAAATCCCCGCGTTACAAAAAAGGCTCTGGAACAGTTGATTTCATAGTTAGGGGGCCGACTAATATATATATATATATAATTTTTATTATTATTTTTTTTTTAATAAAAAAGTACTTATTACTATTAATGTGACTTCTGGTGCTACATAGTTTTGCTGATGGCTTTTTAGTCTGGTTGATATGTGCTGAGGTTTAGCTTCATGCAGGCGTTCAGGCTTCCATCTGTTAAACGTGACTGCAGGTTGGTCTTGATGTTTTTCAGGTGAAAAGGACTGCTCGCATGTACTAGTCCTTCTCAAAAAATTAGCATATTGTGATAAAGTTCTTTATTTTCTGTAATGTACTGATAAAAATTAAACTTTTATATATTTTAGATTCATTGCACACTTCTTCTTCTTTTACTTTCGGCTGCTCCCTTCAGGGGTCGCCACAGCAAATCATCCGCCTCCACCTCACCCTGTCCTCCGCATCTTCTTTTCTGACTCCAACGACCTTCATGTCTTCCTTCACCACATCCATAAATATCTTCTTCGGTCTTCCTCTCAGCCTTCTGCCTGGTAGTTCCAACCTCAGCATCCTACTGCCAATATACTCACTATCCCTCCTCTGTACATGTCCAAACCATCTCAATCTAGCCTCTCTGACTTTGTCTCCAAAACATCTTACGTGGGCTGTCCCTCTGATATACTCATTTCTGATCCTATCCATCCTCGTTACTCCCAGGGAGAACCTCAACATTTTCATCTCTGCTACCTCCAGCTCTGCCTCCTGCCTTTTCCTCAGCGCCACTGTTTCTAAGCCATACAACATCGCTGGCCTCACCACCATCTTGTACACTTTTCCTTTCATTCTTGCTGACACTCTCCTATCGCACATCACACCGGATACTTTTCTCCAACCATTCCAGCCTGCCTGCACACGCTTCTTCACCTCTTTTCCACACTCTCCATTGCTCTGGATTGTTGAGCCTAAGTACTTAAAATCCTCCACCTTCGTTATCTCTGCTCCCTGTAACATCACCGTTCCTCCTGGGTCCTTCTCATTCACACACATGTATTCTGATTTTCTGAGGCTAACCTTCATTCCTCTCCTTTCCAGGGCATACCTCCACCTCTCTAGATTTTCCTGCACTTGTTCTCTGCTCTCACTACAGATCACGATGTCATCTGCAAACATCATAGTCCATGGAGATTCTTGTCTCACCTCGTCTGTCAGCCTGTCCATCACCATAGCAAACAAGAAGGGGCTCAGAGCTGACCCTTGATGCAGTCCCACCTCCACCTTGAATTCGTCGGTCACACCGACAGCACACCTCACCACTGTCTTACAGCTCTCATACATGTCCTGCACCACTCTAACATACTTCTCTGCCACTCCAGACTTCCTCATGCAATACCACAGTTCTTCTCTTGGCACCCTGTCATATGCTTTTTCCAGATCCACAAAGGCACAATGTAGCTCCCTCTGACCTTCTCTGTACTTCTCTATTAACATCCTCAAGGCAAACATTGCATCTGTGGTGTTCTTTCTTGGCATGAAACCAAACTGTTGTATTTTAGATTCATTGCACACCAACTGAAATATTTCAGGTCTTTTATTGTTTTAATCCTGATTATTTTGGCATACAGCTCATGAAAACCCAAAATTCCTATCTCAAAAAAAAATAGCATATTTCATCCGACCAATAAAAAAAAAAAAAAAAAAAAAAAAAAGTGTTTTCATACAAAAAAAGTCAACCTTCAAATAATTATGTTCAATTATGCACTCAATACTTGGTCGGGAATCCTTTTGCAGAAATGACTGCTTCAATGCGGCGTGGCATGGAGGCAATCAGCCTGTGGCACTGCTGAGGTGTTATGGAGGCCCAGGATGCTTCGATAGTGGCCTTAAGCTCATCCACAGTGTTGGGTCTGGTGTCTCTCAACTTTCTCTTCACAATATCCCACAGATTCTCTATGGGGTTCAGGTCAGGAGAGTTGGAAGGCCAATTGAGCACAGTAATACCATGGTCAGTAAACCATTTAGCAGTGGTGTTGGCACTGTGAGCAGGTGCCAGGTCGTGCTGAAAAATGAAAATCTTCATCTCCATAAAGCTTTTCAGCAGATGGAAGCATGAAGTGCTCCAAAATCTCCTGATAGCTAGCTGCATTGACCCTGCCCTTGATAAAACACAGTGGACCAACACCAGCAGCTGACATGGCACCCTAGACCATCACTGACTGTGTCTACTTGACACTGGACTTCAGACATTTTGGCATTTCCTTCTCCCCAGTCTTCCCCCAGACTCTGGCACCTTGATTTCCGAATGACATGCAAAATTTGCTTTCATCAGAAAAAAATACTTTGGACCACTGAGCAACAGTCCAGTGCTGCTTCTCTGTAGCCCAGGTCAGGCGCTTCTGCAGCTGTTTCTGGCTCAAACGTGGCTTGACCTGGGCAATGCAGCACCTGTAGCCCAGTCCACTGCTTCCACAGGTCCCCAAAGGTCTGGAATTGGACCCTTTCCACAATCTTCCTCAGGGTCCGGTCACCTCTTCTGGTTGTGCAGCGTTTTCTGCCACACTTTTTCCTTCCCACAGACGTCCCACTGAGGTGCCTTGATACAGCATTCTGGGAACAGCCTATTTGCTCAGAGATTTCTTTCTGTGTCTTACCCTCCTGCTTGAGGGTGTCAATGATGGCCTTCTGGACAGCAGTCAGGTCGGCAGTCTTACCCATGATTGCGGTTTTGAGTAATGAACCAGGCTGGGAGTTTTTAAAAGCCTCAGGAATCTTTTGCAGGTGTTTAGAGTTAATTGGTTGATTCAGATGATTACGTTAATAGCTCGTTTAGACCTGAACATGATATGCTAATTTTTTGAGATAGGAATTTTGGGTTTTCATGAGCTGTATGCCAAAATCATCAGTATTAAAACAATAAAAGACCTGAAATATTTCAGTTGGTGTGCAATGAATCTGAAATATATGAAAGTTTAATTTTTATCAGTACATTACAGAAAATAATGAACTTTATCACAATATGCTATTTTTTTTTAGAAGGACCAGTATATGTAGAGCCAAACATGGTCACTTTGGCAAGACTCACATGCTGCAGTGTTTGGTATGTGACAGGAAGCGCATCCCAAGTTTTGGCAATCAGCTGGTCTGCGGGTTGAAGTTTTTCCATGTCTGTCCATCTGTGCTTGCTAGCCAGCTGTTCTTGGCTTCGTGCAAATGAGCTGATCAAAAATGAGGGACATTTACCTCTTTACTCAAAAACAATACACGCAGTCTGTGGCTGTTGTTATAATCCAATAAAATTAGAGTTTCAAGGTATCGGATCTGCCCCCATACTGGCATACAGAAAGGATTGGCTCTGCACTCCGCGCCAGAGTGACATGTGGCATTCAAAATAGATGTATAGATTTAAATGCACAAGATTTATTCATCTGTTTTGGTTTTATTTGATGGCTTTTTGTATTTTTATTTAAATGACAGTGAAATTAGGTATTCGTTATTCTGTTAAAAAAAGCCACCTGGATTTATCTGAGAGCCAGATAGAGTCATTAAAAGAGCAACATCTGGCTCGCGAGCCATAGGTTCCCAACCCCTAATATAAACACTACACAGGAATGGATTAAAGGTTTGACAGTGTTATCAACTCAGCCATCAATGGTGCATTCAGTTTAAGTCACCATGTACAACACCTTTACAAATAAATTTTGTTACAAAGGCTGTAAAATAAATTCATACAAAAATGTATTTTTATTTTATCTGGAAAATGAGCAAGACAACGATGAAGGTAGCATGAAGAAGGAACGTTAAAAGGAAAGAAATAAAAATGAAACCCTTTTTAGAGGTGACACCAGAAAAGGTGATTATAAAGTCATTACTCTATAATATCAATATGGTATTTTAGAATTGTAAAGACAAACCTTACTAAGTATGTTCAAAGTACAGGTTCAGAGTCAGAATATTCTTTGTAAAAGTCATGGGTCAAGCAAAGGACAGCCTATGATTAACAGCAAGTCTTGTGTACAACTTGACAGTATCCAGTTGAAATTTTCAACTAAAGCTTTTATAGAAACTGTTTCTTAAGTTAAAAATTTTAGGCTGTCCATGCAGACACATACAGAAACTATGTTATAACTGCCAAAGTATGAAAAAGAACTTGAGCATCAGGATAAATGAGGCAGGATACAATTCTGCGTCCAAATTTGACCAAAGTACCGTACCTCAGATGGAATCTGCCTTTCAAATGCTTTCCAGATGGAAGACACAGTTTTGAAAAGCTGGCCCAAAACCCTGCCAATCCCCAACCCAATACAAACAAGAGGACAATTAGACTGATTTTGAGGCTGATCAACCATTTCCTGACAATCATAAAAGGACTGGTAATTCCTAAACATTTCAAAAGTTGAAGTTGTGAAAGCGTTTAATTCTGGAGACAGCTTGTAGTATGGTAGGTGACTGGATGATGAGCAAAATCTTGTATTGTAGGCACAAAGTTAGATATAGCACTCAGATTGTTTTAAATACTGTGGTACCTCGACTTAAAAGTGTCCCTAATAATGAATTTTCCATGATATGAGGTTCAATCCCACCAAACATCTGCTCCATCCAACGAACAAATTTTCGACTTACGAGCTCTGCTGCTCAATTATTTTCGTGATTCCCCCTATAAAAAGAAAAAGATAACATTTTAAGCCCCCAGTGCCCCTCTGCGACTATAAATAGTGTTTATTGCACTTCATATCGTTTGCTCGGTGCTTTTCCCCTACTCCATAGGGAACACAGTGAGAGCACCACTGCCACCTAGTGTAGAGGATGCACAATCTCACTTTATACGTGCCAATTAGCCTTGTATTCTTCTGCATGTATTCCTCCACGCTCCTTTCCGTGCCAGAAGGATGTACGCGCACAAAAGTTTTACTTTTCTGTGGTTTGGATTTTGTGAGTTTTTTAGTGTTTTTTTTTTATTGTGCATATCCCAGTGTTTCTACAATGGGTCATACATGTTTTTGCCAGGTTATATGAGTTTGGGAGGGGGTTGGAGTGGATTAATTTTTTTCTATTGTTTGCTATGGGAATTTTTGTTTCATCTAACGAATGTTTCCACTCACAAGCTTGCCCTCAGAATGGATTATTTCGTAAGTAGAGGCACCACTGTAGTACTACCATGTAAACACAAACCAAAATAAAACATGTTGTGTATGCGTACGATGTTCATCTGAAATTCATACAAGTGTTGCAAGACAAATCTACCCCCCAAAACCACACATTCGTGATGTTTTGTGTTACTTGGTTAACATATGACATAGGCTGTGCATCATCATTTAACATAACACTGCTACAAAAATGTCGTGCCATTCAAGAATATATAAAGAAGTTCCATGGGATTAATGTGACGCATAATTAGGGTTGATGTAACAGATCCATATGATTCTGAGTACATCACATGGTCAAAAAATCATTTGAAATTCATATATCTATCATAAGGTAGACATAAAACATCATAAAGCACGGCATAACAGACCTAGAAATGGACATGATATGAAGAATTATCAACAAGATGAAAAATACTTTTGAACTTGATTAAATTTCAATGGCAAGGGTCTACAAATGTATTTAGAGTAACACAATACATCAATAACTCTCATAAAATTTTTGTCAGTTTTTTTTTTTGTGAATGTGTTGTGACAGATGCTTTCCTGCCTTATGGTGGTAGGTTTTCTTCAAGAATTTGATGGAATTTTGCTGCATGCTTTTAGTAACACATACTAAAGTGGAATATCCCACAGCAGGATGCTACCACCATCATGCTTTACTGTATTTGCTGTGCTCTTTGAATGATGGGCTGAATTGTCTTTCTGACAAATGTACAGATTGGCATTGAGAACAAATAGTTTAAATTTTGTTTGTTTACTTATTTTTGCCAAACATGTGCTATTGGCCAGTTGGCAGCCTCTGTGGCTACTTTTCTCTCTCTTCCATCCTGTTTGTAGGGTTGATTTGATACAAAAGTTGTACTGCTAATACCAAATAGTTACTGTGCTCACAAGGATTTATAAAGTCTTTTAACTTAGTTTTGTCCAGCTCTTGAATAGTGACAGTTTACAACTTTACCTGAAATCTGACAGTTCCTTGCCACCCATAGTTGATTTCTTTCAGTTATACCTCCAAGCACTGAAAAGCTTTTGGAATAGTTTAATTTTTTTTATCCTGAGGCAAGCAGAGTGATGAGTTATACAAGTATTTTTGGGAGGGGATGACCTTTAACCGTTCTGTTTTTTAAATATATATATATATATATATATATATATATATATATATATATATATATATATATATATATATATATATATCCCTGTATGTTGATTTGCGTAAATACAGCTGGAAAAATATATATTGTGTGTCTTTATTTCAGTTTGCAAAGGAACAAAATGTTTATATTTGAAGAGGGATGAGTCTTTTTCATACCCCCTTTACCTCTGAATATCAGTGCATTTGTCAAAACTAATATAGCAGTATTCATGCAGCTTTCATTTTTATTCTTATACTTTTATGCAATTGCTGTGTCTTCAACTCTCTCTGTCTCTCTCTCTCCCCCTATCCCTCTCTCTCTCTCACACACACACACACACACACACAATTTGACCGATGAATGGGCAACATACAGTATTTTGAAATACATAATATATGGTACCTATGGTCACATTTTGAAATATTGTTTTTGCATATTATTCATACTTATAACCTTACATTCTTTAGTTTGAATTTAAATGAAATGCTCCTTGATCGTGCACCAACAGCTTCACTGAGCTGAAAAAACTCACAGAATCTGTTCCCACTGATAATATAAATAAATTAAATATCATCAAGTTGGTGTGATGCACTTTTTTAGCCCTGGAGATACGTGACCTTTTGTGAAAATTTGGAATGTAACTGCTTTGCCAATAATAAGTCACTTCGTATCTAGTTCTAATGAATAAATGCTTATTTCTTTCATATTCAAGGTCAACTGTAGCTCTTTTCTGTCCTTCAGATAACCAACACATTCCTTTACTATATGTTGCATAGAGTAAAACTGAAATGAAATTCATGTGATCAAGTTACAGCTTCGGAAAACTTCAAAAAGAAATCATAAAGCATATAACTTCAGATATGCGAATATTACATTTTATAGGTAAAATTTTACTATGCGGGTAGTGTTGGCCTGGTGGTATAGGTGCTGCATCACTGATCCTAAGGTTAGGGGTTCAAGCCCCATTTTCAACAGGTTGTCACTGTCACCCCAGTGCAGCTAATTGGGTTATCAAAGGCTGGCCATGTCTCTCACTGTCTATGGTGTGAGGTTTAAGTAAAAGAAAAATTGCTGACTTTTGACAAGAGTAGCTGCAAAGCCATCAGCGTGTTTCTGCTCTGCAATGGCCTGGCGAGTTGTTTCAGGGTGTACTCTGCCCTTGACTGGAGTCGGCTGGGATGGGTGCCAGCTTTCCCGCAACCCTAATTAGGATTAAGTGGTTACAGAAAATGAACGCTGGAATTTACTATGATGGTTGAGAATAGATGTGGTCTCTCAAGTTGCTGCATATAAACCCAGTTTGTGTCTATTTCTGAATATCCTGTTGTATGAATAACCTTATAATGTGTAACTATATTATGACAGGGTGGTGTAGTGGTTAAAGCCTCTGCATCTAGAAGGTCCTGGGTTCAGTGAGGATGATTTTCTATGGAGTTTGCATGGTCTCCCCATGCTTGCATGAATTTCCTCTGGGTGATCTGGTTTCCTCCCGTTGTCCAAAGACATTGCATGTTAGTTGAATTACATTTTCTTGATTGCCCCAGGTGTGAGTGCATATGTGTCTGCACTGACTGTGATGGTCTGACGAGGTGTTCAGGGTGTACCCTGTCTTCGCATGAAGTCAGCTTGGATGAGCGTCTCTGTGACCCTAATAAAGTTTCATGTGGCTAAGAAAATGAAGTATAATTAAATTACCATAGTACAGTAAATAGATCGCAAATATAAACATATATTGTAACAGTAGCAGAAAGTTGAGAAGCATAACATCAATTATCATAGCATGGTGTTCTTGAATTCTCAAATCTAATTTTTCAAATAAGCACAGATTGGGGAGCTGATGTTTTGTTTTTAATTCAGAACAACACACATGGGAGGGGGGCAGTTTTGAAATAAAAATACAACAGTAGAATTTTCCCCCACAGATTGCCATGGAATGATAAAATTAAGGTTCTGGGTTCAAGTCCCTGTGTAGAGTTCACATGTTCTTTCATGTTTGGATGGGTTTCCTCCAGGTAGTCCAGTTTCCTGCAACAGTCCAAAGACTTGGACATCAGGCTAGCTGGCTGTCCTAGGTTATCCTAGGTTACCCTGGGGTGTGTGTGTGTGTGTGTGTGAGTGTGTGTGTCTTGCGATGGTCTGGCGAGCTGTTCAGGCTGTGTCTCGCCTTTTGCCCAGTGTCAAATAAGCCTTTCTGCGATCCTAGTAGCGTTAAGCATTTTGGCAAATGAGTGAGTGAGGGCGTGTGTATGGATAAAAAGGATCAGTTTCAGAATCCTATAACAGCTCACCAGAAATAAATGTCATCCAATTCAAGTGTGCATCACTTCTGTTTCACATACCAACTCAATTTGTTCCTCAGAGTCCGCAGTCAAAGAACAAACTACAAACCAAGTCACATGACCCTTACATAATCCGTCAACTTTTTTCCCTACTTCTCTGAACTTCAAATCACCTCCATCTGCTCCTAATCAGCTCATTTTCCATAAATAATTATGCCCTCCGTCGCATCTGAGCATTCCTTCACTTATCAAAGACTTTTGTTTATATACATGTTTTTCTGACATTGTTGTTTTGTTTATTGAGTTTTGTCTAGCCTAGTTAACAATGCAGCCAGGGGGGTGGAGTTGGGGGGGGGGGGGGGGACCAGTGTCTCTCCCTCACACTGGTCCCAAGCCCGGATAAATGCAGAGGGTTGTGTCAGGAAGGGCATCCGACGTAAAACCAATGCCAAACTTTATAATGCAAATCACAAACATTATTTCCATACCCGATCGGTCGAGGCCCAGGTTAACAATGACCGCCATCAGTGCTTTTAACCAACAGGGTACTTTAGGAAATTGGACTACTGTTGGTCGAAGACGTCGAAGAAGGAGAGGTGGGAGGCATGTCCATAGGCAGAGAGGGAAGAGGAAAAGCATGAGTCTAGGACTGAGAGTAGGGACTTTGAATGTTGGAACTATGAAAGGAAAAGATAGAGAGCTGGCTGAAATGATGCAGAGGAGGAAGGTGAACATACTGTGTTCAGGAGACCAGGTGGAAAGGTAGCAAAGCTATAAGCTTAGGAGCAGGGTTTAAGCTGTTTTATCATGGTGTGGATGGGAAGAGAAATGAAGGAGTCATATCGAAGGAGGAGTTTGTCAGGAATGTTCTATAAGTGAAAAGAGTGTCAGACATAGTGATGAGTCTCAAGTTAGAAATTGAAAATGTGATGTTCAATGTTGTTAGTGCTTAGTTCGTGCTCTTGTGTAGATGATGCAGTTTGAAGGAAGTCAGTAACTGCAAAGTATTTGTGGGTGAGAGTTTTGCCCAACATCATAGGATGGTGTGCAGGATGACGGTGATGGTGAGGAAGAAGGTGAAGCAGGCAAAGGCAGAGCAGAAGACAAAGTGGTGGAAGCTGAAAAAGGAAGAGTGTCGTGTTGTCTTCAAGGAGGAGTTGAAACCGGCTTCGGGTGGTCAGGAAGTGCTTCCAGATGACTGAACAACCACAGCAAATGTGATCAGGGAGACAGGTAAAAGAGTACTTGGTGTGTCCTCTGGAAGGAAAGTAGATGAAGAGACTTGGTGGTGGAATGAGGAAGTGCAGGAGTGTGTACAAAGGAAGCGATTAGCTAAGAAGAAGTGGGACATTGAGAGGACCAAAGAGAGTAAACAGGAATACAGGGAGACACAGCATAAGGCAAAAATAGCGGTGTCAGAGGCCAAACAGAGCGCGTATGATGACTTGTATACTAGGTTGGACAGTAAGGAGGAAGAAAATGATTTATACAGGTTGGCACAGCAGAGAGAGAGAGATGGGAAGGACGTGCAGCAAGTTAGAGTGATTAAGGACAGAGAGGGAAATGTATTGACCGATGACAGAAGTGTGCTGGGAAGATGGAAAGAGTACTTTGAAGAGTTGATGAATGAGGGAAATGAGAGAGAGAAAAAAAGAGTAGAAGAGGTGACCATCAAGGACCAGGAAGTAGCAAAGATTAGTAAGGGTGAAGTGAGGAGGGCACTGAAAAGAATGAAGAGTGGAAAGGCAGTTGGTCTAGCTGACATACCAGTAGACGTATGGAAGTGTCTAGGAGAGGGAGCAGTAGATTTTCTGACAAGAACATTCAACAAGGTCTTAGAGAGTGAGCAGATACCGGAGGAATGGAGGAGAAATGTGCTTGTGCCCATTTTTAAGAACAAGGGAGATGTGCAGAGTTGTGGCAACTACAGAGGGATAAAGTTGATGAGTCATACGATGAAGTTATGGGAAAGAATAGTGGAAGCTAGACTAAGGGCAGATGTCAGTATTTGTGAACAACAGTTTGGTTTCATGCCAAGAAAGAGCACCACAGATGCAGTGTTTTTTTATTATTATTGTGGATGCTTATATAGTGCAATTTCATACACACGTGTGCTCAATGTGCCTAAGACCCCAGCACTCCCGGTACCTGTCGCCACTATACAGCACCAGTTGTTGGATTGTTCTAGTCTTTTGATGCTGAGCAGTGTAACACCAGCTTAGTATAGCTGTGCTAGATTATATGGTAGGTTCTAGAGGAGTAGAATGAATTGTGGAGATTTAAAGTTGAACAGCCGGCAGATTTATTACAATTTACAATAGCACAAGAAACAGTGCAAACAATGTTGTAGAACGCTCTTTACAAAATAAAAATAAAAATAAAATAGGCTTAGAGTCTCTAAGGTTCGATTCCTTAAGGTTTGATTTGTGTGAATTCGGGAGGTCTTTTCCAGGATTGTGATCCGTTTGGGATAAAGGTGTTTTATTTGTTCTTATCTGGGATCCTGTGATTTGAAGTGGTTGGGTCTGTAGATCTACTCTCGCATCCAGAGAGCAGGTGGCCACACTGCTTCTGGATCCGCCAAGAGTTCTCACTGGGTTTAGCTCGCCATCCGTGTCCGAAACCAGCTTCAATATCAGATCCAGATCCACTAAAAAACCAGTCTGCACATGCAGTACAGACACAATGAATAAAATATTTCTTAACAGTAGTTTCTAAATAAAATGAGATCTCATAAAATGTTCAAATCTTTTACATTGCTGTTTTAACACTGGTTTTACTTCCATGAATTCAAAATGTATTGCTATGTAGCATAACAAACAACCACAATATTTATTTAGCCCTTTTTTCAAGGCATATGAAATTAAATTATTTCAAGTTTGTAACTTAATTGTTTTTAACAACTTATTTCTATGAAATAACACATAAATGAAATGACAAAAGTGCATGAAAGGACTGAATGGAATGGAATACAAAACAAAAGTGCTTATCTGCACTACTTTAGTGCATTAGCAAAAGTGCTTCAACAAAAGCATTTAGAAAAGTAAAATGTAAGGCTCATTTTGTGCACAGCACAATCTTTGTTGTGTACTCCGACTGGTTTTAGCTTTTTAGAGACAAAAAATAGTGCACACAGTTTTAAAAGTCACCATGTGTAAAGTTAGCATAGGTTTTTAAGATAGCTTCATGTTGTAATGACTCACTGGAGTTTCCAAGAAAACAAACACACTCCACCCAGTTTGATTGAGAGAGAACAAAACACATACAAGGCTCTGAAAAGTATATAAACTTAGTTAAAACTTGTTAAAAGTTCACTTAAACACATTTTGGATCGTTTGACTCACTTGTGTAGCTTGTCAAGTGCTCTGTGTGTCCTGCTCTGCTGTGCTTAGCTAGGTGCATGCAGCATGTGCTTATGATACGTTCAAGGGGACTAGGAAAACCATAGTGCTTTCAGGGAGCGTTGGAAATTAGGGTTTTTTTACCAATAAAATTAGTAACCATGTATTTATATGGGTTACACCAGGAAGCAACAACTCCCAAATTTTAACGTCTCATGGTATGACACAGCCGGATTTGAACTCCAACTTTCCGGAGGATTAAGCAGACACTCTACAAACTGAGCGGAATCCCTGGTGTTGATGCTGAGTGCTAAGCAGGAAGCAACAACTCCCAAATTTTAACGTCTCATGGTATGACATGGCCGGATTCAAACTCCGACCTTCCGGAGGATAAAGCAGACACTCTATCAACTGAGCTGAGGTCAGACGGAGCTGCATTGTGCCTTTGTTGATTGTGAGAAAGCACATGACAGGGTGCCAACAGAAGAAATGTGGTATTGCATGAGAAAGTCTGGAGTGGCAGAGAAGTATGTTAGAGTGGTGTAGGACATGTATGAGAGATGTAAGACAGTGGTGAGGTGTGCTGTCGGTGTGACCGAAGAATTAAAGGTGGAGGTGAGGCTGCATCAAGGATCAGCTCTGAACCCCTTCTTGTTTGCGATGGTGATGGACAGGCTGACAGACGAGGTTTGACAAGAATCTCAATGGACTATGATGTTTGCAGATGACATTGTGATCTGTAGTGAGAGCAGAGAACAAGTGGAGGAAAATCTAGAGAGGTGGAGGTCTGCCCTGGAAAGGAGAGGAATGAAGGTTAGCCTCAGTAAGTCAGAATACATGTGTGTGAATGAGAAGGATCCAAGAGGAACGGTGATGTTACAGGGAGCAGAGATAAGGAAGGTAGAGGATTTTAGTGCTTAGGCTCAACAATCCAGAGCAATGGAGAGTGTGGAAAAGAGGTGAAGAAGCGTGTGCAGGCAGGTTGGAATGGTTGGAGAAGTGTCCCGTGTGATGTGTAATAGGAGGGTATTGGCAAGAATGAAAGGAAAAGTGTACAAGATGGTGATGAGGCCAGCGATGTTGTATGGTTTAGAAACAGTGGCATTGAGGAAAAGACAGGAGGCAGAGCTGGAGGTAGCAGAGATGAACATGTTGAGGTTCTGTCTGGGAGTAACGAGGATGGATAGGATCAGGAATTAATACATCAGAGGGACAGCGCATGTAAGATGTTTTGGAGACAAAGTCAGAGAGGCGAGATTGAGATGGTTTGGACATGTACAGAGGCGGGATAGTGAATATATTGGTAGTAGGATGCTGAGGTTGGAACGACCAGGCAGAAGCCCTAGAGGAAGACCAAAGAAGTGATTTCTGGATGTGGTGAAGGAAGACATGAAGGTCGTTGGCGTAAGAGAAGAAGATGCAGAGGACAAAGTGAGAAGGAGGCAGACGATTTGCTGTGGCGACCCGTGAAGGGAACAGCTGAAAGGAAAAGAAGAACAACAAGAAGAAGTCTAGCCTAGTTAATCTTGTTTGCTGATAGCCTGCTACTAAGACTGTATTTTGATTTTGTTTTTTCTTTTTAGAGTCGTCGGATTTCGTAATATCTCTCACTGAAATTCAAATCCTGTCTGTGCCTGATGATGTGGATCTCTTCAAACCTTTTGTGAAGTCTATGTGTAAAGCTTTACACTCACAGAACAGGGCAGAGACAATGATTAAATCTGAAACATTCACTTCCATTTTAAGTTTACCTTTACATTGTTGAGGAAACACTTGTTGTGGTCTGTAGATGAAATGAATGAAAGACTTGCATGGTGGAATGGGAAAACCAATCAATGGTGAGATTTTTGACAGCCTGGTGCTGATAACAAACCAAATTGGCCGGGTTTATTTCCCGTTCTGTCTTCTGCTTTCAGAAACGCAATCAAAATGTGACATTGACTGTGTGAGGAAATCACACTTAGTTTGCAAGTTTCTAGTGATCTTTATAAACTTGCTTTGCCTCTGAAACTTTAAGTCAACAAAGAAAGTAATAGGCAGGAAAACGGTGGTTAAAAATTGATTTTATGTCTTTTGAAGGCTGTATGCTTTTCAGCCAAACAAATGTCAAGAAACAATAAAACGAAATTCAATTAGGCTTTAGAGCAATCTTCTCATTGCTTCAAATGAAATTGAAATATGGCTCCGTTAGAATCACAACAGGACAGCAAGGTGGCGTAGTGGTTCACACGTCCACCTCACAGCAAGAAGGTCCTGGGTCTGATTCCCGGCTTTGCGTTTCTGTGTGGAATTTGCATGTTTTTCCTTTGCTTGTGTGAGTTTCCTCCAGGTGCTGTGGTTTCCTCCCACAGTGCAAAAACATGAACAGTAGGTTAATTGGCTGTTCCAAATTGCCCCCTAGGTTTAGTCTGAGTATGAATAGCTTCGGCAGCACGGTGGCGTAGTGGTGAGCACGTCTGCCTCACAGCAAGAAGGCCTGGGTTTGATTCCCGGCCTGGGCATTTGTGTGTGCATGTTCTCCCCGTGCTTGCGTGGGTTTCCGCCGGGTGCTCCAGTTTCCTCCCACAATCCAAAGACATGCACAGTAGGTTAATTGCCCTTTCTAAATTGCTCGTAGGTTCGCATCTTGCAGAAGGCAATGGCAAACCACTGCACTAATCCTGCCAAGAATCCTCCATGAAGATGATAACCAGGGCGTTATCCTTCATGGTGGGCTGCCAATGATCGTCCTACGACTCAGGCACGAGATAGATAAATGAATAGCTTTGTGAGTGTTGGTCCTGCAATGGCCTGGCAAGCTAACCAGGGTGTCCTCCATTCCACAGTTCAAAGACATGCATGTTAGGCTAACTGGACCTGTAATGTTCTGGTCAGCTATTCAGGTTAAGATAAGATCAGATAATACTTTATTATCCCAGGGGGAATTATTACGACGTGCGTCACCAAAGAGCAGCACCGCCAATGTTGTTCAAGGAGTCAAGTTACAAACAGAAAAGAAGGCTCAAATCAACAACACACAAACTGCTATAAAATAAATACATAAAAATTCTATATTTAAAAGGACCTTACACAGACCCAGTGAACAATATAATAATAATAATAATAATAATAATAATAATAATAATAAAAGTAATTAAAAATGATGATGACAATAATAATAATCATAATAATAATAATAATAATACAATAAGTTAATCAGTACATAACCGCAATAAATGAAATTGCACTAAATTATATTATATTATGTTATATTATAATTATATTTATATTTATTTTGCACTATGCCCATTGTTTTGTTGGAACAGGTCTCTGGGTAAACAAAATGGTTGCAACTTCAAAGTTGGATGTTCTCCATTCTCAGAGCAAGGTTTAGAGATAATCTACAGTCAGTACACCAGGTTTATTTAACAAGAATCCGAGATTGAACCTTGTCTTCCCCAAGTGCAATCTGATATAGGACCCAGCCTCTTCATGACCAGAGAAGGATTAATCGGGTTGGTGAATGAGTTAGTGAATAAGTGTGAATCAGTGACTGGAAGACTATGAGGAGAGTGGTGATGGCTGCAGAGAAAATCATAGGGACATATTCTCCCAGGATTCAGGGCATTGCATATAAGCTCTGCTTGTTTCAAGCCATAGCCACATGAGTGACCCCTCACTCCTCCACCATGGACTTGTCATCCTGCTGATCTCTGGAATGAGGTTCTGTAGCATTCAGTGCAGGACCAGCAGGTTTTTTAATGGCTTTATTCCACATGCCATTAGATTTCTGAACATTGCTGCTTATATTAGACACACGTTTCTATACTGGTCATCCTGTCTGTTCTGTACTTTTTCATAGATTATAAATTTACTTTGTATCATAAATAAACAATTCATTCATTCTCTGAACTGCTTAATCCTCACGAGGAGGCTGGTGCCCATTTCAGCTGACTCAAGCTAAGGGCAAGAGCAGAGTACACTCTGGACAGCTCACAGGACATCACAGGGCAGATAGCCATCAGCGTGTTTCTGTCTATGGTGTGAAGCATGTAGTAGAACCAAGGCCTTTGATAAACCAGTTAGCTGCATTGGGGGCAGTGACAACCCACTGACAGTGGGGCTTGAACCCCCAACCTTGGTATAAGTGATCCAGTACCTTACCACCAGGCCATAAATGAGCAATCTTCTTATTAAATTATTTGTGTACAGTGGAGCCTCAGAATCCGAAAGCTCTAGAGTTTGAACAAATTGGAATCCGAACAAAAAATTTGTGAGTTCTTCCATCCGGGAAACCGAACAAAAAACGGAAGTCGAACTCAAGAAACGCACGAGAAAAAATGAGACCGAGAAGGAGGAAAAGTCCGGAAGTTGTTAATACTATGTTCTGGGGAAGTCCAGAAGTTGTTGATACTATGTATCACCCTAAAAGCTGTCCTGGGAAAGTTCACTCACTCACTCACTCACTCACTCACTCACTCACACT
Organism: Plotosus lineatus; assembly: GCA_024760905.1. Taxonomy (NCBI): domain Eukaryota; kingdom Metazoa; phylum Chordata; class Actinopteri; order Siluriformes; family Plotosidae; genus Plotosus; species Plotosus lineatus. Next base: position 29,379,209 of record CM045736.1, read on the forward strand.
GAAATGTGCATTGGAGAGAGGCATGGCTGCCACACGCGGGATGGGGTGCTACACAAACACACCTGATTCCATTTAATCATTGGCTATAAAGACTAGCAGCCTTCTCCCAGTCTCACTCATTCACTCACTCATACTCTCTCTCTCTCTCTCTCTCTCTCTCTCTCACACACACACACACACACACACACACACACAAACACTTGAGAGAGAGAGAGAGAGAGAGAGAGAGAAAGACCTGGAAAAGCACTGCTAGTCTTTATAGCCTGTGATAAAATGGAATCAGGTGCGTTTGTTTAGCAATCCACCCCGGGTGTGGCAGCCATGCCCCTCTCCAATGCACATTTCAAAGTGCAACTCATTTGCAAGAGACCATAACACTAAAAATCCACAGTGCAGTTAAAGAGTCTCTCACAACACAGACCATAACATAGTGTACTGTATTCAATAATTTTTTCACTTAATTTGCAGACCTATGATATGAGTTACGGTAGTGTTACGTTTCGTTCAAGAGACAGAACAGATTACGACCATTTACATTATTTGTAATGGGAAAAGTGTATTGGGAATCAGAACAAATTAGAATCCGAACAGCCGTCTGGAATGGATTATGTTTGAGTATCGAGGCGCCACTGTATTTTGCACTATTCTACAGATCACTTTTTCCTCAGTATTTTATATTATTTTTACTGTTATCCATAAGTTTCTATATTTCAATCCTGTGTTGAGCCAATTACAGCAAAATGTCATACTTTGTATGCTCGCTGTAAATCGAATGACATTAAAATTGTCTAAGTCAATGCGACAATCAACATGAAATTATTGAAATTATTGATTCAAATAAAAAAAATAGGAAAAAAAAAGCTTTCATTGATTCATTTTCCAAACTGCTTAATCGTAATTAGGGTTGCAGGGAGGCTGGCCCATCTCAGCCATACACCCTGCCAGGCCATCAACATGCTGACAGCTATGTAGCTATTCTAGCCTCAAGTCAGCAATGGTTCCTTTGCATGCCTCCCACCCTAGAGAGATGGCTGGTCTTTACCAACCCAGTTAGTTGCACTGGGGAGACAGCAGTGACAACTGCTGACAGTGGGCCTTGAACCCCTGACCTTCAGATCAGTAATCCAGCACCTTACCACCAGGCCACTATTTCCTCTTAAAACAACCTTGAGATTCTAAACTTTTGATAGCAACAAGCTCGCCAGCATGAGTAATGCATATTTTCCACCTAAAAACAGACATCTATACAGTCAGCAAGTAAACAAGCTAATATCACTTGTCTCTTGATTGATTTACTCTTACTGTGTGCAGCCAGGGCCTTTAATTTGATGTCATTTGCTCAACTTGGAAAAACCCAGGGTTGAGGAGACCACACTGAGTTTCCAACTGAGTGTACTTGAGTTGTGTGAGTGGGAGTTATTTATTTTATCCTGGGTGGTAATTATGAGTTATGGCCTCTTATCAAATTCCATATCAGGTATTGGAGAATATCAAAGGAATATTCTGACAGAGACTGTACAATATATAAGACACTGAGTCTAATGTATGTATCTGTTACATGTACGCAGAAGAAAGGACAATAAAAGTTGTGTATATGATCCCCGGTTCTGAAGAAATTCCCCTGTATCTGGTCATTATGCCACAATTTCAAACTCATTGGCCCTCTGACTCAGTTTGCAAAATCAAATCTTAAAGTGGCATTATGATTGTTTTTGCAAATACTTCTGAAATAAAAAATAGAAAACTTAAAATTATATGAATTATTTCCTAATATATAAATTCAGAATACTGGTTTGCAAACCAAACCTTTCAGTAAAATTGAAGGAGGCATGATTCACTCATTTATTTTCCAAACCCCTTACTCCTACTATAGTCACAATGATGATCTCAACCAACACTGGGCAAAATGGAGTATACTATAAACAGTTCTCCGGACCATCACAGGGCCAAGTTGGCAAGAGAGGTTTTTAAAGATTTTTTTAAATCCTCAACATAAGTACAAGATATTACAAGTATGAGATTTTGGGCATTGCTAGATTGTCTTGTCTGAATAGGATTCCCAGTAACATCTAAAAACATTAGCAAATGGAAAACTAGGGAATTGTTGTTTTTTTCTCACAATCCCATTTGTAAAGTGGTGCAATGAATAGTCTGGGAACTTTTGCCTTTCTCCCATCACTCTTTATCTGTGTTTAGGTAGCCAATAAAATGATTCTGATAAATAATAGAAATGTGATGTGTAAATTTGCTCTGTAAACAGCAGGTCAAACATTAAAGGCAATCAGTGATAAAGATAAAAAAAAAATCTGTAGGTTCAGTTGATGATTTAATGAACAATATACCTCAAGTGTCCTACTAAGACTTGGATGCTTTAACATATACACATCACCAATATTTTAGATAATTTTGAATGTAAAAAGTAGCATCAAAGGCATGTGATCACCGAGTGCTTCCCCCTTTAATAAACAACCAACTTGCATATGAATACATTTTGCAGAATTCTTTTTTTCTATATGTATGATCAGATTTTTGCTGTATGTAAACGTAATAGTGTACTACTGTATTTGTATTTGTACCCAATTTTAGTGTATTCAAAAGTTTACTACTTATCCAATTTGTTAGCTTAATACATGTATAGTGTTATTATTAACATTAACTTGCTTTATATAAACTGGTGGATTTATTTCCCATTTTCATGATTTTGCACTTTTGGGAGAGTGAAACAGCAGCCTTTATAAACCGGTAAATGCAAGCTATGAAATGGAGAATGGAAACTTTTGAAACGATAAGTAAACCCCACCAGATGGTTAGACTGTGCATATGTTCAAGTGTAACAAGAGACTTTGGAAGGCTTGCCTTTCATTTCACTTTAAGTTTGGATAAAGGGGTCAAAAAAGTAAGAAAGTTAAAGTAAAGAAACCATGTTTTCCAATGAATGAAACAATCTAAAGTATACAGTATGCCCCACAAAAAGATGTTTTCTTTATCAATCAGGATTTTTGGAAAGTGAGATACTGCAGCCTGATAACACTTGACCTCACTCACACGTCTGTGGACTTGCCAGGTTGTAAGCACATTTTGAGTGATTTCTGTGTAGTATGTGCAGTGTGCTCTTCGGTATATTTTGTTCATCTATCAAGACAAAGGGAGTATAATTGAAAACTTTCATCATGCTGTTCCCACGAATGAGTCATATATGGAAATCTTCTTCTTCTTTTACTTTCGGCTGCTCCCTTCAGGGGTCGCCACAGCAAATCATCCGCCTCCACCTCACCCTGTCCTCCGCATCTTCTTTTCTGACTCCAACGACCTTCATGTCTTCCTTCACCACATCCATAAATCTCTTCTTTGGTCTTCCTCGAGGCCTTCTGCCTGGTAGTTCCAACCTCAGCATCCTACTGCCAATATACTCACTATCCCTCCTCTGTACATGTCCAAACCATCTCAATCTAGCCTCTCTGACTTTGTCTCCAAAACATCTTACATGGGCTGTCCCTCTGATATACTCATTTCTGGTCCTATCCATCCTCGTTACTCCCAGAGAGAACCTCAACATTTTCATCTTCGCTACCTCCAGCTCTGCCTCCTGCCTTTTCCTCAGCGCCACTGTTTCTAATCCATACAACATCACTGGCCTCACCACCGTCTTGTACACTTTTCCTTTCATTCTTGCTGACACTCTCCTATCGCACATCACACCGGACACTTTTCTCCAACCATTCCAGCCTGCCTGCACACGCTTCTTCACCTCTTTTCCACACTCACCATTGCTCTGGATTGTTGAGCCTAAGGACTTTAAATTCTCCACCTTCGTTATCTCTGCTCCCTGTAACATCACCGTTCCTCCTGGGTCCTTCTCATTCACACACATGTATTCTGATTTTCTGAGGCTAACCTTCATTCCTCTCCTTTCCAGGGCATACCTCCACCTCTCTAGATTTTCCTGCACTTGTTCTCTGCTCTCACTACAGATCACAATGTCATCTGCAAACATCATAGTCCATGGAGATTCTTGTCTCACCTCGTCTGTCAGCCTGTCCATCACCATCGCAAACAAGAAGGGGCTCAGAGCTGACCCTTGATGCAGTCCCACCTCCACCTTGAATTCGTCCGTCACACCGACAGCACACCTCACCGCTGTCTTACATCTCTCATACATGTCCTGCACTACTCCAACATACTTCTCTGCCACTCCAGACTTCCTCATGCAATACCACAGTTCTTCTCTTGGCACCCTGTCATATGCTTTTTCCAGATCCACAAAGGCACAATGTAGCTCCCTCTGACCTTCTCTGTACTTCTCTATTAACATCCTCAAAGCAAACATTGCATCTGTGGTGCTCTTTCTTGGCATGAAACCAAACTGTTGTTCACAAATGCTGACATCTGCCCTTAGTCTAGCTTCCACTATTCTTTCCCATAACTTCATCGTATGACTCATCAACTTTATCCCTCTGTAGTTGCCACAACTCTGCACATCTCCCTTGTTCTTAAAAATGGGCACAAGCACATTTCTCCTCCATTCCTCCGGTATCTGCTCACTCTCTAAGACCTTGTTGAATGTTCTTGTCAGAAAATCTACTGCTCCCTCTCCTAGACACTTCCATACGTCCACTGGTATGTCAGCTAGACCAACTGCCTTTCCACTCTTCATTCTCTTCAGTGCCCTCCTCACTTCACCCTTACTAATCTTTGCTACTTCCTGGTCCTTGACGGTCACCTCTTCTACTCTTTTTTCTCTCTCTCATTTCCCTCATTCATCAACTCTTCAAAGTACTCTTTCCATCTTCCCAGCACACTTCTGTCATCAGTCAATACATTTCCCTCTCTGTTCTTTATCAATCTAACTTGCTGCACAGCCTTCCCATCTCTATTTCTCTGCTGTGCCAACCTGTATAGATCATTTTCTCCCTCTTTACTATCCAACCTATCATACTGCTACTTTTGCCTCACGCTGTGCCTCCCTGTACTCCTGTTTCCTCTCTTCGGTCCTCTCAATGTCCCACTTCTTCTTAGCTAACCTCTTCCTTTGTACACACTCCTGCACTTCCTCATTCCACCACCAAGTCTCCTTATCTACTTTCCTTCCAGAGAACACACCAAGTACTCTCCTACTGGTGTCCCTGATCACATTTGCTGTGGTTGTCCAGTCATTTGGAAGCACTTCCTGGCCACCCAAAGCCTGTTTCAACTCCTCCTTGAAGACAACACGACACTCTTCCTTTTTCAGCTTCCACCACTTTGTCTTCTGCTCTGCCTTTGCCTTTTTCACCTTTCTCACCATCAGAGTCATCCTGCATACCACCATCCTATGCTGTTTGGCAACACTCTCACCCACTATGACTTTGCAGTCACTGACTTCCTTCAAATTACATCGTCTACACAAGATGTAGTCTACCTCTGTGCTCCTACCTCCGCTTTCATAAGTCACCCTATGCTCCTGTTTCTTCTGGAAGAAAGTATTCACCACAGCCATTTCCATCCTTTTTGCAAAATCTATCAACATCTGTCCTTCTGCGTTCCTGTCCTGGATACCAAACCTGCCCATCACTTGCTCGTCCCCTCTGTTGCCTGCACCAACATGTCCATTGAAGTCTGCACCAATGACCACTCTTTCACCTCTGGCGGTACTCTGCATCACTTCATCTAAGTCACTCCAGAATCTCTCCTTTTCTTCAAGCTCACATCCTGCCTGTGGGGCATAAGCACTAACAACATTGAGCATTACACCTTCAATTTCTAACTTGAGACTCATCACTCTGTCTGACACTCTTTTCACTTTTAGAACATTCCTGACAAACTCCTCCTTCAAGATGACTCCTACTCCATTTCTCTTCCCATCTACACCATGATAAAATAGCTTAAACCCTGCTCCTAAGCTTTTAGCTTTGCTACCTTTCCACCTGGTCTCCTGAACACACATTATGTCCACCTTCCTCCTCTGCATCATGTCAGCCAGCTCTCTATCTTTTCTTTGCATAGTTCCAAGTCATATATGGAAATAATAATGGGTAAATAGACAGACTGGATGCATGGACAGGTAAATAAATGAATTTTGACATGATAAATGGAAAGCAGAAAAGTAACATGGATGAATCTGGAGCATTTTTTGCTACTTATTTCCCCTTCATATTCAAACAGTTATATTGATTTAGTTGGTATTCAATGTTTTACTCAGACATACTGAAATACCATTGTGTTTTTTCTTCCTGTTGTTATTTGTTATGGTTTTCTTTTCATGTTGTGATTCCCATGCACTGCATGTGTTTCTTATTATAATATTGCAAGTAAATCAAACAGTGATTTGATCAAACAGTACTGGGGAAAAACTATACTTTGCTTCATAATTTCAAGATTTAAACAATCCTGTATCATTCAAAGTGCCATTTTTACACAAAAATCAGCATCAAGAATCACTTCCCAGGCAACAGTCAATCTCATTTAATTACTGACTGCAATCAATCTCTCTCTCTCTCTCTCTCTCTCTCTCTCTCTCTCTCTCTCTCTCTCTCACATACACACACACACACACACACACACACACACACACACACACACACACACACACACACACACACACACACATTGTAGAACACAGTATGTCAAATAAAATCCATTTTAAGAGACATAAGGCTATGAGTTCAATTAAAATGAAGTGGCACTGAGGAGGGAGGCCGGGTTGTACAAGGCCTTCTAGCACAGTGCCCTCAGGAGACGCTATGATTTTTTTCAGAAGATGGAAGCTGGATTATAAGATCCTGTTGTTATAATGTAAAATCCTTTATCATTCGCTTTATTTTAAATTTCCACGTTGCTGCACAATTATTGTCAATCACCGATAATGCAATTTTAATTCATAATTTAATTGTAATGGTATTTTTTGTTTGTTTGTTTTTTTGCTCTTTTGTTATTATACTTTCTGTTGTGAACTTGATCTTTTGTGGGTTTCTGACTTTCTCAATCATTTATAGAAACACGTAATGCTATTAGGGATGTGGGGAGGTTGAACCCAGCTCAGCTGACACAGGGTGAAGGCAAATTACACCCTACACATCTCGACAGACCATTCCAGGACCAACACACACAACCATTCTCACTCACACCTCGAGGAAATTTGGAGCAAACCAATTAGGTGACAATGATGCGATCCTTCATAATTGTTGTTATAAAGCTTAAAATTTGCGACAGTGAGAGATGAAGTGGCCATATTTAAGCATCTATTCTCATACAGGGATTCTCTACCAAATTGTTCACAGCTTTACTCATTTTCTCGTTCGCCGAACCACTTAATCCTATTAGTGACACTGGGAGGCTAAAGCCTGTTTCAGCTCAATTTGAAAGCAGGGTACATCCTGAAAAGCTCACACATATGTCTGAAACAAACACAGTAAAACAACCATTCACACTTACAGATATAGGAAATTTGGAACTGTCCATTAGCCTAATGGGCATATCATTGGACTGCGGTCCCAAAATACTCAGAGGAAATCAATACAAGCACGGGGAGTACATGCAAAGTTCACACGGGAACATGGAAAGCCCCAAATTTAAAACCTTCCAGCTGCAAAGAGTTACATGCACCCAATAATATGAATCAGTCATTAGCATATATGGAAATAAATTCTTAGTTCTGATATAAATTTTCAGTTCAGTTTGGCTGACACAAATATTTACACAAATATTTACCTGAAGATTGAAAAAATTAAGTCAGAATCGGTGTCATTAGCAGATGGTCTTACTCTTGTGCCCCTTTTAGTTAAAGGAAAATATGAGTGTAAGGGAAGTCAGCTTTTGTCGAGTGTCTTTATCTGTGCATAACAACAACGCAACAATGAAAATCAAGTTACATGAATGAGAGCTTTAATTTCTATGAACCACTTCATGTGATCAAAACACTGAATGAATGCATAATAGTGTCTTGCAGTTGAAAGGTGATATTTAAAGCTTAAATTGCCATTGTCATCTTTCACAGAGAGTGATAAAGTAACTTAAGTGGCTCAACCCTCTGCAGCGCAGCAAGCTGTGTTGTTGCTAACAGGACCCTGGGGACCTGATTGTGCATACATTGTTATGAATATTTAATGCTTTGAAATAAATAAATACATAAATAAATAAATATGAAAAGGAATAATTGAACCTCCACTGATTATTCTGATCCATAGCCAACAATTGTGTATTTGCATTCTGTTTGTTTCAACATGTTTTGTTTCATTATGGGGTTTTAAAAACAAAGACTCAGATATTTCCCCTGTTTGTGAATATTGATGAAAAACACCTTCATCTCTCTCTGTGTGTGTGTGTGTGTGTGTGTGTGTGTGTGTGTGTGTGTGTGTGTGTGTGTGTGTGTTTTTCTACCACTAGCAGTAGTGTTGGGGTCACTCTTGAGTCAACATGGTGTTTTTTAACAAATTTGTAACAAATTTCCAAAATGTGTTTGTTGTAAATTTTAGTGTACATTTCTAGGAATTATTTCTTATCATGCAGTTCACAGCAAGAAGATTCTGGGTACAAGCGTCAGGCACAAGCGTTTTTCAGTGGAGTTTGCAGGTGGTTGCGTGGGTACTCGGGATTTATGGTTGGTAGTGTGTTTGTGTGTGTGTGTGTGTGTGTGTGTGTTGGCCATGTAATGAACCAGTGAGCTGTTTAGGGTGTATCCCACATTTTCCCCTGAGTCAGTTTCAGCTTCCCTGCAACCCAAGAAGGATTAAACGGATTGGCTAATGAAAGAATGAATGAATGGATGAATATTGCTTTACCCTTTTGGTACCTCATGCTGACAAATACATTTGCAATGAAAAGTAAGTTTGCATGATTCATGGTGTGAAGATTCTTAACGTTAAGATTTATAATGTAATTTAAAATTTAGATTTGGTGTATTTTCTAATTACTTTAGCTCAATAAACTTCAACACCTATAGTCACAGGTTATAGGTATAAAAAGGCAGAAAAAGGTTCCTCTGCAAGGCTTCTGAATGTTGGAGTATCCAATGATAGTCTTCAGTAGAACCACTGCTCCTGTGACTCTAGAAAAAGCCCGTTGAGGAGTTTTGGAACCCACAAAAATGCTTCCTAATCAGCACCTGAAAGATCTCCAAGATGGGCATCCCACTGGAGGCAGACCTGCTGGACCTGTTTGAGAAACTGTATTTCAGAATTAGTTTGGGAACATATGGAGGTTCTGCAGAAGGTTCTTGAGTCTGTAGTTGCAAATTTAGAACAATGGGCTAAACTGGAAATCCACATTTAACCTTATATTGTTTTTTTAACTATATATAATACCACATAAATTCATTTTCTCATAATTTTATAATTATGTGATGTGTTGGAATACATTCAGGCCTTCCTGCCCAAGTTTGGAAATATGCCGGTGGAAAGAAGGTCCCCCTCTATCCCTTTATTATGTTGCGCTGATAGTACTTAACACAAGAAAAGAAACTACTGCAATTCCCCTACTTACATATCCTTTAAGTGCTGAATCAGCTCTTCCAGCTTGAACTAATTTCCCCTGAAGTTCGCACTTCTGGCTTTTGACTCCTCCATCTTAATTTGCACACATTTTCCAATTTTCCCTTATTTTCCGTTCTTCCCTTAATTTGATGTCATCCGCCCCTGAGTGACAGTATCTTCCTTTTTTAAATTTCCCCTTATTTTTGGCCAAATTTGAGCAGAGTTTTTATAAAATAGGTGCTTAATCAACAGCACCTTCTTGCTGGTTTTAATTTATTTGTTGGAGCTCATTTCATCTGCACACACATTTGTTGCACAGATTATCTTCTCAGTTTAAGACATCATGTGGAAGTACCTTATTCTTTTATTTCTTATGATGTTTAACATAGTAAAATGCACTTTGCTAGAACTGTAGGATATGAGCATTTGTCATCTTGTTTTCAGCATTGCTGAGATTACATGTTCTATCTTTTAGCAATTACAGAGGGTGGACAAATTAATGGGAATACCTAACATTTTGGCATCATAATCTTTGAACATAATTTAAACAATCAAAACTTTGCATATGTTATTATTTTTTGTATAATAATTTTGTTATTTGATATGTTGATGTAAAATAAATGTTTTTTTTTCCTTTTTCAGATATTGAAAACATTAAACAGATATTTAAAACATTAATCATACCCCATAATGGCAGACCTCTCAGATATTAAGAGGCCAAATTGTTGGTGTAGTATGGAGGGCGCAAGTGTAACAAAAACCGCCCAAATATTCGATGTTTCAAGAGGCACTGTCTCAAAAGTAATGACTGGCTTTGAAAGAGAGGGAAAAATGTCCTCAGCAAAGCGTAAGTCCGCTATTGTCTCTAAAAGAGATGGAGGGTATTCTAACTGAAGAATGGCCTAAAATTCCTTTGGAAACAACTCACAAGTTGTATGAATCAATACATATGCCAAGTTTTGATTGTTTAAATTATGTTCAAAGATTATGATGCCAAAATTTTAGGTGTTTCCATTATTTTGTCCACCCCCTGTAGTGTACCAGCATTATCTGTAACCACTAACAGATGCATGACTAGCGCCTTAAGCCTTAAGCCTTTATGCATTACTATATTATTTGTTCTTAAAGCTTCAAGTGTTAGATTATAGTTGATTATATATTCTCAAGACATGCACCTTATGCACCAATTCTCTGCTCTTTACTCTTTCAGCCCAGTCTGCCTATCATGCCGTGTATAGGCTTTCCTCATACATTTCCTCATACATTTCCTTCATACAATGCAACATTTCTTCTCACCCATCTATCCTCTCTGCTGACCTTCTGCACTTCCTGGCGGCTACTCAGTTCCAACCTTCACATCGTGTCACTCATGAGCAAGGTACCAGTCTTTTCCAGAGACATGTGACCAGTCTGCTCAGACTGATTAATGCTCCTTTTTCTCCACATCGCCTCGTCATATTTGCGACTCCCCATACCGTCCTGATTCTTCCTTCTTTCCTCTGCTGTCACCTGACTATTTGGGTTACATCGACTATAGTCCCAACCTTGCTTCTCTCGGCCCATCTACTTTGCCTCCAGGTCGGCCTGTCTCGCCCACGGACTATTCACCAACATCTCCCACTGCATTTGAAGTTTCCTCTTCTACGGGTATGGTGTCCATCATCCCTCTAGTTAAGTTCAGTAATTTGTAATATTTTCCAATTGTACAATAAATGTTTTTCTTTTCTTCTTATATTTTGGTTTTGTGTGGTTATTTCACCTTGGTATACTAGTTGCTGTACAATCATACCTGAGATATACCAAGTATTAGCATGTGGTTACATTTAAGCACATTTTATATGTTCTCTTTATTAGGGGTCATTCAACATTTTCAACATTTTCCTAAGCATACAAAACGTACGCTAGAGGGAAGGGGGTAAAATATCTGTGCACGCTTTTTAATATTATAAAAATGTCGATCAACAATAATACATGGGCTCGTAATTTGTTTTTTTTGTGCGTGTACGTTTGAATGCAGCCGTGGGGGGGCACAAACTCAAGAACTGTGGGGGGGGGGGGGCACAAACCCTGTGCACCCCCCAGCCTACGCCCTTGCGTAGCCAGTGTTATGTCAAGCAGAACGAATCAAACGATATTGTCGCATTGAGAGTTTCAAACATACACATACTTCTTCTTTTCCTTTCGGCTGATTCCTTTAGGGGTCGCCACAGCAAATGATCTGCCCTGTCTCTGAGGATGCCTTGGACAAAATTGAGTATCTACCTCTGCTAGAGGAACTGGATGAAGAGCCAACCCTGGAGGAAATGCACAAAGCCCTAGATTTGCTAGCCACAGTAAAAGCACCTGGGAAGGATGGCATCCCTGCAGAGATTCTGAAATGCTGCAAAGGAACCCTGATAGAAGAACTACACAAAATACTCTGCCTCTGTTGGCATGAGGGCGAAGTTCTACAAGACATGTGGGACGCCAACATTGTAACGACAGAAGTGATTGCAACAACTACCGTGGGATCTCCCTTTTAAGTTGAAGAGACTACAAGTTATTGCTGAAAGAGTCTACTCAGAATCCCAGTGTGGCTTTCGTTCCTCAAGGTCCACCATCGACATGGTCTTCTCTCTCAGACAACTCCAGGAGAAGTGTAGAGAACAAAGACTTTTGACACTGTTAGCAGAGATGGGCTCTTCAAGATTCTCCCAAAGATAGGATGTCCACCAAAGCTACTGAACATCATCAAGTCCTTCCACGACAACATGCAAGGTGCAGTGGTCTTTGATGGGTCAATATCAGAGAGGTTTAACATCAACAGTGGAGTAAAACAGGGTTGTGTCCTTGCCCCAACATTGTTTGGCATCTTCTTTGCTGTCCTGCTTAAACATGCCTTTGGTTCCACCACAGAACCAGGTCAGACGGTAAACTCTTTAACTTGTCAAGACTCAGAGCCAAGACTAAAGTCCTAATGTGAGCTTTACGTGACTTCCTCTTTGCCGATAATGCTGCAATTCCCACCCACCCCGAGGAAGAAATCCAGCACCTCATGGACCGCTTCAACAGGGCATGCCAGGACTTCGGTCTCACAATTAGTCAGAAGACACAGATCATGGGGCAGGGCTTGAACAAACCACCTGAGATAAGACTCGGCGACCAAGAGTTGGATGCTGTCCACAACTTTGTCTATCTGGGCTCCACCACCTCAGACTCATTGTCCCTGGACACAGAGTTGGCAAAGCAGCAACCACAATGTCCAGACTAAATAAGAGAGTTTGGACCAATAGCAAACTGACAGAGCACACAAAGGTCCTAGTATACAAAGCCTGCGTCATAAGCACCCTCCTTTATGGAAGCGAGGCATGGACTCTGCATGCGAAACAGGAGCACAAACTCAACACCTTCCACATGCGCTGTCTTCAACGTATCCTGAACATCGCCTGGCAGGACAAAGTCACCAATACCAGTGTCTTCAAAAGAGCCCAAATTGTTTAATATCTTATTAAAAAATCTTGCCGAGAGATCATCAACATTTATTTGTACGCTTTCGGAGGGGGGGGTCAAAAAAGAGTACTCTCTGCACGCTTGGGAAAATGTTGACCTGCCCCTTAGCATTCTCCTTATCTTAATAATATGCTGTTAGCTAGTACCATCATTGCAAGCAATCTGTCATAAACACAGATGATCACACAATGGACTCTACAATGGTCCAGCAAGCTGTTCAGATGTACACCGCTTTTGCATACCATAGACTGGGATAGGCTCCATAAACTATGTGATCATAATAGAATTTGGTAAATGAGTGAGTGAGTGAGTGAGTGAGTGATCACAAATACTTAAAATCAAACACACTTGAAACAACCTCTGTGCTTCAACTTTAATTGCTTTCACTATTCCTTTATGCAAGATGCCATGTTTAGGATAGCTTCCCTCGGAATACAATTATGCCTTGCTGTTGTGACACCATGGTGCCCCTCTCCATGCAGCAAAAATTATTAGAAAATTCACCATCTGCTTAGTTAAGAAACAGAGCTGGGGGCAACAACCCTGTTTTATTTAAAAAGATGCTGCTTAAATCAGGAGGAGGGAGAAGCTCTGTTGTGTGACAGGAGACTGAGCAGACATTATTTTGGGAATTAGAATAATAGTTTATAATCATTTCAATTATGTTAAACATTTTCAAAAAGCCTTCCAAATGCAAAATATTTATTTAAAAGATGCCACCATGGAAACTCATGCTGTCTGTTAAAACAAGATAATGTAGTGCACTTGAGCTTGTTCATAAAGCGTCCATTATTTACTAATTTGTTTTATCTGACTCATTTGTTGACAAAATAGATTGTGGCTGGAAGAAGTCCAGACCATAATTTAATTTTATATTATAAGTGGAACAATTAAAAAAAAAAAAAAAACACAATATATTCTATGGCTGACATGGTGTTGTAGTGGTCGGTACATCTGCCTCACAAAAACAAGGTCCTGGGTTTGAATCCTGGGCTCGATATGGGTGTTTCATGTGGAGTTTGCATGTTGTCCCTCAGCTTGCATAGGTTTCTTCCAGGCACTCTGAGCTTCTCCCACAGTACAAAGACATGGACATTAGGCTAATTGGCTGTTCCCAATTGCCCCTAGGTGTGAGTGTGAATGTGAATGGTTGTTTGTGTATATTGGCCCTGCAATTGACTTATGCTGTTCAGAGTGTACCCTGTATCTGCTCTCTTTTGGCTGAGATATGCTCTAGCCTCCCTGTGCTCCTAGAAGGATTAAGTGTCTTGGCATATGAGTGAGTGCGAAGACAATCTGGGACTGCATTAATGATGCCACCATCAAAATATAAAACCTGTTTAGTCACAAGATGAAGTATTTTTGATCAATGTTAAAATGGGTGGGCTCAAAAAAGTACTCTGTGCCGAGGAACTGGCACATTATTTAAATTCAGCCAATGGCTATCCTCCTTCCTGCTGATTGGTTGAGATGATATAATGCCCCTTTTTCCTAGCCGCACACAAGTTGTCAATGAGCCCTTTTTTTTAGTGTGTTTTAATTACCAGTTAAGCTCTATGATGCCACTCAAACATCGGCTAAGTGCCAGACAAAGGTAATGACGTTGCATGGCTCTTCTGAAGAAATAACACTTTCTCCGGAAGAAATGACAGTTTCCTCTGAAGTGCCTGAAGAGGAATAATCATCTGAACTGTTGTAAAACACCCCACTATTAAAGTCTTTTTAAATTATTATTCCAGTACAGTACCTAAGTTAATGTTTAGAAAGTTTGTGTCTGATTTAATTTACTGTGGTGTATCGTGTCTCATTTTATTTTGTTTATCCAATTTATTACATTTTTTGTTCTTTTATTTTCTTTTTGTTATGGTCTGTGTTTTGGGAAGACTTTGATTTTAGTGGCTGTGCTTCTAACTAACTGTTTTCTCTCCGCTTTGGCTGAGCGGCATGGCTTAGCTGCGTGGTGGCTCACACTTGAATTCACTATTCTCATCTACTCACAATAAACAAAAGCACACTCACCTCTGCGCCAGAGGATTAACTTGCATCCGTCACCGCTTCTTTGAATTGTAATGCTCTCTAACTCTCTCACTCTAAAACTCAGTTTTCTACCCGCTCTGGCTGAGGGGCGTGGCTGATATATATATATATATATATATATATATATGTATATATATATATATATATATATATATATATATATATATATATATATATATATGTCCTGTATAATGTTTATATTTTATATTATCAATAAATATCACAGTAAAAAATTCATTTTTTTTAATCATTACTACATTTTACTACATTAATGCTATATTAATGAGAAGACTGTCTATAGAATGTGTTTAAGAAGCATATTTTAGTGCATGTAATAGATACATAGTATTTTACTTCTGGTTGATCATTCGCGCATGTAATATGATACATGGGGTTTTACTTCCAGGTTCAGAACTCGCGGATTATCTTCATTCGAGGGAGGGGCCGGAACCAAACCCCCGCAAATAACGAGGGCCTACTATATATATACAGTATATAGCATAGAAATATACAGTATATAGCCAGTGTCTCTCCCTCACGCCGGTCCCAAGCGTCCCATCAGTGCTGTTAGCCAACAGGGTGCTGGTGGAAATTGGACTACTGTTGGTCCAAGACGTCGAAGAAGGAGAGGCGGGAGGCGTGTCCGTAGGCAGAGAGAGAAGAGGAAAGGCAGGAGTCTAGAACTGAAAGTAGGGACTTTGAATGTTGGAACTATGACAGGAAAAGGTAGAGAGCTGGCTGACATGATGCAGAGGAGGAGGTGGACATGCTGTGTGTTCAGGAGACCAGGTGGAAAGGGAGAAAGGCTAGAAGCATAGGAGCAGGGTTTAAGCTGTTTTTTCATGGTGTGGATGGAAGAGAAATGGAATAGGAGTCATCTTGAAGGAGGAGTTTGTCAGGAATGTTCTAGAAGTGAAAAGAGTGTCAGACAGAGTGATGAGTCTCAAGTTAGAAATTGAAGGCATGATGTTCAATGTTGTTAGTGCTTATGCCCCACAGGCAGAATGTGAGATAGAAGAGAAGGAGAGATTCTGGAGTGAGTTAGATGAAGTGATGCAGAATACCCCCAGAGATGAAAGAGTTGTCATTGGGGCAGACTTCAATGGACATGTTGGTGCAGGAAACAGAGGGGACGAGGAAGTGATGGGCAGGTTTGGTATCCAGGACAGGAACACAGAAGGACAGATGTTGGTAGATTTTGCAAAAAGAATGGAAATGGCTGTGGTAAATACTTTCTTCCAGAAGAAAGAGCAGCATAGAGTGACTTATAAAAGCGGAGGTAGGAGCACACAGATAGACTACATCTTGTGCAGGCGATGTAATTTGAAGGAAGTCAGTGACTGCAAAGTAGTAGCGGGTGAGAGTGTTGCCAAACAGCATAGGATGGTGGTGTGCAGGATGACGCTGATGGTGAGGAAGGTGAAGAAGGCAAAGGCAGAGCAGAAGACAAAGTGGTGGAATCTGAAAAAAGAGGAGTGTTGTGTTGTTTTCAAGGAGGAGTTGAAACAGGCTTTGGGTGGTCAGGAAGTGCTTCGAGATGACAGGACAACTACAGCTAATATGATCAGGGAGACAGGTAGGAGAATACTTGGTGTGTCATCTGGAAGGAAAGGAGATAAGGAGACTTGGTGGTGGAATGAGGAAGTGCAGGAGTGTGTACAAAAGAAAAGGTTCGCTCAGAAGAAGTGAGACATAGAGAGGACTGAAGAGTGTAAACAGGAGTACAGGGAGACACAGCGTAAGGCGTGTGCAGCAAGTTAGAGTGATTAAGGACAGAGAGGGAAATGTATTGACTGATGACAGAAGTGTGCTGGGAAGATGGAAAGAGTACTTTGAAGAGCTGATGAATGAGGAAAATGAGAGAGAGAAAAAAGAGTAGAAGAGGTGACTGTTGAGGACCAGGAAGTAGCAAAGATTAGTAAGGGTGAAGTGAGGAGGGCAATGAAGAGGATGAAGAATGGAAAGGCAGTTGGCCCTGATGACATACCGGTGGAGGTATGGATGTGTCTAGGAGAGGAAGCAGTAGATTTCCTGACAAGAACATTCAACAAGGTCTTCGAGAGTGAGAGGATGCCAGATGAATGGAGGAGAAGTGTGCTGGTGCCCATTTTTAAGAACAAGGGGGATGTGCAGAGTTGTGGCAACTACAGAGGGATAAAGTTGATGAGCCATACGATGAATTTATGGAAAAGAATAGTGGAAGCTAGATTAAGGGCAGAGGTCAGCATTTGTGAGCAACAGTTTGGGTTCATGCCAAGAAAGAGCACCTCAGATGAGTGTGTGCCTTGAGGATGTTAATAGATAAGTACAGAGAAGGTCAGAAGGAGCTTCACTGTGCCTTTGTGGATCTGGAGAAAGCATATGACAGGGTGCTGAGAGAGGAACTGTGGTATTGTATGAGAAAGTCTGGAGTGGCAGAGAAGTATGTTAGAGTGGTGCAGGACATGTATGAGAGATGTAAGACAGTGGTGAGGTGTGCTGTTGGCATGACAGAAGAGTTCAAGGTGGAGGTGGGACTGCATCAAAGGTCAGCTCTGAGCCCCTTCTTGTTTGCGATGGTGATGGACAGGCTGACAGACGAGGTTAGGCAAAAATCTCCATGGACTATGATGTTTGCAGATGACATTGTGATCTGCAGTGAGAGCAGAGAACAAGTGCAGGAAAACATAGAGAGGTGGAGGTATGCCCTGGAAAGGAGGGGACTGAAGGTTAGCCTCAGTAAGACAGAATACATGTGTATGAATGCCAAGGACCCAACAGGAACAGTGAGGTTACAAGGAGCAGAGATAAGGAAGGTGGAAGATTTTAAGTACTTAGGCTCAACAATCCAGAGCAATGGAGTGTGTGGAAAAGAGGTGAAGAAGCGTGTGCAGGCTGGTTGGAATGGTTGGAGAAAAGTGTCCAGTGTGATGTGTGATAGGAAGGTATCGGCAAAAATGAAAGGATAAGTGTACAAGACTTTGTTGAGGCCAGCGATGTTGTATGGTTTAGAAACAGTGGCCCTGGGGAAAAGAAAGGAGGCAGAGCTGGAGGTAGCAGAGATGAAAATGTTGAGGTTCTCTTTGGGAGTAACGAGGATGGATAGGATCAGGAATGAGCACATCAGAGGGACAGCACATGTAAGACGTTTTGGAGACAAAGTCAGAGAGGCTAGATTGAGATGGTTTGGACATGTACAGAGGAGGGATAGTGAGTATATTGGTCGTAGGATGTTGAGGTTGGAACTACCAGGCAGAAGGCCTACAGGAAGACCAAAGAGACGATTCATGGATGTGGTGAAGGAGGACATGAAGACAGTTGGTGTAAGAGAAAAAGATGCAGAGGATAGGGTGAGATGGAGACAGATGAGTCGCTGTGGCGACCCCTGAAGGGAAAAGCCGAAAGGACAAGAAGAAGATCTTGTCAGACCATCACATTGCCAACACCCCTTACAGCTATTGACACTCATATCTAGGGGCAATCTGGAATAACCAATTATCCTAATGTGCATGACTTTGGACTGTAGGAAGAAACTGAAGTACCCAGAGAAAACCCACACAAGCATGGCGAGAACTCCACTTTTGTACACATATGTTTTTCTTTTTGTAAACCAAGACAAATAGAAAGTTGTCAGTATGGAAAACGTTTCAAAATAGAAAACACACAAGAAATCAAATGGGCAAAAATGGGCAGAAATAGGAGTCAGTGTTTATAGCAAACTTGCAGAATAAAATTGTATGTATATATGTGAAATGTGAAATTACCATCTATTCAGCATCTAAACTAAAATAACTAACTGAAATAGCTAGCAAATTAATCTACATAATAATAAACTACAGCATTTGGAAAACACTCTTATCCTGAGTGAACTTACAGTTGTAATTTTTTTTTATAGAAATAGGCAATTGAGGCTTGTTAAAGGGCACTGGATCGCTGATTCTAAGGTTAGGGGTTCGAGTCCCACTTTCCATAAGGTTGTCATTGTTCCCCCAGTGCAGCTAACTGGGTTATCAAAGGCCGGCCATGTCTCTCAGTGTCTATAGTGAGAGGCATGTAAAAGAACCATTGCTGACTTTCGTAAAGAGTAGCTGCATTGTCGTCAGCGTGTTTCTGCCCCTTGCTAAAGGGTTGTGTCAGGAAGGGCATCCGACGTAAAAACCTCTGCCAAATCAAACATGCGATTCAGATGATTCACTGTGGTAACCCCGGAAAAAGGGGAAAAAGCCGAAAGGAAAAGAAGAAGGCATTTGAGGCTTAAGGGCCTTGCTCAAGGGCCCAACAGTGGTGATAGTGGGGATTGAACCGCTGACATTCAGGCTCAGAAACCCATCACCTTAGCCACTAAGCCACTACTGTAATCTGGCTAACTGAATTAGACAATTTAACTCGCTAACCAAATTAGCACCATTACCATCTATTCAATGCATTCATTTTCTGTCACTGCTTAATCCTAATTAAGGTTGTGGGGAGGCTGGCGCCCATCCCAGCCGACCCCGAGCAAGAGCAGAATACACCCTGGACAGCTCACCAGGCCGTCACAGGGTGGAAACACGCTGACGGCTTTGCAGCTATTCTTGATGAAAGTCAGCAGTGGTTCTTTTACATGCCTCACCACACAGACAGTGAGAAATATGGCCGGCCTTTGATAACCCAGTTAGCTGCACTGGGGGACCATTACCATCTATGCAGATGAAAACAAAGCTGAACTGGATTAAGAAAAGCAGTCAGGGACTTTGGATGATTGAATAAAAGAGATGAATCACAAACCCAAAAACCAGCCCTCGCACGATTGTCATGTGCTATTTTAATGAAATATATAATGATGAATAACTGACGAGAACCATCAGATTCTTACACTCATTTACTATACAGCATTGCATGTCAGGTCAAGTATCAGAAGAGATAATGAGTATTATTAGTTAGTACACAAGTGTACATCAAACTTTCGGACAGTTTTTTCATAAAAAAATAGCTTTGGTGGTGATAATGTAGTCTTTTTTCAGGCTTATAATGCATCTTGCCACAGGGTGAAAAATCTTCCATCGTGAAAGAACATGAACTCAATGACATGGAAGATAAAATTTAAATCCTACAAACATGGTCTGCTGCATTCTGCCGATCACTATTCGTGAAGATGAAAACAGCTTGATGGTGGCCTGGAAAGGTCTCAGATTTCATGCCATCATAACAGCTTCAGGAGGAGCGAAAAGCCTAATCATGATTTATTGTTTTGATTGTTGCTGTTTTTGTTTAGTCCATATTCTTTCCAATATTAACTGATTGCATAACTTTCTTCTTTTCCTTTCGGCTGTTTCCTTCAGGGGTCACCACAGCAAATCATCTGCCTCCATATCACTCTGTCCTCTGCATCTTCTTCTCCTACGCCAACGACCTTCATGTCTTCCTTCACCACATCCATAAATCTCTTCTTTGGTATTCTTCTAAGCCAGAGATCACCAACGTGGTGCAGAGGACCGCAAGGACAACACAGAAACTCCCTGCTTTACGTTCATTTGTTTTTCGTATTTTTCGATTTTACGTTTTTTTATTTTTTTTTTAAATAAATAAATAAATAAATTATGTCAAATTTTGAGTTTAGCATGATCTCTGTTGTACGAGACGTACTTACGTAGTGTGCTGACTTCCACATGACGCTGCGTCCAATGTTTACAAACGAACGACTGAACGTGCCCTCCTTCTTCCCAGGTCACCGCGTGTTACCTTTGTGTTAAGACATCATCTCTTTGATTTTGTGCTTACACTATTTTGCGGACTTTTGTAATCCTAAGAAAATATGGTTGATCAGAAGCGTAAGCCTACTAGTGATAGTGGTAATCAGAAAAAGCGGCAACCCATCTCATTAGAAACAAAGATGGCTATTATCAAGAAATTGATGCTGGTGAAAAACAATATGTCCATTGAAGTTTGCACCAATGACCACTCGTTCGCCTCTGGGGGTACTCTGCATCACTTCATCAAATTCACTCCAGAATCTTTCCTTCTCTTCTAGCTCACATCTTGCCTGTGGGGCATAAGCATTGAACATCACGCCTTCAATTTCTAACTTGAGACTCATCACTCTGCCTGACACTCTAGAACATTCCTGACCAACCCCTCCTTCAAGATGACTCCTACTCAATTTCTCTTCCCATCCACACCATGATAAACAGCTTAAACCCCGCTCCTAAGCTTCTAGCCTTGCTTCCTTTCCACCTGGTCTCCTGAACACATAGTATGTCCACCATCCTCCTCTGCATCATCTCAGCCAGCTCTCTATCTGTTCCTGTCATAGTTCCAACATTCAAAGTCCCTACTCTCAGTCCTAGACTCATGCTTTTCCTCTTCTCTCTCTGCCTACGGACATGCCTCCCGCCTCTCCTTCTTCGACCAACAGTAGTCCAATTTCCACCAGCACCCTGTTGGTTAACAGCACTGATGGGTGTCATTGTTAACCTGGGCCTCGACCGATCCGGTATGGAGGTAATATTGATGCTTTGCATATTAAGTCTGGCATTGGTTTTACGCTGGACGCACCTTCCTGGCACAACCTTCTGCATTTATTCGGGCTTGGGACCAGTATGAGAGAGAACACTGGCTTGTGCCCTCTCAAGGCTGCATTTGATTGCATAACTTTACCCCTTTAAATCCAGCAAATCTAATTTAATTTGTTTAAAGTATGTTTTCTGAGACCATAATCTTGAACTTAACATATCCATATTTTTTCTACTTGTTTCAAAGTGTGGGCAGCATGGGTACCAAGAAGGTCCTGGATTCCCAGGCTCTGTGTGGAGTTTGCAGGTTCTCCCCTTGTTTCTGTGGGTTTCTGCTGGTTATTCTGGTTTCCTCCCACATCACATGCACATTAGGCTTACTGGCTGTTATACATATGTGTGAGTGTGAATTGTTCTATGTGAGAAATCAAAGAAAAGTGAATATTAGACTAGTAATAAAAAAGCAGTGTCTGCTTTCTTCTTTACAAACTCAAACAGTCACTGAAAACCATAAACTGAAAAATGGTTGAAATTTTTGCTTTTCTTTGAATCCCAGAGCTAATATTTAGTTGTATATAACTGTTTCTCACAGCTGCTGTACATCTGTGCTGCATGGAGTTAACCAACTTCAGGCACCTGTGAACAGTTTTTCCAGCCCAGGTTGATTGGACTACATGCCACTGTTCTTCTGCATTTCTTGGTTCTGCCTCAGAAGCTGCATTTTTGATGTCACCCCACAAGTTTTCTATTGAATTAAGATCTGGGCTTGGGCCGGCTGCTCCATAACGTCAATCTTGTTGGTCTGGAACCAAGATGTTGCCCGTTTACTGATGTGTTTGGGGCCGTTGGCTTGGTGGAACACCAATTTCAAGGGCAACTGATCCATGATCCTTGGGATGCGATAAATAGGCCCGACACCGGAGGATGAGAAATATCCCCATATCATGATGCTGCTGCCACCATGCTTCACTGTCTTCACAGTGTATTGTGGCTTAGGTTCAGTGTTTGGGGGTTGTCTGACAAACTGTCTCCAACCACTAGACCCAAAATTAACAATCTTACTTTCATCATTCTACAAAATGTTGCACTGTTTCTATTCAGGCCAGTCAATGTGCTCTTTGGCAAATTATAACCTCTTCAGCACATGCCTTTTTTCAGCAGTGGGACTTTGCGGGGGCTTCTTGTCGATAGCTCAGTTTCACATAGGTGTCTTCTAATTGTAATAGGGCTCACAGGTAACTTTAGACCTTCTTTTATCTTCATGGAGCTGATTGTTTTCTGAGTCCTTGCCATTTTCACTCTTCTTCCATCTATTTGAATGGTAGTTTTTTGTTTTCGTCCCTGTCTGTCAGGTTTTGGTTGCCATTTTAAAGCATTTGGGATCATTTTAGCTGAGCAGCCTGTGATTTTCTGCACTTCTTTATATTTTTTTCCCTCTCTAATCAACTTTTTACTCAAGGTACGCTGTTCTGAACAAAGCCTGGAATGAACCATTTTCCTTAGAATTTCAGAAAGAAGTGCTCTATAACCAGCATGTACAACATCTGCTGCCTTCCTTCCTTAAATAAGGGCAATAATTAACACCTGTTTTTCAAGGAATGAATGACATCACTAATTGAACACTGCACTACTATTATTTTCAACACACCACTTTCAATTAGTGATTCAATTTCACAGAATCAGCAGCATGCATGTTGTGTGTGTGTGTGTGTGTGTGTGTGTGTGTGTGTGTGTGTGTGTGTGTGTGTGTGTGTGTGTGTGTGTGTGTGTGTGTGTGTGTGTGTGTACATGTTATGTGTGCCCTAGCCTTCTTGATGTGGGTATTGAGACTGGTTGTACATTTGATTTGATAACAAAATACCTACAATAGCACAGACTGTTGACTATGATAACATCGTGCAGCTTGCTGTGTATTGGGTGTTAATGTTATATCTTATCAGTTTAATACAAGTTTGGTCTCTAAGGACTCGTGTTCTTAACCAAATTAAAGTATTGAGCCTAACTTGTAATCTTGTTGAAAAGCACTATCTGGCTTTCTGACCGCAGCCAATGAGAAAATCTTTGTAATTAGCATTTCACAGTAATTACAACAGCTGACAAGATCCAATACATCACCCAACAGATAACTTGTATGACAGTTCGCTGGCAAACAAGGCAACTTTCTAACACTGTCT
Organism: Plotosus lineatus; assembly: GCA_024760905.1. NCBI lineage: Eukaryota > Metazoa > Chordata > Actinopteri > Siluriformes > Plotosidae > Plotosus > Plotosus lineatus. The sequence goes on from CM045736.1 coordinate 29,402,825, forward strand.
GTGTATATAAAATGCAAGCATTACCATAATGACAAAGTGCTGGAATGATTACACTCAGCGCCAAAAGACAGAGCACTCTGTTCCTGAGAACGGTGGCACTTTTCTTGCTCAGCCAAGCAGCAAGTATGCCAGTAGTCAGACAGAAGAGCAGGCTTCTTCTCAGGCTAATAAGACAAAGAAATCAATTAGATGAAGCGATATAGAGACTGCACACTCAATGAGCAAGACTATTGTTTCCCATGAAGAATCAAACATCACCTGTTACCCAATAATCATTAATATGACTCCACAATTAGGAATTCGGAAATAAACATGATGAAGCAGCATACACACTGGATGAGACAAAAAAAATCTCTTGCAGATATTAAGAAGATGATTTAGGTACATTTTGGTAAACTTTTGCCTCTACAGGGGGTTCTGCTCAATCAAAGCTGAACAAAGTATAGTAAAACTTTTAATTATGCTCTACATGTAGATATTGGTGACAGTGGTGGTCTGGTGGTAAGGTGCTGGATTACTAATCCTAAAGTTGAGGGTTCAAGCCCTACTCTCAACGGTTGTCACAGATTTCCTCCCAGTGCAACTGACTGGGTTATCAAAGGCCAGCCATGTCTCTCATTGTCTATGGTGTGAGGCAAATAAAAATAAGAAACATTGCTGACTTTAGTCAAGAGTAGATGCATAGCCGACAGTGTGCTTCTACCCTGCAATGGCCTGGCAAGCTGTCCAGGGTGTACTCTGCCCTCGCCCAAAATTAGCTGAGATGGTGCCATCCTCTCCGCAATGCTAATTAGGATTAAGTGGCTCAGAAAATGAATGAATGAATACACATTGTCACAAAGCAGCTTTATATAGTAAAACAAATTTGGCAAGGATTTTAACAATTTCTGTGTAAACCTATCTGGTACTCTATTATGGTAAAATCTAATGAGAAAGTCTGTGGCGACAGTGGCCGAGAACAAAACTCCCACAGTCGACACAAAGAAACCTTTAGAGGACACAAAACTGTATCAGTATAGTACTTTACTATAGTTTAACATAAAATTCACCCTGTAATGGCCTAGTGAGCTGTTCAGGGTGCACCCCACCTTTGCCCAGGGTCAACTGAGATGGGCGCAAGCTTCCCCATGACCCAAATTATGATTAAGCGGCTTAGAAAATGAATGGATGAATGAACATAAAAGTCTACCAGGTTATCTTATAACTGTCATGGTAATTGTAATATTCAATCATTTTAGTAAGAGTTTATATCATTAGCAAAAAAAGTTTATGTCACTAGCAGCTTCCCACTCACTCATCACTTACTCATTTGCCGAATTTCTTAATCCTATTGGGGTTATGAGGAGTGGAGCAAAGGCAGAGTACACCCTGAACAGCTCACAAGACCACTGCAGGCTACCACACACCACACACACACACACACACACACACACACACACACACACACACACACACACACAGTTATTCACTCTCACATGCAGGGGCAAATTAGAAAAGCCAATAATCCTAATCTGCATGTCTTTGTACTGTGGGAGGAACCCCACAAAAGCATGCGGAGGATGTGCAGACTCCACCCAGAAATGCATAAGGATTCAAACTCAGGACCTTTTTGCTGTGAGGTGCACATGCTAACCACTACGCCACCTTGTTGCTGCCATCGATCTTAAGATCTGGAAACGGTGCCCAAATTCACTTTAGAATTGAGTAAAAGGATTTAGGGAGCAAGATTAAACTTGGCAAGGCAACACAGACAAGGCAACACACCCCACTTGCTGTTTATTCCAGCAAATTATATCAAACATATTGCTACATTCATCCTAACAGAGGCTTCCCAGGGTTAGTCTTGGCATCAATGCTTGAGTCTGCACCAAAGACTGATTGAATTCATTTGAGCAAAGGCATCATGTTTGCATGTGGGTTTTGTAAACTAATGAAGTCCTTTCACACCAATTGTATGAGTCTGCATCTCCTGGAGAGAAGATAATAATGGTATGCTCTTCTTTGGTCCTTTGGTCTGTTTTGATCATATAAAAACATTAATTTATTTATTAATTTGCCAAACTGTTTAATCACAGGCCAAGTCCTTCCTCTTACCTCGCCCTTGATTATTTTTTTCTTTACTTTGAATCACAAGCGTATACTCATCAACCTCAAACTCTTGAAGCCCTTAAGGTTGCAACTCAGCAGAAGATGCCACCATGACCCATCAAGCCATGGCAGCCTTCAGTAATCAAGCATGCATAGACAATGACAGTCACCATATGAAGGACATTGACATTAAACCATGTTTTATTAAATGAAGTTTTGTGTGTGCAAATAATAATTTGATTATCCTTTAAAAAAATCTTTTCATATACTTTTATAAGTGAATATTAGGTATTTTAGCTGTAATCCACATCCCAGGTGAAGGTTATTATGTTTGATCTGAATCATCATTCATTTGTTTTCTATGCCACACAATCTGCATTAGGGTTGTAGGGAGGCTGATGTCCATTTCAGCCAACTCTCGATGAGGGCGGGGTACACTCTGGGCAGACTTGTTCTGAATAATTTTTTAATTAATATCGACACCAAAAATAAATAAATAAAGAAATAAAAAAAACATATTTTTTTTTCTGTAAATTAAACACTCAGGAAGTTTTTTCAATGAGAGGAAATTCTGTAGGATACAAAGCTGTGAGTAACATAAACTGTTTTGTCACATAGTGACTGATTTGATATAGATATATAAATATTCTTCTTTTCCTTTCGGCTGCTGCCTTCAGGGGTCGACACAGCAAATCATCCGCCTCCATCTCACTCTGTCCTCTGCATCTTCTTTTTTGACTCCAACGACCTTCATGTCTTCCTTCACCACATCCATAAATCTCTTCTTTGGTCTTCCTCTAGGCCTTCTGCCTGGTAGTTCCAACCTCAGCATCCTACTGCCAATATACTCACTATCCCTCCTCTGTACATGTCCAAACCATCTCAATCGAGCCTCTCTGACTTTGTCTCCAAAACATCTTACATGGGCTGTCCCTCTGATATACTCATTTCTGATCCTATCCATCCTCGTTACTCCCAGAGAGAACCTCAACATTTTCATCTCTGCTACCTCCAGCTCTGCCTCCTGCCTTTTCCTCAGTGCCACTGTTTCTAAACCATACAACATCGCTGGCCTCACCACCGTCTTGTAAACTTTTCCTTTCATTCTTGCTGACACTGTACTATCGCACATCACACCGGACACTTTTCTCCAACCATTCCAGCCTGCCTGCACACGCTTCTTCACCTCTTTTCCACACTCTCCATTGCTCTGGATTGTTGAGCCTAAGTACTTAAAATCCTCTACCTTCGTTATCTCTGTTCCCTGTAACATCACCGTTCCTCCTGGGTCCTTTTCATTCACACACATGTATTCTGATTTTCTGAGGCTAACCTTCATTCCCCTCCTTTCCAGGGCATATCTCCACCTCTCTAGATTTTCCTGCACTTGTTCTCTGTTCTCACTACAGATCACAATGTCATCTGCAAACATCATAGTCCATGGAGATTCTTGTCTCACCTCATCTGTCAGCCTGTCCATCACCATCGCAAACAAGAAGGGGCTCAGAGCTGACCTTTGATGCAGTCCCACCTCCACCTTGAATTCGTCGGTCACGCCGACAGCACACCTCACCACTGTCGAACATCTCTCATGCATGTCCTGCACCACTCTAACATACTTCTCTGCCACTCCAGACTTCCAGACTCATGCAATACCACAGTTCTTCTCTTGGCACCCTGTCATATGCTTTTTCCAGATCCACAAAGGCACAATGCAGTTCCCTCTGACCTTCTTTGTACTTCTCTATTAACATCCTCAAAGCAAACATTGCATCTGTGGTGCTCTTTCTTGGCATGAAATCAAACTATTGTTCACAAATGCTGACCTCTGCCTTTAATCTAGCTTCCACTATTCTTTCCCATAAATTCATTGTGTGGCTCATCAACTTTATCCCTCTGTAGTTGCCACAACTCTGCACATCCCCCTTGTTCTTAAAAATGGGCACCAGCACACTTCTCCTCCATTCCTCCGGCATCTGCTCACTCTCTAGGACCTTGTTGAATGTTCTTGTCAGAAAAGCTACTGCTACCTCTCCTAAACACTTCCATACTTCCACCGGTATAACATCAGGACCAACTGCTTTTCCACTCTTCACACTCTTCAGTGCCCTCCTAACTTCACCCTTACTAATCTTTGCTACTTCCTGCTCCTCAACGGTCACTTCTTCGACTCGTTTGTCTCCCTCATTTTCCTCATTCATCAGCTCTTCAAAGTTCTCTTTCCATCTTCCCAGCATACTTCTGTCATCAGTCAATACGTTTTCCTCTCCAACCTTTATCACTCTAACTTGCTGAACATCCTTCCCATCTCTCTCTATCTCTCTGCTGTGCCAACCTGTATAAATAATTTTCTCCATCCTTACTGTCATACAAGTCATCATACGCCTTTGACACCGCTACCTTTGCCTTATGCTGTGTCTCCCTGTACTCCTGTTTACTCTCTTTGGTCCTCCCAATGTCCCACTTCTTCTTAGCTATCCTATTCCTTTGTACACATTCCTGCACTTCCTCATTACACCACCAAGTCTCCTGATCTACTTTCCTTCCAGAGGACACGCCAAGTACTCTCCTATCTGTCTCCCTGATCACATTTGCTGTGGTTGCCAGTCATCTGGGAGCACTTCCTGACCACCCAAGGCCTGTTTCAACTCCTCTTTGAAGACAACATGACACTCTTTCCTTTTTAGCTTCCACCACTTCTTCTTCTCTGCCTTTGCCTGCTTCACCTTCCTCACATCAGCGTCATCCTGCACACCACCATCCTATGCTGTTTGACAACACTCTCACCCACTACTACTTTGCAGTCACTGGCTTCCTTCAAACTGCATCGTCTACACAAGATGTAGTCTACCTGTGTGCTCCTACCTCTGCTTTTATAAGTCACCCTATGCTCATGTCTCTTCTGGAAGAAAGTATTCACCACGGCCATTTCCATCCTTTTTGCAAAATCGATCAACATTTGTCTTTCTGTGTTCCTGTCCTGGATACCAAACCTTCCCATCACTTCCTCGTCTCCTTTGTTGCCTGCACCAACATGTCCATTGAAGTCTGCACCAATGACCACTCTTTCACCTCTGGGGGTACTCTGCATCACTTCATCTAAGTCACTCCAGAATCTCTCCTTCTCTTCTAGCACACATCCTGCCTGTGGGGCATAAGCACTAACAACATTGAACATCACCCCTCCAATTTCTAACTTGAGACTCATCACTCTGTCTGACACTCTTTTCACTTCTAGAACATTCTTGACAAACCCCTCCTTCAAGATGATTCCTACTACATTTACCTTCCCATCCACACCATGATAAAAAAATTTAAACCCTGCTCCTAAGCTTCTAGCCTTGCTACCTTTCCACCTGGTCTCCTGAACACAGAGTATGTCCACCTTCCTCCTCTGCCTCATCTCAGCCAGCTCGCTATTGTTTCCTTTCATAGTTCCAACATTCAAAGTCCCTACTCTCAGTCCTAGACTCATGCTTTTCCTCTTCCCGCTCTGCCTACGGACACGCATCCCGCCTCTCCTTCTTCGATCAACAATAGTCCAATTTCCACCAGTACTCTGTTGGTTAAGAGCACTGATGGCACTCGTTGTTAATCCGGTCCTCAACCTATCCGGTATGGAAGTAATATTTGTGATTTGCATGATAAAGTTTGGCATTGGTTTCACGTCGGATGCCCTTCCTGACACAACCCTCTGCATTTATCCGGGCTTGGGACCAGCGTGAGGGAGAGACATTGGTTTGTGCCCCCCCTTGCGGCTGCATTTTATATATATATATATATATATATATATATATATATATATATATATATATATATATACATAGTCAGCCCCCAACTAACGAAATTAATCCGTTCCAGAGCCATCTTCATATAGCGGGGATTTCATAAGTAGGGGTCGCACCTTACATGTTCAACGCCTGATTCGTTCCAAGGCTCCAGTCTTTGGACAGGATAAACCCCATAAATCCTTTAAAAATGATAAAAGTACACCAATTTAGTATGAAATATGTGTTAAAAGTAAAAGAAAATAATTTATTAAACCATTTAAACATTTTATTTACATATTTATTAATTAAACCATTATTAAACATTTTTTATTAAAACACACACACACACACACACACACACACACACACACACACACACACACACACACACATCTCTCTCTCTCTCTCTCTCTCGCTCTCTCTCTCTCTCTCGTGCACTGAGGCCACACCCACAATACGTGGAATTCAAAGCGCATTCCCTGCTTGACAAACTCAACTTTAATTCCTTGACGGATTGGGATTCCAGATGAGCACAAATGCATCCACATTTATTAAACATTTACTGAATTAAACAACTTAAAAACTAAAGCGTTATTCCTTCTCACTCTCTCTCGCTCTCTCTCTCTCTCGCTCTCTCTCTCTCTCTCTCTCTGTCTCTCTCTCTCCCCTGCGCGCTGCAGGCCACGCCCACAAGATGTGAATTCAACATGCATTCCCTGCATGGCAAACTCAACTTTATATTGGTTCCTTGAGGGATTGGAATTCCAGATGAGCTCAAATGCACCCACATTTATTGAACATTTACTGAATTAAAACAACTTAAAAAACTAAACTAAAAACTATAGAGTGAAGCTTCCTTCTGTCTCTATCTGGGAGGCCAGCGGGGCTAGATGTTGAGAGATAGCCAATGAGAGAGCAACTGGTTGTGTGAAACTTTGATTGGCGCGTTTGAATTTTGAATTTCTTTTCGTAAGAGGGGGCTGTTTTTTATCTTGGGGACGGAAACTATGTTTTTCGTAACCCGGGGATTTCGTACACAGGGGTCTTCGTAAGTTGGGGGCCAACTGTGTATATATATATATATATATATATATATATATATATATATATATATATATATATATATATATATATATACTGTATACTGTATATATAAAATATTTCATTTATATTTAGTGGGATTAACATCATGGATGTTTCATAATATTAATCTGTCAGACTGGAAGTGCCAAAGATTGTGTCAGTATGAGCCTTTAGTGGTTTCAAGGCCAATTCAAGATCAAATCGAAATGAAAATTAGACAAAATCAATACCAAAACTATCAAATCCTTTTCAAGGCCAGGTTGTTACTTCAACTCTTTAGCTATATGTGTGTAGGGGATCAAGTAAGCTATTCCTTATCAGAAAAAAAGGAATTAGTTTGTCAATATGAGCTTCCAGCAAGAAACGATTGAAACCATAAACATATTTAGCAAGGCCAAGGGCCATCATCATGACTGTCTGCGCAGAATAAGCCTCAGACCTCAGTCTTAACGCTTAACATTTAAAACTGTGCAAATATGTCTGTGCGTATATATATATATATATATATATATATATATATATACACACACACAAAAAGTATTGAGGACTCTCTTACGGAAGGATCTACTCAGAAAATTCCTCTGTCTCTCTCTCTCTCTCTCTCTGTATATATATATATATATATATATATATATATATATATATATATATATATATATATATATATATATATATATATATATATAAATATATATATGCTGTTTGCATCTTTTCGAGCTGCTGGCCACGCATACTCAGGGGCTATATAGCACGTTGTGAACGCCGTGAATGGTTGTGTGCATTAACCTGGAAAGTCACACTTTTGAGGCTCTGCTCAGGAATGCATTTCAAAGTACAATTTTCAAGTCATTCATCAACTAGAAACTGTAATTCTTACCAAGTTGTTAAAGTATAAAAGCAACAAAGCACTTTATAATTTACTAATATGATACAGTATCCAATTAGTTTTGGGCTAATTAATAAAGTGTTGTAATAGAGTGTTATAAGAGTGATGATATTTTGAATAACAAATCAGTGCCCATGTTGCTGGTGGTCTGAACTGGTTGATCATGGATTGGATTTTTTTTTTTTAACCATGTACAGGTTCTCACTCGATCAAATGCACCAAACTCTTAGCACAATCACTACCAGAGCCAGGAAAGTGCTCTGGCTTGAAAACACTTGAGTTTTGGGGTGTTCTCGACTCTATCCTTCACTTTGAATTGTTTGGCTCTTGTGGTTCCTTCCATCTACAGCTCAATGTTCAACCAAATGATAGGCCATGTAGACAATCCTCGGTCCAAGTAGCATGGTGCTCCTTCACACTCTGTTCTAAATGCCATCTCCAGGCTGCATTGTTCTGTTTAATTGTTGTGAATAAGGGAGAACATATTACAGAAGTTTTGTTTTCCTGGTTCTCTGTCTTTTGTGATGTTTGTTCCTTTGACTTTGTGGCATTTCACATCTTACTGATGAGATGTCCTTTTTTTTTATTATTTAATATAGACTCATGGTATTGTTGAATGAATTCTATGTGTGATATTTGGTGTGTTAGCATGCTAGTGCAGTTATTAACACTGCATCGCGTCGGCAGTGAGATGTCAAAGTGATGACACTTGTTTGAACAGTTTCAGATTCTCTTATTCCTCTACGTTGGATACATCAGTGGCATTTGGTTTTTCATCTTTGCCAAAGCCAGCAGTCCTTATGGGCCAGTAATATCTATTCCTATTATAGCCAAGGCTCAGGTGCAGTAGGATTGAGTTTTCTTTCTTCTTTGATAAAAGAAAAATATGTACTTTGTTCATGAAGTTTGCTTGCTACAAACAAGCTCATCACATGCACGCTCAGTAGGCAGAAATACCCTGCAGAATATTTTTTAGAAGAAATTTTCACCAGAATATTTTATTTCAAATGTTAAGGATGACTGGAACATCGGGACAGAATAACACACATGACATAAAATCATCTTCTCCTCCCTACTCCATGTCTCTGTCTGCATGGAATATGTGACGTTCTTTTTCTGTGAGTCCTTCTGTGCTGAGGTCTGCTTCTGGAAATGTAATAAGCAACAAGACCTTTGGACGGGATGCCTAATGTGGTTTCCACTCTTGTTCTGTCTCTCTCTCTCTCTCTCTCTCTCTCTCTCTCTCTCTCTCTCTCTCTCCTCCCATCTCAATAGCAGGCTCATAAAGCATCTGCAGGACTCGAGTCAATTTCATCAGCACCTCTCCTCTCTTTTACTTACTCGTCTCCAGGCTTCCATCTTACAGTAATAATAAGTGCCCACAATAAGCACTCTGTCTCTTCCTGTTCTACTGCCTCTGGTCATCGCATCTCTCTGTGTCTCTTACCTGTCTTTCATTTACCGTACTCTCCGTTTCTTTCCCCCCCTGAGGAGAAATTGAAATTTTTCCTCTTGTTTGATCATTGTCTCCTTCTGCTTGTGTTCTCTCCACTTTCTCCCAAGTAAATACAGAAACCCAGCACATCTGCAGCTCATTCCCCTGCAGTGTCACTGTCGCACTCATGCATCAGCACCTCTATTATAATGGCCTCTTCTTTTCCTATAACTTATACTGTAGTGCTTCAACTTGAAAAAAATATTAACGCTATACCAATCATGAGCCCAATGATTACACTAGATAAAGAGTATAAATACACAGTAACAAAAAATAAATAAAATAAAGAAAGCAGCAAGTCATATATATATATATATATATATATATATATATATATATATATATATATATATATATATATATATATATATATATATATATATATATATTGTTTTTCAGCAATATCCTGATAATGTGAGACGTCTTCTCTGAAATCTATTGTGAACAGTAATCTGTTTCTGTGCACATCACACATACCAAAAGACTTAAAAGAATAGTTGGATTATTGCCAGAAATAAAGTTTATTCAGCAGTTGTTACAATGACTTAAAAACAAGCAGCTCTCAATAGCCTGTCAATGAAACTATTAAGGTTAGGTTATGCATTATATCACAATGCTTTGAGGCATAATAAGAGTGATGAAACTATTACACACACACAGAAAAGCAGTTGGGCAGCTGCATTTGTGATGTTGAATTATCCTAAGTGTTTCTGGACCATAATGCTTCACTGGCTTGATGCTGGGTTTGGGTTTAATGCCAAACACTGTAAATAGAAAACTTGTGCTCTTTTTGTTCAAGCCACAAAATATTACTTCGACTGCTCGCTTAATATTCCCATTGTGAAATCTGTGCTTTATTGTACTGCGTGTGTATACAGTTTACTAAAGCACAGATTGCACACACACACACACACACACACACACACACACACACACACACACACACACACACACATATATATATATATGTATATATATATATATATATATATATATATATATATATATATATATATATATATATATATATATATATATATATATATATATATATATATATATATATATATAAGATTCCATATATTTCAACAATTACATTACGAAACTTTTACTGAAGCACACTATGTAATCTGCAAATATAATACTGTACCTATACTCTGTAACTGTACACTATAAGATCAGGGGTCAGAAACCTTTTTGACTATATATATATATATATATATATATATATATATATATATATATATATATATATATATATATATATATATATATATGCAGCCGTGAGGGAAGGGAACAAGCCAGTGTTTCTCCCCCATGCCGTTCCCAAGCCCGGATAAATGCAGAGGGTTGCGTCAGGAAGGGCATTCGGCGTAAAACAAATGCCAAATAAAATATGCGAGTCACAGCAAAGAATTTCATACTGGATCGGTCGAGGCCCAGGTTAACAACAACCGCCATCAGTGCTGTTAACCAATAGGGTGCTGATGGAAATAGGACTACTGTTGGTCGAAGACATCGAAGAAGGAGAGGTGGGAGGCGTGTCTGTAAGCAGAGAGAGAAGAGGAAAGGCATGAGTCTAGGACTGAAAGTAGGGACTTTGAATGTTGGAACTATGACAGGAAAAGGTAGAGAGCTGGCTGACATGATGCAGCGGAGGAAGGTGGACATACTGTGTGTTCAGGAGACCAGCTAAAAAGGTAGCAAGGCTAGAAGCTTAGGAGCAGGGTTTACGCTGTTTTTCCATGGTGTGGATGGGAAGAGAAATGGAATAGGAGTCATCTTGAAGGAGGAGTTTGTCAGGAATGTTCTAGAAGTGAAAAGAGTGTCAGACAGAGTGATGAGTCTCAAGTTTTTCAAGAAATTGAAGGCGTGATGTTTAATGTTGTTAGTGCTTATGCCCCACAGGCAGGATGTGAGCTAGAAGAGAAGGAGAGATTCTGGAGTGAGTTAGATGAAGTGATGCAGAGTACCCCAGAGGTGAAAGAGTGGTCATTGGGGCAGACTTCAATGGACATGTTGGTGCAGGAAACAGAGGGGACGATGACGTGATGGGCAGGTTTGGTATCCAGGACTTCTGAAAGAAAAGACAGGAGCATAGGGTGACTTATAAAAGCGGAGGTAGGAGCACACAGGTAGACTGCATCTTGTGTAGGCGATGTAATTTAAAGGAAGTCAGTGACTGCAAAGTAGTAGCGGTTGAGAGTGTTTCCAAACAGCGTAGGATTGTGGTGTGCAGGATGATGCTGAGGAAGGTGAAGAAGGCAAAGGCAGAGCAGAAGACAAAGTGGTTTAAGCTGAAAAGGGAAGAGTGTCATGTCTTCAAGGAGGACTTGAAACTCGCTTTGGGTGGTCAGGAAGTGCTTCAAGATGACTGGACAACCACAGCTAATGTGATCAGGGAGAGTACTTGTAGGTAGGTAGGAGAGTAGTTGGTGTGTCCTCTGGCAGGAGAGAAGATAAGGAGACTTGATGGTGGAATGAGGAAGTGCAGGAGTGTGTACAAAGGAAGAGGTTAGCTAAGAAGAAGTGGGATATAGAGAGGACTGAAGAGAGTAAACAGGAGTACAGGGAGACACAGCGTAAAGCAAAGGTAGCTGTGTCAAAGGCCAAACAGAGGGCGTATGAAGACTTGTATGCTCGGTTGGTGAGGAAAGAGGGAGAAAATGATTTATATAGGTTGGCACAGCAGAGAAATAGAGATGGGAAGGATGTGCAGCAAGTTAGAGTGATTAAGGACCGAGAGGGAAATGTATTGGCTGATAACAGAAGTGTGCTGGGAAGATGGAAAGAGTACTTTGAAGAGCAAATGAATGAGGAAAATGAGAGAGAGAAAAGAGTAGAAGAGGTGACTGTTGAGGACCAGGAATTAGCAAAGATTAGTAAGGGTGAAGTGAGAAGGGCATTGAAGAGGATGAAGAGTGGAAAGGCAGCTGGTCCTGATGACATACCGGTGGAGGTATGGAAGTGTCTCGGAGAGGTAGCAGTAGATTTTCTGACAAAAACAGTCAACAAGGTCTTAGAAAGTAAGAGTATGCCGGAGGAATGGAGGAGAAGTGTGCTTGTGCCCATTTTTAAGAACAAGCAAGATGTGCAGAGTTGTGGCAACTGCAGAGGGATAAAGTTGATGAGCCATATGATGAAGCTATGGGGGAAAATAGTGGAAGCAAGACTAAGGGCAGAGGTCAGCATTTGTGAAAAACAGTTTGGTTTCATGCGAAGAAAGAGCACCACAGATGCAGTGTTTGCCTTGTGGATATTAATACAGAAGTACATAGATGGTCAGAAGGAGCTGCATTGTGCATTTGTGGATCTGGAGAAAGCATATGACAGGGTGCTGAGAGAGGAACTGTGGTATTGCATGAGGAAGTTTGGAGTGGCAGAGAAGTATGTTAGAGTGGTGCAGGACATGTATGACAGATGTAAGACAGTGGTGAGGTGTGCTGTCGGTGTGACAGAAGAGTTCAAGGTGGATGTGGGACTGCATCAAGGGTCAGCTCTGAGCCCCTTCTTGTTTGCTATGGTGAAGGACAGGCTGACAGACGAGGTTATACAATAATCTCAATGGACTATGATGTTTGCAGATGACATTGTGATCTGCAGTGAGAGCAGAGAACAAGTGCAGGAAAATCTAGAGAGGTGGAGGTATGCCCTGGAAAAGAGAGGAATGAAGGTTAGCCTCAATAAAACAGAATACATGTGTGCGAACAAGGACTCAAGAGGAACGCTGAGGTTACAGGGAGCAGAGATAAAGAAGGTGGATGATTTTAAGCACTTAGGCTCAACAATCCAGAGCAATGGAGAGTGTGGAAAAGAGGTGAAGAAGCATGTGCAGGCAGGTTGGAATGGTTGGAGAAAAGTGTCCGGTGTGGTGTGTGATAGGAAGGTATTATCAAGAATAAAAGGATAAGTGTACAAGACGGTGTTGAGGCCAGCGATGTTGTATGGTTTAGAAACAGTGGCCCTGGTGAAAAGACAGGAGGCTGAGCTGGAGGTAGCAGAGATGAAAATGTTGAGGTCCTGTTTGGGAGTAACGAGGATGGATAGGATCAGAAATGAGTACATCAGAGGGACAGCACATGTCGAGGTTTTGGAGACAAAGTCAGAGAGGCTAGATTGAGATGGTTTGGACATGTACAGAGGAGGGATAGTGAGTATATTGGTAGTAGGATGCTGAGGTTGGAACAACCAGGCAGAAGGTCTAGCGGAAGAGCAAAGAGATTTATGAATGTGGTGAAGGAGGACATGGAGGTCGTTGGAGTAAGAGTAGAAGATACAGAGGATCGAGTGAGATGGAGGCGGATGGTTTGCTGTGGCGACCCCTGAAAGGAAAAGCCGAAAGGAAAAGAAGAAGAAGAAGAAGAATAGATAATAGATAAACAATAATACATAATAAGGCTCCTTACCCTTCTTTAGTTGTATAACAAACAAACAAAAAAAACTAAAGAAAAGAAAATTTTTATTGCTCTGACTAAGGATATCTTCTAAATGCAGTAATGAAGAATAACAACACCTGACTACTGCAACCACATATAGTAGCATATCCGTGAATTCTCTTCTTCTCTTTTGGCTTTTTCCCTTTCTCGGGAGTCGCCACAGAAAATCATCTGATTCGCACATTTGATTTGGCATAGGTTTTTATGTCGGATGCTCTTCCTGTCACAACCCTTTAGCAAGGGACAGAAACACGCCAACGGCTTTGCAGCTACTCTTTACGAAAGTCAGCAATGGTTCTTTTACATGCATCTCACCAGAGACAGTGAGAGACAAGGCCCGCATTTGATAACCCAGTTAGCTGCACTGGGGGGACAGTCACAACCTTGTGGGGACTCGACACCCCAACCTTAGGATCAGCGATCCTGTGCCCTAGCCACTAGACCACCACTGTAGTATATCCGTGAATTCTATCATTCGAATTTGTAAGTATATATGGCCTTGTGTACATGTGCATATAAAATGAGCTTCGTAAAGCATTGGCGTGCCATGGATCAAGATGGATTTGAGTGTCCCATACAGAACCCACCCCCCCATGCCTACATGTCAACACCTTTGGAGTACCAACTCTCACTCAACATTGGTGGATGACCTCAATAAATGACCAAAAAGTCAAACAGCCTACTTTAAAATTTCATGTAAAGCCTTCTCAAAAGCATCGAGGCTACTGGGGTTATTTTCACTGCAAATCTGACGCAGTATGTTCAAAATGTGAATACAGGTGCGCTCTCTCTCTCTCTCTCTCTCTCTCTCTCTCTCTCTCTCTCGCTCTCTCTCTCTCTGTCTCCCACACAAGTGATATATTTCCTCTAGTTCTTCTATCTTCTCCTTTTGCTTGTGTCCTCTCTTTTTTCTCCTGAGAGAACGTAACCACAGCACATCTGTAGCCCGGTTCCCTGCAATGTCGTTGTTACATTCACATATCAGAGCCATTGTCTGTCTTGCTTTTCCTCTGATGTATAAAGAAGTATACTGTATTAAAGCCCTAAAACATAATTCATATAGGTTTTAGTCGTTCCTCGTTACTTCTGAGTGTACGGTAAGAGCACATTTTTTGTCTTAAGAAATCTCGAGACTGTGCCGTGTTTAGCATATTTATAAGTTAATATCATTACAAGTTATACTGCACAGCATGTACACTACACACTGTACAGTGGTTTAAACAAAGGTATATAAAAAGTATGTATTATAATGACACCTAATAAATTATAAGTGACCACACACTTTAGTTTAGAAAACAAATATCATGGGTTTGTGTTGGTGATAAACAACGATCAGTGACTCCTGTTAAAGATCAACACAGCATATCATCTTCATCAGCTCGCTTTGTCCGCTGTGCCGCTCTTTGTACTCCAGTCACCTACATGTCCTCCCTCACCACATCTGTAAATCTCCTCCTACAATGCAATCCCATCCTCACTATTCTTCTGCCAGTATACCATTTATCCCTCCTCTGCACATGCTTAAACCATCTCAATCTGCCGTCTTTCATCTGATCCCCAAATTCTCCCTGTGCTATACCTCCCACATATTTATTTCTAATTCTGTCCATTGTTGTCACTCCCTGAGAACATTGTAGCATCGTTATCTCCACCACCTCCAGCCTTTCTCCTGTTTTTAGTTAGTTTTTTGTACGATGCGGAAAAGGGCAAAAAATGGACACATTGGTCAATCTTTTTTATTGCCATCCCTGATACCCAGAGTCAGTTTTTCTCCATTTCATCTGTTGTGTGTTGGGGTTGGGCATGCACGTGTGCAATGCCAGTTGCACATAACATTGTTACATACATTCATTTCATTTTGCATGTTTATTAGCATGTCCCTGATAAAGGGAAAAAGCCGAATGGAAATCTCATTAGCATATCAGCAGACATAAATCATAGGTCATAGGTCACATACACTGTCAGAGGATTGACCCAAATTTCTGTCACTGTTTAAAAATTATAATGGGTTGCAAGAGCTCCACAATGACTGTATTTGTGCCTTTCTCACAGTACTATGTAGCATCGCCATTTACTGTTGGGCTCTTCAGCAAAGCGCTTAAACCCTCAACTGCTCAGTTGCATAAATGAGATATAAATCTGTCACTCTGGATAAAGATTTCTTCCAAATACCAGTGAATGGATTTATTCCTTATTTCTGAATTCAGTCTGCACTGACATTCATGTGTACAGATGTGTAAAGTGTCACATTACAAATCTCATTATCATAACAGAGTTTTAAAGAAAAGTTGAATGGTTCAATTTTTGCTTGAGTTTATCTTCAGTACTGCAATTGTTTTATTCAATTATTTTTTTGCAACTGTTTTTCCTTCAAGTTTGCTCATTACTTCCCCCTCAAGAAATTTCCACTTCGAAAGTGCCATGCAACCAGGGATATCGAATGTGTGTTTTTGACAAAGACCCACAATCATAACAGAATGCAGAATTTTTTTTTTTTTTAATTACAAAGGACAATAAAGGAAACTGTGGTATTTCCTTTGGGAGCAAGAATAAACAGGAATGAAATATCAGGCCCACCCACACCTCATATGTTTTCTTTATTGTACCCCTGCATTTCTTTTCAACCCACTTTGTTGTCAGCTACCCATGCAAACCATCACATAAAAGGAACCATCATATTTTCTTTGTTGATGCAAGTCCTTATTATCTCAAATTAATGGCAAAAAACATGCAAAAAATTACAATGTACCCCTTTTCTAGGTACACACTTTTGGCATTGCCTGCTCCACAATGCCAAAACTTAACTGATAGTCTTAATTTGCTTTTTTTTAATGGTCGGCGGTTCATCAACGGCAGTATGTTTCTATTTGTGTGTGTGTGTGTGTGTGTGTGTGTGTGTGTGTGTGTGTGTGTGTGTGTGTGTAACATCCCACTAAATTTAACTGACAGCAGAGTACACCTGGCTGCTTATGTCATTGGACTATTCCTGCGGAATCAGCCTCAGCTAAGAGGATTGTGTGTGAGAGTGTGAGAAAGGGAGGGAGGATGAGGTGGGTGGAAGAGGTGAAGGGAGGGTGATGGAGAGCGACAGAGAGCAAACGAGGTAGTGATGGAGAGCGCTCGAGGCAGGTGAAAGACAGCAAAGTAGAATGTGAGATCAGTTCTGAGCAGTAGGTGGCATTTTTAACAGCACTTATATTTCTGCTTGCATGTGGGCGAAATGACATACCAAAGGTTTGCTTTTCATCTACAATTGCTTATAGTTTGTTGTTTCTGCATCATGCATTTATGTGCTCCTTGCTATATAAAAAAAAAAGACATTACAGCAGTGTTGGAAGTCCATGCCGCACTGAGTGGGATGGGGTCAGCTTTGTTTAATTCTCTGTGACTCACTACATTGCTTCCGCTCAGTCTTCGACAAATCATTAGTTATTCTCTCTTTGTTTTCTGATATGAGTTTGATTAATTCACGCAAGCATTATTCTGCATATATGAATAAAAATGTCCTTTTGAAAAACAAAGAAATAGCCAGTAGATGCAATGCATGTGCGAAAATGGTATATACTGTATTTTATTTTTTATCAGTTAGTATTTTTCTGTCATAATTCATTGCAGGTAAGGGGCACTCTTTATAAATGTGATGGTAAAAACTGTAAAAACGTGCTCAGAGAGTGGAAGGTAGCTTAGCCACATTATATGGATAATTTAGCAAATATACCCTATATGTGAACTGGGTTATCAAAGGCCGGCCATGTCTCTCACTGTCTATGGTGAGAGGTTCATGTAAAACAACCATTGCTGACTTTCATAAAGAGTAGCTGCATAGCCCTCAGCGTGTTTCTGTCCCTTGCTAATGGGTTGTGTCAGGAAGGGCAGCCTATGTAAAAACCTATTCCAAATCGAATATGCAAATCAGATGATTCGCTGTGGCGACCCCTGAAGAGAGGA
Organism: Plotosus lineatus; assembly: GCA_024760905.1. Lineage (NCBI taxonomy): Eukaryota > Metazoa > Chordata > Actinopteri > Siluriformes > Plotosidae > Plotosus > Plotosus lineatus. Next base: position 29,420,531 of record CM045736.1, read on the forward strand.
AAAAGCGGAAAGGAAAAGAATACCCTATGTGGACTGGTTTTAATTATCTCCGCCAACACTTGGCTGAGAAGGTTATGGATTTGCCAGTGTCTGTTTCTTTGTTTGTTTGTTTGCCTGTTAGAAGGCTTATGCAAAAATTACTGAACTGTTTTTCATCAAACTTGGTGGAGAGATATGGGGTATGGTCCTGGCAAGACCCAGAATCATTTTAGGATATCTAGATCCATGTATTATTTATTAAGTGCTTCTTAAACAAAAAGATTCTTACTGTTAGCAGACTTACACGAAAAATTCCAGTTAGATTTTTATCAAACTTGGGGGATGGGTGGATGGTGGGCCTGGAAAGAACCTAGAAAATTTTGGAGGTGATCCATGCTGAAAATAAATCCAGAAATCTCCAATAAGCATCCCTGTCATTAACATCGAGCAAAGTATTTATACCATGTCTACTTGGGGGAGACATTTCATTGTAACCATTCCCAGGTATGATAATCCATTCGTGCCTGGCTGTGATATCTTGAACTCAATGAGCAATATGTATTTTACAATATGTTTTTGTACTTGGACATGGTCAAATTAGTGGAAAAAGCAACCTTACCTGTTAGAGATTGCACAGTATGCACGTTCACCTCACAGCAAAAAGGTCTTGGGCCAATGTGCCTGGCAAGAGTGTTTCTGTGTGGAGTTTGTATGTACTATTCATACTTGCATAAGTATTCTTCAGGTGCTCCGGTTTACTCCCATAGCCTCAAGGTATGCAAATAAGGCTGACTGTATATTAACAATTGCCCCGAGCTGAAAATGTGAGCATGAAGCTCCGGCTTCACTCGGAGTCAACTGGGATGGGCTCCAGCTTCCATTATCCAGCCAGAAATATTATCTGTGTTTAAGATACATGCACTAGAGAAAGATATTTCTATTTATGAAAGTCATCAGAAATATCATATTTGGCAGTGTATCATTGTTTATGCTGGGCAGATGTTGACACCCAAGCCTCTCTGCGGCTAGGAATTATCTTTTACACCTGAAACTTATTTAAACCATCTTACATTTGTGAACAATCTACCAGTTTTCTCAACTCAAGTGGGAAATTTAATATCTAGCTCTGCTCTCTTACTCATGATTTCAATGCACAGCCAGTAGCCTCAGGGTTTGAGTGGTGATCTGTATGGAAATGTTTTGCATGCTGTTCGTGTCTCGCTTTCATTTCACCTCATTAGGTAGTGCTGCTATAAATTGCCCCATATGTGAAAGCACAAGTATATGGTATCTTGTGGTGGACTGATGTCCTTGTCAGCAGGATGTCCCTATTTGGCCTGTGGCATGGGCCTGTTTGATCAAAATTTGTACTTTAAATGTATTCTAACAGCCTGGAAAGACTCTGGAGTCACTGGCATTCCAGCCAGGATAAGATGTGGAAGATGAACTTTTTAAAACTGGAGAATAAAAAGAATTTACATTGTTCGTTGTTCATTTTCTATAACTGCTTAATCCTAATGAGGGTCGCAAGGAGGCTGGCGCCCATCCCAGCCGGCTCTGGGCAAGGGCAGAGTATACCCTGGACAGCTCGCCAGGCCATCACAGGGCAGAAACATGCTGACGGCTATGCAGCCTACGCTTTTCAAAAGTCAGCAATGGTTCTTATACATGAATCTCTCATTTGTACAGTATATGTATAAATATGTGTGTATGTGTGTGTGTGTGTGTGTGTGTGTGTGTGTGTGTGTGTGTGTGTGTGTGTGTGTGTGTGTGTGGAGAGAGAAAGTGCAAAGTTGTAAAGAGACAGTATAATTGATTGATCTGTCATAGATCTTCAATCCATCAGAATTGGAAATTGTACCTGTCAAATAAAAATTGTAACTTTCATGCTTCTCATACAAAATAGATAAATCTAACTTTCAGATATGAGAATTATTTGTATAACATATCAGTATAACATATAACGGCGTCAGGGTAGGCTTATTGGAGCTTCCTGAGGAAATGCATCATTTGTTGTGCTTTCCCAACCTGGTGGGAGATATTTGTGGTCCAGGTAAAGTCAGCAGAGATGTGGACTTCAAGAAACTTGATGCACTCCACACTCTTTATGTCCTTTCCATTAATGTAGATGGCAGAGTGCTAAGTTTGTTTCAATCTCCTGAGGTCCATTATCATCTTTTTGGTTTTGGAGGCGTTATACATGTAAAATGCGACCCCTACTTACGAAACTACCGCGTTACGAAAAAAGGTGCTGGAATGGATTAATTTCGTAAGTAGGGGGCCATATATATGTATTTATATACATACAGCCAGCCCTCTATTTCGTAAGTAGAGGTGCATTTTACATGTAAAACGTGTGATTCGTTCCAAGGCTCCCAATACTACCCCATAAACACTTTTAAAATTATAAAAGTACATGAATTTTGTATGAAATATGTATGAAATATGTGTGAAAAGTAAAAGAAAATTATTTATTAAACCATTTAAACATTTAATTAACATATTAAACCATTTTATTAACAATTTTTTTTAATTAAACCATTATTAAACATTTTTATTAACCAATTTTTTACTAGCCAAACCAAACAATATTAAACATTATTAAACATTTGTGATGCGCTCCGCCAAGGGCGGGAGGCGTCGTGGACGACACCGGAGCTTTTGGGGCGGAACGTAGCTTGTCCTGACTTCCGATCTGTCAAGCAGGCAAGTGCGCTTTGAACACTTGTTTAGTACTCAACATTCACTCTTTTGTTTGAGCGATCGGAGGTCCGTCTCTGGGGCCCCGGCGTCAGTCGTGACGCCGCCCACACTCGGTGGCGCTGGCCACATTTGTGGCGCGCTCCGTGGCGTGCTCCGTCGCAGCCGACGCCAGAGCATTAGAGACGGGCCGTGGCTTGTCCGGACCTCTGATCTGTCAAGCAGGCAAGTGCACTTTGAACACTTGTTTTGCCCACATTTGGCGGAGCGTGCACATTTATTAAACATTTACTGAATTAAACAACTTAAAAATATTAATATATATATATATATATATATATATATATATATATATATATATATATATATATATATATATATATATATATATATATATATATATATATATATATATATATATACATATACTTTGTAATCATTCTTCTATAATCACCTGAAGAGAGAGGATGGTTTCACCACCCCTCGAAACAGATCTGTAGTGATAAATGGAGTTTCAATAGAAAGTCTTTGTCCTGTCCTTTTATTTTTGTGTATATATATATATGGCTCTCAGAGGATTACATTTTAAAATATGTCTTTTTTGGGCTCTCTTAGTCAAAAAGGTTCCTGACCCCTGGTGTACAGTACACCTTTGGGAAGAAGATATGACATTTTTTATTTCTTTTTGAGTGTTTTCCTTCATTTGTTCAGCCATTCAAGCATCTCACAGCCAAAATAAACACGCTTGTTGTGGAGAGCTACATCTCACCCAGCAGAGCTTTCGGTTACCACACATAAGTATGAACAGCTGGTATCTTTTCCCCCTGATGGTTCCTATTTTGGAATTGTAAAGATTTTACAAAAATGCCATATAATAAATAACATATTTGCCTTGATCCCAGTGCAGCTAACTGGGTTATCAAAGGCCGGCCATGTCTCTCACCATCTGTGGTATGAGGCATGTAAAAGAACCATTGCTGAGTCCGTCAACAGTAGCTGCATAGCCTTGAGCATGTTTTTGCTCTGGCATTGCCTGGCGAGCTGTCCAGGGTGTAATCTGTCTTCGCCCAGAGTCGGCTGAGATGGGCACCAGCCTCCCCGCGCCCCTAATTAGGATTAAGCCATTCAGAAAATGATGACGATGAATTTGGTCAGTACAGTAGGCCCTTGACTATTCGCGGTTTTGCACCCACGGTTTAAGTATTCACTGACTGCCGAGCAACCGGCACGTGATTCAAATTCAGCCAATGGCTGTCCTTGCTCCTGATTGGTTGAGCTGATGTCGCACCCCTTTTTCCTCAATTGCGCACAAGTTGTCAACGAGCCTCTTTTTTGTGTGTTTTAATTACCAGTTAAGCTCTATGATACCACTCAAACCCTATCCGTCTTCTCTGTCTAAGCGATAGAAAACGCTGGATGTCTCTTCTGAAAAAATAAGACATTCTGCTGAGAAACGACGGTTTGCTCTGAACTGTTGTATTAAAATCTTTTTCAATTATGATTCCAGTACAGTACCAAAGTTCATGTTTATGCGTGAGATTTTATGCTCTGTAGCATGTTTAACAAACGATACCAAAAGGATAAACTTTATTACAGTACTCTTCATGTCCTTTTACATTGAACTTGGAGTGACGTCTCTAAGATGGCACTGCCTAGAGGGTGAAGTCGTGGAGTTCTCAGTCAAATTGTTTCTTTGTTCGTTTTAATTTGTTTTATTTGGTTTGTTCATGTTTTGCACTATGCTCGTCTATGACCAGTCGACCCTACTACAGCTATAAGATTGGAGTGTCTTCGGGCGTGTATAACTAAGCACGCTTCAACTGGGCTTCTTGTTAGCCGGGATGCAGCTAGCACTGAGCTAATATGCTAATGCTAGCCGCACCCTGGCTAACAAGAAGCCCAGGCAGAGTTCTCGTTGTCTCCGGCGCTTGGTTTGCACTTCCTGTCATACTGCTTGAAAATGTTCAGTCCCTGCGAAACAAGATGGAGGAGCTTCATGTTCAGATTGCAGCGCAGAGGATCTGCTGTGTTTCTGTGAAACATGGCTTGAGGAGAGTACACCCGACGAGGCACCAGCCGGCTACATGGCCTTCATCCCCTGCAATCCCAAACGCCGGAGCCGTCGTGAGGCCCCGTCCCGCCTGGGCTTCTTGTTAGCTGGGGTGCGGCTAGCATTGAGCTACCATAGCATATTAGTGTGTGTGTGTGTGTGTGTGTGTGTGTGTGTGTGTGTGTGTGTGTGTGTGTGTGTGTGTGTGTGTGTGTTTCGGCTGTAAATTTTTAGTGCTCCCTCAAAAAAAAAAAAAACACACTCATCTCTTTATCTCACACTATCTCTCTCAGTTTTTCAGATTCCTGAGTGTGACTCTTCTGTTCAATATGGCAGTTGCTCAGAATTTTTCTTTGTATGAACTTTGGGGTCTGAAACACAAATGCACAGTTTAAATACTCACACAGAAGTGTACTACCCACACAAAATCACACAAGAAAACAAGAACAACATAAAAAAAACCCATGCACACAGGTTTCATGCCAATTGTGTGCTGTTAATGCTACCCCGACAAGCATGTATGCAAATTTATACACTCATGTACAACTATATGAATATGATACATTTGTGTGGCTTTCAGCAAACTATATACTTAGTCACGCACACCCACACAGATCCACGAGCACACACACACACACACACACACACACACACACACACACACACACACACACACACACACACACACACACACACAAGTAAGACAGAGTGTAAAGGATAACATGCGCTTGATGGATTTGTCTGCAGCCTACTTCCAGGCCGCTTTCGCAGTTATAATTCTCCATCTGATTTTATATTACATAATGCAAGCCCCGCGTTATACCAATCTCATATAATGAAACCCAAAAAAGCATGTAGAGCTGGAGCCAGAATGTCTCACCAACCTCAAAACCTGTTTCTTCAAGTTTGAAGGCTTCCACTTAGTGTGATTTTTCAGACATTTCTCATTTGAACAGCTCGCCAAGACTATCACATATACATCCACATCTAGGGGCTTATTGGAACAGCCAATTGTGCATATCTTTGAACTGTGGGAGGAAACCGGAGTATCTGGAGGAAATCCATGCAAGCATAGGGAGAATATGCAAACTTCAGGGGACTCGACCCCAGAACCTTCTTTCTGTGAGTCAGCGACTAGACCCTTGTGTGTGGTATGATGCATGAGCTACATCAATGTATAAATAAAGATTTCAGAACTGTTTGATTTGGTCTTAGAAGTAGCACCAGTTAAATATCTTGCAATCTTCAGATTTATGAAGAACATTATTGAGTTTTCTTCTCACTGATCCCACTGGATCAAATTTCTTTAAATCAGATTAGACACCAAGAGTCACAAAAAAATAAAACTCTTCTTCTATCTTCCCTTACTCCTTGTGTCCAATATACAGTAATCATATCTGGATAAGTTTGGATTTTCTTCAACTCACTGAAAAAAAAGCAGAACTTGTATTAAAAACCCAACACCGCCCCTCAACTTATGTTATACCAATTTAGAAATGTCACCAAAAGCATCAATAAATTATACATTCATTCTTTTATTCATTTTCTGAACCTCTTGATCCTAATTAGGGTCACGGGAAGGCTAGCGTCCATCTAAGCCAACTCTGGGCAAGGGCGGGTACACCCTGGACAGTTTGCCAGGCCATCGCAAGACCAGCACTCACACAACCATTTACACTCACACCTTAAGGGCGATCTGGAACAGCCACATCAATAAATTATTCAGAGCAAATTGATAATGCATTCTAAACAAAATTTGGATAAATAAATCCGGATGTGGAATAAAAGTGCATACTGGAGACTGGCGGCATGCATTAGACTGCAAATCTGAGGGAAGTAAAAAAAAAAAAAAAAAAATCACAGGAATTCACTGACATACATGAGTGCAACCATTCATGATGCATTTTCCACTTTTATATATTTATACATTTGTGTTCAAGTTCAAAATAAAATACAACACACTCTAAATATAGAATTTCACACCGCTTCTATCAACCCTGTCCTGTTTAACTGTCCTTTCTGTATTCAATACTAAGTTTTTGCTCTCCAGAACACTGCAGGCACTTTTCAGCCCTATACCCTGCCCTGCACGCTCACATCATCTATTAGCATTCTTCTTGTGATGCTTCATTTTCAACTGGCCCGGTATATGGAGCACATTCAGGGTTACATCCTTCAAATGTTGACTTTCATATCCTTAAAGTCTGGAGATTCCTCAGGTTTTTAAACTGAACAATAACACATTTCTTAGGAGCCGGTGGCATAGTGGTTCGGGTGCTGTGCTCATGATTGGGAGGTTGTGTGTTTAAATCCCAGTTAAACCCCCACTGTGGTAAGAACCCTGGGCAACGTCTTAACCACAAGTGTGTCTCTGTTCACCCAGCAGTATAAATGGGTACCAGTAAAATATACTGGGAAAATAACATGCGATGGAATAGCGTCCATCCAAGAGGAGTTGTACTCCTAGTCGCTTCACGCTATGGAAACCCGGGATAAACACCGGCCTGATGAGCCACTATGGCTCGGGTGTAAAAAGCCCAAAGGACTTTACTGAATAACACATTTCTTCATCGCTTACTTTATGCTACTCCAGCTCATTTATCTGATTTCCGCCTCATGTTTCAACTATTGCTCTGTTAATTTTTCAGGGTTTTTCAAATTGACGGCATAGTGGCGTAGTGCTTAGCATGTCCCACCTCACAGGAAGAAGGTACTGGCCCTCTGCCCACCCTTAACATATATGTACAGTTGTATGTAGAAGATTGCATGTGCGTTGGTTTAAAGTTGAAAAACATTCATTCATTCTCTGAAACGCTTAATTCTAATTATACTTGTATACTTTAAGTATACTTGGACAATTAGGACCACCACTGTGTATATATTTATATTGTTTGTTACATATTCAACAAACATAATAAATATAAAATATAAATATAAGCAAGCATATGAATGGAAGAACCCCAGGAATCTCAAGCATGCCTTCTGCATTCAAGCTGAAAATATCACATCATTTTATTGCATATTATTATTATTATTATTATTATTATTATTATTATACCTGGAGTTTTCACAAAGAACCTGAAGTACTACTGTGAGCTCTACAACTAAGACTACTACAAGTGCAAGACATTTATTACTTTACAAGGATCACTTAACTGCAGTATCGCACTCAGAGATATTTTGTCGCTGTCCAGTGTTCAGCTGGAGATGATGTGTGTACGGTGTTGTTGGAAACTAGATCCTACTAATTAAAGTCAATTAAAATTTGACTAAATTCAGTATAACTTATTGACTTTCAATCATTATATATTGTTTCAATATTTTTTTTCTTAATTTTTATGCTTATGTCATGTAAAAAAACATAGATATAACTTTTTCCAGAATGATCCTATTTCCTTTCCTTCGACTCACCTGAGCACATGTAAAGGAATTTTATCACTCTTCTGAACTGATTAATGGTAATTACAGTTGTAAGGAGGCTGGTGCCCATCTCAACCAATTCTGGGCAAGGACAGAGTACACCCTGGACAGCTCGCTAGGCCATTGCAGGGCCGAAACACACTAACAGTAATGCACCCTACTCTTTACAAAAGTCATTAATGCCCCTGTTCATTTTCTGTAACCGCTTAATTCTAATTAGGGTCACAAGGAGGCTGGCACCCACCCCAACCGACTCTGGGCAAGGGCAGAGTACACCCTGGACAGCTTTCCAGGCCATCGCAGGGTGGAAACACGCTGACGGCTTTTACTTGAACCTCACACAATAGACATTGAGAGACATGGCCGGCCTTTGATAACCCATTTAGCTGCACTAGGGGGACAGTGACAACCTTATGGAGAGTGGAGCTTGAACCCCCAAACTTAGGATCAGTGATTCAGCACCTTTATCACCAGTCCACCACCATCACCTCACCCCCCACATTTACAACTATCAGCAATGTAGAACAGTCAATTAGGCTGCTGTACATATTTTTGGATTTTTTTTGATTGAACCATATTTTATTCAGTCAAAAAAAGATTGGGCACAAGTTATCCAACTCAAAGAAGCGATCTCCTCTGTGCATGTTTTTGGAAGGTGGGAGGAAATCAGATTACCTGGAGGAAACCACAAAAGCATGGGGAGAACATATAAAGTCCATTATTCATTCATTCAGTAATACATTAATACAGCAATACATACTATAGCAAGAATTTAATCATTAATTTAATCAATAATTTAATTTTGAACTGCTTAAATATTATTATTATTATTATTATTATTATTATTATTATTATTATTATTATTATTATTATTATATTATTACAGTCTTTTTAAGCCCATTGCTTGTTGCAGAAGTATGTTTCAATGTTCTAAATTACTCTGTGTGTGTGTGTGTGTGGGGGGGGGGGGGGGGGGGGCGTGTGGCATGTGCATGACTGCAGTATGGCAATTTCATCAGACAGGCTTGTAATTGGTCTCAGAGGAGACTCAGAAATGCACCAAAACTTTATGACTCGTGTCCACACTGTCTCTCCTGTGGTGATTTGTTTTCCATTTTAATAACTACACATCTGTACATCTGTACACACACCTGTGGGATTGTGTCTTTGCATTGTGAGGTTTTTTTATTAATACAATGAACCTCTCTATGTGACGTGTGCTTCTGTCTGCTTACAAATGTGTAGTCTCGGCAGTGATCGAATACATAAAGGCAAGCAGTTACACTCTGTGACACAACTTTCAATGACACCACTTCTGTGCTTCTCATAGCAAAGGAGTCTTAGCGATGGTGTTTGTAGTCACAGCCAAGTATTTTTCATCATGGTGCTGAATCTATCCTTAAGCCTATCCTTAAAGAAAGGTTATGTGGACCTAGAAAAAAAATGCATACATCCTTTATTATCCAAGATCAATCAAATACACTGTCCATCCAAAAATATGGCACACACATCAGTACATTATTGTTCTACCTTCAGCCTTTCTTACAGCACATAATCATCATGCCAGTCTTTCAAAAAAAATAAAAAGGTAAGCAATCTAACATTCATTTCCATCCAGTGTTGGGTTCATTTTTCAGCAATAGCTTGAACTAATGAAGGAAAAACTGAACCACTCCATAAAGTCTTCTCCAGCACATCCTGAAAACTTTCAGTAGGGTTAGGATCAGGACTCTGGAATGACTCATCATGCTCCCAGAACAACTCCATTACTATTTGAATCCCCATTGTATATCCATGCCATCAGGAAAGAAAAAGTTCATTGATGTGATAACCTGTTCATTCAGTGCATTCAGCTTATCTTCTGCTTCATGTTATTTGTGCCCTAATGTTGCTGAGCTCCAACCCAACCAACTGGACCAACAATGCCATGGAAATTGCATGCTATGATTAAAGCTAAAGGCCCTCTATGAAAATATTAGTGTGTGCAACTTTTTTTGTCTGGATAGTGTAGTATAGCAATAATATAGTGTATATAGAGCGGTGATATCTCAGGTGAGGATGATTTAACTCTAATCCGAGTCTTTTGTTCATGTACAAAACTTGCTGAAGCCATGCCACTGCATGCTCCTTCAAAGTTCTTTACACATTCATTACACACACACACACACACACACACACACACACACACACACACACACACACACACACACACACACACACACACACACACACACACACACTCACACACACACTCACACACACACACACACACACACACACACACACACACACATTGCTACCCTTCCAAGCTTCCAATGACATGATTTTCCTGAACTACAATTCATAATCAGACAGGCTGAATCCCAAGTCCGGAGCTACAATAGCAGTCAGGGACACAAAGGACGCTTTCTACAGTAAAGTGGCTTTTAATGGTTGCGAAGGCTGTACTATTACAAATCAAGCAATATTAGGGTGGTGCAGTCGACATACGATTTCAGCTTTGCATCATTAGCTGATTCCCTGCTGCACAAAGTGTGCACCTGTTGCTGCTTAGCAACCTTCACAGCTGTGACACAGTATATAAAATTGAATAATTGCACACAATGAATATTGGGATAGATTGGGATGCGGGACCCGTTGGCTTGAAAGAAGAAAGCATTTCCTTTGAATTGCGGCAGACACGGCTGGTCCGTCCACTGTGAGACATTTGATTTTCGAATTCAGCCTTTGAAGCTGGTGGCACCAGAATTGGGATTCAGCAACAGTCTATACTCTTCGTCTCATTCTTATTCACAATGTGAGATCAAGAATTCTGTACTCATCTCATCGTTATTTCAAGCAAGATCACATTAATATAAATCTAATAAAATCTAATAAAAAATACAAGTGTCACAAGCAGGTTCTGAAATCATCCGAGGAGTTCCTTCAGTAAATGTACTTGTAGATGGCAAATGTAGCAGTGATAAATCATCAAGAATTAAAGCATAAACAAAACAAAACAGCTGTAAAATTGGACTAGCATGTGTTTATCCATTTCATTAAAAACAAAGAGTATTCCATACCATGAGCTATTAAAAGTTAACACATTCATAGTCTTCTCTAATAATAAATTTATGACGTAATGACAATGACATCAATGATCATCAGCATTTTTGGTGTGAATATTGGAGCTGTGTAATTGCTCATGCCTATTAATTTTGCGCTGAGGGGTATTACCCACTTTGCGAGGCTATTTTCCAAAATATAACATCATGTCCTTCTCTGTTTCCTTCCTCACTGAATTTCAATCATCTTGTAAATTAACTTGCTTTTAAAGTCCCAGTGACATATGTTGCAAAACAGGAATATAGACGCTGCACAACAACAGAAAACTGGGCAAATTCTAAGAAGAGTTTTGGGCGTTTTGCACGAATATCACCTGACATGTGATGATGAGTGCTGTCACAGAATTTTGATATGTAGTTTTGAACAGTATTTTTTAAAAATTGCATCTACTAAGTCTGGATGTTGGGTCCATTTGTTCGATCTATTGTGTGTTGTACGACATTCTATGGCTGTGTAACGGTAGACCTACAAATCTTGTTGGGTTTTTTTTTTTTTTTTGGCTGCATGCAGTGTTGTACAGCTTTCTTACAGCAATACTATATTTTCTCTATATTAAACTCAATTGAACTCCTTATATATTTATTTGTGTTGTGCAACAGTTTTATAATGTACAAGTATTGGGTGTAAATCAGCCAAGGATCATAGAAATATTATACAGTATATATATATATATATATATATATATATATATATATATATATATATATATATATATATATATATATATATATATATATATATATATATATATATATATATATATATTTTTTTTTTTTTTTTTTAATCTTGCAACAACTCTATCAATTTTGTATGTACATCATCCGGTTTGTATTTAGTTCTGTTACCTCACAATGAGAAGGTTCTGTGTTCAAATGCATGCTCTCACTTTACATGTGTAACCGGTTTCATAAATTCATATTCAGTTTGTCGGTCGTCCCCTTCCCAGCAATCTTTTGTCCATCAATCTACTATCAAAGCTGAGGCTATTGTGCCTTGCTGAAGCTGATCTTACAATATAATACAGCCATATGAATCTCCACTCCAGGCGCTCACATAATAATTGTCCTCTAAATCCCATGAGGCCATATGAAATCCATTTACTATTCAGTCCAGCTGAGAAACAACTTGTATAATATGAAGCAAAAGATATGCTTCAGCTCCCCTAAGGTTTTTATGCACCATGTGTTTTACACATATAAAATATACATGCCTCTCAGAGAATCACTGTCCAGATCTGTAGCCTGATCCAAATACAGGAATATATGTTTGTACTTCATTGACAAATACTCACTAATTCGATGATCCACTTAATTTTTCTAGGGCCGTGGAGGTTAGAGCCGATCTCTGTGAACACTGAGCAAAGGCAGGATACACCCTCAACAGCTCTGCAGACCATCACAGGGCCAACACACACAACCAATCAATTAAAAGACAGTTAACATAATGGACATGTCTTTCGGTTATGGAAGGAAACCAAAGCGCATTGAGGAAACCCACACAGGCATGAAGAAAACAGGCAAACTACACACCCAGGAACCAGGACCTTCATGCTGTGAAGCTGACATGCTATTCACTGTACCACCATGCTGCCTAATGATAAATCATCAACCAAAATGTCTTCAGGTTAAAAAAAGCAAAGGAAAATGTTGAATTGTGCCTACAACAAAGAACTGAGAACCACAAGCTGCATAGCTCACAAGTCACATCATCATTACTAAGCTGTTTATCCTGGTTTGTGCTGCATCCAGAGAGTATCCCAGGAACATTCAGCAGGCCTGGGAAGGCTGGTCCATTGCATGACACACATTCAGAGTTTAGGATAATTAGAGTGTAGCCAATTCACTTACAGACATGGTTTTGGGAAGTGGGAGCAATATGAAGAATCTGGAAGAAACACATTCAACACACAGGAAGAACATACAAAACAAACTTTATTTAGGTGGATCACACCGGAGACTCTGGTGCTGCTGTGTCAGGGTTCTAACAAGAATCCGGCTCAGTTAACTTTAAATTGAAAGGCAATTTTAACAGCATAAAGTAACACAGTGCAGCATAGAAGAAATACATATTTACATTTGGATTCCTAATGAGCAAGTCAGAAGTGAGAGTGGCACAGAAAACTTTCCGAAATAACATGAGAAAAGAACATTGAGAGGAACAGGACACAAAAGGTAATCACACACACACACACACACACACACACACACACACACACACACACACACACACACACACACACACATGCACACGCACACATGCACACGCACACGCACGCACACACGCGCGCACACACACAAGGCGTGGTAAGTTCTTCTATGAATATGATGAACATTAAAGCAAGTGCTGGGCTATTAAGATGTTGTTGTTGTTCATGTGCTCCTGCCCTGTCGGTATTGATTGAGGTTAATTGCAGTACGATGCACTTTTGCGAGTGCCCTGCGGAAACATTTTGGCCCCAACTCGGCCTCATCCCATTGTGTGGCTCCAGCAACCCTTTTTTCAAAATCTTATTGCTTTGATCCCTGTGCAATCGAATCTCCATCCAGACTCTTGTTAATCGTATTGACCTTTTGATAATGCCATTGCTATTGAACCCTTTACAAAGGTCCTTTAACAAAACCACAGAGGAGCCAACTACAAAAAAAAATTAAAAAGGGAAAAATTGAAAAGTGAAAATGGTTTTAGAAGCACTGTTGCCAGAATAGATATTAAGGAAACTGCAACACGCTATGTGGCCAGCATTAGTAGGATATATTGCAATAATAATAATAATAATAATAATAATAATAATAATAAAATGAGCAGGCTGCATAGCCATCAGCGCGATGGTCTCGTGAGCTATCTAGGGTGTACTCTGCCCTCGCCCAGAGTCGGCTGAGATGGGCACCAGCCTCCCCACGACCCTAATTAGGATTAAGCAGTTCAGAGAATGAATTAATTAATTAATTAATAAATAATAATAATAATAATAATAATAATAATAACAATACAGTTTACTCAGAGATGCTTACAAGTTTAAAAAAAACATACAACACAATAAATAAAATGAAATTAATCACACTTCACCAATTATAACATAGTGTCTTTTGACTTATGATCTTAACATGAACAAGTCAGTGCTTGGATGCATTTTTGGAGAGACCTATGCTTTGAGAATTCCCTGTTGCCCCAGGTCTGCTTGGTAAGTGGTAAGTGTAAGTTGTAAGTGGTACGGATGTAAGTTTTGCATCAGTGGAACAGACTGCTGGATGGAGTTCCGTAGTAAAGCATGCCAGTGTTGTACTGGTGGCCTGATTATGGAGAGCTATAGAGCAGTTCTAGAGAACTTTCAAATAAATATGTAGGACAGAACACCATTGAAGCTTCTGTAGAAGAAGAGTAATGTGCTTTCAGGAGAGCGAGAAAGTGTACAGACATAAAACAGAGTTATGAAGGTATTGATGCTTATTTATAGCTTTGAATTGTGTTCTAGAAAGAATTCTGTTGTAGGAGTCAATAGAGTTCTGGATGTGATGAAGACATGGGCATGGATTTAAACCTTGTGGCTAAATGGGATCTCAAGGTTCTCCCTGTGCTTCTGTAAGTTTCCTTTGAGTACTCCCACAGGAATGTGCATCGGTCAGCAGGTGAATCTTGATTTCCGTGAGGTTTTAGTGTGAAGTACTGTTTGAGCTCTGCAACAAATTAGTGACATGTTCAGGGTGTACCCAACCTCACACCAAGGGTCAGGCAAGATTGGCACAGTTCTTGTGATTTAATTGGTGTGATGTTTGAAGGAGTGGTTGCTGTTAAAATGGCACTAGGGTTATGGTTGTGTGGGCAGGAAGGAGACTGTAATTACTGATAGTGTGTCAGAAATTGTGGCTGGTGTTGGTGAGGGATTTAGTACCCATGTCAATGATGCCTAATTTATCAGTTCACCTTGAGAGTTGAAAGTTGGCTTGTGAAGGTGAGGATCCTGTCAACTTTTGGTTCTGCAATGTACAAAATGAATCAAAGAGGACAAGCACTGAACCTTAGGGGACACCTTGTGAGAAAGGAGCAATGAAAGACATGCTGTCTTTGGTATTGACAAATGATGGTCTACCATGTTAGCACTGGTAGTATGTATAAACTCCAAACAAATTCTCCAGTCAACTCAGGGATTCAAACCCAGAAACTGCTTGTTGTGAGGTGACTACTGAGCCATCATACAGCCCCCTGATTTATTACCAGTCATATTCAGTTTTTTCTTGATTTATTGCCAGTTGTAATTGGATTTGTCTCTGATTTATAACTGCAGATATTTAGAAGCATCTCTGATTTATTACCATTTAAATACAAACTTGTTTCTGATTTATTGTCCACCGTATTTCCACTTGTGTCTGATTTATTCCCACATACTTAGAATGAATCTTGGTGTCACGCAAATACCATTGGCTTGTATGTGTCTAAAAAATGACCAGTGGTAAAATGAACATGTACAATCCAACATCCAGCATGATTAATGCAAGATTCTTGATAGTTCTCAAGCAGACTTTGTAAATTTTGTCTGGTTTTCAGTTCTGATCTTGATGCTTTTATGTGGATTTGATCTTGATTCAGCCTTGATCTTCATCATAGCGAGTTCTGATCTTGGATTTGTCTTGGAATGATTGACTACATTGTAGAATCAAAGCCTTCTGATTATGCTTGTGCACTTTCTTGGCATTTGACGTTTTCTCTTATTCCTTTAAGAAATGAGGCAAGACCGGGTGGACAATGAGCCATGGTGTTAGCTTGAATCAACAGCAGACAGGGCACACAAACATAAGGAAAGCTGGGTGTGATACCAGTGATACTGGCATGCGTGATTCTGAACTGCACTTTCACTTTTTTTTTTTTTTTTTGGTTAATGTACTTAAAACTCGCATGTTTCAGTTAGATGAAGTGATGCAGAATACCTCCAAAGATGAAAGATTAGTCATTGCAGCAGACTTCAATGGACATGTTGGTGCAGGAAACAGAGGGGACGAGGAAGTGATGGGCAGGTTTGGTATCCAGGACAGGAACGCAGAAGGACAGATGTTGGTAGATTTTGCAAAAAGGATGGAAATGGCTGTGGTGGATACTTTCTTCCAGAAGAGAGAGGAGCATAGAGTGACTTATAAAAGCGGAGGTAGGAGCACACAGGTAGACTACATCTTGTGCAGGCGATGTAATTTGAAGGAAGTCAGTGACTGCAAAGTAGTAGCGGGTGAGAGTGTTGCTACACAGCATAGGATGGTGGTGTGCAGGATGACGCTGATGGTGAGGAAGGTGAAGCAGGCAAAGGGAGAGAAGAAGAAAAAGTGGTGGAAGCTGAAAAAGGGAAGAGTGTCATGTTGTCTTCAAGGAGGAGTTGAAACAGGCTTTGGGTGGTCAAGAATTGCTTCCAGATGACTGGACAACTACAGCTAATGTGATCAGGGAGACAGATAGGAGAATACTTAGTGTGTCATCTGGAAGGAGAGGAGATAAGGAGACTTGGTGGAGGAATGAGGAAGTGCAGGAGTGTGTACAAAAGAAGAGGTTAGCTAAGAAGAAGTGGGACATAGAGAGGACCGACGAGAGTAAACAGGAGTACAGGGAGACACGGCGTAAGGCGAAGGTAGCAGTGTCAAAGGCCAAACAGGGGGCATATGATGACTTGTATGCTCGGCTGGAAAGTAAAGAGGGAGAAAATGACTTATACAGGTTGGCACAGCAGAGAAATAGAGATGGGAAGGATGGGCAGCAAGTTAGACTGATTAAGGACAGAGAGGGAAATGTATTGACTGATGACAGAAGTGTTCTGGGAAGATGGAAAGAGTACTTTGACGAACTGATGGATGAGGAAAATGAGAGAGAAAAAAGAGTAGAAGAGGTGACTGTTGAGGACCAGTAAGTAGCAAAGATTAGTAAGGGTGAAGTGAGGAGGGCATTGAAGAGGATGGAGAATGGAAAGGCAGTTGGCCCTGATGACATACCGGTGGAGGTATGGAAGTGTCTAGGAGAGGAAGCAGTAGATTTCCTGACAAGAACATTCAACAAGGTCTTAGAGAGTGAGAGGATGCCAGAGGAATGGAGGAGACGTGTGCTGGTGCCCATTTTTTAGAACAAGGGAGATGTGCAGAGCTGTGGCAACTGCAGTGTTTGCCTTGAGGATGCCTTGAGGCAAGAATCTCCATGGACTATGATGTTTGCAGATGACATTGTGATCTGCAGTGAGAGCAGAGAACAAGTGCAGGAAAACATAGAGAGGTGAAGGTATGCCCTGGAAAGGAGGGGAATGAAGGTTAGCCTCACTAAGACAGAATACATGTGTATGAATGCCAAGGACCCAAGAGGAACGGTGAGGTTACAAGGAGCAGAGATAAGGAAGGTGGAGGATTTTAAGTGCTTAGGCTCAACAATCCAGTGCAATGGAGAGTGTGGAAAAGAGGTGAAGAAGCGTGTTCAGGCTGGTTGGAATGGTTGGAGAAAAGTGTCCGGTGTGATGTGTGATAGGAAGGTATCGGCAAGAATGAAAGGAAAAGTGTACAAGACGGTGTTGAGGCCAGCGATGTTGTATGGTTTAGAAACAGTGGCCCTGGGGAACAGACAGGAGGCAGAGCTGGAGGTAGCAGAGATGAAAATGTTGAGGTTCTCTTTGGGAGTAACGAGGATGGATAGGATCAGGAATGAGCACATCAGAGGGACAGCACATGTAAGACGTTTTGGATACAAAGTCAGAGAGGCTAGATTGAAATGGTTTGGACATGTACAGAGGAGGGATAGTGAGTATATTGGTAGTAGGATGTTGTTGGAACTACCAGGCAGAAGGCCTAGAGGAAGACCAAAGAGACGATTCATGGATGTGGTGAAGGAGGACATGAAGGCAGTTGGTGTAAGAGTAAAAGATGCAGAGGATAGGGTGAGATGGAGGCAGATGATTCGCTGTGGCGACCCCTGAAGGTAAAAGCCGAAAGGACAAGTAGAAGTACTTAAAACTGTCAGTTGTACTTGATTCATTAATTTTTAAGTAAGCTTGAAACTTGTGTTGGGATGTGCATGCCCTGAAATAGATTTGAGTATTGTGTTGGAAGTGGATCTCAGTTTATTACATTATATCATAATTTTCTGGAGAGAACCCTGTCTATTTTGACAGGATTTACTATACAGTATATAATGTGAAACAGCTCTAATAATGATAGCATGCTCCCAAAGTGTAGTCTAGACTTCTGCGGTACAGAAGATACTTTTATGGCCATCATCATTATCAAGACCTTCAAAGAACACCATCATCTCTCTCTTCATTTCCCTCATCATCTTCCACCGCATTCTTTCAGCATATTTCTCACCATGTACTTTCACCCTTCCATTCATTCTCACTTCCTCCTGTGGACCTATGACATCTCTATTAATCTCTTTCATTTCTTTCTTTTCAGTTCATTCTCCCCATTGTATTACTTCTATCTGCCTTCATTATGTTCTTTCTTTTCTTCATTAGTCGTCCCTGGCTCATCTCTGTTTTCCTCATGTTGTATTCATGCCCTCTCTAAATTATCACTCCCATTCCTCTTACCTCTCCGTGTGTGTGTGTGGGGGGGTGGCTAAATAAATTATTTTCTTCATCCGTCTTTTCCTGCATGAGTTTTAATATTTTATTTATGCACACTGATCTCCCTCGGAGGTATGCACACACACACACACACACACACACACACACACACACACACACACACACATACACACTAGAGCCCTGCGCGGGGCAGGTTTCAGCCCGCAGCCCGTGGATCCCCGCGGGCACAAATTTAAAGTCAGACTTTTAGTTTGCAGGGTGGGGCGGGTCAATTTGAAACTTATGTGGGGCAGGGCAGGCTGAGAATGATCCAAGTTTTGCGGGGCGGGCTGTGGGCTGCGGGTTATGTCACGGATTCATGCAGGCTGTTGAGGGGCTAAAGAGCACTTCAACAAATTATACTGCAGTGTCTCTCCCTCACGCCAGTCCCAAGCCCGGATAAATGCAGAGGGTTGCATCAGGAAGGGCATCCGGCGTAAAACAAATGCCAAATAAACTATGCGAATCACAAGAAAGAACCACATACCGGATCGGTCGAGGCCCGGGTTAACAACGACCGCCATCAGTGCCGTCAACCAACAGGGTGCTGATGGAAATTGGACTACTGTTGGTCGAAGACGTCGAAGAAGGAGAGGCGGGAGGCGTGTCCGTTGCCAGAGAGAGAAGAGGAAAGGCATGAGTCTAGGACTGAAAGTAGGGACTTTGAATGTTGGAACTATGACAGGAAAAGGTAGAGAGCTGGCTGACATGATGCAGAGGAGGAAGGAGACCAGGTGGAAAGGTCGCAAGGCTAGAAGCATAGGAGCAGGGTTTAAGCTGTTTTATCACGGTGTGGATGGGAAGAGAAATGGAGTCGGAGTCATCTTGAAGGAGGAGTTTGCCAGGAATGTTCTAGAAGTGAAAAGAGTGTCAGACAGAGTGATGAGTCTCAAGTTAGAAATTAAAGGTGTGATGGTCAATGTTGTTAGTGCTTATGCCCCACAGACAGGATGTGAGCGAGAAGAGAAGGAGAGATTCTGGAGGGAGTTAGATGAAGTGATGCAGAGTACCTCCAGAGGTGAAAGAGTGGTCATTGGGGCAGACTTCAATGGACATGTTGGTGCAGGAAACAGAGGGGACGAGGAAGTGATGGGTAGGTTTGGTATCCAGGACAGGAACGCAGAAGGATAGATGTTGGTAGATTTTGCAAAAAGGATGGAAATGGCTGTGGTGAATACTTTCTTCCAGAAGAGAGAGGAGCATAGGGTGACATAAAAGTGGAGGTAGGAGCACACAGGTAGACTACATCTTGTGCAGGCGATGTAATTTAAAGGAAGTCAGTGACTGCAAAGTAGTAGCGGGTGAGAGTGTTGCCAAACAGCATAGGATGGTGGTGTGCAGGATGATGCTGATGGTGAGGAAGGTGAAGAAGGCAAAGGCAGAGCAGAAGACAAAGTGGTGGAAGTTGAAAAAGGAAGAGTGTCAGGTTGTCTTCAAGGAGGAGTTGAAACAGGCTTTGGGTGGTCAGGAAGTGCTTCCAGATGACTGGACAACTGCAGCTAATGTGATCAGGGAGACAGGTAGGAGAATACTTAGTGTGTCATCTGGAAGGAAAGTAGATAAGGAGACTTGGTGGTGGAAGGAGGAAGTGCAGGAGTGTGTACAAAGGAAGAGATTAGCTAAGAAGAAGTGGGACATTGAGAAAACCGAAGAGAGTAAACAGGAGTACAGGGAGACACAGCGTAAGGCAAAGGTAGCAGTGTCAAAGGCCAAACAGAGCGCGTTTGATGACTTGTATGCTCGGTTGGAAAGTAAGGAGGGAGAAAATGATTTATATAGGTTGGCTCAGCAGAGAAATAGAGATGGGAAGGACGTGCAGCAAGTTAGATTGATAAAGGACAGAGAGGGAAATGTATTGACTGATGACAGAAGTGTGCTGGGAAGATGGAAAGAGTACTTTGAAGAGCTGATGAATGAGGAAAATGAGAGAGAAAAAAGAGTAGAAGAGGTGACTGTTGAGGACCAGGAAGTAGCAAAGATTAGGAAGGGTGAAGTGAGGAGGGCATTGAAGAGGATGAATAATGGCAAGGCAGTTGGTCCTGATGACATTCAGGTGGAGGTATGGAAGTGTCTAGGAGAGGTGGCAGTAGATTTTCTGATAAGAACATTTAACAAGGCCTTAGAGAGTGAGAGGATGCCAGAGGAATGGAGGAGAAGTGTGCTGGTGCCCATTTTTAAGAACATGGGAGATGTGCAGAGTTGTGGCAACTACAGAGGGATAAAGTTGATGAGCCATACAATGAAGTTATGGGAAAGAATAGAGGAAGCTAGACTAAGGGCAGAAGTCAGCATTTGTGAACAACAGTTTGGTTTCATGCCAAGAAAGAGCACCACAGATGCAGTGTTTGCCTTGAGGATGTTAATGGAGAAGTACAGAGAAGGTCAGAGGGAGCTGCATTGTGCCTTTGTGGATCTGGAGAAAGCATATGACAGGGTGCCGAGAGAAGAACTGTGGTATTGCATGAGGAAGTCTGGAGTGGCAGAGAAGTATGTTAGAGTGGTGCAGGACATGTATGAGAGATGTAAGACAGTGGTGAGGTGTGCTGTCGGTGTGACACAAGAGTTCAAGGTGGAGGTGGGACTGCATCAAGGGTCAGCTCTCAGCCCCTTCTTGTTTGCTATGGTGATGGACAGGCTGACAGACGAGGTTAGACAAGATTCCCCATGGACTATGATGTTTGCAGATGACATTGTGATCTGTAGTGAGAGCAGAGAACAAGTGCAGGAAAATCTAGAGAGGTGGAGGTATGCCCTGGAAAGGAGGGGAATGAAGATTAGCCTCAGTAAGACAGAATACATGTGCATGAATGACAAGGACCAAAGAGGAACAGTGAGATTACAGGGAGCAGAGATAAGGAAGGTGGAGGATTTTAAGTACTTTGGCTCAACAATCCAGAGCAATGGAGAGTGTGGAAAAGAAGTCAAGAAGCGTGTGCAGGCAGGTTGGAATGGTTGGAGAAAAGTGTCCGGTGTGATGTGTGATAGGAGGGTATCGGCAAAAATGAAAGGAAAAGTGTACAAGACGGTGTTGAGGCCAACGATGTTGTATGGGTTAGAAACAGTGGCCCTGGGGAAAAGACAGGAGGCAGAGTTGGAGGTAGCAGAGATGAAAATGTTGAGGTTCTCTTTGGGAGTAACGAGGATGGATAGGATTAGGAATGAGCACATCAGAGGGACAGCACATGTAAGACGTTTTGGAGACAAAGTCAGAGAGGCTTGATTGAGATGGTTTGGACATGTACAGAGGAGGGATAGTGAGTATATTGGTAATAGGATGCTGAGGCTGGAACTACCAGGCAAAAGGCCTAGAGGAAGACCAAAGAGACGATTCATGGATGTGGTGAAGGAGGACATGAAGGTCGTTGGTGTAAGAGAAGAAGATGCAAAGGATAGGGTGAGATGGAGGCAGATGATTCGCTGTGGCGACCAATGAAGGGAAAAGCCGAAAGGAAAAGAAGATAGAAGCTCCCCGACAGAACTCTCCTCTCTGCTGGTGATTCACATCAGTGCAGGCTGAGTTCTAAACAAGTTCAACGGCGCCCTTAAGTCCGTATAACCCACAGCAAATACACTACTTTCGGTATTGAGCGCCTCACATATTGTAAGCGTTGATTGGCTGTTTTAAGCTTCATGTAAAGTGAGTCAGCTCAGCTTCATGTTATGTGACTCTGGTAAAAACACATATTTGGCCAAAATGTCCTACCCTGGAAAATCTGCTGGCCAAAACGTCCATGGCCAAAACGTCCAGGCTAAAACGTCCTGGCCAAAATATCCGTTGGCTAAAACGTCCGTTCACTGTGACTCTGCAGGCAAGTTTATATTGTTACTTAACTTAGGCATAGAGCATACTTCACTACTGGGATAATCGCCATATTCCTTTTATGCATGCAATCTAAAGTCCTGATTGAATGAAAGATACACTGGGTATCTATCATATAACTTACTGCATTGATAACTGAATTATCATTGTAATTGTGCAATGTTAGTTGTTGATTTTAATGTAACTTTTTATGGTTTGAGTGAATTAAAGGATGGATATTAATATGTAGTTATGTTGAGCGGGCTGCGGGGCGGGTACGGGCTCAGAATCAGAAACTCACTGCAGGGCGGGGGGCTGTGGGCTGAAGTATTTTGTTTGGGGCGGGCTGCGGGCCAGGTCAGAATTTCACTTGCGGGGCGATGCGGGCTGACCTACAAGGGTAAATGTGTGGGGCGGGCTGCGGGCCACAATTCTAATTTGCGGGGCGGGCGCGGGCTTGTGATCTAGGCTGGCGAAGGGCTCTAATGCACACGTACACACACACGCATACACACGCACGCACGCACACATGCGCGCACACACACACGCACGCACACACATGCATACACATGCATGCATGCATGCATGCACACACCCACGAACACACACACTTTTTGGAAGTTATTTATTGTTTTTAGTATCAGGGAGAAAAACCTTAGATGGCAAGATACATTTTCAGATCGTTTAGAAGGAGTAGAGTAGAGCTGGAGGAAGAAGAAACAGTGGAATGAAAAAATGTGGCGATGTAGTTCTGAGGAATAATATTAATGCTTTGAAAGGAAGCACAGAGTGTGGAGGAAGTGAGCTATGGATCAGAAAGAGTTCTGCACTAAAACATTGACGACCATGAACCCAGTTTGACCTTGTGTGCGTGTGTGTGTGTGTGTGTGTGTGTGTGTGTGTGTGTGTGTCGGGGGGTAGGAGCATTTGATCAGACGCAGTGATGTAGTCTCCCAGTGCAGCTAACTGGGTTATCAAAGGCCGGCCATGTCTCTCACTGTCTGTGGTGAGGAGCATGTCAAAGAACCATTGCTGACTTTCATCAAGAGTAGCTGCATAGCCATCAGTGTGTTCCTGCATTGAATTGGCCTGTGGGGTTGTCCAGGATGTACTCTGCCTTTGCCCAGAATCAACTGAGATGAGCACCAGCCTCCTCGTGACCCTAATTAGGATTAAGTGGTTCAGAAAAATGGATGAATGAATGGATAAGTGATGCAGTTTGTGGAGCATAGGATGTAAAGGATTTAAAGACATCTGTGGTTTGCACTATCTGCACTTTAGTATCAGGAGGAAGAGCACTGTCTGTGTGTGTGTGTGTGTGTGTGTGTGTGTGTGTGTGTGTGTGTGTGTGTGTGTGTGTGTGTGTGTGTGTGTGTGTTTCTTAGTAGAGTCAGGGTAATATGGCTCGGGGGTATAGAACTCTTTGTGGGACACAACCTAATTGTCTCCCCTTCTGTAGCCTGTATAACAGCACTGTAATCTAATGAAAGGTGGAAAATATCTCTTAAATATACTGTGATCTCTCTCTGGTTTGCCCTCTCTCTCTCTCTCTCTCTCTCTCTCCCCCCCCACCACCACCACTGCCCAAATGGGTGGTGCAGTTATCTCTCTTCCGCAGAAAGCCTCTCCTTCACTCAGTTCAGTCAGATACAAAGTGAGAAACTACTGCCACTACATCCCCTAAACTTAATGTTTTTTGTGCATTGCTCTTATCACACACTTCTGCCTTGATTTGCGTTTTATTTAGAGCAGGCCCACACTAAAAATACATATTTTGTTTGGTTGGAAAATGCATCTAAATTTAACTTTCAATTTACTTTGAATGGAGCTTTCCGAGTCCTGGGATCTCTGGGAATATCAAATAAGCATACTGCATGAGTCGCAAAATGCAGTTGCAACAAGGGATAAATAGGTGGTCTAGTGGTATAGGGCGCAGGATTGCTGATCCTAAGGTTGGGGGTTCGAGTCCCCACACGGTTGCCACTGTCCCCCCAGTGCAGCTAACTGGGTTATCAAAGGCGGGCCATGTCTCACTGTCTATGGTGAGAGGCATGTAAAAGAACCAGTGCTGACTTTCGTAAAGAGTAGCTGCAAAGCCATCGGCGTGTTTCTGTCCCTTGCTAAAGGGTTGTGACAGGAAGGGGATTCGACGTAAAAACCTATGCCAAATCAAATGTGCGAATCAGATGATTCGCTGTGGCAATTCCCAAGAACGGGAAAAAGCTGAAAAAAGAAGAAGAGTGAGCAAAAGAGCCGCATATTAGTTAGTAAGTTGGTTAGTTAGTTAACTAGGTGAAGACGGGGTGCAGGAATCAGTGAGTGAGTGAGTGAGTGTTTGTGTCAGGAAGTCGGGGAGCGAATGGGGGAATGTAGAGTACAATAGTGTGTGGATGCAGAGGACAGAGTAAGAAGGGAGGGGAAAACACGTGAAGGGGTTGGGGACTGGGGGAGTGAGTGATTAATTGAGTAAGTGCATGATTAATTCAGTGGGTAAGGAAGTGAGTGATTGAGTGAATTAGTGATTATTTGAGCAAGTGTTTATTTAATTGATTTATTGACTGAGGGAGTGAGGAATGAGGAAGGGAGCAAGGGAGTGTGTGACTAAGGGATGGATAGTGTGAGGAAGTGAGAGTGAGGGGTGAAGAAAGAGAGCAACTGAGGGAGGGAGTAAGTGAATGAGCAAGAGAGTGATTGAGGAAGAGTGCGAGAGAGTGAAGGAGTGGACTAGTGAGAGGAAGAGTGAGTGAGTCAGTGAGGAAGAAATGAACGGAAGGATTGAATGAGTGGTGTGTGATAATGTAGCATTTACTACCATCGTGTTGTTATGTGGGCCCTGCAATGGCCAGCTGAACTGTTCAGGGTGTACCCTCCTTTGCCTAGAGTCGGCTGAGATGGGCTCCAGCCTCTTCTCGACTCTAATTAGGATTAAGCGGCTCAGAAAATGAATGAATGAATAAACAGTCACAGAACAGCTTTATATCCATTCATTCACTTATGGAACTGCTTAATCCTAATCAGAGTCATGGGGAGGCTGAAGCTCATCTCAGCTGACTCTGGGCCAGGGCAGAATACACCCTGGAAATCTTGCCAGGCCACCGTAGGGCAGAAACATGTTGGCATGCTACGCAGTTACTCTTTTCAAAATTCATCAACGGTTCTTTTACATGCCTCACACAATAGACGGTGAGAGACATGGCCGGCCTTTGATAACCCAGTTAGCTATTGGGGGTGGGGGTGGGCGGGGACAGTGACAACCCATTGACAGTGAGGCTTGAACCCCCAACTTTAGGATCAGTGATCCAGTGCCTTCCCACCAGGCCAGCACTGCCCCTTATCTCAATATATGCTAAAAGCTTATAGTAGTAATTAGTATTTTGGGGATTAATTAGTTATTGATGAGTTTATAGGTAGTTAATAATTTATTAATTAATATCTTTAGTGAATTTTGAAGGTTGACTCAAAACCCTCGAGACACTACAACGATATCTAACAAAGGCACATAATGTCATAGCCAATTTAAAATGCATGGTTTCGCACTGACTCATCTACATCCCGAGCCGACCACGATACTCCTGGGGCCGATAAAAAGATTGAACTCTCCATGCCATGCAGTTAAAGGACGCTGGAGGATAAATAAAGCAAAATGTCTGAAAGTAAGTGTTTCTCATGTAGCATAGTGTGTGCTTAAAAAAAGACATAGAACTGGACACATGTTCATATACGGCGCTTGCAGGGAAAATAAAATAAATTGAATGCAGATTTAGACTCTGTTTGCAGTTTGCCTGTTCATGTTGGTTTTCTCCATGTATTCTAGTTTTCTCACACAGTTCAAGGATATGGACAGTAGGAGAATTGGTTGTTCCAAATTGCTGAGTTTGTGTTGCCCTGCAGTGGTCTGGCAAGCCGTTGAGGGTGTGTCATGCCTTCACCCAGTGTCAGCAGAGCCCATCTAGAAGTAGGATTAAGCAGATCAGTAACTGAGTGAGAATAAGTACTGAAGTCAGTTTGAACCCTGAGCAGCCAACGCTTTCTATCACTGTTACCACCTTCTTATACAGTTTATAAATCATTTATACGGTATATTCCTGCAGATATAGGCAAGACATAGGGCAGTAGTGGCCTGGTGGTATTGGAGCTGGATCGCTGATCCTAAGGTTGGGGGTTCGAGTCCCACTTTCCACAGGGTAGTTCCTTTTTTTTGTGTGGGTTTTATTTCCTGTATTCCTGGGGTTCCCATTCCACAATAAACTCCACATCTGTGCATTCATGACAAGTAGAATTCAGCATTTTTTATTTTCTATGGAAGCTGCTGAAGACTACAGCACACAGTGATGATCACTAATGACTAACCTGCAGGGCGTTACACACCAGTCACTGTGCAGTTCACTGACTGTGTGCAAACCAATCAGAGTAAACATACTGTTACTGCTATAATGGAATGAATTAATGCAAGGATACGTTTCTCTCATAATTTTAAGGCTGATCCACATAGGGAAAACTTTTTTCAACCATAGCAATGTTAGTTGTGTGAGCATGAGCCTTCATTTTATCATATACATATACCTGGGCCTAGAAGAAGTGCCATCTTTGTGCATAGAAATCTGCACAATAGAATTCATCCTTTAGTTGCTTAGGTCCCCTTTCATATTTATTAATTTCTAGCTTACAGGAGAAATAAAGACTGTACAGGATATTTAGTCAAATC
This sequence comes from Plotosus lineatus, assembly GCA_024760905.1. Taxonomy (NCBI): domain Eukaryota; kingdom Metazoa; phylum Chordata; class Actinopteri; order Siluriformes; family Plotosidae; genus Plotosus; species Plotosus lineatus. The sequence continues at coordinate 29,447,868 of CM045736.1, forward strand.
GCTTGGCACTTTCAATCACTGTACAGTGTTTCTGACAGTTATATCAGTGCAAAGAAAACTGATTGCAGGATATAATCATTTCACATAAATCCATCCGATCCTCATGATTTTGTGAAACCTTCACTTGTACCCAGTCTCCAAAACTTGTCTAATCTTTACATTATACTGTGTTTCATTAAACATGGCAGTTCCCCATGCAAATCATTTTCCATATCATCAACCGAGAATCAACAAGGCACCTTGTGAATGAAATGGCAGATACACCTTGGTAATTCTCGGCTGATGATACTTCACCATTCTTCACTTTACACTTTTATGCTTTCGAGACATCAAGATGCAGACATGAGCAACTATTTTTGTAATTCCACCTGCAAATAAAAACAATCAAAACTTTTTTTTAATCTTTTAACTTTTTTTTTCATGAAGAGATTGACTTTTCATCCAGATCGGTCATTGGTATCTTGCTCGTGTCAGATCTATCCATGCATACCGTTTGTCGACGTTCTGTTGATTCAGAAATCTGTCACAAGCCCCAAGTTCTCTCACGTGTTTTGTACGACTAGCTGTATGCATCAGAAAACTTCACTCCCAAACAAGGTAATTTATCAAAGCCAACCCTGTCACACATCCCATTTAAATCCCCTTAAATACCTCGACTGGATCATAATCACTCAAGATGTTCAAAAAATAAGGTCAAATATAATCAGATACTGTTTCAAATTACTTTTTTCAAATTGTACAATTAAAAAACCCTCTATGAGTGAAACATGTTGTCATGAGATTGCTGTCCTCAGTCAATGGTTCTTGGTTAAAAGCCTTTGACAATGTTTGGTAAGGACATGAGCTACTGAAAACATTAGCAGTGGTGTTGCTCACCAGTAGCATTTGTACAGATTCCTCACCATCCCTGCACACAATAGAGTGGAAACTTGGTATTCTGCATTACTTTAATAGATGTCACTTTTTTTTTTCAATGCCCCTCCCACCCCAGCCAATGAAATATTAGTGAATGATTGAAAATAAACAGTTTTCCTATTCAGCCATGACTAAACCTAGTGCATAATAACAGCAAGCTTTTCCTTACCATTTTCACTACAAACTCATTAAGGATCTAAAAGATATACTTTATAAATATAGATAATTATATATATTATATATGTGTATTCTGCCCTCACCCGGAGTCATCTGGGATGGGCGCCAGCCTCCCCGTGACCCTAATTAGGATTAATCTGTTACAGAAGATGAAGGAATGAATATTTTCTGTAATTGCTTCATTTGCATCCTGATTAGGGTCGTGGGGAGGCTGGTGTACAGAGTACACCCTGGACAGCTCGTCAGGCCATCGCAGGGCGGAAACACAAAAGTCAGCAATGGTTCTTTTTCATGAACTTCTCACCATAGACAGTGAGAGACATGGCTGGCCTTTGATAACCCAGTTAGCTGCTCTGGGGGAGGAGTGAATATGTTTTATATTATTAAATATATATATATATATATAAAACCAAATGAATGTACTATATGTACCTCTTTATGACAATACCCATTGAATAAAAGATTATACAAATAAAATTGTCTTAAATTTATTTGGTTAAAAACTATATCAGAGGCTTTCAGAAGCAAGATGTGGTCTTGTCAGGTTTGTTTTATACTCCCCCGCAAATATACCCCTCTGTAGGGTGTTTGATGTGCTCCTTGTGTTGCTGATAACAAGCTGCAGCTTAGAGACCCTGTAGTGGCTGAGCCAGTATCTGATTTGTATTCTGTATTCTTGTTATTCACACTTCCCATTCATTGGTCATACTACAGCCAACCCACAAAGTCTTCTGATTCTTAACCCGCATGTTTTGATCTTCAGTTGACCCTCCTCTGCGTGTCTTTGCATAATCATTTCACCAGTGCATTCTGCCTGATGCCCTTTGTCATTTTATACCAAATACCACCACTCAGATTCACATAGAATAAAATAAATTTAAAAAAAATACACAGAATTCAGCTAGACGGGTAAACTTGCATGCAAATGCATTGTTGAGGAGCAAACATTGAAATCAGTAGCTTGAGAAGACATAAACTGTTTAAATGTATACTTAGTCTAACCTAATATCAGCTACTAAAAGGACTGAAGAGCAAAACCATGCTTGGACACTGATCAATAGAGATATCTATAGGGTTATCAAAAGCTCTGCTTGTAGACTGTGCCAAAATTTATATATTATAGACAATGCTACTGAAAAAAGTTTTCTTCCACAAAATATTTAAAGGCTGTTTTCTGATTCAGTCCCTTTTCCCATTCTACTGTATTGAAACATGACTCTGAAACGTATTGCTGTTATTTCAGAACCATGGACAGCATCATGTGTTGCCCCTCATCAATTTTTATTATTATTATCATTATTATTATTATTATTATTATTATTATTATTATTATTATATACTATATTATTCCTGTAAGGGAAATTATCTCCTCTGCATTTTACCCATACAAACTGAGCACACACACACACACGCTGCACACACGTCTTTTACACACACACACACACACACACACACACACACACACACACACACACACACACACACACACACACACACACACACACACACACACACACACACATACACATACACATACACACATACACACACACACACATACACACACACACACACACACACACACACACACACACACACACACACACACACACACACACACACACACACACACTGTAAGAACTCTCTGTGGAGGAAGCTCTTAGGTAAACCTGCACGATCTGGATTCCTGCATCTCAATGTCTAGGAGTACTCCGGGAGAAACAGGCAACGAACCACACGAGTGAAATCAGTCTGGTTTATTCATCAGAAGCTCATCGAACACATGCATTGTCAGCTTATTTATACAGAGGGATGTGCGTGCAAAGCAATAATTGCGTGTTCACAAAGCATTAACATATATGTTTGTGCACTGCGGCACTTAACACTTGGGGATGTGCATGCAAAGTAGTAATTGCGTGTTCACAAAGCATTTCCATATATATGTTTGTGCCCTGCGGTGCTTAACACTTGGCTAATTCCATTTCAAAGCAATTCCTCATTGTTACATTGTTACTTTCCGAATCCCACCCTAACCGAAACACGACACAGGAACACCCACCCAACAGTTTCATGTGCCTAGCGCACATGTCACAATTACAAGAAGAACAGGAAGCTTTAGATACACAGAAGTTACAATACACACATAGTTGCATCTCATTTATCCTATCAATTTATTATTATTATCATTATTATTATTATTATATACTTTATTATTCCTGTAAGGGAAATTATTTCCTCTGCATTTTACCCATCCAAACTGAGCACACACACACACACACACACACACCCACACACACACACACACCCACACACACACACACACACAAACACACACACACAAACACATTCTCGTGCCTCACATTGGGGGTGCCCGAAGAGCAGTTGCGGGTTATGTCCCTTGCACTTCAGCTACTAATGTGGATGGAGGGGAGCTGAGCTCACTCCCCCATCACCACACATTTTTGCCTGCTGTTTATGGAATCGAACCAATGACCTTTCAGTCCCAAAGCTACTTCTCTAACCTTTGGGCTATGGCTGCCCCATGTATTTATGAGTTTAGATTAAACTTATTTATTTATCTATACAAGCTCTCATTATGCAACCCACGGTGTGAATTTTAAAAAGTCAGAACTTCATCCACATCACTTTCCTTCAACATCACCCACTCTTCTCAAGTCTGGATGAGTGGCAAACAACAGGTTTGGATATACTGGCAGTCTTAGCCACAACTCTACATGTAGGCAGCCCAAACCATATGGTTGCTTTTCAATGAATGAGACAGCACTGGAATTTGGCAGTCCCCTGGATGACAAAGCAGCCCTCTTCAGAACAGCACTGCTTCCCCCCTTTGCATGGAGAAGGGACTAGAAAAAGTGTCCTCAGAATTGTATGTCTCATCCTTCCTGTAGCCAATGCTGAATCAGGCAGGGGTCTCACTATAGTGGTAAGAAGAGTTTAAAGAAATTGAAATGAGCAAAGGTGACCTCAATCGTCTTCGACACATGGGAAGTGCATACTCTTTTGGATCTTGCATGAACTGAATGATCTGAGAGATGAACAGCCCTCATTGCCAGTGAAGGAGCTCGCAACATCGTGCAAACTGCCACCCTCAGTGAGACTCGAGCAGAGCAAGGCCAACTAACAGAGCAGTTGGTTGGCTACACATTCGATTGGATTGGTTGCAGGCAAGAAGAACATCACGAGGCGGGTATTGGCTTTGGCATGAAGACCAACCTGGTCAGCAAGTTGATGGGTTCACCTAAGGGAACCAACAATCATTTGATGACCGCCCACCTCTCACTCCCCAAGAAGAGGTTTGCTACACTGATCCGCACCTATACCCCCCACCATGACCAACCTGGACGAGGTTAAGGACAGATTCTACAAGGATCTAAAGGATGCCATCTCAGACATACTGAGGTCAGACAAGCTCATCATTTTCTGTAATTTTAATTCCCATCACCAATGGAGTTAAGCAGGGCTGTGTGCTAGTTCCTACCCTGCTCAGTCTGATATTCTCCACCGTGCTGATGGATGCCTTCTGAGCTAGTGACATCAGAGTCGGCTTCTGGTATTGTGTCGACGGCAGCCTCTTCATTCCTCGAAGACTCCAAGTGAAGACTAAAGTGCATGGAGACATGGCCCATGACTTACTCTTCACCGACGACCGTGCACTGAATGCCTCCATTCAGGTTGACATGCAGTGAAGCATGGACCTCTTCTCCAAAGCCTGCAACAATATATCTCCACAAAAAAAACAAAGTCTTGCATCAACCTGCCCCAGCTCCCGACACAGTGCCTCACATTATTAGTGACAGACACGTTTGTCTACATTGGCAGCACGTTGTCACACAAAGTCAACATATACAAGGAAGTTTCCTACAGAATCACCAGAGCCAGCACTGCACTTGACAGATTGAGGGTTATGGTCTGGAACTGCAGAAGGGTGAGCCATTCAGGGTGGACTCTGCCCTCACTCAGAGTCAGCTGAGATGGGCACCAGCGTCCCCGCGAGCCTAATTAGGAGTAAGCCGTTTAGAATAGATATTATTGCCGAGTTAAGCAAAAAATAATCAAACCATGCATGGTTAATGTGCCTTGTTGGAGATCAGGTTCATGGGACCGCTTCCCTCTTAAGCTCATTTTAAAATAAATGTTTAAGTGAAAATCTAGATGCAGTAGGTCATTAAATTTTTGAGCAATTCGCAACATAAACCATGGTTTTCTTTTTAGCGGGAATTTCCGTATTCGGTATAAAAACAAATTCTATTGGCTGAAGGCCTTCGTGACATCCGCACTGCCCAATCACGGCATGGCTCTTATTATACCGGGCTCTCCACACACTGAATGACTGTAGATAAGAGGACGGAAACCCATTGTGTCAGGATTGCATGCCTGGACCTCTGCGGTCGCATTTTTTTTTCAACGAAAGCATTACTTTCGGTTCTATTAGTCAGAATAGCCGGAGGTTTTGGGGTTTTTTTGTCTAAAAAACTGTCTAAAAAACGGTTTTGCTTCAGAGTATTGCAATACATATTCTTTGCATGTTAGCACCGCTTTAAACCGATGAACGGTTTTATTGCGCAGCTCTAATTACTTCATAGTAATACATATTTTATGCAAAGTAACTATTATTGTTCTATCATTGTGGTTTGGCTGCTGTTTTGTAAAAATATATCAAATTCCATACCTTATTACATAAGCTCATGGACAAATATATTAGAGAGTGAAATAAATATGAAGGACCCTCAAACTATCGTTTATATCGAAATATTCCTATATAAAGTCAATGGGGTCACAAATGACCTCACTCGGTCATATAAGTTGCTGAAATAGCTTGGTTGCTTGAGGGTTAAAAAAATTACAGGACAGTCTTTTGTTCAGGGTGTCCCCACTCCCAAAAAAAAAACCCTCCGGCATTTTAAAACCACTTTATTATGTGCACACATGACACTTCATTCAGTGTATTTTTTCTTATGTCTACTACTACTACTATTACTACTATTTGTTCACACATGAAATCATATTTTGTTGATATTTAATTTTTGTAAATTACCTTTGAAATGATGCAACTAATCTGAATTGGAAAGTAAAATCATATTACAGTGTCAGTGAGTGAGTCCTTATCCAGCCACACATCATGATTGTAAATGGGATTTGATGTCCGTCTAAAAATATTAAGGATTTGCAGAAGAAATATTATATAATCCTTTCTACAGGATACATTATGTCATGGATGCTGGTTCTATTATTTTTATTATCCGTACAATTTGACATTTTTGTAGATATACATAATATCAATACATACAATACATAATACAATACATAATATCAATTTATTTGATGGTTTAAAGATTTGTTAAGAATTCATTTTCAGGGTTTTATTTGGATCAGAGGATATCGAGAGTACCTGGGGAACTCTGCATGAATCAAGAATAAATTCTTATTCAGAATGTGGTGCATTTTATCATAATTTCTGCACCTACTGCCATGGGAGGAGATTGGAGAACGGTGAAGAGGTTTGAGCCAAAAAATGGTCTATGAAATGCCATTTCATCCATAATATAGTTTTTAAATAAATTGATTTATATAAATATGGTTTATGAAGTAAGCATGTGCTTGCAAGCGCATGCACACACACACACACACACACACACACACACACACACACACACACACACACACACACACACACACACACACACACACACACACACACACACACACCAGTATGACTTATTCAACTATAATGATAGAGCTCAATGTGGCTGATAAGTATGTATAGGAATAGTGTGTTGTTGCTCAATAATACATTCTGTGGCTGTTCCTGTTAGCTGTTGTTTACACTCAAAAAACACTGTAAGTGAGCTAAAGGCATGTTAAGCCCGATAACATCCCTTTCTTCTGATAAATGATTCATCTGCAGTGTATATGGATGCGCAGGATTTAAGGAATTATCTTACCAGGGTTGCAACATACCGGTAGTGCTCCAAATGCAATGCTTTTGTTTACTTGTTCTTTCCCTGAATTCAATATCAACCCTTACCACAATGCTTTTGGGGGGAAAAAACTAAAGGAACAAGTAAGAATGTCTGCTGTATTAACATGGCATGAGAATTCTGGCTCCAATAAGTAAGTAATTATCAGCTACAACAGTGGTCCCCAACCCCCGGGCCGCGAACTGGTACCGGGCCACACAAGAAATAATAATTTATTTCTGTTTTATTTATTATCTGAGTCTGAACGATCTTTTATTTTTGAAAAAAACATTTATTTTGAAAATTCTCTCGGTTACATGTCATCATTCGAGCATTAAAATGTAACCCACAAGGGGACAGCACATGAACAAAGGCGAGCTGGACATGTTTCAAACAACAGCGGGGATTTTGGGTGAGACTGAGCCTGAGCCTTCATTCTTCCAGCTGGCACACCGTCACCTGTGGCGGTTTTTTTTGTTTGTTTGTTTTGTTTTTTTAAGAAAAGTTCGAGCTTGATTAAAAATGTGACGCTTAATCCTGATTAGGGAGGCTGGCGCACATCTCAGCCGACTCTCAGCAAGAGCGGGGTATTATATTTACGATATAAACAAGCCCCCACCCCCAGGCCGCGGTAAAATTGTCAAGCGTTGACCGGTCCGCAGTAATAAAAAGGTTGGGGACCAGTGAGCTACAACATGCAAGTACATACATTTATATTTAAGGAACTTAGCTGAGACCCTTACCTGGATCAACTTACCTTTTTTAAATCAAATTTATACCACTGAGCGGTTGAGAGTGAAGAGCTTTGCTCAAGGCCACAACAATAGCAGCTTGGTGGTTTTGAGACTTTGGTTCATCCAACTTAATGATGCATAATCCAGTGCTTTAACCACTGCGCCACCACAGTAATTAGTTTCAAGAAGAGATTGTTCGATACGCTGCTCTCTTACTTATTGTTTTTGTTTGTACTTGCTTGCAGCAATTTCTAAAAAAAAAATGTATTTGGCTCTATTTTATTAAAATAGCAATAAACTTGTATCTATTTTAAACCATCACACTCCTGACCAGGCAGTTTATATAATGTGTAGTTAATCATATGCCCGTTTTTTTATTGTCCATACTACCTGTTTCAAGTCTGAAGCATCTAAGTTCATCAAGTAGAATTCTGAAAAACTGCAATAAAAAAAGTGCCTGTGAATATCGTTTTGTATTTAATTTTGTATTAGATACAAAACGATATTCACAGGCACTTTTTTTTATTGCAGTTTTTCAGAATTCTACTTGATGAACTTAGATGCTTCAGACTTGAAACAGGTAGTATGGACAATAAAAAAAAAAAACGGGCATATGATTAACTACACATTATATAAACTGCCTGGTCAGGAGTGTGATGGTTTAAAATAGATACAAGTTTATTGCTATTTTAATAAAATAGAGCCAAATACATTTTTTTTTTAGAAATTGCTGCAAGCAAGTACAAACAAAAACAATAAGTAAGAGAGCAGCGTATCGAACAATCTCTTCTTGAAACTAATTACTGTGGTGGCGCAGTGGTTAAAGCACTGGATTATGCATCATTAAGTTGGATGAACCAAAGTCTCAAAACCACCAAGCTGCTATTGTTGTGGCCTTGAGCAAAGCTCTTCACTCTCAACCGCTCAGTGGTATAAATTTGATTTAAAAAAGGTAAGTTGATCCAGGTAAGGGTCTCAGCTAAGTTCCTTAAATATAAATGTATGAACTTGCATGTTGTAGCTCACTGGTCCCCAACCTTTTTATTACTGCGGACCGGTCAACGCTTGACAATTTTACCGCGGCCTGGGGGTGGGGGCTTGTTTATATCGTAAATATAATACCCCGCTCTTGCTGAGAGTCGGCTGAGATGTGCGCCAGCCTCCCTAATCAGGATTAAGTGTCACATTTTTAATCAAGCTCGAACTTTTCGTATTTAATTTTGTATTAGAATGCAGCCATGAGGTGGGGGGGGGCACGAACCAGTGTCTCTCCCCCTTATGCCGGTCCCAAGCCCGGATAAATGCAGAGGGTTGCGACAGGAAGGGCATCCGGCGTAAAACTTCTGCCACATTTAAAAAAAAAAAAAAAAAATGCAAATGATCAATACAGAATTCATACCGGATCGGTCGAGGCCCGGGTTAACAACGACCGCCATCAGTGCTGTCAACCAACAGGGTGCAAATGGAAATTGGACTACTGTTGGTCGAAGACGTCGAAGAAGGAGAGGCGGGAGGCGTGTCCGTAGGCAGAGAGAGAAGAGGAAATGTGTGAGCCTAGGACTGAGAGTAGGGACTTTGAATGTTGGAACTATGCAAGGAAAAGAAAAAGGGAGCTGGCTGACATGATGCAGAGGAGGAAGGTGGACATACTGTGTGTTCAGGAGACAAGGTGGAAAGGTAGAAAGGCTAGAAGCTTAGGAGCAGGGTTTAAACTGTTTTATCATGGTGTGGATGGGAAGAGAAATGGAGTAGGAGTCATATTGAAGGAGGGTTTTGTCAGGAATGTTCTAGACGTGAAAAGAGTGTCAGACAGAGTGATGAGTCTCAAGTTAGAAATTGAAGGCGTGATGGTCAATGTTGTTAGTGCTTATGCCCCACAGGCAGGATGTAAGCTAGAAGAGAAGGAGAGATTCTGGAGTGATTTAGATGAAGTGATGCAGAATACCCCCAGAGGTGAAAGAGTGGTCATTGGAGCAGACTTCAATGGACATGTTGGTGCAGGCAACAGAGGGGACGAGGAAGTGATGGGCAGGTTTGGTATCCAGGACAGGAACACAGAAGGACAGATGTTGATCGATTTTGCAAAAAGGATGGAAATGGCTGTGGTGAATACTTTCTTCAAGAAGAAACAGAAGCATAGGGTGACTTATGAAAGCGGAGGTAAGAGCACACAGGTAGACTACATCTTGTGTAGGCGATGTAATTTGAAGGAAGTCAGTGACTGCAAAGTAGTAGTTGGTGAGAGTGTTGCCAAACAGCATAGGATGGTGGTGTGCAGGATGACACTGATGGTGAGAAAAGTGAAAAAGGCAAAGGCAGAGCAGAAGACAAAGTGGTGGAAGCTGAAAAAGGAAGAGTGTCGTGTTGTCTTCAAGGAGGAGTTGAAACAGGCTTTGGGTAGTCAGGAAGTGCTTCCAGAGGACTGGACAACCACAGCCAATGTGATCAGGGAGACCGGTAGGAGAGTACTTGGTGTGTCCTCTGGAAGGAAAGTAGATAAGGAAACTTGGTGGTGGAATGAGGAAATGCAGGAGTGTGTACAAAAGAAGAGGTTAGCCAAGAAGAAGTGGGACATTGACAGGACAGAAGAGAGTAAACAGGAGTACAGGGAGACACAGCGTAAGGCGAAGGTAGCAGTGTCAAAGGCCAAACAGAGGGCGTATGATGACTTGTATGATAGGTTGAACAGTAAGGAGGGAGAAAATGATCTATACAGGTTAGCACAGCAGAGAAATAGAGATGGGAAAGACATGCAGCAAGTTAGAGTGATAAAGGACAGAGAGGGAAATGTATTGACTGATGACAGAAGTGTGCTGGGAAGATGGAAAGAGTACTTTGAAGAGCTGATGAATGAAGAAAATGAGAGAGAAAAAAGAGTAGAAGGGGTGACCGTTGAGGAGCAGGAAGTAGCAAAGATTAGTAAGGGAGAAGTGAGGAGGGCATTGAAGAGGATGAAGAGTGGAAAGGCAGTTGGCCCTGATGACATACCAGTTGAGGTATGGAAGTGTCTAAGGGAGGTAGCAGTAGATTTTCTGACAAGAATATTCAACAAGGTCTTAGAAAGTGAGCAAATGCCAGAGGAATGGAGGAGAAGTGTGCTTGTGCCCATTTTTAAGAACAAGGGAGATGTACAGAGTTGTGGCAACTACAGAGGGATAAAGTTGATGAGCCATACAATGAAGCTATGGGAAAGAATAGTGGAAGCAAGACTAAGGGCAGAGGTCAGCATTTGTGAACAACAGTTTGGTTTCATGCCAAGAAAGAGCACCACAGATGCAGTGTTTGCTTTGAGGATGTTAATAGAGAAGTACAGAGAAGGTCAGAGGGAGCTGCATTGTGCCTTTGTGGATCTGGAGAAAGCATATGACAGGGTGCCGAGAGAAGAACTGTGGTATTGCATGAGGAAGTCTGGAGTGGCAGAGAAGTATGTTAGAGTGGTGCAGGACATGTATGAGAGATGTAAGACAGTGGTGAGGTGTGCTGTTGGTGTGACAGAATAGTTCAAGGTGGAGGTGGGACTGCATCAAGGGTCAGCTCTCAGCCCCTTCTTGTTTGCTATGGTGATGGACAGGCTAACAGACGAGGTTAGACAAGAATCTCCATGGACTATGATGTTTGCAGATGACATCGTGATCTGTAGTGAGAGCAGAGACCAAGTGGAGGAAAATCTAGAGAGGTGGAGGTATGCTCTGGAAAGGAGGGGATTGAAGGTTAGTCTTAGTAAGACAGAATACATGTGTGTGAACGACAAGGACCCAAGAGGAACGTTGAGGTTACAGGGGGCAGAGATAAAGAAGGTGGAGGATTTTAAGTACTTAGGCTCAACAATCCAGAGCAATGGAGAGTGTGGAAAAGAGGTGAAGAAGCGCGTGCAGGCAGGTTGGAATGGATGGAGAAAAGTATCCGGTGTGATGTGTGATAGGAGAGTATCGGCAAGAATGAAGGGAAAAGTGTACAAGACGGTGGTGAGGCCAGCAATGTTGTATGGTTTAGAGACAGTGGCCCTGGGGAAAAGACAGGAGTCAGAGTTGGAGGTAGCAGAGATGAAAATGTTGAGGTTCTCTTTGGGAGTAACGAGGATGGATAGGATCAGAAATGAGTACATCAGAGGGACAGCACATGTTAGATGTTTTGGAGACAAAGTCAGAGAGGCTAGATTGAGATGGTTTGGACATGTACAGAGGAGGGATAGTGAGTATATTGGTCGTAGGATGCTGAGGTTGGAACTACCAGGCAAAAGGCCCAGAGGAAGACCAAAGAGAAGATTTATGGATGCGGTGAAGGCGGACATGAAAGTCGTTGGAGTAAGAGTAGAAGATGCAGAGGACAGGGAGAGATGGAGGCAGATCATTTGCTGTGGCGACCCCTGAAGGGAACAGCCGAAAGGAAAAGAAGAAGAAGATTTAATTTTGTATTAGCACTGTGTAATTGCTGTCTGTATGACATTCTTTTCCCAACAAGTCCACTGACGTTTATCTAGACTTGCTTTTTTAATACATTTATAAGACCACAGTAATTTGTGATGATAAAAACAGAAAGAATTTATTTAAATTGATTTAAACTATGTTCTTTATATCCCTGATGATCCGTTGCCTTCCTATATTGTATGTGTTTTATATCTAGATTAGATTTAGATTTGTTTAGATTTCCCTCTTATATGCATGTTCCAGTACACATACGTGTTTTGGTATTTAACCCAGCAAAGGGCTTAATAGTTTTTACACTATAGTCACAATATTTGTGTTGGACTGTCTTCATTGGTATGGACCAGTGTTCCAAAAAGGATACAGCTGTACATCCCCAGAGTGAAACCCTGTGGTGATGATTAACAGCAACAAAAAGCAGTTTAAAGCTATCGTTGGAGTGTTTATATATTGGGCCATCATCAACAGAAGTAATAAAGAGAGCCCAAACCTCAAATAGGACATAAATATTGATCACTCTGCTCCAGATAGCAGAAGGTTCAGAATCTATGGTATCTCCGAAGTAGCATGTGTAACTCAAAAGAGATAGGGGACAGGGCAGGGAGTTATTAGGTATGACCATTGTGAACCATTGTAAAGATATCAGGTTAGGAAGGGAAATTACCAGAACAATGTCATTATCATCAGTTCATTTTCTGTACCCGCTTAATCTTAACTTGGGTTGCGGGGAGGCTGGTGCCCATCCCAGCCAACTTCGGGCGAGGGCAGAGTACACCCTGGACAGCTCGCCAGGCCATCGCAGAGCGGAAACATGCTGACGACTTTGCAGCCTACTCTTGTCGAAAGTCAGAAATGGTTCTTTTACACGCCTCACACCATAGACAGTGAGGGACATGGCCCGCGTTTGATAACCCAGTTAGCTGCACTCGGGGGGACAGTGACAACCTTGTGGTGAGTGGGACTCGAACCCCCAATCTTTGGATCAGCGATCCAGCGCCCTATACCACTAGACCACCACTGCCCACACCAGAACAATGTGTTCATCATAATATTTAAAGACTGAGACTGTATCCTAAGCACCAATTTGAAGGTTACGTCCTGGGCAGGTTGCCAGTATGTCAGAGAGTTAACAAAAAGAGGAACAAGAATTCACATTCAGTCAGCTGTTGTTGTTAATTGACAAAATCCACATGTCTTTAGACAGTAGGAGAAACCTGTGTGGCTGGAGGCAACCCCCAAAGGCATTCAGAGAACACAGGCACACAATAACGGCCCAGATGAGCACCAGATTCAAACCCAGAAACGTCTTGCTCAGAGCAGGCAGTGGTAACCACTGCACCACCATGCTTCCCTGATTTCATAAAATATATTGTATTTAGCTTTATGATCTTTGGGCTTATTTTAATTAGGCAAATTCAGACTTCATAGGTATTTCAGTCATCAGTATTTTAAAGAATCACACACACACATACACACACAATGACTTGTATGATAGGTTAGAAAGTAAGGAGGGAGAAAATGATCTATACAGGTTGGCACAGCAGAGAAATAGAGATGGGAAAGACGTGCAGCAAGTTAGATTGATAAAGGACAGAGAGGGAAATGTATTAACTGATGACAGAAGTGTGCTTGGAAGATGGAAAGAGTACTTTGAAGAGCTGATGAATGAGGAAAATGAGAGAGAAAAAAGAGTACAAGAGGTGACTGTTGAGGACCAGGAAGTAGCAAAGATTAGTAAGGGTGAAGTGAAGAGAAAAAAGAGTAGAAGAGGTAACCATTGAGGAGCAGGATGTAGCAAAGATCAGTAAGGGTGAAGTGAGAAGGGCATTGAAGAGGATGAAGAATGGAAAGGCAGTTGGTCCTGATGACATACCGGTGGAGGTATGGAAGTGTCTAGGAGAGGTAGCAGTAGATTTTCTGGCAAGAACATTCAACAAGGTCTAAGAGAGTGAGAGGATGTCGAAGGAATGGAGGATAAGTGTGCTTGTGCCTATTTTTAAGAACAAGGGAGACATGCAGAGTTGTGGCAACTACAGAGGGATAAAGTTGATGAGCCATACGATGACGTTATGGGAAAGAATATTGGAAGCTAGACTAAGGAGAGGTCAGCAATTGTGAGCAGCAGTTTGGTTTCATGCCAAGAAAGAGCATCACAGATGCAGTGTTTGCTTTGAGGATGTTAATAGAGAAGTACAGAGAAGGCCAGAGGGAGCTGCATTGTGCCTTTGTGGATCTGGAGAAAGCATATGACAGGGTGCCGAGGGAGGAACTGTGGTATTGCATGAGGAATTCTGGAGTAGCAGAGAAGTATGTTAGAGTGGTGCAGGACATGTATGAGAGATGTAAGACAGTGGTGAGGTGTGCTGTTGGTGTGACAGAAGAGTTCAAGATGGAGGTGGGACTGCATCAATGGTCAGCTCTGAAGCCCTTCTTGTTTGCTATGGTGATGGACAGGCTGACAGACGAGGTTAGACAATAATCTCCATGGACTTTGATGTTTGCAGATGACATTGTGATCTGTAGTGAGAGCAGAGAACAAGTGCAGAAAAATCTAGAGAGGTGGAGGTATGCCCTGGAAAGGAGAGGAAAGAAGGTTAGCCTCAGTAAAACAGAATACATGTGTGTGAACTACAAGGACCCAGGACGAACAGTGAGGTTACAGGGAGCAGAGATGAAGAAGGTGGAGAATTTTAAGTGCTTAGGCTCAACAATCCAGAGCAATGGAGAGTGTGGAAAAGAGGTGAAGAAGCGTGTGCAGGCAGGTTGGAATGGTTGGAGAAAAGTGTCCGGTGTGATGTGTGATAGGAGAGTATCGGCAAGAATGAAAGGAAAAGTGTACAAGACGGTGATGAGGCCAGCGATGTTGTATGGTTTAGAAACAGTGGCACTGAGGAAAAGACAGGAGGCAGAGCTGGAGGTAGCAGAGATGAAAATGTTGAGGTTCTCTTTGGGAGTAACGAGAATGGACAGGATCAGGAATGAGTACATCAGAGGGACAGCACATGTTAGATGTTTTGGAGACAAAGTCAGAGAGGATAGATTGAGATGGTTTGAACATGTACAGAGGAGGGATAGTGAGTATATTGGTAGTAGGATGCTGAGGTTGAAACTACCAGGCAGAAGGGCTAGAGGAAGACCAAGAGAAGACTTATGGATGTGGTGAAGAAGGACATGAAGGTAGTTGGAGTAAGAGTAGAAGATGCAGAGGATAGGGTGAAATGGAGGCAGATAATTCACTGAATTGTGTGTGCCAAAAGGAAAAGAAGAAGAAGACCACACACACACACACACACACACACACACACACACACACACACACACACACACACACACACACACACACACACACACACACACAGTGAAATTAGATGGGTCATGCCAATGTAATGGATATCTGTCTGACTCATCAAGATTTATGTAAATTGAGTTATGATTGAGTGAAATGGGATTGTGGGATAATATATAAAATATGAGGAAAAGCTTTAGAGGGACTACAATTCACTTGAAACTCGTTTTCAATGCCATCTACTGAAATGCTCATAAGAAGTCAAGATTCACTTTTAACTGTATGATAACATATCCATTTCTTCAAGGATTTCACTCTTTGTTTTCCTTGCAAACCCCTTTCTTTGGGGAGCAAAATGTAATGCAAAGGGAAAGAAAAAAAATGAGAAAGAAGTATTCGGTACAAAAGTGAAGAATGCTGCCAGTGGCACTGTAGTTTCTCACTTCATAAATAAAAAACAAGTTCAGTTACCTTTTCAAATGTAAATTCAAATACTATCTTTCCTCTGTTAAGTGTTTTGTTCACCTCACTCCTGGAACCACTGGCGTGTCGGGACTGATACTGCTCTTACCCTTCACTTTTACAACATTCATCCAATTATTTCCCTCGCTTGTTTCATTCCAGGAACCAGTCTGCAGCTGTGGATGACCCTGGACCTCAAACCACACCATGCTTGATCATTTATGGGTGAAATGTCTGGCTACGTAGAGCTTGAGCCAGCCTCAGTTCTTTTTAAACGTGTTTAGCCAAACAGTTTCCACTGTGCTGGCTGCTGCCTCTAAAGTCTCCAAAATCTGAATGGTTTGTATTCTTTCTGCGTATATGGTCGAATCAGCAAGGTGTTTGTTTGTCAACAGTCATTCGCTGATCACATCTCAATCTTAGATGGTCTTATTTTAACAAGTGATCACAGTGAAAGCTCTCAGGTTTTCTATACATTTGAAAGGCATCTAAATGAGCTTCCTTCACAGGGTTGTGGCGCTCTCCCTCAGAAAGCCATTTAGCTTGAAGGTGAACCACTGCTTATCTGCATTAATAAAATCCAGTTGAGATGGCTCAGGCATCTGTTTAGAATGCCTCCTGAATGCCTCCCTGGTGTGGAGTTTCTCTCATGTCCAACCTGGGCAGCGGTCGACCCAGAACACAATGGAGGGACTATGTCTCTCAGCTGGTTTTGATAGCCTTGATATCGAAGCGCTTTTAGCGCCTTAGAGGAAGAGTTGGAGAAAGTGGGTGGGGAGATCAGGACTGCACTGCTTACACTCCTAACCCTTTGACACGACTCCTAATCAAACGGTTACACCAGTTTTCAAAAGAGATGCCTCTTGATTTTGATGCATATAATTTATTGTTTATGAGCTTGAACCTTCCAGCTGACTGAAACCTTTCTGTATAGAGTTTAGATGTTTTCCTCGTGTCTCCTAAGGTTTCCTTCGGGTATTTCTATTTCCCCCACAATCCAAACACTTGTGACCTAGAATAACTGGTAACTTTAAATTATTGGCAGGGTTGTCAATGAACAATTCAATTTTTGTGAAGATTGCACTGAACGATTTAGTTTACAAATGATAAAGAAAAACTTCTTGAATGCTCCAAGAAAGTTCTAGAAAATACTGAACCATTAATACACAAGGAATATTAATAACTTCAAGGGTGAACCGTCTGAAGTAAATAATGTGTGCACAACAGCAAATTGCTGGTCAGAAGTGAACAAGGCATTTATAGGCACCAAAGCTCATTTATTTGGGGGGTGAAGAAGGATATGGGAACAGTGAATAATGTCTTATTTATTAAAATAATAATACAAAAAAAGGAGATCTAATTCAGTATTAGAACTGTAAACTTTGTTCAAAATTTAAAAAATAACTCACCAAGCTGAGTTAAGCTGTACCTGGTTAAGCTTTTACCTGGGTTTATCATCATCATTTTCTGTAACCGCTTAATCCTAATTAGGGTCACAGGGAGGCTGGCGCCCATCCCAGCCGACTCTGGGCTTGGGCAGAGTACACCATGGACAGCTCGCCAAGCAATCACAGGGCAGAAACACACTGATGGCTATGCAGCTACTCTTGTCGAAAGTCAGCAATGATTCTTTTACATGAACCTCACATCATAGACAGTGAGAGACATGGCTGGCCTTTGATAACCCAGTTAGCTGCACTGGGGGGACAGTGACAATCTTGTGGAGAGTGAGACTCGAACTCCCAACCTTAGGATCAGTGATCCAGCACCCTATACCACCAGGCCACCACAGCCCCTTACCTGTGTTATTTATTTTAAGTGTAAACTTGCGCCTCACTGCCCAGAGGTACAGGGTGTGTACCCTTATTTTTGCCCAAAAGAAAAGAACCACAGAGAATGCAAGAATAAATGAATTAATTAATAAATTTTGCATTCCACACACCTATGTAAAAAATAAATAAATATACTACTACTATTACTACTACTACTACTAGTACTACAACTACTACTACTACTAATAATAATAATAATAATAATATGTGTCACAGAGGCGCAGTGCTTATCACATCCGTTTTACAGCAAGAAGGTCTGGGGTTCCATTTCTGGGCTCGGGGCATTACTGTGTAGAGTTTTCGTGTTCCTCGTGTGCTTGCATGAATTTCCTCTGGGTACTCCGGTTTCCTTCTTCAGTACAAAGACATGCACATTAGGCAAATTGGCTGATTAAGATTGCCCCCACGAGCGAGTGTGAATGGTTGTCTATGTATTGCTTTGTGATGGCCTGGTAAGCTGTTTATGTTGTACCCTGCATTCACCCAGAGTCAACTGAGATGGGCACCAGCCTCCCTACAACCATAATTGGTATTAAGCAGCTAAGAAAATGAATGAATTAATAATAATGTTGATGGTGATGCTGGGCAGTGGTGGCATGGTGGTAAGGTGCTGGATTAGTGATCCTAAGGTTGGGGGTTCCAGCCTCACTGTCAGCGTTTGTCACTGCTGTCCTCCTAGTGTAGCAAACTGGGTTATCAAAGACCAGCCATGTCCTTCACTGTCTGTGGTGAGAGGCATGTAAAAAAAACCATTGATGACTTTCATCAAGAGTAGCTGTGTAGCTATCAACATGTTTCTGCCCTGCGATGGCCTAACGAGCTGTCCAGGGTGTATTCTGCCCTCGCCCAGAGTCGGCCGAGGTGGGTGCTAGCCTCCCTGTAACCCTAATTAGGATTAAGTGATTCAGGAAATGAATGAATCATAACGGTGGTAAATATACTCACAAAATAATAATAGTAATCTCTGTGAATTTAAGCAAAAAAAAAAAATCCAAATTCCAAGAAAGGCTGAAATCTTTTGTTGGTACTTGGTGAGATTAATAATTTGAAGGTATTTTCTCTGTATAATCAACGATCCACAGCTTACTCACATTCTCAGCCACAGTGTGTGCATTTCACACAACCTACCAACATATAAACCCGTCAAAGCTTTTCTCATACATCTTCATTCTGATCTGCTGCCGCTGCTCACCCTGAGACAGGATCCTGACTGGATGAATAATTAAATCTGAGTTGAATTATTCAAAGCCCACAGGGTTTTTTTTCACACTGTACCATCATATGAAAGTAAGAAACTCACTGTTCATGTGTGAAGAAAAGAAGAAATGCCCACCATCTATTTGAGCTGAATATTATTGCATGATAAAGGAATATTTTGATTCGTATTCTGAGGGATTAAAATGCAAAATGCAAAAAGTTAGAAAAATAGAAAAGTTTGACTTAAAGTTTGTTTATTATACTCCTTTCAAGAATTATGATCTACAGACAGAGACAAATAATGCTAATTACATTTTGGGTTACACAATGCTCACACAAACATGAACACAAACAGGCCCTAAGTGATAATATAATAATACAATAACCCAACTACCTAATTAAATTAAATACCTAATTAAATAAAATACATGTACCGCATTTTCCGGGCCATAAGGTGCACCGGACTATAAGGAGCAATATCAATGAATGACACTAATAACTAGCAGTTACAGTTCTTTGGTTAATCCACTGGAATGATGGTAAACTCTGAATTCGTTTGCTTCACTCTGGTTTTGAGATGTCAGTGAGATGAAACCGCTCGGCTCCATCCAGACATAAGGTGGACCAAATTATAAGGCACGCCATCAGTTTTTTTTTAAGATTAAAGGCTATTAAGTGTGCCTTATAGTCCGGGGGGTACGGTATTGTATAATCATCAAAATGCAGAACATTTTTTGCCTATCCTGAGCCTGCCCATCTCATAAATGGGATATATTATGCTTTATCACCTTTTTAATGGCGTAAATGTTGTTACAAGTTGGCCCAGCCCTACTTACTTCAGTGGGCACCGGTATCTCCACCCACAACAGCTTGCCCCCAACACACTAAAAAGAAAGGCTTCACACTTCAAAAAAGTAACCAATTAAGAAAGAGTATGCATAGACAGTGGATAGGCCATGAATAGGAGGAGGAATCCAAACAAGCTGTCCACCATGCATATAAAATTCATGTTATAAGGAGAGGTGGGAGGGAAGCTTGAGCTGTCTAATTTTTGCATTAGGAATCATACTTTGGAATATTTTATATCTGTTCTGTTTGTTTGTTCAACTTGAAAAATGTAACAACTTGAACAGAAAATTGGGAATACGTTAAAAACACTTGTACATGTCTGTGCCTCTTTTTCTTCTTTTCCTTTTGGCTGCTCTCTTCAGGGGTCGCCACAGCGAATCATCTGTCTCCATTTCACCCTATCCTGTGCATCTTCTACTCTTACACCAACTACCTTCATGTCTTCCTTCACCACATCCATAAATCTTCTCTTTGGTCTTCCTCTAGGCCTTCGGCCTGGCAGTTCCAACCTCAGCAACCTACTACCAATATACTCACTATCCCTCCTCTGTACATGTCCGAACCATCTCAATCTAGCCTCTCTGACTTTGTCTCCAAAACCTCTTACATGTGCTGTCCCTCTGATGTACTCATTCCTGATCCTATCCATCCTTGTTACTCCCAAAGAGAACCTCAACATTTTCATCTTTGCTACCTCCAGCTCTGTCTCGTGTCTTTTCCTCAAAGCCACTGTTTCTAAACCATACAACGTCACTGGCCTCATCACCGTCTTGTACACTTTTCCTTTAATTCTTGCTGATACCTTCCTATCAAGCATCACACCGGACACTTTTCTCCAGCCATTCCAACCTGCACCATGCCCATCTGCACTTGCTTCTTCACCTCTTTTCCACACTCTCCATTGCTTTGGATTGTTGAGCCTTAGTACTTAAAGTGGGGGATAATGGATCAGCGTTCACGTCGCATCCCTCGTCAGTACCCATCTGGGGAAACTAATGATCCAAACCAGCCGACTGAATTCTAAAATGAATCCCAGTCCTCAGCCAAACAACAACAATAACAACAAAAATGGACGCCACGACTTTCAAGACGTCGGCCCCACTATGCGACTCCTCCAAATCAATGTGGAGGGCCTATCAGCTGCCAAGCGAGAAATACTTTCTGAAATATGCCCTACCAACAACATAGATGTGATCTGCATCCAGGAAACACATGTTGCTGCTGATGCACCTGCATGCCGCCTCAAGGTAAATGGATATGATCTTATTTCCTTGTATGGCCATAACAAGCATGGACGGGCAACATACGTACGCTCAGACATGGCAGATGTTGAAATGGTAGAATCAGCAGAATACTATGACACAATCCGTATTGGAAGCTACACCGTCACAAATGTGTACAAACCTCCGCCTGCCCAATGGTCTGATGCACCACTTCCAAACTATCAACACCCAGCTATTTATTTGGGGGACTTTAATAGCCACCATACCATCTGGGGATATGATAGAGAAGATGAGAATGGTGACTGGCTGATAGAATGGGCTTCATCAAACAATCTCCACCTAGTCTTAGACCTGAAGCAGCGCCCGGTCTTTCCACTCAGCACGATGGAACCAAGGATACTCCCCAGACTTATGCTGGGTTACAACCTCAGAAGGCCATCCTCTCCAAGCTACACCTCAGGTGCTAGACGATTTCCCAAAAAGTCAGCACAGACCCATTGTGATACACATTGGACTCCGGATACCACTCACCAAATCTGTTGAGAAACCGAGATGGAACTTTAGGAAGGCTGACTGGGAAATGTATACTGAAAAAACTGAAAAGAGCATTGTCTGTATACCCAAAACTGGCATCCCCATTGAAAAATGCTTTCAAAGATTCCGCTTTGCAATCTACAAAGCTGCAGGAAGTACCATCCCAAGGGGGTACAGACCAACATACACCCCATGCCTAATCGAAGAATGCCAACAACTCTTGTCAGAGTACCAGGAGTCTGGAAGCACTGTCATTGCCGAGCACCTGATAAGTGCACTAGATAGCATACGTCGGGCAAGATGGGAAGAGCTTACTGAAAAACAGAACTTTACCCACTCAAGCCGCAAAGCCTGGAAGCTTCTTAGACACCTCGGAACAGGACAGCAACCACCAAAATTGTCACGCCCAAGTGTGAAACTGAATGCTGTTGCTAACCATTTAGTGAAGCTTGGGAAAACTCCCATTGAAAAGACCCAAAAGAAAAAAGTTGTGAAAGAGCTTGAGACTTTAGAAGGTCTGCCCATACAAATACAACCCAAGCTGAAACAGTTGTAAGTGCAGAGGTCACTACTGCTCTGAAGTCACTGAAATCTGGGAAGGCAGCAGGATATGATGGAATCTTTCCAGAATTCCTTTGTCACCTTGGACCACGTGCACAAACCTGGTTAGCAGCCTTCATGTCCCGTATTATACGTGAAAGACAACTGCCAAAGCTATGGAGAGAAGCAAAGGTTATCGCTATCCTGAAACCCGGAAGGACCCAAAACTAGCATCTAGCTACCGACCCATATCCTTACTCTCAGTCTGCTATAAACTACTGGAACGCATTATCCTACACCGAATTAAGGATGATGTAGAAGCTGTACTCAACATTGACCAAGCCGGCTTTAGACCAGGTAGAAGCACCCAAGATCAGGTGCTAGCACTCACCACCTTTATAGAGAATGGATTTCAGGAGAATAACAAGACTGGTGCAGTTTTCCTAGACTTGACAGCTGCATATGATACAGTGTGGCACTCAGGTCTTCTACTGAAACTATCAAAAATCCTTCCTTACTGGGTAGTAAACACAGTTGAGCTATTGCTACAGCACAGGCGGGTCCGTGTTCATCTTGGTGGATACAGCAGTGCATGGCGAACACAGAAGAATGGACTACCCCAAGGTTCTGTCCTGGCACCAACTCTATTTGCACTGTACACCAATGACCTACCCATCACACACTCTCGTAAGTTTGTATATGCAGGCGACATATGCTTTGCTCTCCAAGCAAAAACATTTGATGAATTGAATGAGAGATTAACTGAGGACATGAGGGATATGAGCACCTACTGTAAACAGTGGCGGCTTCAACCTAGTGTGAAGAAGACCGTTTCTAGTGTTTTCCATCTACACAACGCTAGAAGTAAACAAGAGCTGGATATAACACTCAACAACAGCCGCCTGTCTCATGATGCAAAACCAGTGTACCTTGGAGTCACCTTGGACAGGACTTTGACATACAAAGCCCACCTGCAAAAAGTAGCCAAGAAAGTTCAAACAAGAAACAACCTTGTGCAGATGTTGGCTGGTACTACATGGGGAGCCAGTGCAAGGACACTACGTTCAGCAACATTAGCACTGTCATACTCTGTAGCGGAATACTGTGCTGCTGTCTGGAGGAACTCAGTTCACTGCAAACTAGTTGACACCAGATTGAACTGTGCTATGCGGACCATATCAGGTACACTAAAATCAACACATACAGACTGGCTGCCAGGTATGTGAAATCGTGCCCGCCAGATATCCGCAGGGAAGCTGTCACTGCAAAGTTACTGGACTCTACACTCCAGATCCCAGGCCTTCCCCTGCTGAATGATATTGAGCACCACCCACGATACCGACTGACTTCAAGAAAACCCATCTGGTCTAACCTGCCCACAACAAACTACTCCATGGTAGAAAACTGGCAATCCAGATGGAATAAGGGAACAGCACCAAACAGGGACATCGTGAATGATCCAACAACTGCACTAAATGGTATGGATATTCGTCGAGACCTGTGGTGTAAATTGAATCGTTTTCGCTGCGGTACTGGCCCGTGCCGATACATGTTGGAAAAATGGGGATACATTGATTCACCAAATTGTGATTGTGGAGCTATCCAAACTATGCAGCACATACTACAAGAGTGCCCTGAAACACAACTGACAGGAGGCCTCTATGAACTACATGAGGCCACGGATGTCGCGGTTGAATGGCTGAGAAACAACAGCATACGATAGAAGAAGAAGAAGAAGAAGTACTTAAAGTCCCCCACCTTCTTTATCTCTGTTCCCTTAAGCCTCACCATTCCTCATGGGTCCTTCTCATTCACACAAATGTATTCTGTCTTACTGGGGCTAACCTTCTTTCCTCTCCTTTCCAGGGCATACTTCCACCTCCCTAGATTTTCCTGCACTTATTCTCTGCTCTTACTACAGATCACAATGTCATCTGCAAACATCATAGTCCACTGAGATTCTTGTCTAACCCCATCCGTCAGCCTGTCCATCACCATAGCAAACAAGAAGGGGCTCAGAGCTGACCCTTGATACAGTCCCACCTCCATCTTGAACTCTTCTCTCACGCCAACAGCACACCTCACCACTGTCTTAGATCTTTCATATATGTCCTGCACCACTCTAACATACTTCTCTGCCACTCCAGACTTCCTCATAATACCACAGTTCCTCTCTCGGCACCCTGTCATATGCTTTCTCCAGATCCACAAAGGCACAATGCAGCTCCCTCTTATCTTCTCTGTACTTCTCTATTAACATCCTCAAAGCAAACACTGCATCTGTGGTGCTGTGGAACTGTTGTTCACAGATGCTGACCTCTGCCCTTAGTCTAGCTTCCACTATTCTTTCCCATAACTTCATCGTATGGCTCATCAACTTTATCCCTCTGTAGTTGCCACAACTCTCTGCACGTCTCCCTTGTTCTTAAAAATAGGCACAAGCACACTTCTCCTCCATTCCTCCGGCATCCTCCCACTCTCTAAGACCTTGTTGAATGTTCTTGTCAGAAAATCTACTGCTACCTCTCCTAGACACTTCCATAACTTCACCGGTATGTCATCAGGACCAACTGCCTTTCCACTCTTCATCCTTTTTGATGCTCTCCTCACTTCATCCTTATTAATATTTGCTACTTCTTGGTCCCAAATGGTCACCTGTTCTACTCTTTTTTCTCTCTCCTTTTCCTCATTTATCAGCTCTTCAAAGTACTCTTTCCATCTTCCCAGCATACTTCTGTCATCAGTCAATACATTTCCCTCTCTGTCCTTTATCACTCTAACTTGCTGCATATCCTTCCCATCTCTATTTCTCTGCTGTGCCAACCTATTTAAATCATTTTCTCCCTCCTTACTGTCCAATTCATCATATGCTCTCTGGCCTTTGACACTGCTATCTTCACCTTACGGGGTGTATCCCTGTACTCATGTTTTCTCTCTTCAGTCCTCTCAATGTAAAACTTCTTCTTAGCTAACCTCTTCATGTGTACCCACTCTTGCACTTCTTCATTCCACCACCAAGTCTCCTTATCTATTTTCCTTCCAGAGAACACACCAAGTACTCTCCTACCTGTCTCCCTGATCACATTTGCTGTGGTTGTCCAGTCATCTGGAAGCACTTCCTGACCCCCCAAAGCCTGTTTCAACTCCTCCTTGAAGACAACATGACACTCTTCCTTTTTCAGCTTCCACCACTTTGTCTTCTGCTCTGCCTTTGCCTTAGTCACCTTACTCACCATTAGTGTCATCCTGAACACCACCATCCTATGCTGCTTGGCAACACTCTCACCCACTACTACTTTGCAGACACTGACTTCTTTCAAATTACATCTTCTACACAAGATGTAGTCTACTTGTGTGCTCCTACCTCCACTTTTATAAGTTACCATATGTTCCTGTCTTTTCTGGAAGAAAGTATTCACCACAAACATTTACATCTTTTTTGCAAAATCTATCAACATCTGTCCTTCTGTGTTCCTGTCCTGGATACCAAACCTGCCCATCACTTCCTTGTCCCCTCTGTTGACTGCACCAACATGTCCATTGAAGTCTGCCCCAATGACCACTCTTTCACCTCTGGGGGTACTCTGCATCACTTCATCTAACTCACTCCAGAATCTCTCCTTCTATTCTAGCTCACATCCTGCCTGTGAGGCATAAGCACTAACGACATTGAACATCACGCCTTCAATTTCTAACTTCAGACTCATCACTCTGTCTGACACTCTTTTCACTTATAAAACATTCCTGACAAAGCCCTCCATGTCTGTGCGTGAGGACATTTTTTCAAGAGTACACATCAGCTCTTTGTCTGGCAGTAGCATATATCTGAACATGGTGTATATGTACCTCTCAGAGTTGGTAGTTAAGTGAATTAGCTCCAGCACATCAAGACCCGCATAAGTGTTATAAAAAAATGAATGAATTAATGAATGGTTGGCAAATGGACAAATGGATAGATGAAAGATCTTTCCCCGTATCCCCAAAGTAAATTAATATAATGAGCATTTCAGAACAATGTACAGTGATATGAAAAACTATCTGAACCTTTTGGAATTTCTCACATCTCTGCATAAAATCACCATCATATGTGTTCTGATCTTTGTAAAAATCACACAGATGAAAAAAACAGTGTCTGCTTTAACTAAAACCACCCAAACATTTATAGGTTTTCATATTTTAATGAGGATAGCATGCAAATAATTACAGAAGGGGGAGGAATAAGTAACCGAACCATCTATTTGAGCTGAATGGTGACAAATTATGAAGTGATATTTATTTGCATGATACTTTGTTACATAAACAATTAGTTAAAAATGAAACTAATTATTTAAAAGTTTAATGTGGTAGAATTCGCACATTGTACTATGGATCATGAAAGAAAAATAAAGAAATTTTAAAAAGAAGGAAAATAGTAGCAATTTCTCAACATCAGTTCAGCACTGCTATGTGAAGAGGGCTCTTTTGTGTTTGTAGATTGTGTTCATAGCTAAAAACAAATCCTCATTAAGAAAATGTTGGAAATAATGCATAAAGGATATTAATTTCTTTGTAAGAAAGTTTGGAAAATGAGGCCCAAAGTTATTCAAGATCCTCACAGCTTTGATCACTGAGTCAATCTTGTGTTGACGCTGGCTTGTCTGACTGACTGACCCACTGTGATGTATAATGAGCATGATGGGCAAATCAGTTACATTCATAGGCTAACACTGGGGCTGCCAACAAGACTGCAGTCTGCCAGATGAAGGCATGCAACTGTACATTTGGCGAAATATCAAAGCAAACAAAGCATGACAGGTATCATTTTAGCTTTTACATTAGCCAAAATAGATTATGCCTACTGCATTTGGCTTTCTCGTAACTATATGTGTTTCAGGTTATTTCATGAGTGTCACACCTGTTAGTACAATTCACTGCCACACCGCCAGAGGGCATCTTCTCCTGACTTTTGAACCTTTTCTCCGACCATCATTCCAACTTCCCGCCGCAAGTATTCACAAAACATATGGATACCTAAATCTAAGGAAAATCTTTAGCATTTACCTATTTTGTAATAAAATCGATACAATTCTGTCTACTGTGTCTGATACCACTTTACATTAGTTTCTGGATTTGATTGTTTGTTCTGTGTATAACTTAGACTGGTATTTTCATTTTATTTGGAATTGTGCCACTAAACCACTCGTGGGGATCCTAACCATATGCCTTAGTCGTCTATATTGCATTGGAATAACTCCTTGTGAATTTTCAAATCCCCAGGCATGGGAGTGCTGTGAGAAAGCTGTCTCATAATGCATCAGTCTGGCATGTACTCAGACTGAAACAGAATGTCTGCATCTGTTCACAGCAGTTGGGATGAGAAAATAATAATCTTTCAGGTCTGCCATTACAAATATTTTGAATTTGCTATGTGAAGCTTACACAAAGTTACTGTAATTTCCGGACTGTTGGGTACACCTGAATATAAGACTCACCAACTAAATTTAAAAAGAAAAAAATGTTTGTACATATCTAGTCTGCACCTTTTTATAAGCCACAGGTGTCTGTCTCCCTCTTGCGCTTCCTGCTTAGAGCACCCCCCTGGAGGCCATTAGACTGTAAAAAATCTATATATTAGCCACATCGTTGTTTAAACCGCAGGGTTCAAAGCATGTAAAAAAAGTAGTGGCTTACAGGTCGCAAATTACGGTAGCTATTTAGATTTCTTAGATGAAGGCAGTGATACGGTAGTATTATAGTAAGGTGCTAAGTTACTGACCTCAAAGTTGAAGTTTCAAGCTCACTGTCAACAGTTGTCACTTCTGTCCCCCCACTGCAGCCTACTGGGTTATCAAAGGCCGGCCATGTCTCTCACTGGCTGTGGAACCATTGCTGACTTTTGTCAAGAGTAGCTGCATAGCCATCAGTGTGTTTATCAGCATGTTTCTGCCCTGCGACGGTGTAGTAAGCTGTCCAGGGTGTACACTGCCCTCGCCCAGAGTTCATTGAGATTGGCACCAGCCTCCCTGAGACCCTAATTAGGATCAAGTGGTTCAGAAAATGAATGAATAATGATTTCATAGATTCAGACTAGTGCAGATTCTACAGCCTTTGTGAAATCTTTGCCAATCACTTAATCCCTCTAGGCTCACAGGGAGGCTGGAGCTTACCTCAGATGACACAGAGTAAATGAGTGGTATATGCTGAACAATTCTCCAGACTATAGTCAGGCCAATACTCACACACACACATCTAGGGGTAATTTGGAATAGCCAGTTTGCCTATTGTGCATGTATTTGGACTGTGTAAAGAAATGGAAGTCCCTGGAGGAAACCCACGCTAGCATATGAAAAACATGCAAACTCTATACAGAATCGCCCTATATCAGGATTTAAACCCAG
>CM045736.1:29481395-29523895 GCA_024760905.1 Plotosus lineatus
TACCAGCCACATCACGGATTTATTACATGGCCAATTTCCATAATTAGTTACCCACATTCTACTAAAACTCATCCCTTTATAGTTTCCTATAGTTTTAAATAATACAGATGAACACCAGCCCTTTATGAAGTTACTGATCCTCCTGAGTTGTGCATTAATATTCTGGTTTTGGTTTTGACTGCTTTGTTTGCTTAACACTGTCACGTACACTTTGGTTCGGTGTATTCATTGGCTCCCTGAATCATGTATTATATTCCTAAATCTTACTTTGCTCTTTGGATTCATAAAAACATCTATGCATCAAGCCATGTTCATGCCTTACGTTATTTATTTATTTATTTACTGCTCTTCATCTTCCTCCTCTTGTTCTGAGGTTGGGTCAACATCAGATCAGAGGACAGGTAAGATGGCGATGGAGTATCTATCTTTCAGATTGTGTCTTTGATACACATTATGGATTAATTAAAATTTTAATTAACACAGTTTTTTTTGCGTGAAACAGCGTGTTTCTATCCCTTGCTAAAAAGGGTTGTGGCAGGAAGGGCATCTGACGTAAAAACCTATGCCAAATCAAATGCGCGAATCAAGTGAGTCGCTGTGGCAACTCCCAAGAAAAGGGAAAAAGCCGAAAGGAAGAAGGAAACGTTTTCAACTGCACCCCTGTATTTGTTTAGTATTTATATTCCATGCTTTTTGTGTGCTGCTGGCTTCGTATTTGGTTCTTGTTTATACTCTTATTTTCATGTTGCTTATTTATGTTGGGTTTTTTTTTTTTATGGTTTTGAAGTTAGAAATTGTTTTCACTTGCATCTTCCTCCAATCCTTCACATCCTGCACTTTAAATTAATTGATAGAGCACTGCCTCATGTTTTGATATTTATGTATTTTTATATTGTTTGCTTGTGTCTCTTATATATATATATATATATATATATATATATATATATATATATATATATATATATATATATATATATCTTACGAATCTGTGTCCTATTTAAAATGAATGTCTCTATTAATAGTATTTGTACACTTGTCCTACATATTAAAGTCCCAGTTCTTCACCATATTCCTTTATAATAGTTGTTATTAGGAACGTAAACTTTCAATGTTCACATTGTTTCTTTGTAACCGTGAGTGATAAAACTGCTTTATTAATAACCTAAAATTGATATTATGCACGTGTTGAAGCTGAAATCCTCATATTGAAATAATTTTTTTTTTTTTTTAAATTACTTTCCATTAATATCAGCCATGTGTGTGTCTACTGCAAAATGCCTTTAAGATTCTGCTATTGTCTTCTGGACAACAAAAGTGCTGCCGCATCTTATCACTGCCCAGTAAATGTATTGTACAGGAGAAATGCTGATATCCAAAAATTCCCTTTTGCTCAGCAAATAATATATGAATGCTTTTCAAAACTGAAACAATTACGGAGTTTTCAGTCCACACTGATATTGATAAAGAAAAGTCACAGTGTGCAGGCTGAACAATTATTACTGTCATTTTTATAAAACAATAAAACAGAGGCAACTGTGTGTGTGTGTGGGGGGGACGACGACACCTGAGCAGCTTGCCTGACTACTGCAGGGCCAAAATACATAAAACTATTTACACTTACAGCTATGGCCAATTTAGAACAACCAGTCAGCCTAATTTGCATATTTTTGGATGGTGGAAGTAAACCAGAGTAACTGAAACAACCCAAGCAAGTACCATATGGGGGAAACATGCAAAGTTTACTTTTAAGTTTAACATAAAGGAGTTCTGATCTAATTGATGGAAATTATTTGTTGAGGAGCTCTGATAAACAAAATAGAATTTGGTAGAAAACAGATATAATATTGTGTTATAGTTTAATAAAATAATTAAATCTCACAGACATGAAAGAAAATTATACATTATTTATGAGAAAAATCTATGATAGGCGAGGAAATTCAAAGATGAATTTAGACTTAGGGGTTTTTTTCAGTCAATTGGCAAGGATGAAGTGTATGTGACCACCGTATTTATGTAAAAAAACAGGGATCTGTCAAAGTGTGACCAGCCTATGTTTGTGGTAGTATATCACATAACAAACCAAGGCAGAACCTCAGAAAATGAGTTGTTGATGCTCATCAGATTGGAAAAAGTTACAAAACCATTTTCAAGTGTTTGGATTCCACTAATTCACCACAGAGGAAATTCAGGACCATAACTACACTCTTCAAGAGTGGTCAAACAACAACTTTCAGTCC
This sequence comes from Plotosus lineatus, assembly GCA_024760905.1. Classification (NCBI taxonomy): domain Eukaryota; kingdom Metazoa; phylum Chordata; class Actinopteri; order Siluriformes; family Plotosidae; genus Plotosus; species Plotosus lineatus. The sequence goes on from CM045736.1 coordinate 29,483,633, forward strand.
AAGCGCAAAGTAAATAATAGTCCAAGATTTTTAAAAGGAGAGGATTTTCAGCAACCAAAGGCCTGTCTCTCACACTGATTAATGTTAATGCTCTTGAATCCACAAGAGTAGAACACAAATGAACAAGAGTGTTGTGTGTGGTTGCTTGGAGAAAGACACTGATCACCAAAAAGTACATTGCTGCCCAACTACATTTTTGTAAATATTACATGGACATGCACAAAGGCTATTAGGGGGGAATCTGGCTTGATTATGCCAAAATAAAAACTGGTTTTCAGTTTAAATGAAACGTTTCATTTGGAGAAGAAAGAAAGATTCTGTGAAACATGATGGTGCTATTATCAGTTTTAGGCCTGTTTTGCTTCATCTGGTTCAGGACATTTTGTTGTCATTAATGGAATATTGATCTTTAGGTTTTCACACAAGTCGTAAAAGATGTTTTAAATCATATTTACACAGAAATATAGAACCGTATAAAGTGTTTACAAAGTTTCAAACGCCACTGTACTTAAATTTATATATAAATTCTGTACGCTCTCATGGATTACAAACATTTCCCCAAAGTAACCGAAAGTGCATGAATGGCGTGTCTTGTGTGGAATCGTCCACAAAATGATGATTAAATTTATTTGCATCAGGCCTGATAAATGAGGCCCACTGTTTTGGGGCTTGAAGGCTACTTTTTTCATTACTTACTTTTGGACACACACTGCCCTAATTAAAAAGGTGTCACACATATTTCTTCACTGGGATTGAGACTAAGGGTATCATATTTTTCTTGATGTAATTGCATGCCAGTCTGATGTCTGTGTGTGTTTTCTTTGTTTAATATTTTTACTCTATGCAAATATTTGTTGGGTGGACATATCGTAATAATAGTCATATAGGAAATACATAACGTTCATGGAATACTGTCATTAAATACAGGGCTGACAAATGTGACACAAGTTTACTTTCTCTTTTTCTTATATTCTCCTCCTGTTTTCTTCCCGGGTTTTATCTAAAGTATTTGTAGTAATGGCAATGGTTGTCATCAAATGTAAGTTATTGATCTTTAAACCTTGTTGCCTTTTGCTCATCTTTTTGAAAAACATTATTTTCTATGGTCTAAGATTTTGTGTTGCACAGAAATCAACTACAGTATAAACATTAAAATTTTTATTTTACTTTACCAAAATGGATGACAGTTCAAATGCATTGATCTATAAAGATATGTGCTAGATATATTAAATTGCTCATAAAATCTAATTTGTAAGTAGACGTATCGATTTATGAAAACATTTTTTGATGATTGTTGTAGTTTTATGTTTAAGCCTTAAAAGTTGTGATAAAATTTACCAAAAAAAAAAAAAAAAAAAAAAAAAAAAAAAAGAAATGTACTTTTATACATTCTCAGTTCAGTACACTGCTCTGAATGATAAGATCTGCCAAGAAATGAATGTAAATGTTTTGATATACCTAGTATAATGTAATAGGTGGTAGGCACACAGCATGAAGGCTCTGGGTTTAAACCTGATGATCAGCTGGGGTTTTTGTATGTGTGGAGTTTGCAAGTTCTCCACGTGATTGGGTGGGTTTTTCTGGGTGTTCCAGTTTCCTCCCTCAGTCCAAAAACATGTGGATTAGACTACTAGGCCATTCCAAATTACTCCAAAGTGTGAATGTGTCAAACTGTTTAATCCTACTTTGGCCGTTAGGGGGGATGGTGTCTACCTCAGCTGATATTGTGCGAAAGCAGGGTATACCCAAAACCAAAATAACTTGCCACACCACCACCACAGGCCCAACACACACACACACAACCATCCACACTTACACTTAGGGTCAAATTCGAACAGAAAATTAGCTTAATGTGCTTGTCTTTGGACTGTCAGAGGAAACCACAGTACCTGGAAACCCACACAAGCAGATGAAAAACATGCAAACGCCACACAGAAATCCCTGAGTTTGGGAATGTAACCCATTCTTGCTGTGAGGCAGACATGCTTACCACTCCATTACTATGCTGTTTCTCTAAAGCCAATTCATCTTAAAATTACAGTGTATATATAATATCGGTTTAAAAAGGACTGAATGGCCACCATCACATTTCTTTTGCTATGTTGATATATGTAGGTCTTGATCTGTCTTGCTTATTCATTGCTTGCATTGCATACTCACACAAAGTCTCTACAACAGAGCCTCATAGCATAGAGTAACGATTTCCATTGTGCAGCGTGAACATTGTGGAATTTAAGCTCTGTATGTCACTTACAGGCATTAATTTATATATCACTTTTTTTTCTACAAGGATGTTAATTAAATGCCACAAAGCGTTTAACTTGTCAATGGAAGGTCTTTGCTTGGGGAGTCAGACAAATTTAATTCTCTCATTCTACTTTAATATAACTAGAGATTGGAAGTGTCGGTATGGGACATCAGATATTAACACCATGTGGTGTCAGTTTTATTAATTTCATCCCAACAACTTCTCTTTGTCTGGAATATATGTGTCTCCTTGAAGGCATAATGGCTAAACCGTGTATGATAGAACATCACTGTAAAATGAGACAATTAAATAAATATTAGATAACATGTTTTGAGGGGATAATATGGTCACTGGGGTGGTACAGTGGTTTCAAGTAGATTCTGAGTTCCAACCTGCTAGTTGATGTGAGTTTTTCAGTGGTGAGAGTGTATGTTCTCATCATCATCATCATCATCTTCTTCCGCTTAGTCCAGGGTCGGGTCGCGGGGGCAGCAACCTTAGCAAAAAGGTCCAGACATCCCTCTCCCGAGCTACTTCCTCCAACTCTCCCGGGGGGACACCAAGGCGGTCCCAGACAAGCCGAGAGACATAGTCCCTCCAGCGTGTTCTAGGTCGACCCCGGGGTCTCTTCCCGGTTGGACATGCCCGAAACACCACACTAGGGAGGCGTCCGGGGGGCATCCCGACCAGATGCCCGAGCCACCTCAACTGGCCCCTCTCAATGCGGAGGAGCAGCGGATCTACTCCGAGCTCTCCCGGATGGCGGAGCTTCTCACCCTATCTCTAAGGGAGAACCCGCCACCCGGCGAAGAAAGCTCATTTCAGCCGCTTGTATCCGTGATCTTGTTCTTTCGGTCATTACCCAAAGCTCGTGACCATAGGTGAGGGTTGGAACGTAGATCGACTGGTAAATTGAGAGCTTCGCCTTGCGGCTCAGCTCCTTTTTCACCACAACGGACCGGTACAGGCACCGCTTAATAGCAGAGGCTGCAGCGATCCGTCTGTCGATCTCTCGCTCCATCCTTCCCTCACTCGTAAACAAGACCCCAAGATACTTCAACTCCTCCACTTGGGGCAGGACCTCATTCCCGACCCGGAGGGTGCATTCCACCATTGTCCGACTGAGAACCATGGCCTCGGACTTGGAGGTACTGATCTTCATCCCGGCTGCTTCGCACTCGGCTGCGAATCGCCCCAATGAGAGCTGGAGGGCCCGATTTGATGAAGCCAAAGGACAACATCATCCGCAAAAAGCAGAGACGATATCCGATGGCCACCAAACCAGAACCCCTCATCGCCTCGACTGCGCCTAGAAATTCTGTCCATAAAAATTATGAACAGAATTGGTGACAAAGGACAGCCTTGGCGGACTCCAACTCCCACTGGAAACGAATCCGACCTGCTGTTACCAATACGGACCAAACTCTGGCTCCGGTGATACAGCGACCGAATCGCTCGTAGCAACGGATCCGGAACGCCGTACTCTCGGAGCACGCCCCACAAGATCTTTCGAGGGACACGGTCGAAAGCCTTCTCCAAATCCACAAAGCACATGTGGACAGATTGGGCAAACTCCATGCCCCCTCCAGAATCCTGTGGAGCGTATAGAGTTGGTCAAGAGTGCAGCGGCCAGGGCGAAAACCACATTGTTCCTCCTGAATCCGAGGTTCGACTATCGGTCGGATCCTCCTCTCTAGTACCCCTGCATAGACTTTCCCAGGTAGGCTGAGGAGTGTAATTCCCGATAATTGGAACACACCCTCCGGTCCCCTTCTTAAAAATTGGGACCACCACCCCAGTTTGCCAATCCAGAGGTACAGCCCCGATGACCACGCGATGTTGCAGAGACGTGTCAACCAAGACAGTCCTACAACATCCAGAGCCTTGAGATATTCTGGGCGGATCTCGTCCAACCCCGGAGCTCGACCACCGACGAGCTTTTTTACTACCTCAGTGACCTCCACTCCAGTGATGGGCGGACCCTCACCCGAACCCCAGGGTCTTCCTCTTCCACGGAGGGCGTGTTGGTGGGATTGAGAAGGTCCTCAAAGTATTCCCTCCACCTCTCAACAACATCCCCAGTCAAGGTAAGCAGCTCCCCACCTCCACCGTAAACAGTGTTTGTGAAGAACTGCTTCCCCCTCCTGAGGCGTCGGATGGTGGCCCAGAACCTTTTTGAGGCCAACCGATAATCACTCTCCAGGCCCTCACCGAACTCCTCCCACGCCCGAGATTTTGCATCTGCGACAGCCTCGGCTGCAGCACGTTTGACCTGTCGGTACCCGTTTGCTGCCTCAGGAGTCCCACAGGCTAATAAAACCCGATAGGCCTCCTTCTTCAGCTGGGCGGCCCCTTCACCGCAGGTGTCCACCACCGGGTTCGGGATTACCGCCACGACAAGCACCGGCGACCTTACGGCCACAGCTATGGGCTGCCGCCTCAGCAATGGAGGCACGAAACATGGCCCATTCGATTCCATGTCCCCGCCTCCTCCGAACGTGGTTGTAGCTCTGCCGGAGGTGGGAGTTAAACGCCTCTCGGACAGGGGGCTCCGCCAAACGTTCCCAGCAGACCCTGATTACACGCTTGGGCCTGCCAGGTCTGGAAGGCAACCTCCCACACCACCGAAGCCAACTCACCACCAGGTAGTGATCGGTAGACAGCTCAGCTCCTCTCTTCACCCGAGTGTCCAGAACATATGGTCGCAAGTCCGATGACACGACTACAAAGTCAATCATCGAACTGCGACCTAGGGTGTCCTGGTGCCAAGTGCACTTATGGACACCCTTATGTTCGAACATGGTGTTCGTGATAGACAAACTATGACGAGCACAGAAGTCCAACAACGACACACCATTCGGATTCAGACTGGAGAGGCCGTACCTACCGATCACACCCTTCCAGGTCACACTATCGTTGCCCACATGGGCGTTGAAGTCTCCCAAGACAACGGCGAGTCTCCCGAGGAGCGTTCTCCAACACCCCCAAAGACTCCAAAAGGGTGGGTACTCTGAACTGTCATTTGGTGCATAAGCACAAATAACAGTCAGGACCCGCCCCACCCGAAGACGGAGGGAAGCTACCCTTTCGTCAACCGGGAGAACCCCAACATTTGGGCACCGAGACGGGGGCAACAAGAATACCCACACCGGCTCGCCGCCTCTCCCCATGAGCAACTCCAGAATAGAAGAAGGTCCAGCCTCTTTCGAGATGGATGGTTCCAGAGCCCAAGCTATGCGTTGAGGTGAGCCCGACTATATCTAGTCGGTATCTCTCCACCTCACGCAACAAATCAGGCTCCTTTCCCGCCAGAGAGGTGACATTCCATGTCCCGAAGGTCAGAGTAAGCAGCCGAGGATCAGTCCGACAGAACCCATGCCTTTGGCTGCCACCCAACTCACACTGCACCCGACCCTAAAACTCCTCCCACGGGTGGTGGGTCCATGGGAGGGCGGACCCATGTCTCCTTTTCGGGCTGGGCCCGGCCAGGCTCCATGGGCATAAGCCCGACCACCAGGCGCCGCCTTGAGCCCCTCCTGGGCCTGGCTCCAGGAGGGAACCCCGGTGACCCGCGTCCGGGCAAGGGAGACTGCTTCTTTTGTTGTCTCGTGTCTTTAGGGGTTTGTTTTGAATCGCACTTTGTCTGGACCTTCACCCCGGACCTGTTTGCCTTGGGTGACCCTACCAGGGGCATTTGCCCCCGACAACATAGCTCCTAGGATCATTAGGTCACGCAAACCCCTCCACCACGATAAGGTGGCGATTCAAGGAGGGGAGTGTATGTTTCTTTAACCAACATAAGAACAGAAAGTGTATGTTCTTTCTGTTCTTATGTTGGTTGCCTCCTACGCTCTCTTCTACTGTCATCTTGGCTCCTGCAAGGACAGCGGTAACAACCATTGACAGTGGGACTTGAACTCCCAACCTTGGGCTCGGTAATCTGGCACCTTACCACTGGGCCACTAGTGTCCATGTGGTTCAGTAGCTTTGGCAATAATATGCATAATGCATGCAAAGGAAAAAATGTTTTAATGTGATCTCATAAAATTGATATGTTACTAGTATGAACTGATTACATTATTATAACTTTTACTTAAGCTTTTACTTAACAGACTACATCAGCATTGCATCTTGGGACTTTGAGTGTACTGTTTTCTTCTTTCAAATACCTCTACATTGTTGGAAAATTGTGAGAGTGAAAAGAAATCCTTGAGCTTTTTCTTGGTGTTAACATCTAAATCCTGCCTGTACTCACTTTAAGCCTGTTCATTATCAATTGCGTATTCCCCTTCAGCAGCTGAATGTACAATGGTACATCTGCCTTTTGTTGCCCTCTCAGAAGCACAGGTTCCACAGTAGGCCATTTCAGTATCCAAGCACACAATTGTACATGTGTTGGCCCTACACGAAAACAGGTGAGACATCTGGTGGTTGATATCGGAAGACGATATGTTGCCTCTTTGCATACAGCACATTTTTAGGCCTGAACTACAGACAGGTTTGTGGAGGGATTTTTTTTTTTTAATGTTACATTTTTTTTAATGTTACATTTTAATTGTACATTGTGTGACTCAGTTCGGCCAATGGTCCATGGTCAAACCATGAGTGGGGCAGAATTTACTTTCTGAGCCAAGTGCCCTATAACGGATGTTCAAGGCAACAGCATCATCACAATAAATTTTCATTCAGAATTAGTGCAAGGTTACCGAAGGGGTTATTTGAAGCAGACACCTGTGTCTGTCTCGCGCTCTCTCTCTCTCTCTCTATCTCTCTCTCTCTCTCACTCTCTCTTTGTGTGCGTGTGTGTGTGTGTGTGTGTGTGTGTGTGTGTGTGTGTGTGTGTGTGTGTGTGTGTGTGTGTGTGTGTGTGAGAATCTCTCTCACTGTGTGTGTGTGTGTGTGTGTGTGTGTGTGTGTGTGTGTGTGTGTGTGTGTGCGTGCATGCGTGCGTGCGTGTGTGTGTGTGTGTGTGTGTGTGTGTGTGTGTGTGTGTGTGTCTCTCTCTCTCTCTCTCACTGTGTGTGTGTGTTCGTGCGTGCGTGCGTGCGAGTGTGTGTGTGTGTGTGCTCATGTGTGTGTGTGTGTGTGTGTGTGTGTGTGTGTGTGTGTGTGTGTGTGTGTGTTTTTCTCCCATCCTGATTTTGTTTTTTTTTTCTTTTTGACAGGTTTCACACATGGTTGAGTGAAAACAAATACAATATTAATATTAACAAGTTACATCAAAGGCCACCAAATATATTACAAATAATGAAAATATTATTGCATATTTTAATATTATAAACATTTTAATATGGTCTAAATATAAATCGTATGTCATATGACTAAAAAAAGTCAGATGTTTACTGATGTCACCGAAAATGATCCTTGGAATTAACGTTTTGTAATAGTTTCAATTGCTTTCAATTTTCAGTTGCTGAAACGTCTGAGAAATTTGTTTTCACAATGTCTATCTTGCAGTGCTGATCATGTCTCTCTTCCTCTTTGTCCTTTCAAAGGTGAAAAAAGTATGTAGGGAGAGCATTGTAGTCTGACTGCACATTGATGGCTGCTTAGACGGATGTCTGGAAAAGAGTTAATGAGGTCAGGTGACTGAACCAAATGCTATCTGCCCACACATGCAACTCCCATCAAGAAGGTCGTTTCATGCTTGAATAAACAACAGGTAACTCAATACTTTTTATTCAGAAATTATACTATTAAAACAATTAAATGCTTATTATTATTATTATTATTATTATTATTATTATTATTATTATTATTAATATTATTACTATTGTGGTGGTAGTTGCTGTTGCTGCTGTTGTTGTTGTTGTTTTTAATAAATTTTAAATTCGGTTGATCACAATTTCATAAGAAAAGGTTTTAATAAACTATAACAAGGTCGGAGAAAGCCAGATTTAAATTTTTGTCTTGTTTCATTCATTAAATTAAATATTTATTTGTATAGCATTTTCGAAACAGTTTTACAGAAATGTGGATCTAAACACCCAGTGAGCCACCCATTGAGTGAGATTTAAAAAAAAAAATAAATAAAAGCTTCCTCAAACAGCAAAAGGAAGACGCCGTCAAGACGATTCAGATTTAAAGGAAAATTCATTCCTCTTGTGAAATGCAATGTGACAAGAATCAATTCAGGGAGAGGAAGTATGAGCAGAGGTTGTGTAAAACCAATTAGACGTCACATTAGCTGAAGGAAAGGGTTATATACCTAAAGTGTTTTTTTTTTGCTTATGTTTTGACACCTATATAAAACAATGACTAACCAAAATAATGAGAACCTGAGGGTGGCATCGTGGTGTTGGTAATGATTAGCACATCTGCCTCACAGCAACAAGGTCCTGGGTTTGAATCCCGGGTTCATTGGGAACATTTATCTGTAGGGTTTGCATGTTCTCTCTGTGCTTGCATGGGTTTCCTTCAGGTACGCTGGTTTTCTCCTACAGTCCACAGACATTAGACCCTCCAGTGTCGATGTGAGTGGTTTTATGTGTTGGCACTGCAGTGGGCTTGCTAGATATCCAGGTGGTTCCTTCGTACAGTACCCAAGCAGGATTAAGCGCTTTGGCACCTTGATGGACGAATGGATAAATGGATGTTTGATGACAAGTTTTATTTACCTTCCAATATTGTTTGGCTTTCCATCTGCATTTATCATATTAAATATAAATAAAAGTAAAATCGTAAAACTGAGTCAGTAGCATGGTGGCATAGTGGTTAGCATGTCTACCTCACAGCATTAAGGTGTTGGGTTCAATTCCCAGCTTGGGTGTCTCTGTGTAGAGTTTACATGTTACACTGTGCTTGTGTGGGTTTCCTCGGGGTACTCCGGTTTCCTCCCACAGTCCAAAACTATGCATTGTAAGTTAAGGCTGTTCAAAATCACCCCAAGGTTTCAGTCTGAGTATGAATGGTTGTGTGAATGCTGGCTCTGTGATGGCCTTGCTAGCTGTCCAGGGTGTACCCCGCCCTTGCCTGGAGTCGGCTGAGATGGGTACCAGCCTCCTCCGTAACCCTAATTAGAATGAAGTGGATCAGAAAATGAATGAATGAATAGTAAAAACTAATAAATGTATTCTATAATCAGACACTGGCTGTCAAATTGTCCATGATGCTGCGCTTCACACTTTTCAGAGCTATATACTCTACAAGTAAAGTACTGCAGTACATATCAAAATATCATTGAATGGGCTTCTCAGGCTGCCAAACCTATAAACATTGATGACGTTTAGTCTCTGAGGAGTCCAGGTTATCAATCACAGCAAGACTAGTGAACTCAACTTGGCCTGAAATGAAAAAAAAAAAAAAAAAAAAAAAAAAAGCAAGGGTAGCGCTTTATGGTGATACATCAATTTTAGGCACGTCTGGAGAGCAAAAGAGATCACAGTCTTGCACCGGTAACAAACGGGTTGAGTTGGTTAGGTGCATTAAAACATCTCGGCGTAAGGAATAAATGGGAATTGAAAAGTGCCAAGATTAAGTGAATGTAGATACGGGTGTTAATGTTGATGAACACATGATACAACTAAATACTGAATACAGTACTGCATGCTTTCGATTCCATATTATTAAACAGCTCATTTCAAGGAATAAAAAGGAACTGAAAAGTTCCAGGTTTAAGTGAAAGTGAATAAACAGAGCAAACTCTCCACCTGTCGATCCAGAACTTGAGTTCTGTCACAGTGGTGTTTTCATATAATTGTTCTGTATTAGAGAATGCTTTGCTTGTGAAAAATGAAATTTGAAATAGCAATATCCATCTCAATTTGTATTTTTATGGTTAAATCTTATATTCATTCATTTATTTTCTGTATCCGCTGAATCCTAATTCGGGTCGCAGGGAGGCTGGCGCCCATCCCAGCCAACTTTGGGTGAGGGTAGAATACACCTTGGACAGCTCGTCAGGCCAGTGTAGGGCAGAAACACACTGATAGCTATGCAGCTACTTTTGTCGAAAGTCAGAAATGGTTCTTTTACATGAACCTCTCACCATAGACAGTGAGAGACATGGCCGGCCTTTGATAACCCAGTTAGCTGCACTGGGGGAAAACTGACAACCCATTGAGAGTGGGGCTTGAACCCCCAACCTTAGGATCAGTGACCCGGCACCTTTACCACCAGGCCACCATTGCCTAAATCCTATATTAAAAAACAAAGAAATTAATTAATTAAATCATTCTTACATCATATAAACGCTACAGAGCCTTGCAACATCTTCTCCACCAATCTCAGAACACACACTAGTGCACAGCTGTCAGATCCCCTCTGTGTATGTCAGGGTTAGAGGCTTATTGATTTTGCTGTCTGTATCGTGGCGCCCACTACACTGACCTCCCAAGACCAGACTCCTGCAATACATACCACAACCCCTCTAAATCCCCGTCCTGTCACTGCTAGATTGGTTAATGCATCATCACATGGAAGGTCTGTGGATGATAACAATGTTAGAGTAATATGATTAATTATTACTCTGCTCTCACGCTGAAGAGATGAAGATAATCACGTTGAGAAAATCCTCCATATTTTTGATTTGTAGCATCTGTGTCTCTGACAGAATAAATTGCTCATCATATAAGAGAAATGCAGACATCACAGTTTCAGATCACAGTTTTAATATTTACAAACACATCGAACAACTGAATACTAAATACAGGACTTCAAGCTTTCCATTCCATAAACAGCTCATTTAAAATCTCAGTTCTGATTGTTCTATTATGGTCTATTATTTCTTCGTTCATTCATTCATTCATTTTCTGTAACCGCTTAATCCTAATTAGGGTCGTGGGGCAGCTGACACCCATCCCAGCCGACTCCGGGCGAGGGCAAAGTACACCCTAGTTTGGTGTGTAATTCATGGTCCAGAGATTCCTCATTACTTTGCGCTTCAATTCATGCGGCTTCAGTGCATCGCATTTTTTTTTTTTGAATATTCATCGAATTTAAAAAAATAAGGAAATTAATGAAGAATAGGGGGAAAAGGTAAGGAAAATGCCGCAAAACAAGGCCGATTATGCAAAAAAAAAAACCAAAAAACAACCCAAAACAAACAAAAACAAAAAAATACCCCCCCCCCCATCAAAACTACTTACATTTTTATGTGAGGTGCGCATCTGATTGCGAGGGAATCTCGGTCCTAATTAACAGCGGAAAGTGAGGGATCCCTGTAAGGGGTTTCAGAAAGGTGGCACTGATTATAAATTTTTTGAAGGAGTCCTGGGGTTAAGTTGTCCAAAAGCTGGGAAGTTTTAAGGACTCTTATAGACTCTTCTAGGTGATTTAAGCATTTTGTTTTATTAACTCCGAGAGAGAGAAAACAGGCCAATGATGGAACAAATGTTTATAGTGGTTACTGTAGCAACCATGCTAAATAAGGCAACATTAGCATCCATATTTCACAACATTAAATGTAATCATAAATTGGCAAAAATGTACAGTGTATGTTCTTTATTATAAAAAAAATTGTTACTCTGCAAAATCAAATTGATAAAAAAAATCCATCGCAGTGCAACACATACACCACCATTTGCAGTCACACAGAGGCAATTTGGGACAGGCAATTAGTCTAATGTGCATGTTCTTGGACTGCTGAAGGAAACTAGAGCACCCAGAGAAAATCCTCCCAAACACAACGAATACATGTAAACTTCTCATTGAAACGCCCCAGCCAAGCTTGGAAAGTGACCCGAGGACCATCTTGCAATGGAGCAGACGTGCTTATGGCTTAAAATTGAAACATTGTGTAAATGATTATTGGAATTTTGGTTGTATTAATCAATACTTTTGTTGTCAGAAACTTAAATAGTGTATATAAATTTATTAGTGTTGTCAACCGATATTGAATATTTAGATTGGTAATTCCTCCATTTCACTGGAGCATGGCAGACTCGCAGAAGCAAAAGCCCTCATCTTTCGTGTCCTTCTGTATGATTCCGAATGAGTTGCTCCACTTCCGGCAGACCAAAATAATCCACAAACGTGCTGTTGAACATGTTCAACAGCACGTTCACAGAAAAATCTTCCGAGGGTGTTCCATTTGGTTCCGCAGTCCTTCCGCAAACATTCCGTCATTTCCGCAAATGTTCCACGATCTTTCCTTTTATTCCGAGACCGTTCCACGAGCACCCCCCCCCCTCCAGCCATGGAACGTTTGCGTTCATCTATGGATCCCCATGGAATACTCTCGGAATGCGCGGAATACATACAGAACAGTAGAGAAACACTGTGTAATTACCGTAGACAGTACACGAAACAAAGCAGAACGTTTGCAGAATACATGCGGAACGTTTGCGGAACACTCACAGAAGTCACTTCCACTATAAATACAGGCACGCAAGAAAAAGAGACATTCATTTCGAGAGATGCCCGATTTTGAAAGCCAAGTGAAAGGCATCTACCAAGAGGCTATGTTCTCCAACGCCGGAAACCCCACTGGAAGAGCGTTCTCAGGAAGCTGAGGTTGACACTGAGCTGGATGTCACTTCCACTGACATCGCCGCTGAGAACAAGAAGGCACTCGTCTACATGAAGCTCACCGACGATGAGGAGCAGGCCATGTTGGAGTTCATTGGGGCAAACGAGTGCTTGTACAACAAGAAACTCCAGTCCTGGACGGACAAACCACACAAGGCCAAGCTCTGGGCTGATCATGGGCTGATTAATTTTCTGTAACCGCTTAATCATACTTAGGGTCACAGAGAGACTGGCACCCATATCAACCTAATCTGGGCGAGGGCAGAGTACACCCTGGACAGCCCGCCAGGCCATCGCAGAGCAGAATCACACTGATGCTGATATACATGCTGATGGTTATGCAGCCTACTCTTTGTGAAAGTCAGCAATGATTGTTTTACATGAACCTCTCACTATAGACAGTGAGAGACATGGCCGACCTTTGATAACCGAGTTCGCTGAACTGGAGGCAATTGAACATTTTAAATAATATTTTATATATTTTAGCTATTTTAAAGATTTATTAATTTCCTGGTTAAATCTTTAAGATTTTCTTTTCTGAGAGTGCTGAAAAAATGGATGTAAATTGAAACACTTGCAGGAGTAAAAAGTTTAAGTTATTAATTTTAATCTTTTAAGCAAAACTTAAGAGGTCAGAAATTCAAGTCACGCAAATTTCTTCCTCCAAGGTGACACGACTGACAGTATTCAAATCTCTCGGTGCATATTAACATTACTCATGGTTCAGCTGCACCTGAGCAGAGAATGCTTCCCATAATTCATGGGTGTGTGTTGATGGAACCTTAATTGGCATAAATGTAAATGTCATTTGTATAAATAAATAAAAAAGAAAAAAACCCAGGCTGCTATTGTGTTCTTCGACTGTAATCTGAAATATAACACATGCACAGGAAACAAGGAAATAACCAAAGCTTATTGTGTATGTAATAATTATGTCTCCACTGTGTGCTCATTTCTCTTAGCACTTAATAGCATATATTCCTCATCATGTATGCCCTGTTATTTGCATTCGGTTTTATTTTGCCCTCTTGGTGACCTCCATTTTCCCCTCATTTAACAGCACTCAGGCATCACAGGAGAACAAATCAGAAAACAGAACAAGCATCATGATCGGCTCTGAGAATTGGTGCTCCTGCCAGCTCCAAAATGACTTGCTACAAGTGTCGATGAGTGCTAGCAGGCTGGCTGTGCAAAAAGACAAAACCCTAGCGAGCTCTATTTGGTTCCCCATGGGCTTCAAAGTGCTCGACTAAAGTAATCTTAAATCAGGTTTGCAGCATGGGGAGGTAGATGATGTATTATGACAATTGTATTTTTTATTATCCAGCTTTTTTGTCAGTGGGTTCATTAACTTGTGTTATGAATAGGATCAGAATTATTAATAAAACCAATGATCTGAACTGCAAATCTCATCGTTGCTATCTATTAAGTCTGATATTTCTAAATGATTTTGCAAGCAAATATAGATCATGATGATCAGTCATTTGAAAATATTAATTTCGAATTATTACTGGGCTGTTGAAAAGACCCCATGAATAAATTATGATTATACATAACCAATTTTGTCTCAAGAACCAATTTAATGCATTCAGTGTATTACATAATGTACAGTTACAGCAGATACAATAAAAATGGCCAGAAATTTGCATCGCCTTCGAGGAAAAATTCAAACACACATAAAATAATCCAGAACTTATGCAAAGGTTTTGAAAGATGAAACCAGTTATAAAGCCAAGTCCTGACACACAAGTTTACATTAATTAGCATTGTAATCAGAATACTATACTAAAATCCATAAATATTTGTACTATGAAGGCACAGTAAGAGCAGACGGAGTCAATAATATCATAAAATGAACATATTTGTGGGTGGCACGGTGACGTTATGGTTAGCACATTTGTCTCACAGGAAGAAGGTCCTGGGTTTGGACCCTGTAGCTGGCGCGGGAGTCTCTGTGTGCAGTGTGCATGTTCTCCCCATGCTTGTGTTAATTTCTGTGGGAGACACTAACGTCCTCCAATAGTTTAAAGACATGCACAGTAGGCTCTTTGGATATTGTTTCCAGATGTAAATGGTTGGACATCTATGCAATGGTGTAGCAAGCTGTTCAAGGTGTATCCAACCTAGAGTCGGTTGAGAAGGGCTCCAGCATTCCTGCAACCTTAGACAGGGTTACATGATTCAGAATTTGGTGAAATGAATGATTTTTTGATAAAATTAATGATTATTTGATGGTTGGAATAAAGAAACAATGTGAGAGAAAATATACAGATAAAAACACACAGATCAACCATGTTGATGTCTGATAAAGTTGCTAATGCATTGTTATTGACAGGCAGTACACACCCCTGTGTGCAGAACAGTTTCTGAATCTAGAATCCATTTAATTCAAATACCTGAAATAAGGGACAGGTAGAAAAAAAGGCTCTAAAATATGTATTACTTAACATGTTTAAATATGTTCACACTCAAAAGATTTGAGGCAGATTACTGCTTAGGTCCCAATAGAACCCCACCCATGCTGCAAGGCTTTTATCATTATTGATCTTGTTTGTAGCGAGATATCATAGGGGGCATCCCTTTAGGCAGGGTTCTCCAGCCCTGTTCCAGAACAGCTACCTTCCTGCACGTTTTTCCCCAACCAATGCTAACACCCCTCCTTTAGATGATCAAGGACTTCTTAATTTGGGTTGGAGGAAGGTAGCTCTTCACGAACAGAGTTGGCGACGTGGATATGCGCTTGTCATTAATCTTATGCCATCAAATAGAGAAATGATCAACGGTGCAGCATTCCTCCCTCCTTTTATCCACCGAGGTTGCCATAGTAGCTATACCAGCTGGACATGGAATTTCTGCATATGAACACTGTGTGGTTAGTCACAGTTTTCTCTTTACATGCCCAGCAGAATCAAAAAAAGCTCTCAATGCACCGTCTGCATAGCTGTCAAATAATTTCTCACTAGTTTATTTCGAAATCTTCCACCTGTGAGATCAGGTGCTTTGGTTATCTAACAGTTGGCATTGACACCATAGCCTACATTCATGTGTAGTAGTATACACATGTGTTACCTGAGCATGGACACTGAACTGGGCATCATTTCACTTTACACGGTATGAGAAATCTCTTGCACTCCACACCAATTATATTACAAAAACAAGTCCGCTCAGGCTCAGGTAGTAATGCTTCTTCCTCTTTTTTTTACTATGACTGCACTTCTGTAGTCATTGAGACCAATTGATTTTAATCTCCTTTTTTGATGACACAGACCCAGTGCTTGGCAGTGGACAGTGTCTATTGTTAGCCACTAATATCGGGCTATTACACTTCAATGATTTAGGAGAAGCATCTCACTGTGAAATGTAAAATTTCATAAGTAACGCAGAGGCTCCCTGGATCCTTAGGTACATAATTCTATTGGGACTGTTCTGATATATTCCTTCTTGTTCTGGGCTTCCATTGCCACATCAGTATGCTCCAAGCTATATCCTGTATAGCATCCTCCATCTGCTGTGGTAATCTTAAAGCTCAAGTCTGTGGGACTTCTGCATCAGCAAATGTTTTGTCGCATCACACATTTCTTTGTGGCTGAGACAGAAGGAGCAGATCATATAATGCCCTCTGGGTCTGTCTGCCAAAGACTGTCCAGATACCACTAGCAGATGGTGCAGCATGTCTTTACCCAGTCAGCAGCATTTCAGCCAAATGGTCATTTTTGTATTTGGAAACGTCAATTATTTCATTCATTCATTCATTCATTCATTCATTTTCTGACCGGCTTAGTTCTAATTAGGGTCTCAGGGAGGCTGGTGCCAATCTCTAGGCCATGGCAGAATGCACCCTGGATGGCTCACCAGGTCATCGCAGGGCAGAGGCACGCTAACTGCAATGCAGCCCACTCTGAGAATTCAGCAGTGGTTTCTTTACATGCCTCTCACCACAGACATTGAGAGTCATGGCCAGCCATTGATAACCCAGTTAACTGCACTGCAGTGACAACCCATTGATAGTAGGGCTTGAACTTCCCTACCTTGGGATCAGTAATCCAGCACCCTAATCACCAGGCCACCACTGCCCCGCCAATGATTTCAAAAACATTTTTTGTATCTTTATTACTGTATTATTGTATTGGGTAAACTCTATGTGCAAATTGGCAATTATTTAATGAAATTGTGATGAATGTCACTGAACAATGCCAAAAACAGAACACTTGAGGGAAAACTTAATTCAGCACTATCTACCAAGTCAATAAGTGTTTTAGTATACTGTATACACCACAGATATATTGACAGACTCATTATCTCTGAACGCACACAGCAACATTTGTATTAGAGCTGAGTAACAGCCTCCCATACGTCTCTTTAAGGGTTTCGGTCCAAACTTCATGAAACAAAGAGGGTGGCACTGTAACCCCGGGTTTGAATCCCAGGCTCGGCTGTTTCTGTGTGAGTTTGCACCTTCTTTCTGTGTTTGTGTGGGTTTCCTCCATGTGCACTGGTTTCCTTCCACAGTTGAAAGACATGAACATGAGGCTGATTGGCAGTTCCATATTGACCTTTTTCATTGGTGTGAGTGCGAATGGTTATATGTTACCCTGCAAGCAGTGGTCCAATGGAATTCTTGATAATGGCCTACTGACAGGTTAATTCCTGATTTATTAATTTACTGAAACACTTAATTCTATTTGGGTCAAAGGAAGGCTGAAGCCTATCTTTTCTGACTCCATGCAAAGGTGGGTACACCATCACAGGGCCTGTCAATTTAATGCCTAAATCATTTCTGTCTCATAAAATCTTCCAGTTCTTAAACGAAAGTTAAATTTGCTCCAAATACAATCATGATTCATCCCATCCAGGGTTCCATGATTCAATTGCCCTTTTTTATACCCAGAAAAATTTTTCAGGGTGAGGTTTGGATAATTCAGTTTAGTAAAAGGATTGTATTTAGTATAAATACCCCATTCTTTATGTCCCATACGGTATATTTAATGTGTTTCATTGTGATTCTGCGTTGTTGTCCTTTTTTTCTAATGTTGCTTGTATATTTTCCTATCTTTCTCTTTCCCTGCATGTGTTTTGGCTATCTGTTAATGAACCTGATCATAGAAGTGACAGCATCAACGATCTCTGTTTGTAAAGTATGACTCTAATTCTTGGGTAAGGTTAAATAAAAAACAAACAAAAAACAAAAAGCTTTGCTATTACATCCTTTTGTTTTTGGTTCCCATACAACATAAATATAAGAATACAGTGTAATTCATATGTAAAACATATTGAGCAACACATGTAAGGAGAAATAAACATTTAGATCATGAACTGATTCTTGTTATACCTTAGAATTACTGTCCCAACTAAGAGAAACCGTTCATCATTCATTTTCTGTAACCGCTTAATCCTGATTAGGGTCGCGGGGAGGCTGGCACTCGTCCCAGCTGACTCCAGGCGAGGGCAAAGTACACCCTGGACAGCTTGCCAGGCCATCACATGGCAGAAACACACTGACGGTTATGTAGCTACTCTTGTCGAAAGTCAGCAATGGTTCTTTCACATGAACCTCTCACCATAGACAATGAGCGACATGTCCGGGGGGCAGTGACAACCCGTTGAGAGTGAGACTTGAACCCCCAACCTTAGGATCTGTGATCCAGCAGCTTTAAGAGAAACCGCAAGTTATAATATATAACTTACCATCAGCACTTTAGATTATATTTAGCCCATCTGTGATACTTCCATCTGAGATCTGTTCACAAAACAGATAAAGAGTGGAAATTCCACATAAGTATTTTGTTTGATTTAAAAACAGAAAATTCCCATTCCATGGCTCATAATATCTCAGGTGAGGCTTTATCTTCCCCTTATAATGACGTGAGGTGCCCATGCTGACTTTTCAAACTGAGAAAAGGATAATTGATTAAGTCTTTTCTGTGTTTAAAATTCAAGATAAACACTGCTTTACATCTTCCTCTTCCTCGTTCAGTTCTGTCTCAGCTTTCCAGCAGCTTAGAGTAAGTTAATATGATTGGGGGGCAGACAGCGAGACTGTTTTAGCCAGGAACAGGAATTGTGTTATCAGTTTTTCAAAATTGTAAAGCAAACAGCAGTGAAACATAAATCTGCCTCAAAGCAAAAGTTTTGTGCATGATGTCTCCATGAACACTTCTCGGTTGGACATGTTCGCAAACATCGCACCAGGGAGGCAATCGGGAGGCGTTCTAACCAAATGCCTCAAATGGCTCCTATCAATACCATGGAGCAGAAGTTCTACTGTGGCTGTAGAAATATTTAATTTTATTATTTATATGCAAATATAATGCTATTTGCCCTAAAAAATTTATTTGCATGTACATAAAAGTTTTGCACACTGCTAAGTGTATATATATATATATATATATATATATATATACACATACACATACTAGTATATTGCAGATTTTTACATTGCCCAATACTTATTGGCCGCACTGTGTGCATGTATATGTGTGTGTGTGTGTGTGTGTGTGTATATGTGTGTGTGTGTGTATATATATATATATATATATATATATACACACGTATATGTCTGTCTTCCTTTCGGCTTTTTCCCTTTTACTCGGGAGTCGCCACAGTGGATCATCTGATTCGCACGTTTGATTTGGCAGAGGTTTTTACGTCGGATGCCCTTCCTGTCACAACCCTTTTTAGCAAGGGACAGAAACACGCTGACGACTTTGCAGCTACTCTTTACGAAAGTCAGCAATGGTTCTTTTACATGCCTCTCACCATAGACAGTGAGAGACATGGCCCGCCTTTGATAACCCAGTTAGCTGCACTGGGGGGGACAGTGACAACCTTGTGGAGAGTGGGACTCGAACCCCCAACCTTTGGAGCGGCAATCCAGCGCCCTATACCACTAGACCACCACTGTCCCTCATATATACTAGTATAGTATAGTATAGTATAGAAAAATGTTTTTCGACTGTTATATATATATGTATACATACAGTCTGCCCCCAATTTACGAAGACCCCTTTGTACGAACATTTTCTTGAGTTTCTGTCCCTGAAATACGAAACAACCCCCTCTTACGAAAAGAAATTCAAAATTCAAACGCGCCAATCAAAATTTCACAGGACACGCGAGTTGCTCTCTCATTGGCTGTCTCTCAACATCCCACCCTGCTGGCCTCCCACATAGAGACAAAAGCTTTTATATTCACGCTTTAGTTTTTAGTTCAGTTTTTTTTTAAGTTGTTTTAATTCAGTAAATGTTTAATAAATATGGGCGCATTTGAGCTCATCTGGAATTCCGATCCCTCAAAGAATCAAATTAAAGTTGAGTTTGTCAAGCAGGGAATGCGCTTTGAATTCAGGTCTTGTGGGCATAGCCCTCACGCACGAGAGAGAAAGAGAGAAGGAATAACGCTTTAGTTTTTAGTTTATTTTTTTAAGTTGTTTAATTCAGTAAATGTTTAATAAAAGTGGGTGCATTTGAGCTTATCTGGCATCCCGATCCCTCAAGGAATCAAATTAAAGATCAGTTTGTTAAGCAGGGAATGCGCTTTGAATTCCTCGTCTTGTGGGCATGGCCCGGACCGTGCGCGAGAGAAGGAGATAGGCAGGGAGAGAGAGAGAGAGAGAGAGAGAGAGAGAGAGAGAGAGAGAGGGGTGTTAATAAAAATGTTTAATAATGGTTTAATTAATAAATATGTTAATAAAATGGTTTAAGATGTTAATAAAATTGTTTAATGGTTTAATAAATAATTTTCTTTTACTTTTAACACATATTTCATACAAAATTGGTGTACTTTAATAATTTTTAAAGGGTTTATGGGGTTTATCAAGTCCAAGGACTGGAGCCTTGGAACAAACTAGGCGTTTAACATGTAAGATGTGACCCCTACTTACGAAATCCCCGCAATACGAAAAGGGTTCTTTAATTTTGTTAATTGGGGGCCGACTGTGTGTGTGTGTATATATATATATATATATATATATATATATATATATATATATATATATATATATATATATATATATATATATATATATAATGTATTATTATTATTTTTATTATTATTATTATTATTATTATGGACACATTATTATGCACATTATTCGAAACACTGGTGAAGGTGTGTGTGTGTGTGTGTGTGTGTGTGTGTGTGTGTGTGTGTGTGTGCTAAATGTTTCCATCCATCTGTATATCCATGTGAGACTCTTATTAGAATTATATCTTACAAACAGTGATTAAATATTTATAGAATTATATGGAATTATCCAAACAGGGTCAATATCACATCATGGCTGGTTATTTAAATTATTAATAATTAATAAATACCTTTACCTATTTGGAAGTACATTTTATAGTATTTGTGATGCAGAAATGAGTAGCATGAAGAACTAAACTTGCTGTAGGAAGAGGATATGTCTTTGTCGGCATTGTTGCAGTAAAATTCTACTGGCTAATGACAACAAATGCTCCTTGGTACACCAGTAGATATTTGAGAAGTGTGGTGGACCGGTCATGTGGGGCATTTTCTTTTATAATAAAGTTTATAACATTTAAAGTTCAGCAATGCAGTGAAGTATTTGGTGCCAGGTCATTCCTCCACTCCAGTTTAATCTATTTTCTAGTTTTCAGGGCTCACCTAAACAGGTTTAAAAGCAGTTTGAGGGTCAACGCGAAGGTTCCATGAACAGATTACTAACAAGCTTGATTCTGACAACACATGCACATTTGGAGCATTTAAGGAAGGCGAGGACATTTTCTTTCAACCTGAGGGCTTAGTTCTGATAAGAAACAGCACTGAGGCTTAGAGTGAATGATTAGGTAGTAATATTTAATGTTCTACAGAGAGATAGACTTTCCAATAACCTGTAATTGAGTTTAATTTAACAAGAATGATAGAGTAATAAGAACCCAATCAAAGTGGGGCTACCAGTATCGGCAGGGTGCAAAAAGTTCCTAAATTGTTTCATTTTATCTGGAGCAGTATAAAACAACGGCACCTCCTTCCACTTGAGCACATGCATTATTTGGGTATTTAATAATTCAACTTAACAATACATTCATTTTCTGAACTACTTAATCCTAATTTGAGTCCTGGGGAGACTGGTACCCATAGCAGCCAACTCCGGGCAAGTGCAGAGTACACCCTGGACAGCTCTCAAGTTAATAATTTTGATATAATTTTTTCTTGCAATGCTCAAATTGTTAATGATTCAGTCATTCATTTTATAAACTCCTTACTCCTAATTATTATGGGTCAGTGGTGGTCTAGTGGTATAGGGTGCAGAATCGCTGATCCTAAGGTTGGGGGTTCAAATCCCATTCTCCACAAGATTGCCTCTGTCCCCCCAGTGCATCTAACTGGTTTATCAAAGGCTGGCCATGTCTCTCACTGTCTTTGGTGTGAGGCATGTAAAAGAACCATTACTGACTTTCAACAAGAGTAGGCTGCAAAGCCGTCGGCGTGTTTCCACCCTGCGATGGCCTGGCGAGCTGTCCAGGGTGTACTCTGCCCTTGCCCAAAGTTGGCTGGGATGGGCACCAGCCTCCCCGTGACCCTAATTAGGATTAAGCGGGTACAGAAAATGAACTGATGCTGATACTTAATAGTTTGCAGTCGGCAGTTTGGAAAGGCTGTGTGTTTCACTTTTTAAAAATTACAAAATCATGAGAAAAGGACAAGAATCCCTCGGTTCATGTAATGAAAGTTAACAACAATAATAACAGTATACAGATATTAAACTAACAAATCCGATATAAACAAGTGAACATCTGAATAAAATAAAACTGAAAACAAATACAAATCATACATGCTTCAGATTATATACATTAAACAAGTGTGCACTTGTAGATATAAAGAAAAGAATACTGTGCTGTGCATCCATATGTAAATTCATGTTTCCCCTCATGCTTGTATGAGTTTCCTCCAGGTGCTCTAGTTTCCTCCCACAGTCCAAAGGCACGCTAGGTCAACTACTCTAAATTCCCAGTACTCTAATTCATAGTGACTGTGAATGTGGGTGTAAGTGAATGCTTGTCCTTGAGAACAGGTTGTATTTGCAGCAGAAGCCACGAAAATGATGCAGTGCATAGCGGGATGCGGAATGAGAATATTGAGGGATAGTTTTATTTCAACATTTAAATAAACCGGATATTAAATATCAGCACATCAAGGCAAAATAAGCAGATACTAAAAATAAATTAATGAATGTAATATAAATATCACCTTAAAAGCATCGTTTCCCAATTCACATCCTCACCGCTGACTTTTTATACTGCAGCCACTAAGACAAATTGATACTTGATTTATGATGAAATGGTTTACTTTTTCAGCCATGAAAGAGAATGTGATTCTTGTTGTTTGGCATAATGTCCTGAATAATTATCTTTAAATCTATTAAGTGACATTTAGGGAAGAAAAAAAATAGCATGGCAACTTTGCAACAAGCAAGTAACCTAAGTAATTTAAATAGATTTCACCTTTATTACGAATTTGCAGTGAATGTGTAAACTGATGATGTAGCTCTGTTTAAATGCTTTGGTTAGAAAATTGTCAGTCTGTACCCAGTCTTACATTGATTGTAAAAACAAAAGTGCAAAATGCTTATCATCGGAAAGCATTTTCCTGGATAAAAGCTCAGTGTTTAAGACTCTGTATTAGTGTCCAGCTGTTTGTGAGTTGAAATCCTATAACAGCCAAAGGATTTAGCAAAGTCCATCAGAACCTTCTTCTATATTTAGATTGTATTCTAATTAGTCAGTCTTAAAGCCACATTTCAGCTAGAAACTCCTAAACATGCATACTTTCTATATGTTTATATGTATTAATATTATAATAAGTATAATATACTTTTGAAACTTTTTTTGTATTTTAATTAATACATTAAGACATTAATAAAAGGACATTTAACATGACTTTTAGTATTAAAAAAAGAAATCTAAAACCTTTTTTGAAAACAAAAACAGTGGTGCACACATATATTTTAGCTCCCAAGGAAGCCCTATGAAGAACCTTAATAAAATCTGGTTATACCAAATACTTGCAGAACTCACATATGGAGTGAAATAACTGGGCCTTTCTGTGTGGAGTTTACACATTCTCTCCTTACTTGCGTGTGTTTCCCTAGAAACTCTGGTTTCCTCCTACGGGCCAAAGACATATACATTAGGCTAATTAACCGTTTTAAAGTTCCCCTTGTTGTGAGTATCAATTATTTTATGTGTTCGCCCTACAATAGTCTAGTGAGCTTTTCAGAGTCTACTCTACTTTTGCCCGGTGTCGACTGAGATAGATGCCAGCCTCCCCGTGAACCTACTTGGATTAAGCTATTCAAATAACAAGTGAGTAATGAGTGAATTTACTTATCACCTGACCTTAGTCTATACTGTATATACCTGTTTTGAAAGGCCCTAAAGGGCCAACAAGCTCATAATCATAATTGTTGTCCTGACTTGTAACTCAAATCTGCAAGTCAGACCTTACATTATAAAATGTGTCCGAATCTTAAAAATCCAGAAGATTTGTATTAAAAACAGACCTTTAGGTACATTTGAAGATGACATAAGAAGCTTTTAAAACCAGATTGTGTTAGTCCTCAGTAATGGTCTCGAGTACATAAGAATGCCTAAATCAGTGCTTCTCAATTATTTTCTGTGGCGCCCCCTCTAGGAAGAAAAAAAAAAATTCCACACCCCCACACCTCTCTGTGAGCGACTATAAATAGTATTATTTGTCTATAAAATTGTTAATAGTGCTCCTCTGCATAACATATCTTTATTAACATTAAAAAACAAAAAAGAAAGAAATATACTTCGACTTACAACCAAAAAACTTCATTATCAGTGTTTTTTTTAATCTGTAATAGAAAAGATTTAAAGTGCACCAATGTGCCTGACATAAAAAAAAATACATTAGTATTTAAACTAATTTAACTTACTTATGTATTAATATCTCCATCTCTCTCCACCGCTCTCTTTGTTCCGATTAGAAATTTTTCCGTGTTGTTTCTTGAAGGGTTGTTTACTGCTCTTCATATTGTTTGCTCGTTCGAAAAACCGCTACACCATAGCATGACAATGAGAGCGCCACTGCCATCTAGTGGAGTGGACGTGCAATTACACTTAATGCCTGTACAATATTCCATAAAAGCATGTTCCCCAGGGTCATTGCACCCCCCCCCCCCCCCGGCATCACACCACGCCCCCCCCCCTCTCTGGCATTATACCGCACCCCCCCACTACTTGAGAAGCACTGGTCTAAATGCAATTTTTTAACACCATTTATGAAAAAGAAGACAGAAGTAAGAGCCCATATGTTGTCAGATATATGTGCAGCACCATTAAATTGTTTCTTGGAGAAGATTAGCTGAGAAGATTATCAGAGCATACACATGTATGGCACATGGTTAACAGTATAGAAGTATGAGCTTTGCAGTTTCAACGCTTGAGCTCACAAATGAGGGAAAACTATTTTTCTCAATTATGATTTAAATCCCACAAACCTGGTTTTAATGAATAGAAGTTAAGAGGAAAACTTAGTTTTAGAGCTTAGTGATGCTTGGATAAATCATAAATCATTTCTTTGTTGTTCTTTGCTAGTAATTACAGATTATAAGAAAAAAGGGATGAATTATTCATCCTGATTATTTGGCATTTCAG
Source organism: Plotosus lineatus (assembly GCA_024760905.1). Taxonomy (NCBI): domain Eukaryota; kingdom Metazoa; phylum Chordata; class Actinopteri; order Siluriformes; family Plotosidae; genus Plotosus; species Plotosus lineatus. Next base: position 29,508,990 of record CM045736.1, read on the forward strand.
CTAATTTGATCAGTGTCTTTAATGAAAACATTGAAACTTTAAACTATTTTCTTAGTTTTCACAAAAGGTACCATTTTTTAACAGCCTTTAGGGCATTCTGCAAAAACTGATTAACACAGGGTTAAAGAACATCTTTTTTTTTGACAGAATTAAATATTTTAATTGGAGGCTTTTTTCATTGGATGATTTTTAAAAGTGCAAAGACTTCATATTAACAGGTCTATGCATCATCTTAATAAATCACGTTTTATTTAATTATTTCTAAATTATAGCTCTTTGAGGTGCTTTGTCCTGAATGTTATAAACTACTGATTTGCATGAATATGAAATATTTTAATTAAACAACATATACAGTGGCGTGCAAAAGTTCTGGCGCCCCTCATCACAATCTCTGCTACTGTGAACAATCAAGCAAGTAAAACATTACATGAATTCTAAAGGGCCTGAAACCACAGAAGACACATTCCCTTTACATTAAAAAAAAATCAAGTCATCTTTTACATTATAACAGCAAAATTTGGACTTCCTTCACAGTAGGTCCCCTTTGGCAAGTATCACAGCCACAGGTCCTGGATGAACACTGTCTCATTTCATTATGTACTGCGTCAGCTATGTATGGTTTAAATGACAATAAAGCTTTTTGAACTTGAACTCTAGCTCATTTTATTTGCTCAATGCAACTTGCCCCTTCTAAAACACACCTTCATTGTATCCATATTTAACATTAATCGTTTAAGAAATGGGAAGGTACTCATTGCATCAGTTAAGGTTAAATGACGTGTATCGAGCTGAAGCATAGTAATCACTGCAGTAATAAAATTGAAGGATGTTGTCTATTTTCTCGCTTTCATCCAGTTGGAGAAACATATGTACACATCTGATTATCATACTGGATCATTCTGGTGCCACATAGTTGGAAGCACACAGCTATGTAGGATGTCCTTGTATTCATTACAAATAAGATTAGGGCAGTGAAGGCCTGGTGGTAAAGGTGCTGGATCACTGATCCTAAGGTTGGGGGTTTGAGCCCCACTCTCAACAAGTTGTCACTGTCCCCCCAGTGCGGCTAACTGGGTTATCAAAGGCTGGCCATGTCTCTCACTGTCTATGGTAAGAGGTTCATGTAAAAGAACCATTGCTGACTTTCATCAAGAGTAGGCTGCATAGCCGTCAGCATGTTCCTGCCCTGCGATGGCCTGGCGAGTTATCCAGGGTCTACTCTGCCCTCGCTCAGAGTCAGCTGAGATGAGCTCCAGCCTCCCCGCGACCCTAATTACGATTAAGCGGTTCAGAAAATGAATGAATGACAAATAAGATTATCTTAACTGCATGATCGGCATTTGCAAACTCCAGGAGCCTGCAGAGTGTCCTGATGTCAACTGGAACACCAACTGTGCAAAAGATCACCTCAGCTGACATCAATGTGTGACGTCACTTATGGTTTTTAGGCTGAGAGAGCAAATCATCAGTTTGGATTGTGATATGGAATGAAAGGCATGGCACTGTCATATTAATGGACATATTTCAGGAATGAGATATTCAAGAGGCACATGGGCATGTGATGGTACCCTGAGCCATGTAGTATATTGTTCATCCCAAGAGGCAGGTATCACTCTATATTAGCAGAATATTAGCAGCAAATATGATTTATCATTGCATATTTTTCTTTGAGAAGTTCTTGAGACTCTTCAGAGAGAATATAAGCACAATTCTGATTGGTCATGTTGTTTGGATCTGGATGTGTATGTTATGAAAACAGTTCAAGACAAGTTTACAATGTGTTTCAGTTTTAGAAAAAGCATTTTAAAAATTCTGAATAACTTCAGAGCCACTAAACTTCTTAATTCTACCTGAGACACAGGGAGGCTCCTTAGACCATCGGAGGGCCAACATCCACATAAGCATGTACACTCAGACTCACCTAGGGACAATTCTTGTCTATGGACTGTGAGAGGAAACTGGGGGGGGGGGGGGTTTTGACACAAGTCAAACCCACCTGAGCACCAGGTCAGGCCAGGTAGGTCAAGTATGAGGGCATAAACCAGGACGGCACTTCGCTGCATCCACCAGCCACCTCCACTCATCTGGCCGTCTCCTGGCGATCGACCAGGCCTGCGCAGGGCCCATACCCCCCGGCAGGGCAGCCCTCAGCTGCGACAACCACGTTGCATGCGGTCGACCCCGCGATCGGCTCCAGCCCCTAGGATCCCGAACGGACAGGATCCGGTGTGCTGGGTCCGAAGGCGGGAAACGCGCCAACTGCCCATAGTAGCGCAGCTGACGGTCGCGGATCAAGCAGGTTACTCTTACCGCATTCCCAAGCACCTTCTGGTAGGTAACAAAGTCCCACCAGCGGTATCCGAAGATGCAGCGAAGGAAAGTCGTCGTCCAAGCTCAACCATGAGCGTCCATGTCTCACTTGAGTAGAGCAAGACAGGGAGCACAAGGGAGCGAAAGACTCGGGCTTTCGTCCGCTTGCTCAGATACCTCAACCGCCACACGGTCCTGTCCAGCGAGTTCATCGCCCCATAGGCGAGACCAAGTCGACGATTGATCTCGGCCCTGCAATCAGTGGAACAATGGACCACGCTGCCAAGGTAAGTGAAAGACTCCACGATCTCTACTCTTTCACAACCCACAGCGATCGAGTCTACAGCAGCATCCAAGAGGTCGCCGAAAGCCTGGATCTTGGTTTTGATCCAGGAGACTCGCAAACCAAGTGGTTCCACCTCCTCACCCAATGAACAGAGAGTCTCCGTCAGGACATCCGCCGTTTCCACGAAGATCACTACGTCATTGGCAAAGTCAAGATCAGTAATCCGAACCTCACCGAACGACACACCGCAGGCCGATCCACCCGATACCACCGCCATGATCCAGTCCATTGCAGTACTGAAGAGAGTGGGGGCCAGAACACACCCCTGCCTCACTCCAGACTCGACCGAAAAGAAGTCAGAGGTGGAGCCCCCACACCTCACAGCACTCTCTGTCCAAGAATACAGCGACGATATCAGCCGGACCAGAGCCGACGGGATCCCACGTAGACGATGTATGCCCCAGAGGGCCTCCCTATCCACTGAGTTGAACGCCTTGCAAAAATCTATATAGGCAGCAAGGAACCCCCTATCAAACTCCCGCAAGCGCTCAGATAGGACGCAGAGCGCCAGGATGCGGTCAACGGTAGACCTCTTCGGTGTAAACCCGGACTGTTCAGGGCACTGGTGCGCTAGACACTGCTGTCGGATCCTGTCCAGTAGAATCCGTGCGAAGACCTTGCCCGGAACTGAGAGGAGAGTAACCCCCCGGAAACTGTTGCATTCTCGGCTATCACCCTTCCCCTTCCAGATCTGGACAACGATGTCCCATTTCCAGTCAGTTGGGATGACACCAGTGCTCCACACGGAGCACACAAGAATGAACAGCCACCTGAGGATGACCTCACCTCCCGCCTTAAGCATTCCCACGTGGATACCACAAACTCCCGCAGATTTGCCATCCGCCAAGTGCCACACAGCCCTCCGGGTTTCCTCAAGAGTTGGCGGGTCACAGCCTGGGGGAGGGTCGGCAACAAGAGTTTCAGCATCCCCAACGGCCAGGCTCCGGGCGGGAGGGTCAGCACGATACAACTCCTCAAAGTACTCGGCCCAACGAGTCCTCACTTCCGATTCTTCAGTAAGGACACTACCGTCTGCAGCTTTCACTGTCTGACATCGCCATGTGGACCGAGAGGAACGGAGGCTCCGCAACGCTCTGTAAGCCGGGCGAGAGTCACTCGAATTCAAGTGGCCCTCGACCGTCTCACAGAGATTGCGGAACGCAGCCTCCCGATCTCTTCGCACCGCCTTGATGGCTTCGCGCTTCAGGTCCCTTGCCAGACCAACTCTGCCATCGAGTCGAGCCTGTCTTGCTCTCTCGATGATGTCGATGGTCTCAGAGGAGATGGCTATTCCCGGTCATCTGGGCACCCCGATATGCAGCCACGGGACACCTCCAGGATGCAGTCTCTGAAACCAGTCCAGAGAACCTCCGTGCCTGCATCCGCGTCCAGATCCTCCAGGGATTCCCCAAGCCTACTGGCGAACTCCGAAGCCACATCAGGGTCCCTGAGTCGGCTTACGTCAAATCGTATTTGAAGAGCCAGGGCTTTCTCAGGGCGCCTGAAGCGGATCTTCAGAGTCGTCACCAGAAGCCCGTGGTCTCCCGAGAATAGCTGGGCACTTCTGAAGACACGGCAGTTCTGGACCAGCCGCCAGCGACTACCTACGAGAACATGGTCGATCTCCTTCCTTGTGACGCTGGACTTCCTTGTGACGCCGTCGTTCCTTGTGACGCCGTCGTTCCTTGTGACGCCGTCGTTGGAGTACCAAGTCCAGTATCGCGGATCTGATCTCTGGAACCACCAGCCAGCAATCCTTAAGCCCCAACTTTTTGCAAAGTCAAGAAGCATTAAGGCGCTTTCATCGCGGTGTTCAGACACATGCTTCGTAGCCATCCCGGTTAGTGCCAGTGGTCGCATTGAAGTCCCCCAGTAAGATCAGGGTGTCCCTTCCCGGAACCCCCAACACCACCGAGTTGAGCTGGTCGCAGAAGGTTTCCTTCATAGATCGATCACTTACCCCAGTCGGAGCGTACACTACGACAATAGAGAGCGTCCCCACTGTGTGAGTCACCCTCAGTCGCATAATACGCTCATTGACCGGGATCACCTCCGATACCAAAGGAACCAATCGATCAGCGACGACAACTCCCTGAGTGTGAAGACCGTCGGCCCGGCCGGACCAGTAGTAGGTGTACCCACCGACACCTGTCTCGCCGGACCCAGGCCTCCGCACCTCAGAGAGGGCCACAATGCCAACGCCAAGCAGACTAAGCTCCCTTGATACCAGAGGCAGGTGAGAGTCGTCCCGCAGGGAAGTCACGTTCCATGTGCCAACCCGGACCGACCGCCTCAGATTCAACCGAGGCAACCGAAAGCAGCTGGTGTCTGACACTTTTGCACCGCCCGCGTCACTCACCCTATCACGCCCGACCTGGTTGCTCCAGGATTTCACCCCCATCATGGAGTGGGGGTCCCAGAGGCTTTTCCCCACCCCCCCTCATACCTCGTCGCCTAAGGCAGGCATCGGGGTTACTCCCCCGGAGCAAACTCCAGCGTTTAGTAGTGCGTATTGCTGGTGTTTTTTTAAGAGGGCGGGGGTGCAAACCCCGCCGCCCGAGGCTCCTCTAGGGCAGGGGCGCCGCTCCCTGACAAACAAATGCCCGGAGGTACCGAGGAGAACAAGTAAACTATACAGAGAAATGCCCTTGCTGAGCCTGGAACACGAGCCCAAGACCATCTTGCTGTGAGGTGACTGTGTTAATCACTACACTACTATGCCACCCCAAGCAAATTTACCAGGACTTGAATAAGCAATATTCCTGCTCCAATAACTTCCCATGCAGTGTCTTTAGGTATTTTAGTCCTGTATGATTCAAGGTATGTTTCATCTTGCTGCAGACGCAATCGATCGGTTTATAATTACAATTACCAAGGTACAAAAAAGTATTGATTTGAATCTTTTAACAGAAAAGTGTAAGTTCAAAGGTTAAGAGTGGCTGAGTCACCAGCGTTACACAAAACAGAGTAGTCCTCGACTCCTCCATGTGCTGTAGGATGCTGGAAAAGCTGAAAAGACAACACTTGATTTAAGACCAACGCTGCACACTGAGGTTATGAAGGGCATGAAAGTGCAAGTCAGTCTTTAGAGATATAACCACTTTTATCACTGAATCAGAAAAACACGGAGAAAATTCATGTGGATATTTTCTTTTCATTGATTTTACTTCACATATTGTGTCATTTTGTTTTTCTTTCCAAACACAGCACAACCTTGACTGATTGAAATCTGTTAAATGTTCAAAATAAGTCGAACAATGGAATCATGAAAGCTTTAAAATCAGCGAGCTCACAGTTTAGCAATTCGTAGGTAATTAAAACTACTAAACTGAAACTTGGATCGTAGTTTTCATTTCTGCGTTTGCTTTAAGTATAATTTGTTCATTTCATTTACACAAGCTAGTTTTGTATAGATTGCTAATTAACTTTAGCATTTACGCTGGGGTCTTGGCTTTCAACCATATCCCTTCCTGACTGCCTCCTTACTCTACAATCCACAATAGTAATCATATAATTAATTATAATATGACATCATTACTGAATAAAGAATAAAGTTTTAAATAAGAAAGAAGGTTTAATTCATCAACACCATTTTCATACTTTCACATGATTTCTTTCTTCACTTCTGTTGTTTGTTCTCACTATTTTCCTTTATTATATTTTCAATCGATTTCACAGGTCGCATAGTGACTTATCAGTGAAAAAATATAAAAGAAACACAAGATACACAACATGAGAAATGTCATCAAAATTTAAGAAAATTTCAGAGTGGGCGTTTCATGAGCAAGCTCTCAGTGACAAGACTGAGGCACACTATGATGTTGCCAAATAGATTGCTCAACACCCGAGCGTTTGTGCTGTATCAAAAGGCAATTATGGATTCAGAACTTTGTTCATGAATTGATTTGTTCGAAAAGGGAGTTGTTCAAAAAACAAGATTCCGCTGTGTTTAAATTTGGGAGGCATGGGGGTAGCACATCCACCTCACAGAAAGGAGGTCCTGGGTTTGAGTCCCAAGCTTGGTGAGAAAGTTTCTGTTTATGTTCAAGAGAGAAAGCAAGAAAGGCAAACTATACCAATCAGAGATAATATTAAAATGACTGACAGGTGAAGTAAATGATGTCCCTTTTTTATTACAATGGAGTGTGACCAGGGTTTGGACTACATGAAGCAGGAAGTGAACAGTAAGTATTTGTAGGTCGTGTTTTGGAAACCAAATAGATACACACACACACACACACACACACACACACAGACACTCACTCTCTCTCTCTCACTTTACGTCTACATCCAATCACAAGAAATGGACATCGATCCCTGAAGCTTTGAATGATGCTCATACAGGGATTGTCATGGCTGTGATCACAATGATCTACAATATGTTTCGCCAGGCCACATACGGACTCACTCAAACCTACGGGCAATTTGGAACAGCCAATTAACCTACTGTGCATGTTTTTGGACTGTGGGAGCAAATCGGAGTACCTGGAGGAAACCCACACAAGCATGGCGAGAACATGCAAACTCCACACAGAAACTCCCAGGTCTGGAATCGAACCCAGGCCTTCTTGCTGTGAGGCGGACGTGCTAATCTCTACGCCACTGTGCCACCCCACACATACTACATACAACGCAATGCATATTATATAATTTATTATATATTTTCAGGATTTTCAGGATAGCAATAGTTAATATTTGTTTCCTTTCCTTCTAGTCGTTTTACTTCGAACCTTACAACAAGTTACAAAAATACATCATAATAAGAAATATTTTCTATTTGAGTTTGAGGCATTTTGAACTCTCATTATGAATGTGCACTTTCCACACACACACATTTCCCAGATGGTTTCTGACATTTCTGATATCTAAAATAAAACACCCACATGTTAATTTGTTGTCTTGAATGTAGCTTCCCAGGGTTTTTCAAATCCTACTAAAAACTCACCAAGAAACCTTCAACATCAAGTCAACAGCTGAATGTCTTAAATTTTGTTTAATTTTTAGTGAACACTTTAATACATCCCAGAAAAGATAAAGGGCAGGAATCTGTCAGGCTACAAAGTGCTTGGTTATATACAAATTGTTTTTCTTTTCTAAAATAAAAAACTTCAGTGTTTAAGCTCGGGAAATGAATCAGAACCTAATTATACCAGTGGGAATGGGATGTGGAACAAAATGCTAACCACAAACCACATGCCCTTGAGATGCTGTACAACACAAAGATTACTGTTACAATTTTTACACCCAATTACTGTATTTAATTATTTAGCCTGCGATGGTCTGGCAAGCTATTCAGGGTGCAGCCCACCCTCATTCAGAACTCCAGCCTGACTGTATAATAAAGGAATAAGTTCAGAAAACGAAATGAAAATAATAACTCGTTTATAATTTCTCTGTATTTCTTAATGCCGGAAACCAATTTATTACATAACTCAAAAAATAAGTCTCAAATCAGCAGAAAAACTTTCAGAATGTCTGGATATACTCACAAGACATATCAAGTTTAATTCCTGGCTTAATCTAAAATTAATAAATTGGTTTTGGTGGTTGATATACAGTAGGCCGAGAACTAGCATACGGCTTTTGTAGCACATGTGCAAATGACAATTCAAATTAAGAAGCTTACATGACTTTGCAGTGGCAAAATTGTGAAAATGACAAACATCACACCACTAAGATTGTATTGAAGCCGTCACATGACCTGTAAATTTGTTTAACTTCCAACACAATAACAGTACTAGCCACTAGCCAAAGATTATTGCCTTTCAACATGCATAGTGCCTCTTCTCGTCTGAGCCGTCTTTACTTTGAGTGCTGAGCCTTTTTTTCCTCTTATTATTCATTGCTTTTCATTAATATGATATTGTGTATCATTGAATAATGCTGGGAGAAAAAACAAACTTTTGCTCCTATGTTTTTTTTTTTAGAGTTAGCAGTGAAACCGCTTATTAGGATTTTTGCTAGTTGGTGTGCATGAATGTGATATTGAGACCGGTTTGCTAGCACATGATTCACCCGTAATGCTGGTCGAGCACCTTCCTCCTGGTTAAAGTAGGCATTTCTTGGCCATGCAATGAAATAGTAAGAGCCAGATAGAGATTCACTATCAGCTCTCTTAACAGCTCTATGCTTGAATTGTGGTTGCACTTGCAAATAGTTATTTATTTATTTTACCAAAATTATCTGTGAAATCTTCTTCTTCTTTTACTTTCGGCTGCTCCCTTCAGGGGTCGCCACAGCAAATCATCCGCCTCCACCTCACCCTGTCCTCCGCATCTTCTTTTCTGACTCCAACGACCTTCATGTCTTCCTTCACCACATCCATAAATCTCTTCTTCGGTCTTCCTCGAGGCCTTCTGCCTGGTAGTTCCAACCTCAGCATCCTACTGCCAATATACTCACTATCCCTCCTCTGTACATGTCCAAACCATCTCAATCTAGCCTCTCTGACTTTGTCTCCAAAACATCTTACGTGGGCTGTCCCTCTGATATACTCATTTCTGATCCTATCCATCCTCGTTACTCCCAGAGAGAACCTCAACATTTTCATCTCCGCGACCTCCAGTTCTGCCTCCTGCCTTTTCCTCAGCGCCACTGTTTCTAAGCCATACAACATCGCTGGCCTCACCACCATCTTGTACACTTTTCTCTTCATTCTTGCTGACACTCTCCTATCGCACATCACACCGGATACTTTTCTCCAACCATTCCAGCCTGCCTGCACACGCTTCTTCACCTCTTTTCCACACTCTCCATTGCTCTGGATTGTTGAGCCCAAGTACTTAAAATCCTCCACCTTCGTTATCTCTGCTCCCTGTAACATCACCGTTCCTCCTGGGTCCTTCTCATTCACACACATGTATTCTGATTTTCTGAGGCTAACCTTCATTCCTCTCCTTTCCAGGGCATACCTCCACCTCTCTAGATTTTCCTGCACTTGTTCTCTGCTCTCACTACAGATCACGATGTCATCTGCAAGCATCATAGTCCATGGAGATCCTTGTCTCACCTCGTCTGTCAGCCTGTCCATCACCATAGCAAACAAGAAGGGGCTCAGAGCTGACCCTTGATGCAGTCCCACCTCCACCTTGAATTCGTCGGTCACACCGACAGCACACCTCACCACTGTCTTACATCTCTCATACATGTCCTGCACCACTCTAACATACTTCTCTGCCACTCCAGACTTCCTCATGCAATACCACAATTCTTCTCTTGGCACCCTGTCATATGCTTTTTCCAGATCCATAAAGGCACAATGTAGCTCCCTCTGACCTTCTCTGTACTTCTCTATTAACATCCTCAAGGCAAACATTGCATCTGTGGTGCTCTTTCTTGGCATGAAACCAAACTGTTGTTCACAAATGCTGACCTCTGCCCTTAGTCTAGCTTCCACTATTCTTTCCCATAACTTCATCGTATGGCTCATCAACTTTATCCCTCTGAAGTTGCTGCAACTCTGCACGTCTCCCTTGTTCTTAAAAATGGGCACCAGCACACTTCTCCTCCACTCCTCCGGCATCTGCTCACTCTCTAGTACCTTGTTGAATGTTCTTGTCAGAAAATCTACTGATACCTCTCCTAGACACTTCCATACCTCCACAGGTATATCATCAGGACCAACTGCCTTTCCATTCTTCATCCTCTTCAATGCCCTTCTCACTTCACCCTTACTGATCTTTGCTACATCCTGCTCCTCAATGGTTACCTCTTCTACTCTTTTTTCTATCTCATTTTCCTCATTCATCAGCTCTTCAAAGTACTCTTTCCATCTTCCCAGCACACTTCTGTCATTAGTCAATACAGTTCCCTCTCTGTCCTTTATCAATCTAACTTGCTGCACGTCCTTCCCATCTCTATTTCTCTGCTGTGCCAACCTGTATAGATCATTTTCTCCCTCTTTACTATCCAACCTATCATACAAGTCATCATACGCCCTTTGTTTGGCCTTAGCCACTGCTACTTTCGCCTTACGCTGTGTCTCCCTGTACTCCTGTTTACTCTCTTCGGTCCTCTCAATGTCCCACTTCTTCTTGGCTAACCTTTTCCTTTGTACACACTCCTGCACTTCCTCATTCCACCACCAAGTCTCCTTATCTACTTTCCTTCCAGAGGACACACCAAGTACTCTCCTACCTGTGTCCCTGATCATATTTGCTGTGGTTGTCCAGTCATTTGGAAGCACTTCCTGGCCACCCAAAGCCTGTTTCAACTCCTCCTTGAAGACAACACGACACTCTTCCTTTTTCAGCTTCCACCACTTTGTCTTCTGCTCTGCCTTTTTCACCTTTCTCACCATCAGAGTCATCCTGCACACCACCATCCTATGCTGTTTGGCAACACTCTCACCCACGATGACTTTGCAGTCACTGACTTCCTTCAAATTACATCGCCTACACAAGATGTAGTCTACCTGTGTGCGCCTACCTCCGCTTTTATAAGTCACCCTATGCTCCTGTTTCTTCTCAAAGAAAGTATTCACCACAGCCATTTCCATCCTTTTTGCAAAATCTATCAACATCTGTCCTTCTGCGTTCCTGTCCTGGATACCAAACCTGCCCATCACTTCCTCGTCCCCTCTGTTGCCTGCACCAACATGTCCATTGAAGTCTGCACCAATGACCACTCTTTCACCTCTGGGGGTACTCTGCATCACTTCATCTAAGTCACTCCAGAATCTCTCCTTCTCTTCTAGCTCACATCCTGCCTGTGGGGCATAAGCACTAACAACATTGAGCATTACACCTTCAATTTCTAACTTGAGATTCATCACTCTGTCTGACACTCTTTTCACTTTTAGAACATTCCTGACAAACTCCTCCTTCAAGATGACTCCGACTCCATTTCTCTTCCCATCCACACCGTGATAAAATAGCTTAAACCCTGCTCCTAAGCTTTTAGCTTTGCTACCTTTCCACCTGGTCTCCTGAACACACAGTATGTCCACCTTCCTCCTCTGCATCATGTCAACCAGCTCTCTACCTTTTCTGTGCATAGTTCCAACATTCAAAGTCCCCACTCTCAGTCCTAGACTCATGCCTTTCCTCTTCTCTCTCTGCCTACGGACACGCCTCCCACCTCTCCTTCTTCGACGTCTTCGACCAACAGTAGTCCAATTTCCATCAGCACCCTGTTGATTGACAGCACTGATGGCGGTCGTTGTTAACCCGGGCCTCGACCGATCCGGTATGGAGGTAATACTTTTGATTTGCATCATCAATAATTGGCATTGGTTTTACGTCGGATGCCCTTCCTGACACAACCCTCTGCATTTCTCCGGGCTTGGGACCGGCATGAGGGGGAGAGACACTGATTAGTGCCCCCCCCCACCTCATGGCTGCATTCAAAATTATCTGTGAAATAAACAAAGAAATATAATATATAATATAAAATGATGGTACTTGGCTGCACATATTTGTCTTTACATGATCCAAAACTGCCCAGACACAGAGTATCTCTGAAGCGGCGTTTTTGCTACAACTTGAACTTTTCCATTCTGAATTTTAATGAGGATTTTTTGTTTGTTTGTTTGTTTGTTTTAATTCTACTTTTTCTTGGACTATGTCAAGATCATGATTGTTTGGATTAAGGTCAGTTGAATCACTGGGCCAGGCAAGAACATTCTGATTTTTGGCACGTCTTTTTTTGTTGTTTGTTTTTTCTGTGAGATGTAGTGCAGTCTGTGGACTTTTGAGGCATTTGGTAGGATCTTGGAAGTTGACCTCTGCTGTGCAATGTTGCCCTCGAGCTAAAGTAAACTTTTTAAAGTAAAATACCCACCACTATATTTATTTATTTTGTAAAAATCAGGAAACAGCAATTACAATTTAAGAACCTGAAGAAAAAGATCAAACTTGATGAAAAAAAAAACAGGAAATGATGAAAGTAATTGAGCTTCCTTTGTATAAAACAAGACAAGGATTATCCACAATACAACAACAATAGGGTCTTTTTTTTTTTTATCATTTTAAATAATCTCCAGAACGTGAGATGGCAATGGGAGAAAATATGATGTTCTCATATGAGAATATTGGGGTCTCAGTGGTACGAAGTTTGCTGTGTGTCCATAAGATTCTTCTTATTTCCTCGCAAAAAAAATGCCGGTAAAAGGGGTGATTATTCTTACGCCTCGCATATGTGATGCTCAAAGATGATTAGACATTCCATCAGAGCTATCAGTGCCTTGTACCTGTTATTCTCAGACTATGCTATGGGTCCACCAACACTCACACAGCACTGTTGTGCAAGAAGTTCATTTTCAAATAGAAAATTATATGACGAGTCCATGTTTTCATTCAACATATCAACTGCTCTTCATCGGAATTGGACACTGAAGTATTCTTTAAAAAAAGGTCACTTCTGATTTGTATTTGAATCTAAACCATTTTTACTGCTTAGAATGGCACAATGGCCTTCTGACTCAAATGGCTTGCCACAGACCAATCTGATGTCAGACACAGACCTACTCAAGAGGAACACTATGAAAACGACCCTGCTCCATTCAGTAAAGTGTAATAACCCTCATTCTGTGAAGAGCCTGAGTAATTTTTATTGAAGTATATCCTGTTACTCAGGCTGTGAGACGAGAGGTGAAAAAAATCAATGTGTTGCGTTCCAGTCTCAGTGCAGCACTCATACAATCCTCTTACAGTTTTCTACTTGTTCTCTGTAGTCAAAGAAGTCATACCAAAAGCTTTTTTTGTCTGAACTTGTTTATTTTATCAAATTCAAATACAGTGCACCTTACACAGCCAATTTGCGGACACTTGACCATCAGCACGATATGTAGGTGTACATATCTTCCCCTGACTACTGCCACAAAAGTGAAAACACCCAATTGTAAATTCTCCTTCGCTCTCATTTGCTGAGCCACTTAATCCTATTAGGATTGCAGGGAAGGCTGGAGCCTGTCTCAGCTGACAGTGAGTGAAGGCAGGGTACCCTGATCAGCTCACCATGCTATTACAGTGCCAACTCATACATAACCATTCCAACCCAAATTCACACCTAGGAGCAATTTGGAACAACCAATTGGCCTAATGTGGAAGTCTTTGGACTGTGGGAAGAAACCAGAGTACCCAGAAGAAATCCAGGAAAGTACCCAGAAGAAACCCAGGCAAGCACAGGGAAAACAAGCAAATTCCACACCAGTACATCCAAGTCCAGGACTAGAGCCCAGGACCTACTTAGTCTGAGGTAGCCATGCTAACCAGTATGCTCCCATACCATCGACAGTGTTTTATTTCTGCTGTATATATGGATGAGTGACAAATTAACGGAAAAAAAAACTATGTTGGGTTTTTTTTTTTTTTTGCTGTCGGCATTTTGTTGCCATAGTTTGGTTCAACATGTCTCCTTAGAGAAGCATCACTGCTCACCTTTATCTTATAATGATATTATCCTTGGGGTGACTTCTCCAAAAGTGATTAAATAAACCTGAAGTATAAAATTAATAAATTAGTCTTAAATATATGATAATGAAAAATTATGACAATATAACCACAGCAGCTTGTTTTAAAACGTCAAGGTCAACAACTCTAAAATATATTACAGTGGCACCTTTACTTACGAAAGTAATCCGTTACAAGGGCAAGCTTATAAGTCAAAACATTCATTAAATAAAACAATAATTCCCATAGGAAATAATAGAAAACCAATGAATCCATTCCACCCCCTCCCAAACTCATATAACCTGACACAAACACATACATTTGACCTACAGATAAACATGTAAAAACAATAAATATTTCATAATAATACTAATACATGTGCATTAACATTAATAATAAATAATAATAAAACAAAAATAAACAATAAGTCAACTAACCCTTCCAATCATCGACTGCGGCAAAGATGTGGGCGTGAAGATATCATGTGGACAGGCATGAGGTAGTGCATAAGAGAGAAGGAGAAGGAAGGGAATTTTGTGCATGTGCACACTACAAATGCCAGCATGGAAAAGCATGTGGTGAGCTCCCATAAGGCCAGCGCTTCTCAAATAGTGGGGCATGCCCCCCTAGGGACACGGTGTGATGCCGGGGGAAAAGCGCGTATGACCCTGGGGAAAAGCGCGTATGACCCTGGGGAACATGCTTTTTTGCCACACTGTACTAGAATTAAGACGTGTAAGTGTAATTGTAACATTCTGTACAGTAGGTGACAGTGGCGCTCTCACTGTGTTCCTCGGGATATACAGGATGCACAATTACACTAGCTGGCAGCGGCGCTCTCACATCAATGGTGTAATGAA